>CM034314.1:87850961-89050961 GCA_019925795.1 Dendrobium chrysotoxum | reverse complement strand
AGTTGAATATAATAAACTTTATATTTTTTATATTGGTTTCTTTATTATTATATTAGAAATTAAATTAAGATTTTTACTCGTGGTTGTTCGAGTTGAGTTCTACTTAGCATTATTGGTTGAGCATTAAGTTCATTTGGAGCGTTGTGTTACTCACTTAGAGGTAAGTGACTATTATTTATTAATGGGTAAACCTATTATGTAGTAGATGCAATCTCACCTTGATTTATTGATGCAATATCTCTAACCTATTTAATATGTTTCCTATTGTAGATAATTTGATTTAGGCATCTTAATTCTATTAAGTGAAATAAATGATACTCCTGTTGAAAATTATATTGGTTATGAGATTTAAAATTTATCATATTGATTATATAAATATCTGTTGAAAATTAGATATGAAAGCCAAAACATTGTATGCTTGTATGTAGGTTGGTAGAACCCTATTGAAAATTGGCTAGCAAAGTCAACGGGCCCTCAGCTTGCCTACTCTATAAAAAATCATTAGATTTTCTTGGGTTGATGTTTATTTTCTTGATACATGATATTTGACAAAATTGATTATAGTTATATACATATAAAGGTGGAGACATATATGATTAGACATGAGTTGAACTCAATGAATGATTGATGGGTTATTTAGAGGATGATGATATCTAGTGTGATTGTATGTGCATAAATTTGATTGTCATTACATTAATTATAAGTTGACATACACATTTGCAATAACAGCATATTAGAACCTTTGTAAGAATTATGACTCGTGGCATTATTGCATTGATACATTGATTATTGATTTCTACTGCTTATTGATTTGTTCATACTACATACCCCATTTATTTGCCGTTTATTTTTTAATAAATATGAGTTACTTGTTATATTTGATTTATCAAACTCACCTGTGGTTAATTTTGTTTATAGTAGGTCCTGCAGGAGCGCTAGATGGACTACAACTTCAGGAGCAAATCTATCGACAATAGAGTTTGTATTGAGTTCTTTTATATTTGTAGTAGATTATTATGCATTTAATTTGAGGGTTGATTAGTTTATTTCCTGTTGTTATTCCTTTTAGACTTATTTTACTTATAGTAGTAATATTGATTTGGTGTACTATTATTTGAACTCATAAGAATAAAGTGAGAGTTTACCTACTCTTCTGTTATTTACTCTGGCATATTCTATTATATTACTTGTTTATGCACTTTTTTCTTGTAAGTACAAAATAGGTCTTTCAATCCCTTCATCGTGTCCCGAGTTGCCAGAGAGTATTGTCATCCGAACCCGAGATGTGACAACTATTCATGATCTACATCATAGGATCCGCTTCTCGTCGTCCAGGCCAGCACCCTTCCCAGAGCTAACGTTTGAAGAAATCACTCAGTGGTTCTTTCCTATCGCTAATATTCCACCTAAATCTGCATGCTTGGGTGTAGAAGATTTGATTCCCACATAGATCTCTGATCTTATAACAACCTACTTTATTCTGCCAAGAAACCCATCAAGGTCCAACCTTCAATATCCATTTCACTTTCAATTACACCAAATCTACAGGCCATTAAATATGGATGACCCTTTGATTCCTAGATCTCGAATCTATGCTAACACTTTTCATAATTCCTGCTTACGCGAAATGTTGTTGTCATAGCTGAACACATCACCATCTAAGAAACTCGAGATATTTTATTAGCTTCAATTTTTCAATCTCACCAAAGCCATACTAGATGTATTCATATCTCAAGATACCACTCACTAATTTTGTGGATTCCAAAACAATTTTTTAAATGGAGGTTCAGAATTGTATAATTGAGTTTTGTTGTGCAAGAATTGGTAAGTTGAATGAAAAGGTAGTGCTTAACTTTGTGGAAAGGTAATGCTTAACTTTGTGATATTGAAGTAAATCAGCTTGTGATTAGCAAATACTGAAAAGCATCATCATTCAAAGCACCAACAGATTCTCCACCCACGATTCTACCTTTAACATAAAATTTTGGATCAGCCAATTCCACGATCGCTCAGGCTATGCAAGCATATTACATGACACAACATATCATATCCTATTTTAGTGAAGTTTAGGAAAAATCCAACAAGAAGGTTTCTTTTCTCGATGATATCTTGAATGTATTTTTGAAACCAACAAGTGCATAATGGTCATTGATTCAATAATGATTGATAATATTATTTATGATTGTGTGGTGCAAACATCCATAATTAGTTCTTTAGATGTGCTGATCAAGTTCCTCTAACGCCTAACCATCTATGCTCGATTTGGCGACCTCATTTAATATCTCGTGCAGAGGCAGAGAGAGTGCTTAAGAGATTGTGGCTAAATAGATCGCTATCGCCTCCCTTAGATCAACTTGAAATTTCAACCTTAAGGGCAATGTCGTTCTCATAAGGGCAGCAATGTTGTGAATCTGCTTATGATTTATTTTAGATTTAATAATTAATTAATTAGGATGGATAATTTGCTTAATGCATCATAAGTCAATAAATATAGCCCATTTGGAGACGTTAATATAGAAAATGAATGAATAAGTTCCCCCTTCTTCAAGACAAAAAAAAAGCCAAACATTTATTGGAGAACGCCATATTTAAAAGATGTAACTCATAGATGACATTTTTTCTATGCATAAAAATTGCCCAACCCATGAAATGAAATGATCATATTTTGCGATGAGAGATGATCATGCTCATAAATGAACATTTAACAGCCAAAAAAAAAATCTCAACCAGTCCAGGCGGGCATCCAAACTTGACATAGGCATTAAATCTAGATCCCAAGAAAATAAGGCAAGATCCATGTTTTCATTAAAAAAAAAAGACTGCATGCAATAGGACTTCCTAGGATATTTCATACAATCTGTTTGTGCATGATAAAAACACTGTGTTGAAAGTAAACTAGAGTATTAATAAGCACTCAAATTTAAATAAGTATATCTTACCTTTCACCTTTCTGAGGAAAAACAACACAGTCAACCATGTGATAAAGATCTGGGACATCAACAGCAGTCAAAATGCGGATATCACCAGGATGAAGGCAGGGGTTCTTAGCGACAATAACTTTCCCTTTCACCACCACAGTACGTTGATCAGTTTCCCTCGCATGGAATGTATGAAGGCCATTAAGACGATACATTGTGTTTCCAATGTACGAAACCTGAACAAAAACTTCACCATACTCCAATATCCTAGTTTCATCCAAGCATCCCATCATTGCTCTACCTTTTGAACATATATCCTCGATTTAGTTCTCAATTCAAACAATTTTGAGGCCCTATATGTCTGTAACATCATTGAAAGGAATGGCTCTGCATCAGGTTTATAACCACACATTAGCATTTCCTTCAAAACATTGGTTGTTTCTCCAGGTGCCATTACCTCAATGACCTCCTTCGCACTATCAGCATCACTTAAAATATCATCCAATTGATTAACAACCTCATCTTGCTTCTTCTCAAAAACATTATCACGAACTCCAAGAGTAGAAAGAAGAGTTATCAACTGCCTATTGAGAAAGCAAGGTTGATATTTGCTATATGCAAGGACATCCAATTTAATGTTTTCAGATTCATACTTACACATGCTATCCCGCAGGGATAACTTTCTAACTGACATTGGATCGACAGCCACAACGCCTTTGTAACCACCATACCTTATCTGGAATGCTGAAGGTGTTGAACTTTTCAAGCCACATTTTATAGCTACTCTTCTAGCAAATGTGGAGGAAATTTTACCAATGCCATCAGAAAAGATGTAGCCCACTGAATTTTCAATGTCACTAATAAATTCAACCTCATCTCTACCAACAGTTAAAGTTTCTGTGGAGCTGCCAAAAGATTGGCCCAACCTGGCAGCATATTTAGCAACATTTCTTATTCGGCTAAAATTTCCCATCCAATTTCTGATGCCAGCAGCTGTTACACCGTTGCTTGATGCAAACATCCAGGCAGAATTTTCCCTCAATTGGCTAGCTGAGAAAGCAAGGAATTCAAATTTCTTATCACCAATGGTAATACCATTTCTAAGTGTTGACAATATCCTCTGATAGATTTCGGTACGCCTATTGCTGCTAGCAGCGCCAGAACGAGACAATAAATCAATTGAACGCATTTTTTCTTCATCCTCATCAACAAAGGAGACCCTTATAAAGTTATTAATTTCTTCAGAGTAATTACGCACCACACGGTTTGAAACATTGATTTCAGGACCATAGAAGTACACTTTTGTAGGTGTTACTTGAACTCTGTGAACGTATACCAAGCCATCATCCAATGAAATGGAAGCTGAGATTGAACGATTTTCTGATCTTCGGAGTTTTCCATACTGCTCTTCAAGCCATTTAGCAGGACGAAAACAAGAACTTTTCAAATATGACATCTTTTCTAAGGCCCTTTCAATTAAATCATTGGGTACAGAAAAAGGATTGACCAAATTGAAAAATGTTTTATCTAGAGTTGGCCCAATGAGTGTTCCATTTTGCACTAAATGATTAATCTTAAAGAGAATTTTATATGGAACTCTGAACCCATGGGGAGGTCTCACAATAGGCACAAGACCTAAATCATACGAGTATGAAGAGCCTTTCACCAAATCAAGATGACAATCAGCTTCTCGGAAGTAAACAAAGTTTTCCTTTATGTTTGGAAGATCATACTGATAGGGTAGCTGTAAACAAATTGTTGAAGATTGCCCTATGCTACATGATGGAGTGAAATCTGTTGTTCTTATCCACTGGTCATCAGTAGGATGCTTGAAATAATTAAAATCTGGATCTTCATGTATAGCATAGGAATTTTGTGGAGGTATCTTATAAACTTTAGGAGCAGCTTGGACCTAAAGTATTGCCAACCATATTAGGAACAATGAGTCAAATATGGATGTTTAACTAAGAAAAAGGTTTAATAGCTATTTTTCGTGCTTCAACCAAATAACAATAATTGGATAATAACCCATCCCCTGGTAGTGGGTTCTTTGTTTACACATGACAAAAAAATAGCTAACCTTTAATTGATCTTAGTAAGTTTATTTTAATAGGTTTATTTAAATTTTAATTTAAGTATTTAGGATATACCTATGATGAAAGAATGCTAAGGACAAGATATGTTCTCTAGATTTTTCTATTATTTAATTAGTTTTCCCTCTCTCCTTCCCTATTTGAGCAAGTTTATTTTAATAAGCTAATTGTATTCTGTAAATTTTATTTTAAGTATTTTGGACATAAATATGACAATAACCTTAAGAACAAAGGAATACGTTACATTTTCCTATAATTAATTTAGTTTTCCCTCCCTTCCACCCTCGCCAAGTGCTTGTTCAGATTTTGCTTCAGTGGATTCTTGTAGCTTCCGTTGGCTGCTTCTTGTGCGGGATTTTTATGATTTTACTCTTGAACCCGAGAAATCCTATAAGCCATGAGAAAAGTTTATACACAATTATTTTGACATTCATGAAACAATCTTTTATCAACAATGTCTCAGTGTATTCCTTTCAATCTCGTGCATATCTTTCGATGTGAAGTCTTTTGGCTGTGGTGCAAGGGCAAATGACAACTTCCGGAGGTAAATATCTCATTGCACTAACCAAAGTAAGGCTTGGATTTTCTTTATTTGGCGACTTCTTTTTGTAATATATATATATATATTATTGGTATTGCATTTGTCCTGAATTTTGTCAAAATTTTCACAACTGGGTCTTTTATTGTGACAAAAAATCTATTTGCTCACTAATTTTCTGTAGTTCAATTTTTTCATTGATTTCTTTGAATTCATTATATTATCGATTTGTTTGAATATAATAAATCATTTTTGTTTAATTTCACATTTTGCTCACTAATTTTTGTTCAAAATGTTCATCAATTTCTTTGAATTCAATCAATCATTGTATTATCATTTTGGTTTAATTTCACATATTTATCATTTTGATTTAATTTCAAATATTATCATTTCAATTTAATTGCACATATTTGCATCTAAAGAAGGAAATTTTTTGCATTTATTGGCCTTTAGTCTATAATTTTTTTTTCTATGAAATCAACCTTCATTGCATCTATATAGTTGCATTAAGAACCATTGACCGTTAAGGGTCTTACATCACATGCATTTAACTAATTATTCATATCAAATAAATCATGTTGGCAAAATGTAACACTCAACATGCGTAATGATCTTCTCATGTTTCAAGCTGTTAAGAAAAAATGAGTGAAAATATTAATCAGAAAAAACATGACAAAATATACACTATAAGGACAATGCCAAAGATTGGAAATATATACATGCACATAATGCAGGTACAACGATATGCTTATGCATATTTGTTCATGATTGCATCCATATGTTCATGAGCTACAATTACTGTAAGAACCGGATGGAATGGTTCAACTAAATCAGTCCATCATAATTTAATAGCAAGCATAGCCGAGCGAGCGGGCTCAATCACGTGAGCGGGCGAAGTCGATCGAGCGAACAGTCAAGCGGGTAGCAGCGGCTCGGGCAATTGCGGGTTCGAGAGCGATCGTGAGCGAACCTATGCGACTCCTCGTGAGAAATAAGTTATTTCGCTCACTCCAGTGGAACCACACGAATGAAAGAGACTGTGATCGAGAAGAGGCGGCGATAGAGAGGGAGAAGAGGAAATTGGGAGAGAAAGAAAAGAACTCCAGTGAGGAAGACAAATATTGGGCTTGTAAGAAGAGAAAGTTGGAGGGAAGAATTGTTCGTGTGCTCGAGAGAGACAAAGGAGGAAGAGTAAGAAATTTTTTTGTTTATGAGGAATTAGAATTTTCTAAAAAAATTTATTATTAAGCAAATTGATGTTTTATTCAACAGGAAGTAAGAAATAATAAGCCGCAACTCATATGATTTAGCTTCGCAAAGATGAATAATTTTTTAGGTAAACCATGAAAACTATTTAAATACAATATTTGATCATCTTCAAGGAGTAAGAAATTGAATTGATAATGTGAAGTGTCCAACCTTATATGTAGTAATATTTAATGGTATTTTTAGACAATGGAAGTTTGCAAAAGTTCTTAAAGGAAGTTAGGGGTTGCATCAAGGAAGGTTATTTCCAAGTTCGAGAGTTTGAAAGAAATTGAATGCATGAAATTAATTAAAGTGGGTAATTCCAATTATTTTATAGTAATTACAATTCCCTTTCATTTCATTGAAATTATTGAATATGGTAGCATATATGTGGACTGAATGTTTAATGTATAAAATGAATCCAATTAAGAAAAAGCAAAATGGGTGACTACATTTGATAATAAAGAATTCATTTTTTTATTGCATTGTAATTATTGAATATTATATCATGCACATGAACTTCCTAAAGTTTAAATGTTTGACATGCATCAAGAGAATAGCTGAGCAATCAAAGTTCACAATATATGTGTGTGTGTGTGTGTGTGTGTGTGTGTGAGAAAGAGAGAGAGAAATGGTTATACAGATTAATATGTATGTGTGATAAAAAAATGATATGAATTAAATGACTATTAACATGTAACTAAAAAGTGTAAAAAGGGAAAATGCATATGCTTGCAAATACAGGAGTTCACCATTATGGTACTGGCTGGAGACGCAACGTACCCATGCACATTAAATGAAAAAGACAATAAAAATGAAAACGATTGTACTTTCATTGGTACAAAATTTGATGATGCTCCTGCAATAAATGAAATGGGAAAGGAACAAATGAAATAGAAAAGAAATAAATACTATTTATAGGATAGAACTTAAATCTACAGTTACATAAATTTTCATATATATGAAATTAATAAAAAAAGTTTAACAAATAAACATGACTACTTATATAAATTTCTATTTATCATACTATGAACTGTAATTATCCATTGAGTTTATTATGAAAACTCAAAATTTTAAATTAAAATTTCAGGTAAACTTTTGAGAAATAAATGATTGAAAGAGATGAATTCGTTTACAGAAAAAGGGGATCAAATGGTAATAGATAAGAATTGGTTTATTATATGTTCAAATTGAAAATTTTATTTTAGTAGTTCTTCAGTTATATGTTGGATATTAGCCTATTAAGTATTTTATGTTATTGAAAGAACTATACTAACCATCCGACCGTCTGTTCCTGCCTCGTTAATTCGAGCCTCAATGACGGGTCATGACAAAAGTGGTATCAGAGCCAAATAAGATATGAATCGTACTAAAAGAGCCATTAGGTTGATTATTAAATTTAAGAAAATTGACCTAATATTATTATAAATTTTAATTAGATGGTTTACTTTATTTCAAGACTCAAAATAATTTTGAAGAGAATGTAAAAAGTGTTGTATTTAGTGTTGTTGTCAATATTGATGCATTAACTCAAATGATGACAGCAATAACTCAATTAATTCAAAATTTGAGATCTCAGCCATCAGGATGTAATAGTAGTAATATCTCAATGGATAAATATTTAAAATTATTTCAAGATATGCGGTCGTCATTGTTTAAAGAAATAGAATGACCAATAGAAGAAAAAAAATTATTTATTAAGGATTGAAAATATATTAGATGTCAAGTTTTGCCTAGAAGAGAGAAAGGTTTCACTGGTGATATTTACACTTGATAACAAGGCTGAAAGGTGGTATAGGGGGCAGCATAAGGATAAATTTGGAGGGATACCTAGTATTCAAATCAAATGGAATGAATTTACATAGGTATTCAAAGATTAGTTTGTACCTCTTTCTGTGAGGAGTCAAATGCAAAATAAATTCTTGAGGCTGGTGCAAGGAGACAAAGCAGTTATGTAATATGAAGCTAAATTTACTACATTATCAATAGCTCCTCAGTTGGTCCATACTGCAGAAGAGAAATGTCATAAATTCTTATCTAGATTAAAGGATGCAATCAAACAGCCTCTTGTTCCTCCAAGGATTGAATATTATTTTGTTTTGGTGGAGAGAGCAAGAAGAATTAAGATGGATCTTCAAAACACTCAAACGAGGTGTGAAATTCAAAAAAGGAAAAATGTAGAAAATATGGGAGCTTCACAAGATTCTCAAGCTAGATCATTCTCGAAATCTAGAAAGTCTAATTGGAAAAAAGCAAAACCTAGTGACAATGATAGTAAGATGAGTTTGAATAACTCCAATAAATGTTGAAAATAACACAAAGGTGAATGTCTATCTAGAATCAATACTTGCTTTTAGTGTCATCAACATAAGCATATATAGCTAAAAGTTGTCCTACTCTTGGACAAAGACCATCAGGAGACCAGGACAAATATTGGATCATTTCAGAGAAATGTTGGCAGATAGAGGATGATAGAATCAATTTCACCAACTCTAAGGCCAAATCAAAGTTGACAAAATACTCAGCCTAGAGTGTATGCATTATCTCAACAAGATGCTAAAGATTCACCTGAAGAGTATGTTTTTCATTTAATTTATGAGAATTTTATTTGCTTGTATGAGTAAACAAATAATATAAGAATAGTTAAATAAATAATAATACCTATGTTAATTATTATAAAATTCTTATAAGTATGATAATAATTCAAAATAGACCTGTACAAATTCTCTTAGATATGAGAGTCTCACATTCATTTTCATCTCAGAGAAATTTGTAAAATCAATTGGATTGAATATTTTCAAAGTACCTACAATTTCACAAGTTATGATGTCAAATGGATTCGAAATAAATGCTAGCAATTTATGTCATATTGATTTCAAAATAAATGAGAAGAAATTTGAAAATTTTTGAAAGTACTATCGTTGCATGAATTTGACGTGATCTTGAAAATGGATGGGTTATCTAATCATTTTGTTATCATAGATTGCAATAAGAAGATTGTTAAATTTAAATTTTTGAGTAAAAAAAAAGTAAATTTTATGAATATAGAGGGCTTTCAAAAAAATGTAAATTCTTCAATGGAGATAATTTATTTGAAAGCTTGCAAATTACTATCTAAGAGACATCAGGGTTTTTCTTGCTCAAGCAAGGGATACAATTAAAGAAGTTAAGGAGTTGAAAGACATACCTCTAGTGAAAAAATATCTAATAGTGTTTTTAGATGATTTGTTGGGTTTACTATAAGAAAGAGAAATATATTTCACTATTGAACTTTTTCTGTGTTCAAAACTAGAACAAAAGTACCTTCCAGAATAGAAGTTAAAGAATTGCAATAGTTAAAAAGTCACTTGCAGGATTATTAGATAGGGATTTATTAGGCCAAGTTGGTCGTCATGGGAAGTTCCAGTGTTATTTGTAAAAAAAAAGGATGAGAGTTTCAAAATGTGTATTGATTATCGAGAATTGAATAAGTTCACAAATAAAAATAAATACCGGTTACCCAAAATTAATAATTTATTTGATCAGTTTGAGCTATAGTTTTCTCTAAGATTGATTTGCATTCTTGATATCATCAGTTGTGCATTAAGGAATAAGATATTACTAAAACTGCTTTCAGAATAAGATATAATCATTATGAATTTATGGTTATGCAATTTAGGGTGACGAATGCTTCAGCAATATTTATGGATTTAATGAACAAAACTTTCAAGCCATTTTTGGATATCTTTGTGATTGTATTTATAGATGATATTCTGATTTATTCAAAAGATGAAGACAATCATTCCAAGTATCTGCATGCAGTGTTGTAAACTATCAAGAAAAATAAATTATATGCAAAATTCTTAAAATATAAATTCTAGTTAAAAAATGTGATTTTTCTTGGGCATATGATTAGTGGTGAAGAAATTTCTGTGAATCAGAATAAAATTAAAGCCATTACAAGTTGGTCAACGCCAACTACAGTTTCAAAAGTGAATAGCTTCTTGGGTTTTGTTGGATATTACAATGATTTGTGGAGGTATTTTCTCAGATTGCAATGTCATTAACAAGATTAATACAAAAGACAATAAAATTATAATGGTATGACTAGTGTGAGGAGGCTTTTCAGAAATTGAAGAATTATTTAATAACTGCTCCAGTACTAACAATTTCATTAGGTATAGAAGAATTTCAAATTTTCAGTGATGCTTCTTCAAAAGGGTTAGGATGTGTGTTGATGCAACATGATAAAGTGATGGCATATACTTCAAGACAATTAAAATTTCATGAAAGAAATTATACCACTTACAATTCGAAATTAGCAACTGTGACTTTTGCACTTAAGATATGGAGGCATTACTTATATGAAGTCAGATATGAGGTTTTTATAGATTATAAAAGTCTCAAATATATATTTAATTAAAAGGAGTTTAACCTAAGTTAGAGATAATGGTTGAAGCTTATCAAAGATTATGATTTAGATATACAGTATCATCCTTGAAGGGAAAATTTGATTGCAGATGTACTAAGAAGAAAGATTTTTGACAATGCAAATTGATTAATCACCCAACAAGAGCAGATAATTAAAAATATAAAAAGATTGAAGATTTCAGTGATGAATCCTAAAGATGAAAAATTCATATTATTAAATAAGCTTGTGATACAGTCAATATTGAAGGATCCGATATTTAATTTTTTATCTCAAGATATTAGCTTCCAAGAAATCATAAAAAAAAGTTCAGACAGTGCAACTAAAAAATTTTATATTAGATAATTATTGAGATAAAAAGGTTGAATCTATGTTCCAAATGTTAGTCATTTAAGAGAAGAAATCTTGAAGGAAGCACATCTCTCTGGTTATACAATTTATCCATGCAACAATAAATGTATCAAGAGCTTAGAAAAATATTTTGGGGCTAAGATTAAAAAGAAATTCTACAGAATTTGTGGCAAAATATATTTCACGTCAAATTATTAAAGCAGAGCATCAAAAGCTAGGTGGACAAATGCAATTTTTATCAATACCTGTGGAAATGGGATGAAATTGCAATGAATTATGTAATTGGATTACCTAAATCAAGACAGAGCCGTGCTGTTATATGGGTTATTGTGGTTCGATTGACAAAGTCCACTCATTTTTTACCAATTAAACGAACTGATTTTGTGAAAAATAGCAAATATATATATTGATGAAATTGTGAGATTGCATGGAGTGCCAAAATCTATAATTTCTGACAGAGATGCTAGATTTACCTCTAAATTATAGAAGAAAATTTAAGAAGCCTTGGGTACTAGATTGACATTTATCATTACATTTCATCCTCAATATCAGAAAAGATAATTCAAATTTTGGAAGATTTACTTCGGTTATGTGTACTGGATTTTGGTGGAAATTGAAAGTTCATCCATCTTTAATAACAATTTTTAATCCAATATCGAAATGGCACATATAAAGTTTTAATTGGGAGAAAATGTGGGACGCCTTTATGCTAGCCAAAGACAGGGAAAAGAAAAGTGATTGGTACTGAATTAGTGGATGATGTCACTAATAAAATTATATTAATAAGAGACAAATTGAAGGCAGTACATGATAAAAAGCAAAAATATTATGATGCAAAGTACATACCAGTTGAATTTGAAGTTGATGAATTTATTTTTATCAAAGTTAGTCCAATAAAAGGTGTGCAGGGTTTTGAAAAGACAAGAAAATTGAGCCTATGACTTACTGGATCTTTTGAAAATATTGAAAATATGGCTTATAAATTGGCTTTACTAGTGCATATGCGATGAATGCTTAAGTTTTTCATATAGATGCACTTCGAAAATATATATCAAATGAGTCAAAAAGGATTTTGTTAGAATTAATTGAATTACAGCCTGATTTGAGATCAGAATAACTTGAAAGAGTGATGGAATGTGATAAAAAACGACTAAAGAATTGAGAGATCATTTGTGCAAATTTTTCGGAAGCGTGAAACAGAAAGAGAAGCGGCATGGGAAAAAGAATCAGAAATGAGAGCTCAAAATCCATATTTATTCAATTAAGGTATATTTATTTATTTATTTATTTTAATTTCGAGGACAAATTTTTTATAAAGGGAGATTATAAGAACCGGATGGACCAGTTCAACCAAACTGGTCCATCATAATTTAATAACAGGCGAGGCCGAGCAGGCGGGCTCGATCATGCAAGCAGGAGAAGTCAATCAAGCAAACAGGCAAGCGAGCGGCAATGGCTCAAGCAGATGTGGGTTCGAGTGCGATCGTGAGCGAACCTATGCGACTCCTCATGAGACATAAGTTATTTCGCTCACTCCAGTGGAACCGCACGAATGAAAGAGGCTGTGATCGAGAAAAGGCTGCAACAGAGAGGGAGAAGAGGAAACTGGTAAAGAAAGAAAAGAACACCGATGAAGAAGAAGAATATTGGGCTTGTAAGAAGAGAAAGTTGGAGGGAAGAATTGTTCGTGTGCTCTAGAGAGACAAAGGAGGAAGAGTAAGAAATTTTTTTGTTTATAAGGAATTAGAATTTTCTAATATTTTTTTATTAAGCAAATTATTGTTTTATTCAATATGAAGTAGAAATAATAAGCCGCAATTCATATGATTTTAGCTCCATAAAGGAGAAGAATTTTTTAGGTAAACCATGAAAACTATTTAATATAATGTTAGATCATCTTCAAGGAGTTAGAAATTGAATTGCTAATGTGCAAGTGTTCAATGTTATATGTAGTGATATTTAATGTTATTTTTGGACAGTGGAAGTCTGCAAAAGTTTTTGAAGTTAGGTGTTGCATTAAGGAAGGCTACTTCAAAGCTCGAGCATTTGGAAGAAATTGAACGAATGAAAGCAATTAAAGTAAGTAATTACAATTGTTTTATAATAATTACAATTACCTTTTATTTCTTTGCAATTATTGAATATAATAGCGTATATGTGAACTAAATGTTTAATGTATAAAATGAATCAAATTAAGGAAAATCAAAGTGGGTGATCACATTTGATTAAAACAAATTCATTTTTCTTTACTCCATTATAATTATTGAATATTATATCACGCACATGTACTTATTAAAGTTTAAATGTTTGACATGAATCAAATTGAGAATAACCGAATAATCAAAGTTCACAATATATATATTAATACGTATATGTGATGGAAAAATAAAATGAATTAAATAAATATTAATAGGTAACTAAAAAGTGTAAAAAGAGAAAAAATATATGCATGCAAATACAGGAGTTCACCCTCTTATAGTACTGACTAGGAACATAACATACACGTATACGTTAAATTGAAAAGAAAATGAAAATGATTGTACTTTCAGTGGTACAAAATTTGACGGTGCTCCAATAATAAATGAAATGGGAAAGGAACAAATGAATAGAAAAGGAATAAATACTATTTAAATGATAGAACTTAAATCTACGATTACATAAATTTTCATATATATGAAACTAATGAAAAGTTTGACAAATGAATATGACTATTAATATACATTTCTATTTGTCATGCTATAAACCATAAAAGAGAAAGAATTCGTTCATATAAGAAGGGGATCAAATGGTAATAAGTAAGAATTGGATTTTATATATTCAAATTGAAAAAATTATTTTAGCGGCTTTTCAGTTACATTTAGATACTAATTTGTTAAGTATTTTATGTTATTGAAAGAAATTGTATTAATCGTCCGACCGTCTGTTCCTGCCTCTTTAATTCGAGAACTGTATGTCTTTTTCTTAAATTTTAGGAGTTTTTTTTTTTTGTGAGGCTCAGTTCTGCTTGGGCAAGCTTACAAGTCCTATCTAGTTCCTTGTAAGTCTTGTACTTTGTTCCTTGTTTACATTTTGTCCTTTTTATGTTGCTTGTATTACTTTTTAAGCACTTAGTTTATATATTTATTGCTTAAATTAGTTGACCTTTAGCAAGCATAAATTTCATATAGTGCAAGTTTTAGGTTCAATTTAGTTAGAATTTTAGCAGCCTCACAACGTCTCCCTCATGTAGGGGGGTTCTACAAAGAGTTTGAGGCTAACCACCAAGTCAAAAAAGACATGTATGATCGATGTCTTACAATACCACAATATGAATTCTAAGAATCCTACAATGCCAAGAAAGGTGTGTATGGGATAACTACATGAAAAAACTTGGGTTAGGTAAATAATACCCGATCACGTTACACAAGCCGCTAACGAGGTTCCTCCCGCCATATTAAGAAAAATATGTATGGGGTTCTACTTGTCATGTCAGTGTGTAGCTATCAGGGTCCACCAACGGTGTTGCAACTGAGAGAAAATGAGTTATGCTAGGGTTAGATGATTTAGGGATATTAGATTAGAGTTTTTTTTTTAATTCTATTTACTTATTTATTTTAATCAGAGGACTATCCTTCTTTATGAGGGGACAGGGTACCTTGTACTTTCAAATTCCAAAAAATTCAATTTTTAATTTTTATATTATATTTCTAATTAATTTTTAATATTTAAAAATACTTAATTTTAAATTAAAATTTTAAAAATTTATTCGAATAATAAATAAAATTTATTTTAAATTTAACTTTTTTTAATTAGATTTAAATGAGAATTTGACTCTTATTAATTACTTGATCGCTCAAAGTCACAATCCCCCCACTAGATCTATTACTATTAAAATTACACTCCATATATTCAGTTTTAGATCTACTCAAACGAAAACCTTTAGACTCTAAGGTTGACCTCCATAATTCAAGTTTACCTTCAACTCCCTCTCTAGTCTTATCAACAAGAAGAATATCATCAGCAAAAAGCATACACAGGGTACAATCTATTGCAAATGTCTAGTGAGAACATCCATGATGAGACTCTTAATAAAACACAATGGAAAAAAAAGATTCATGTAGCCAACTCCATGTGGTGGCATTAAGGCTTGATAATGCTATGTTGTATTGGCTCGCCACTGATTTTTCATCACTCGCACATTGAATTCACCTTGTTTCGCATGTAGGTGAAATTTTTTAACGATTTTCGCGTGCGGGCACCCGGCCAATATGGGTGTATTTTTCTAGCATTTTGGATACAATAGCGTGGTCTGTTTCACGGACAATGGCCGTTTGGACAATTTCGTGCAATGTGGCACATGTGATTTGTCATTTCAACCGCTTTCGCTCGATTTGATCGTGAGAGGTCTGCCTTGGATAATTTTGAAATTCTGAACGTAACATTGTTGTCCATTTCACAATCAAAGATCATTCTAATAAGTTCGCACAATATCACATTCGTAATTTGTCATTTTCGTTGTTCACTTGAGTTGCGCACAAAAGGGCGCCTGAGCACCTCTTTGGTGATTTTGAAATTCTGAATACGTCGATGCTATTTTTTGTAAATGGACAGCTTTAATAGTAAATTTGAGTAGTGTCAGGGCATATCAAACCCACTCGCTCTATGTTAGTTTACTGTCGACCTTGTCGGATGTCCCCGCATTTGTCATTGATTTTATTTTAGGGAGCAACAATTGAGTTTAAACCTAAAGAAAGCACTTTACTATGAATTTATTCCTCTTTGGAATGTGAATTATAATGTTTATGCTTGATCTACATTCATTAAATTGTCCTATTTGCATCAAGAATCATACATCCTTAAGCATCCTACATCATATGAATTTTAATGATCATGCATATCACATAAATCATGTTGAGATAAACGTAATAAAGCTTCTAATGTTTAAAGCACTTAGGAAAATACAAGAGAATATTTTAATGAGCCAAAATTGATTATATGTACAACAGGACAATCCCAAAAATAGTCAACATATGCATGCATATAATGTATGTACAACAACAATTTGCTGATGCGCATGATTGCATCCATATGTTCATGAGTTCATGATTTCACAAAGAAGTATACATGCTTAGATACACAGTCAATGATTTCATATATAATGCAATAGATGTGTATCATAACACAAGTCAACACACGCACAAAAATACATTCAAGCAAAGATGCGCCATGATCTACACAAACTCCACTTATATTAGTAGGAACAAGTATTATAGGCTCTAAGGTGCCTAAACGAGGTAATGGAGTTGCGACATTAGAAATAGGGTCAATGCTCATGTCAAAAAGTAAATCATGTACAAATACATTTGGTCCATGCTATCTATAAATATGATAAAGCTTTTTTAATGCCCAGCACTCAAAACTAGTTCAATAATTGGTCGAATTTCCTAGTCAAAATTGTGATCATTTTACTTATGACTTGAAGATGACTAGCTAAATATTAATTCGATTCAACTTGAAATATGTCTGAAATTTCTGTTTTTTTTTTTTTTACCAACTTGTTTCTTCCATCCATAATTACTTCTGAATAAAAAAGAAAAGGTTGGATTTGGTAAGTATTACATGGATGGTACACTTGTCAACTATTAACGAAAAGAAACGGTTATCTTATATAGTCATGCATAAAAGATTACCTGTGTTGGATCATATATTCAATACCAACCTGGATTTGGAGAAACTGGCAACGTTGAGTAACAGAATGGTATAGCTGGATCTCCCAAATGCTTTCATAAAAAAGTTCAATCTTATATAAGCAATCTTTATATGATATGAAAAGGCATATCTTCCTCAAGTTAAATCCGAACTCAATTCTGACATTCTTCACTGTCCAGAGAATATATAACTTATTTTCAGCAATTTGGCAACCAAAATGCACTATAACATCCTCCATAACATGTGAGGCAGTACTAGGCTTGGGTACTATGTCACGCTCAGCATATCTAGATGTCAAGAAATAGCTTTGAAACGACAAGCGCCGCAGACAAGTCATATTTTTTATATCTGTAGCTCCCGCGCTGCTTACAAACTGCACAACAGCAAATGCTTTTGACGTCGGTTTTATATATTTGGGATGTCGAAGCTTCAATGCAAACACAGATCCCTCTCCCGTATATTTCTCCAGACACTCTTTTACTTGAATAGCCGTGGTATTAATAGGGAAACCAGAAACCTGAATTGTTTTACCTCCTGGTTTTGAAGCTGAAGTAACAATGTTCGGGTTCAATTAACAGAAACAACTAGAACCCAGAGCACTGATTTTAAATTCAAACAATAACATTTTGCTTAGTAAAGGCATAAAGTAACAAGTCAAAGTCAGGCACCAAAATTTGCTTAATAAACTTTCCATTTCATTTATATGAAGAGATAAAAGCCCTCCTTTTTCATAGCCTTAGTCATAGTTGGGAAATGAAGCAGTGCAACCAAAATAAGTACAGAAGAATTATGCTGTTGTTTATTGCTTCACAGAATAGTTACAAGTTATTAATTTTGCCAATAAGTATTATAAAGCACATCTTCTGGACCATAATGACACTGTTAACAAATATTTTTAATTTTTATTGGATGAAAAAGAAAACCATAAAAGTCTAGCTCTCATAGAAAGCCATGCACACAATAGTAATACATCTCTCGGGCATGCTGCTACAGTTCGCCCGTAATTCACTCATTTGTTAAGTTACTATGAAATAAACTGAATTTGAGCACAAAATTCTAGTAAGAAAGGAAGAATTATTAGACTTAAAAATTTGCAAATATAAAAGTTAAGAAGACTTAAAAATTTTTTAACCACTTTTCGTACCTCACAAAAATGTTTAAATGTATTTTTAATAAAATCCTATATTTTATCATGATCATTTTGATAAATATATATATATAATTCTAATTATAATAGTAAATATAAATTAATTTAGCAATAAATTATGATCCTAAAGTTTTTTTTCAAGTTATTATTTATAAAATTAATATTACTTTGTATGAATTTATTTCACTATAGCTTTTCTCTTGGAATCCCTATTGATGAACCGGATGGCTATAATTAGATTTAAGGGATATTGGATATTTATATAATTACTATGTATTAAGATAAACCAAGCACTATTTTCTCATTTCCTCTATCCATCGTTTCTCTGTACGCAACTAGTAGCTATGTAGAGAACTCACCTGCAGAGCTACAGTAGGGCCGTGGCCACCCACGAGCTCATAAAAAAAGAGGAAATTTATAATAGAACATATATTATTTAGAACGCATAAGTTATTTTCATATTTCTATTTTTTTTCTCTCTTAAAACACCAAATCACATTGCAGCTAAAAAAAATTCTAACACCTTTCTTACAAAATCCTTGCCCGGTGTCGATATACCTCACCGGTGGCACTCCACTTGACAATCACCGTCTTCCCCCCTCTCTCTTTATCTCTCTCTCTATATTAAGTAACCTCTAACTCTCTCTCTCCCCTCTTCTCTCCCTTCTTAATCTACTGTGAGTCCAGTTCCGCCATGACAACAGGTTACAACGTTTTTCCCTTTTTTTTCCATCTTGATCTCTCTCTCTATCCAGGACAATATTTCTTTTTATTTCCAACTATCTTGTTATTTCTATCTAGTTAATCTAAATTTATTTTGTCCTTTTTATTTTCTCTTTTTTTTTCTCTCTTTCATATAAATTTATATTTTTTCAATTTAAAAATTGAAGATGTCATTAAAATTATTTTTTAATTTGAGAACTTTAAATCACTTTCATAAAAATTTTTTTTAATTGAAGTAAATATATTACAGTATTTAGGAATTGTTTGAAATTGAAGTAAATAAATTACATTCTTGTACATTACCGAAAGAGGATTGCAATCTTCCTTTCAAAGAAGTTAAAATATTTATATTAAAATTATCATATTTTTTATTGACTAGTTATACAACAACAACATCAAGCCTTTATCTCACTACATGGGGTCAGCTACATGAATTTGTTTTCTCCATTGTGTCTTGTTAAGAGTCAAATTCTCATTTAGATCTAATAAAGAAAGGTCATTTCTAATATTTTTTAACCAAGTCTTTTTAGGTCTACCATCTACCTCTACCTTTCTTAATATAGGTCAAATCTAATACATCTACTCTCCAAACCGGGTCATCGGAAGCCGCCGTTTTATGTGACCAAACCATCTAATACTCTCTCTAATCTTATCTACCACTGGAGCTACTCCAACCTTTTTACGTATATGCTCGTTTCATATCTTGTCTCTAAGAGTAAATCCACTCATCCACCTGAGCATCCTCAACACTTAACTTAATATTATACTTCTCTTTTAATGGCCAACATTCTGCACCATAAAGCATTGGATGTCTAACCATCATCTTATAGAATTTTTCCTTAAGTTTGAGTGGTACTTTTCTATCACACAACAAGCTCGATGCATTTCTCCACTTCAACCATCCAACTTGAATTATACTAATAATATCCCCATCTATTTCACCATCACTTTGAACAATAGACCCAAGATATCTAAAATGCGTACTCTTATTAATAACTTAATGGCTCAAAGTCACAAACCCCCCACTAAATCTATTACTACTAAAATTACACTCCATGAATTTGGTTTTAGATCTACTCAAACGAAAACCTTTGACTCTAAGGTTGACCTCCATAATTCATGTTTATCTTCAACTCCCTCTTTAGTCTTATTAACAAGAAGAATATCATCAACAAAAAGAATACACCAGGGAACATCCTCTTGCAAATCTCTAGTAAGAACATTCATGACTAAAGCAAATAGATATGGGCTTAAGGCTGATCCTTGATGTAATCCAACTGAAATTGGAAAATACTTGATCAAACCACCTTGTGTTTGAACACAAGTAACAACTCCATCATACATATCCCTAATGACTTGAATATAAGCATTATTAACCCCTTTCCTTTTTAGAACTCTCCATAGCACTTCTCTTGGAACTTTATCATATGCTTTCTCTAAATCAATAAATATCATATGAAGATCCTCCTTATTCTCTCTATACTTCTCCATCAAACCTCTCAATAAATGTATGGCTTTCATAGTAGACCTACCTGGCATGAATTCAAATTGATTTTGAGAAACATTAGTATCACGTCATAACCTATGCTCCATAACTCTTTCCCATAATTTTAAAGTATGACACATCAACTTAATTCCTCTATAATTCACACAATCTTGTGCATCACTTTTATTCTTAAAAATAGGAATCAACACACTCATTCTACACACATCTTGCATCTTTTTAGTCTTCAAAATAATATTAAAAAGTTTAGTAAGCCAAGAAATTCCTTCATCTCCTAAGCATTTCCACATCTCTATTGGAATATCATCAAGTCCAATAGTTTTCACATACTTCATTTTCTTTAAAGCTTCTCTAACTTCAGTTTTAGTAATACGTCAATAAAAACAAAAATCTCTTTTTTACATTTAGAGTGCTAAGATCACTAAAGCCAATCGAATTTTCACAATCTTCATTGAAAAGCTTAGCAAAATATCTCATCCACCTTTATTGAATATCTTCTTCTAAAAAAAAAAATTTCGATCTTCATCCTTAATACACTTCACTTGAACTAAATCCTTACTACTCCTATCTCATTGTTTGGCTAGTTTATACATATATTTTTCGCCCTTTTTAGTATCTAATGTATTATATAAATCATTAAAAGCTAAAGTCTTTATATCGCATATTTCTTTCTTAGACTCCTTACAGACAACTTTATATCTTTCCCAATTTTCAGAGTTTTTACATCTAAACTAATTTTTATAACAAAGCTTCTTATTTTTTATCTTTTCTTGCACATTTTGATTCCACCACCAATTATTTTTATTATTAGAAGCTTTTCCTTTTGATACTCCATACACATGCATCATTTGCAATATTCTTAATATTACAAACTACTATTTCCCACATAACATTAGCTTCCTCATGCACCGACAAAATCTTAAGATCGTGAATCTTACTCGTAAAGATATTTTTATTAGAGTTCTTTAAATGCCACCATCTAATCCTACAATAACGATATACTATATTTTTCATATTCTGCCACTTCATCTTAAAGTACAAAACTAATAAGCGATGTTAGGTACATAGACTTTCACTCGGAATAACTTTACAATCTTTGTAATCTAAACGATCTATTTTTCTTACAAGAAAATAATCAATCTGAGCTTTACTATATCCATTCTTATAAGTGATGAGATGCTCATCTCTTTTATTAAATAAGGTATTAGCAATTACAAAATCATAAGCTAGAGCAAAATCTAATATAGTTTTACCACCTTTATTAGTCACTCCAAATCTATAGCCACCATAAATGCTTTTAAAATCCTTTACCTCTCTACTAACATGTTAATTTAAATCTCCCCCAATGAAAACTCTTTCTTCAAGAGGTATATTTTATATTAATTCTTCTAAGTCATTCCAAAATTTAAATTTTGAACACATATTCAAACCTACTTGAGAAGTATAAGCACTTATAATATTAATAATCTTATCATCAACAATAATCTACAAAGCTATAATTCTATTTTCAATTCTAAAAAATTTACATCATCTTTTAAATGCTTATCTATAATCACACCTACACCATTTCTAGTATGACTCCTACTAGAATACAAAAGTTTAAACCTTAAATTATCAATCTCCTTAGCCTTCTCTCCCACCTATTTAGTTTCCTGAATGCATAGAATATTTATCTTTCTATGAATCATAATATCAATTAATTTCATTAATTTGTCTGTAAGTGAACATACATTCCAAGATCCAAACCTAATTTTAGTTTCATGGATTAGCTTCTTTCCCACATCCGTCTATGATGTGGGAACTCTTGCTTATTTCAAACTACATCCGGGCGCCGATGCAATGGCCCTTGCACACTTCTCATTGTATTCAGGCTATACAGCACGTCGCTTCTAGAGAACGCCTAGCATTAACATAATATATTAAAGGATTCATGTCATGATTATTTCGACTACCCTAGATTATAATATTAATAAAATTCATCTCGTCTATTTTTGTAATATTCCTACAAATATTGAATTAAGAACGAAAATTTGTACCCCCACAAAAAAAAATTCCTGGCTCCGCTCCTGAGAGATCTAATTGAATCAAAGGGCAAGAATATAAGAAGAGAAAATAAGAGACTAGGTTGGTAAGAAAAGTCCAATTTTTGGTTATTTCTCCAAGAAATTGAGTTCGAACTTAATTAGTAGGAAGGGGGAGTTATTTAGGAAGGTTCATAATCAAGGAAGAGTTGTTTAGAAAAGTTTTTAATTAAGAAAAATTATTTAGGAAGGTTCCTAATCAAAGGGGGAGTTATTTAGGAAAGTTTTCTAATTATGTTTATGCTATTTAGGAAGTGTTAATTTTTCAGGAAGGTTTCCTTAAATATTTTTAATTGTTTAGGAAGGCTTCTTAAATCATGTTTGACTTTTTAAAAATATTTCATAAATCATGTTTAATTATTTAGGAAGGTTTTCTAAATTATATTTATGTTGATTAGGAAGGTTCTATTTATTTAAAAAAGTTTTCTAAATTATGTTTATGCTAATTAGGAAGGTTCTATGTGTTATGGTGTTCTAAGGTTATTTAAGGGAGAGTTTGTCTATGGTTTAGAGAGGAGATGGCGGAATTTATTTTTCCTAGTGTTTGTTGTGAGCTCCTAACGATGTCTAGGGTTTGTGGGAGAGCTGATCTATCTCTCGAATAGTAGATCAATCGTATCTTGCTTTATTTTTTAAGGATAAATAAGAAAATCAGTTGTATCTTTGTGTTCATATGTTTTTCTTCTCTTTTATTTGTTGTTTTTACTTCCAAGACGTATCAGAAGGTTCTTCATACTGTAAAGTGTCATTTATGTACTGCCAATAATGATTAAATGATTGTGCAGCATTTTAAATTATGAAAAACAAAAATTGAAATATTAGAAGTATGTTAGCATTTAATTAAAATGTTGTATTTTCAAAGTAGAACAACATGCACTTATAAATTATTTCTTCATGCATCATGATAATTACCTTGTTCAAAATGAATGATATATATATATATATATATAATTGTTTAACAATGAAAATGAAATGAGCTTAAGAAATGTCATATATGTGGAATAGGTTGGCAATGATGTGTATGTGATAAAATGTACAGGTGGGGTAACAAAGACGAGCCTATATAGAAGTAAAAGGGTTCCTCAAAGTAATATATTTAATGCATGTACATGTACAGCAACAAAAGTGAGTTCATACAGAGGCAAAAAGTTTCACAAATTAATATATTTAAGATGCATGTATAAATAGGGCAACAAAGGTGAGTTCAAATCGAGAATAAGTGTTGATATAATTAATTAATTGAGTTTTACCCATATCTTACATCTTTTTGATTAGAAGACAGTGTTGTGGGGTGTGACAGCTTTACTAACAATAAAAATTAGAACAACTAATGTTATTACATTCGGATAAAGTAAAAAAAATTAATGGTTGTGATATTAATCCCTAATATTTACAAGTATAATTTGTCCAAAAAACTAAAATATAAATTCAATATCCCATCTTTTTGGCCCTTTTTTCTCCAATCAATCCCAAAAACAATAATCTTGGAGCAAATAGTTGTCTTACAACCAACAATCAATATGGAATGCTAACGCCCTCAACTTAAGTAATTTAAATAAGAGTTCACTTACGATAACAAAATTTGAAATTGATGTACTAATAGGAAACACTTGTAGATCTCAAGTATTTCCTATTAATCTTCGGAAAACAACGAGAATTATCCACAAAAATCCACACAAAACTACGAAATAATAGATAATTTGTATTATTTGATGAAAGGGAAACGAAAAATACCAAGATACAATTGATCCTCTATTCGAGAGGAGGATCTTTCTCTCCCAAATCTCTAGACGCTACTAGAGCCCAAAGAAACTAAGAGATCTCAAATTTCAGCCAAATTCAAGATGCCCTAACCCTAAGAAAACAAACTATTTAATGCATACAATCCAAAAGAAAATCTCTAAACAATCCCTACATTCAAATTTCCCCCCTAACTCTCTCAAAAATCCTTCCTAAATCGCTCCATGGGATCCGGCAGCTTGCGTGACTCGTACAGGAGAGGCGGAGAGTTCCACCTCTTTTCGCCAAGGCCGGTCCCGTCGGACCGACTAGACCGGTCTAACAATACTCCCCTCCCAAAGATCCACCTTGTCCGCAAGGTGGAAAGACGACACCCTCCTCCAGTTCTTCCTCATCACAAATGGTAAGAACCTGAAGAGTTCGGTCCTTACACCTGTGCCCCGGTGTATACCTCTCATCACATCTGAAGCAGATCCCGTTCGCCCTCTTCTCCTGTAATTTCGTTTCTGTGAGCTTCTTGAAGTTGTCCCCAGGTCTTACTCCCACAGTCTTCTCCTTCGAAGTCTCCCAAAGAGTACCCGGTGTCAACTCCTTGGGTGTCAGAAAAGTGGTGATCCTCCTGTTCAGACCTCCTGAGCTGCTGCCTCCCATCTCTCTCTCCAAGTGCCTCTGATCCTCCACCAATTGAGCTAGCTCCATAGCCTGTCCTAAGTCACGAGGCCTCATCACTCTAACCGCTGCCCGAATCTCTGGTGTCAACCCCTTCATGAAATTTTCCTCTAGCACTGTCTCAGGAAGGCGGTCCAATCGGCTAGCAAGGTACTCAAATTTCTCCCAGTACTCTGTTACTGAAACCTCCTATGTCAAGACGAAGAACTGCTTGTAGAAGTCTCCTCTCCTGCCAGTTCGAAACGTTCTACCAAACAATCCTTGAATTCCCTCCAACTCCGAATGGGTCGCCTCATGTCCCGCCATTGATACCATGCCAATGCCTTCCCTTCTAAGTAGAGTCCTGCCGCTGTCAATTTCTCCTCCTCTGTCAACCCGTTGACTGCAAAGTATCGCTCCACCTTGTAGATCCACCCATGTGCGTCCTCACCCTCAAAGATGAGCATCTTCAACTTTTTCATCTTCGGGTCACCCCGGTTTCCCCTAAATCCTCCATAGCCTCCCATTCCTCGAAGAGGAAGGTGCCCCCCAATCGTCACGCTCTTCCCGTCAGCGCTCATACCCAAATCCTTCCTCAAAATTCCCTCTTCTTCTTTCAAAATTAGCACCCCGGCGATCAAAATCATCCCCTCTCCTTACAAATTCAGCACCCCTTCTTGCGTAGCCAATGCTCATCTCCTCCCTAGAAAGTGGTTCTATAGGAGGCATTCCGTCTTCTCCCTCCAGGATCTCCACTTCTGAATTTTCCCTTCCCCTAAACGTGTTAGGGTTCCCACTCTTCCATGACCGCCGGTAGTTTCATTTGCTTCCGATGTCGCCGGTTTGGTTTTGGCTTCAAACAATTCCTTCAACATGTCTTCCACCACGGCGAACTTTTCCTCCATCCTTTCATTAACAGATGCGATCTGATTTTGAAAATCAGCAATCTTCTCCTCAAAATCTGCTTTGAGTTGCCCAAGTTCTCCCTCTAAAACTTCCACTGTCCTTCCAGCCATTGGTTCCCCTTAGATCAACGTGCTCCGATACCAATTTGATAAGAAACACTTGTCAATCTCAAGTATTTCCTATCAATCTTCGGAAAACAACAAGATTTCTCCACACAAAACCACGAAACAGTAGATAATTTGTATTATTTGATGAAAGGGAAACGGAAAATACCAAGATACAATTGATCCTCTATTCGAGGGGAGGATCTTTCTCTCCCAAATCTCTAGACGGCGCTAGAGCCCAAACAAATTAAGAGATCTCAAATTTCAGCCAAATTCAAGATGCCCCAACCCTAGGAAAACAAATTATTTAATGCATACAATCCAAAAGGAAATCTCTAAACAGTCCCTACATTCAAATTTCGCCCCTAACTCTCTCAAAAATCCTTCCTAAACTGCTCCATCGGATCCGGCGGCTTGCGCGACTCGTACAGAAGAGGCGGAGAGTTCCGCCTCTTTTTGCCCAGGCCAGTCCCGTCGGACTGCCTAGACCGGTCCATTGGACCGGTCTAACATGTACATGATATGATCATCAAATCATCCAAAAACAACTAAAACGATTTGGGCATCAACTGCATGAATGTTAGAAGATTAGATCTCCAGAGGTTGAATGCTATCACAGTGAATGGTCAACA
This sequence comes from Dendrobium chrysotoxum, assembly GCA_019925795.1. NCBI lineage: Eukaryota > Viridiplantae > Streptophyta > Magnoliopsida > Asparagales > Orchidaceae > Dendrobium > Dendrobium chrysotoxum. Next base: position 89,024,232 of record CM034314.1, on the reverse strand, counting down.
AAGGCAAGGATGAACAGGAATCAAAGCAGTGATATGCCTCACTCTATCTCCTTGATTTGACGACTTAATATCACATCCAACTGAAGGAGAAAATCAAGGAAAGATAAATGAGACATGCTTTCGAAGGCTAGACTGTTGGAGATATTCTTGAAGGTAAGAAATTCTAATAGATTTTAAAATTTAAAAGTTTCTAAAGAAAGTTACTCTTGTATCAAGGCAAATGTTTCTAAAAATCCCTATAACACAAGACTGCTAGATATGCTTGACTATAAATAGGCCTACCCAACATCAATGCAAAAAGAAAAGAACCATAAGGAGGGTTATTCCTCCTGAACTGAAGTTGCCACCTTATCCTTGCTTTGTCAAAATTAGGAAAGCTTCCCCAAAAAGGATCAACCATATAAACAACTAAAGGGGAGGTAGTGTTAGGAAAAAAAAATGTTCTTTAACCCAGGAGTTAGTACGATAAACAATGACTAATCACAAAATGATCAAGTACAACAAAAGAGAACATCAAAATTTATATGTTTCAGCTTAAGTAAGCATCACCCACGGTCACATAGAGATCAAAATAATTCACGTAGCTTCAAAAAATTAAAACTAGAAATTACACATCATACAAAATTAGAGATATAAATGAAGATACAACTTTATCTAACTTGGAGAAAATACAATCAGCAAGACGTGAAGAAGAGATGATATTGTAGCTCAGGTTACGTAATTTTGCAATACTCTTCCAGAATTATCAGTAATATTCTTAACAAGTTCCACTTTTTTGTGCTTAATATAAAATACCTAGTACCATCCTTGCTTTAATAAACTATCACCGTAGCTGTTGAATCCAACATGTCAGCATGTACCATTGCATTCTACCACATAGAGTCCAATCTCCTTCAAGACAACCAACACGCCCTTATACACCTTAAGGGCATCAACATCACCAGATAATCTATATCTTGCAACACGAAGAGCACTTAAGGTTTTTTTTTTTTTTTTCCAAATCTAATACATATCTAACTCAATCAAATGAAATAATTACACCATTGTATGCATTTAAGTTCACAGTGCTAGAAACTCCAATCTTATGCATAGCTTAGTTTTCCATATTAACGCAGCTACCAAAACTTAGCTTATATGTGAAAAACATATCTAAATTAAAACACGTGAATAGAACAAGCCAAGTCTAGAATACACTGCTCTTCAGACATATTATTTTCAATCGCCAAAAGAGCATCACCAATTTAATAACTTAAAAAACGGCAGCAACAGACTTATTCCTTTTTTTGGTTGTCATTTACTGATTACTCCCTCTTCTATAAAAAAAATTAATATTCTTTATGTATTTTTTTCTCTCACAATAGAAGCAAATAATCCTTAAATTTATTATGGCATTTACCCCTATAAGAATTAGAAAAGAACTCTAGCTCATAAGATCTTTGCTTTAACTAGCAATAAACCTTCAGTTGTTTTAGTTCTTCTAAAAAACTAAGAACTCACCTATTTTGAAAGAAGTGGATTAGCGATATCCTCTAAGTTTTTCATGTAAGAACCGGTTTAGACTGGCCGGTTCAATTGAACCGGCCAGCCTCTAAATAAACCGCAAATCAAGCAGGGGAGAAACAGCGGGTAAGCCGCGACCTGAGCGGGCCGAATGCGAGCGCGAACGTGACTGGAAGGCTTGGTTCGTTGTTTTGAGTGAAGGATGGCGTGCGTGGGAGAAAAATAACGACTCCTCATAAGAGATAAGTCCATTTCCATTCATTCCTGTAGAAGAAAACGCAAGAGAGAGGTGTTCTGTCATGAGAGGCGGCTGAGAGGAAAAGAACGAAGGTTTGTTGATTTTTCCCATTTTCTGTGTAAATCCTTTCGTATTACCTCTTCTAAGCAGTGAGGAATGTTTAATTAAAAGCAAAGGAAGAGATTGAAAGTGGAAAGGAAGGAAATTGGGATTTTGAATTTTTCTTCTACTTCTAACAACAGAGAAAGAAGTAAATAATTTAAAATTATTAGAATTTACATAAGTTTATTTTTCTAATTGAAAGAAAATATTATTGTGATAGGAAGAATTCAAATGACATAAACTTCGATTCGACAGTGAAGGAAGGGAAAATTCATTTGAAAGGAAAGATTTTGTGAGGAATTTATATTATAAAGATAGAAAGTGTAATAATTGTAAAGGAATTTTTAAGTTTGTTTTTGTATGATATTTAAGACGTCCAATTTTATTATTATATTTCATACATTCAAATTTAGTATTAATTAAGATATTATTGTGTAATTTTGAACTGTGAAAAATCTTCATAATTGAGTTGAAACGAGTGTTGAAAAATCCATAGCAAAGCTCAGGGTTTGGAAAGAATTAAAACTTGGAAATATTCAAAGTGGGTAATTACAGTTGTGTAAAATTTCATTATTATATTTTTATTTTAAATCTGAAAGTGGTATTTTATATAATTGTTTTACTTATTTTTAAAGAATATTATGAGTAAGGCAATGTAAATTCAAATGCATATATGATGGTGGAAAATTGATATAGAAATTGTTATGACTGAAAATATATATATATATATATATTGATATTATTAGAGTATGAAGGTATATGAATATGTAAAAGAGATATATATATATATATATATATATATATATATATATTAAAATACATGTAAAGAAAATACATATAACGGAAATAGAAAGTGAAGTTGGAAACTATTTATACATACATGATGCTTAAATACATATAAGAATACAAGTAAAGAATGATGAAAAAAATGATATAACTTATAACTTATAAAAGCATAAATGAAGAAATGAAAAAGGAAAAAGAATATGCATGTAAATTATAGGAGTTCACACCCGTATGGTATTGGCTAGGGAAACAACGTACCCGTGCATGTTAAAAGGAAAAGGAAATGAAAATGGATGTACCTTTATTGGTACATTTAGACAGTGCTCCTATACTAATGGAAATGGATTAAATGTCAAATTTATTAAAGAAATATTAAGTAAAAATGGACAAATGAGATAGAATATGAAATAATTTATGTGAAATTATAAAACCTATAGTACATGAAAGAAGATGCATATGTTAATTATGCAAAACTAAAGAAAGATGTATATTTATTTTATATGACTATTTTACATGATTAAGTGTTGTATATTTAATGATAATTACCCACTGAGTTTACTTTGTAAACTCATTCTACTAAATTAACATTTTCAAGTAAGTCTCTTGATAAGTGAAAATAGCTGAAAGAGAGGAGTACGTCTATAGAAGACGGCGCTCAAATGAAAGCAGGTAAATTGTGTTTATATTTAAAAGCATATTCAATGTAATAGTAATGTTAGTGGCTATTCAGTATTTGAGGAATATTAGTCATTTATTGTTATGTGTAATTGTGGAAAAAAAAGTATATTAACCATCCGACTGTTCTTTCCCTCCTTATTAGTTCCAAGTCTCCGAGCTGGGTCGTGACATTTCTTCTCACTGTCATATAACATGGTATCTCAAAAGTGTTTTTAAGAGAAAAGAGAGACAAAGAGTATAACAGTAATAAGCTTAATCTTCATCATCAATAATTATAACAAGATTCTTTGAACATCGAATAATGAAATTAAACTCATTCAAATGTGAGTTAGGCATAACTTCCAGCAAGAGAAGCAAATAGACTATTTGTTTATGATAAAGTTTGTTAAAAAGATTTTTATTATATGCAAAGACTCTAACTTGAGTCACAAACGTTTTGCAATGATTTCCTCTAAGATCTATGTCAAGATCTCATCTATCAAAAATAACTGAATTTTTGAGAGAGCTTTTTCAACTTATGTTCACTCGTGTTTTCAAGTATCTTATTACACCACCATAGCACTTTTATAAGTTTCCTATTGGACAAGTACATCATATAAGGCCAAAAATCTTTGAGCCACCAAACCTATCAATCTCAAACTTCATGCCCCTTATATTTTTTATAACCTCTTTGAAATCAGTTGTTTGGAAAGAGAGTGTGCCTTAACCTAAGAGTTAGTATGATAAACTACAAAATAATCACAAAAAAGATCAAATACCACAAATTATAATAACAAATTTGCGTGATTCGGCTAAAGTAAGCTTATATCCACAAATACAAATATCAAATAATTCACTTAGTTTCAAAAAAGGTACATTAAGTATTACCCCTCATAAAAATTAGAGATATGAATAATTATACAATTTTATATAGCTGAGAGAAAATTCAATCACCTATTGCAAAGATAAGGGTTAGATGCGGAGAAGGAGATGCTATTGTTGCTCCAATTATTCTCTTCTTTTCTTTATAGCAAGAATCAAATGAGATTTATTCCTTGTTATAACCAAGAGTTTCATCTCTCGCTAGAACTTAAAATAACTAAAGTTCTTTGTTCTTGAAGAAGCCAAAGGACTCTCCCTGCAAGCTCCTAAAAAAAACTTATTACTTTCTTTCTCGAATGACACTTCTCTCCTCTTAATGTTGCTTCTTGTTGTGGCATATTATATAAGTGAGGCCTACATAATTTTATTTAGTGGAAATTTCACTTTCTAACATTAATGAACAATCACGATTGAAGACATTTGTAACTCGGTTGTAGACTTTTGTGTCAAACTCTATTTAAAACTTTATGCAATCTTCATTTACGACTTTGTGATAGCTTCAAATTAAGACTTTGTGGTAAATAACAATATTGAAAAATCAAGATCAAATCTTATCCAAAATAATTAATGAAATTAACTCCAAACTTAATAGGTAGGCCCTTTTGATACGCCTTGGTATCAAAAACAGCCAACGAACAAGAGAAATTATGCACAAAACAAATTTTTTTATTGCTAGGAAATCATATAACAAAAATAAGATATAATGGTCCTCTTTCGAGAGGAGGACCTTCTCTCCTAAGCCCCAGACGCCGCTAGGATCCCTCACATAAAGAAAACTACAGCACTCAAAATAAAATCTGCATAAACCTAAAATAAACCCTACTATGAACTTAAATAAGCTTCCTCCCTAAAATAATAATAATAATAATAATAATACTAATAATAATAATAAGCTTCCTCCCTCCCTCCAAAATCAGCCTCCTTCCTAATATGTTCCCTCCTCAATTTAAAAAAAATTCAATTAGGAAAGGTTTCAATGAGGAAAGAAAATCGATTAGGAAAGGATTTCCTAATTGACTTTCTCCTAATATAATTTAGGAAACCTTCCTAAACAATTAAACATGATTTAGGAAACATTCCTAAATAATTAAATACTTCTTAAATAGTATAAACATAATTTAGGAAACCTTCATAAACAATATAAATATAATTAAAAAAACTTCCTAAATAATTCCCCCTTAATTAGGAACCTTCCTAAACAACTCCCCTTGATTATGAACCTTCTAAATATCTTCCCCTGGGCCCCACAAGGTAGCCCCCCTAGCGTATCAATAATCTCCTCCCAAAGAGCCACCTTGTCCTCAAGGTGTAAGGAAGGAAACTGTCTCCTGATCATCTGTTTTGACAACAAAATTTTCTTCCTATCGAGAACCACCTAGCATATGATCCAGTTCTATATCCTTCATTATATGCTCGTGCTTCACTCTAGAGAATATACCATCTTTCAACAATTTAACATCTTTGCCAATGCCTTCACTTTTTATCCACTTGCTCCAACCATCCCAGTCATCAACTATTTTTTTTCACTCAAAGCCAGAAAGGTCAAAAAGAAATGGCGTAAAAAACCAAGTGACAACAAGGAACCACAAGGATGCAGTGAGAAGCATAAATGTTGTTGAATTAGTAGTTGCAAATCCATAGATCCGATAAACAATTAGTGGCAGCATAAGTTTCAAACCCTTTGTAAAATGACTTCTAGAGTACATCATGTAGTTCTCTGCAAACTTTACATGTCGCCCAACGAATCCTCGTCCATTAGCTCTATATTTTGCTTTACTATATAGGATTGTCCGTCCAAAATAATGGGATTTTGTTCCAAGCAAGAATGTAAAGAACACTAAGTACAATTGAAGTTGCATGATGATTATGTCGCCCAATGCAGTTCTGAATCCCCTTTTCAGCCCAATTTCCATAACCATTGGTAAGGCCATCAATAGACCAAGCTGGGCGGCAGATTGAGATGCCATAGCAGCCTTCAGACTTCCTCTCATCAGTGCATGCTTCATAATGGAAGACTCAAGCCCACTTAATGATAGGTAAGGCTTGCCATAGAGGAAAATGTGGACTACAATAACAGCCATCATTGAGTTGACATAGAACCCTACAATTGTGAAATAGTAAGAAAGCATGTGGAAGAAGTCAAATCGGTGGCCCAAGTGATAGATATTTCTACTAAGTATTTGCTCTCCATTGCTACAGACAACCTTTGCTTCAAACAGGGAGATTTGGTTGAGTCCAACATCATGACCCTTCCCAACCGGAATATACTCATGGTGGGTGATATTTCCTTGCCCTAATGTTGAGTTGAATCCTGCAAAGATATCCTCACTTACGTTGATTCCACGAGAAGCCTTGCTTTTGTCACCACTAATGATGTGAAAAATCCTGTCAAATACATCTAGATGCCTGTATTGGAAGCGGACCTTCAGTGGAGTAGCTAGAGTCCTTTATCCAGTTGTCTCAAAACTTATTTTTGGTTTGACATGAACCATTCCAAAGATGAAATACTTCCAGTAAAAAGTTGCTCATGTACACTAAGAATGGTTGATGGGCATAGTCCATGGTCTTTATTGAATTCCTCCAAAAGATTCCTCATTTTCAAAGCTTCTTCCAAATAGTTATCTTGGTTCATATCAATTGCCTGAAGAGCCTTCCCTCTGGTAAAGACAATTGCATGGTTTTAATTTTCTGGCTCACCTTCACCAATCTTTGCTGCTCCAGGTAATTTGATGCAGTAGATTTCCTGAGAAGTACCATCAGCTTGGCATTGCAAGTTTATTTCTTTGCCCTCTTCATTCACATTTTTTCTCTTTGTCGATCAGTTTATCCTCAAAAACAAACTTGTGTATCACTTATTAGACTCTCACTTTTATTCTCCTCAATTATTTACATCTTCAGCGTTCTCACCTTAGGATCGTCACCGCCCCAACAGCTTCTTCCTCCTCCAGCGTAACGGTTGTCGTGATTCCTCCATATTTCTCCTATGTATCAAGGGTGAAACCCCCACTTTTCTTCCATACACCTCACATGACCCGATCCCCATGGCTTGGCCCGTCCCCCTCCTCCGCTCGTACACTTCTCTTGCCCAAAAAGCCTCCCATAGTGGTCGACCACTCCACCAGCTCCACAATAAAACTCCCTTGATACTGTCCCCCAATCGAAAACCCTATTTCCCCCTTCTCGGAGCCTTAGGAGGTGGCTCTTGATGAAAGGACCTTTTTTCGTCGAACTCTTCCCGTCCGATCTCTTTTCCTTTAGATTCGCAAAGGGAATCCCGATCAAATCATGATTAGGGTTAGCAATTGGGATCATCGATGGGGTTTTGGATTGCATCTCCAAGAGTTTTCTCATCATCTCCTCTAGAATTTTATTTCCCTTTGGTTCAATCCTAGGAATCGTCGGTGAAGCTTTCAACTACATCTCAATTATTTTCTTCATCATATCTTCCAAATTCTGAAACATTCCTTCTATTACTAAAATACGTTCATTCATTGATCCCATATCCACTCGTAGTTGCCCTATTTTCCCTTCCAACTTTTCTTCCAACGCCTCAACTCTTCTTTTGACCATCGGTACTCGGATCAAGACATTAACAGTAAAAATAGGTATCTTTGACACGAGTCTGGCCTCCAAACAACAAAATTCAGAAACAGAGAGGAAAAACTCAGTAGATATCAGCGATGAAAGCTTGATATTTTGGTCCAGGACACCACTCTCCCAAACCCTAAACGCCGTTAGGATCCCTCACACAAAAAAAATTCAGCACAAAATAATTTTTTTATTGTTGGACCGAAAAATCAAAAACAACCAACGAACAAGAGAAATTCAGCACAAAATAATTTTTTTTATTGCTAGAAAATCAAATAACAAAAGCAAGATACAATGATCCTCTTTCGAGAGGAGGACCTTCTCTCCCAAACCCTAGACGCCATTAGGATCCCTCACACAAAAAATTACAGCACTCAAAATAAAATCTGCATAAACCTAAAATAAACCCTACTATGGACTTAAATAAGCTTCCTCCCTCCCTCCAAAATCCGCCTCCTTCCTAATATGTTTCCCTCCTTAATTTAAAAAATAATCAATTAGGAAAGGTTTCAATGAGGAAAGAAAATCAATTAGGAAAGGATTTCCTAATTGACTTTCTCCTAATATAATTTAGGAAACATTCTTAAACAACTAAGCATGATTTAGGAAACCTTCCTAAACAATTAAATATAATTTAGAAAACCTTCCTAAACAATTAAACATGATTTAGGAAACCTTCCTAAATAATTCCCCCTTAATTAGGAACCTTCCTAAACAACTCCCATTGATTAGGAACCTTCTAAATACCTTCCACTGGGCCCCACAAGGTGGGCCCCTTGGCATATTACCTTTTTTGTGCCATGAAAGGTAATTAAAATAAACAATTTCATCATCACATACAACTATAATTTTGTCACAAACACTGTTAAAAATGGTTTCCCTTATTATCGAAAACTACATCTCTACCAATTATAAGAACAAGCCTTCAGCCAAAGAAGATTGGTTCAAGGATTTAGTGAAGAGAAGTGATATAGACATACAGCAAGCATTTTACTCTAAGTTCAAAGATATATTCATTAAGGTAATAACCATCCATTTGGATGAACACACTGAAATCAAGTGCCTACAAAAGGCATGTAAAAATATGCCTCTATATTCTTGAATCAACATCTTTATTATGGCAGAGGTCGGAGATAGCCAAGTCAAATTCAAATGTTGAGGCATCATGTTTATACATAGCCTATCAAGCCTTTGTTGCATCCATCCCATCAACTTTAACCTTTATAAGAGTTGGTCTCTCTCTCATTCTCACTCTCTGTCCCTCACACACACTCTCTCCCTTACACTCTCTCTCCCTACCTCACTTTCTCTCGCTCTCACTACTACTAGATAAATCTAATGCAAATTGGCACGATGCGACTTGCAACTAAAAATCCTACAAAGGTTAACAAAACCCAAACAATTGTCTTGCAATTCCATATGGAAGATAAATGACATTTGGAACTTGAGACCCTATAATGAGCCACAATTTTCAAGAAACAATTTCTTAAACTTCAAACTCATTATGTCCCTATTTTTATCTCAAATCCCACGAGGGAAGAAGTTCTAGTGACTATATCCATACCTACTCAATAGTGTTGGAGGAATTAAGGAAGTATAAAAGCTTCAATGCCCCCGTCCCATATTCACATTCGTGCCTGCATGTGTGAGCACTCATCCAACGCTGTCACTTCATGCATCTCGCACCCACGCTCACGTGTTTGAGTGTTTGGGGGATAGCCTTTGTGCCCATGCACGAGGCGCACAAATTACTTCTTGTTACTGCTCCTTGTGTCGACATCCTTCATGGTGTTATAACCCGAACCGGTTCACCCGGTCCGGGATTTCTCCTGCTCGCTCAAGACAGCCACTCGTTCCCCTTCATGCATGCGAGCGGACCGAATGGCCTTCCCAACCGTTGTTCCCTCTCTCCAATCACGCAAATCACGCGATTTCACTGCAGTTTTGAAATCCTCCCACCCCTACTGACCTCCCTCTCTCCAAGTAAACCCAATAAGCAACTTAGGGCATCGTTTTTACTTCTCTTTTCTGCCTCGCAACATCCGCCGAGCCTCCTGCTTCGTTTCTTCCTCGCAATAGCAACTCTCAGCAAATTCTTCTCAAACTCCTCTCCTTGTGCAATGAGTTTTCCCTCTCCTTCTCACTTTCCTTCCCTCTTTCTCCTTCTTATGTTTCCAATAATCTATGTAAGAGTTCTTTCAACTTCTATTGTTAGGCTAAATTTAATTTGTATTATATTTCACATCGCCTTAAGCTTCTCATAGGAGTTGTGTATTGCCTTGGAGAGAAAGCTTTATCTAAGCTTGATGTTCTCTTAATTAAACCATAGGTTATATTTTTAGATGGCATTATTTCATAATTAATTTTGGTGTTCATGGTGTGGTTAAAATTGATTAAAATTGTCTTCTTTATGCCTTGATGAACGTGCTTAATGTTATTTTGATCTTGCTACTTAGGATTGTTGTTTGGTGGAGTTGAGCGTGCCTCTTTCGAGGTTGGAATTTGTGGAAACCACTGTAAGTAATTGTTATTTATTTTGGTATAAACATACCCTTCTTTATTAGGGATGTAATCCATGATATTTGTATTAGAATTCTTTTATAATTATTTAGGTTGTCAGTTCTATTTCCAATAATTGTTAGTATTGTACATGTCAGGGATCTTATTTATAGCTCACATTGAAATCATGTAATAGAAATAATATTATCTTGATTTCACGAGCTGTTAACATTTAAATGGTTCATTCTATAGAAAAGTTTAATCTATACTCATTAGCTTTATTTAATACAATACATCATATTTTTGTTGCAAATCATTTAGATTATATAAATTATAATTTGTCATATTGATTTATATAACACCTGTTGATTTTTTTGTAAAAATACTCACACCATATGACTGTGTGTATGTTAGTAGAACCCTATTGATTTTTGGCTAGCCGGGGTCGATAGGCCCCCAGAGTGACGACTCTACAAGAAATCACTAAATTTCTTTAGGTTGGTGTTTACCTTCTCTGTGATGGGTATATGATAAATTGACAATAACTATATATACAAGAAAATATAAGTGGATATGAATTTGAAACAATATATGACTTACAGATCATTATGAGGTACATGAATACCTAGTGTGATACATTTGTAAAAATTATAATAATTTGGCATCAATAATTATTTGACATATATACATGCAAATTAGAAGATGTAGAAAACATAGCATATCTCATGGTGGTTTTTGATATATTGATTATAGATTAATACTCTCCTCTTTTGGTTGTTCTCACTGCATGTCCCATTCATTTGTTGTTTATGTTCTGATAGATAGGAGTTACTTGACCCGTTGTCATTTTTCAGTAAGTCCAGCAGACGTGTTTGGTGGACCGCCACCTCAGCAGCAGGGTTACCAGTAGTAGACTGTCTTTGGTTTTTATTATTTTATAGTAGTTTATTTTGTTTATGATTTCTATGGATTGGGTAGCTTCTTTCCTATTTTTTTGTTCTATTTATATTCTTTTTGACCTGTATCAGGACTATTGTTATTTGGATATATTGATTATTTGAATTTTTATTAATGAATTGGCTTTTAATTCACTTCCTTTGTTCACTATGATGTACATATATATACAATACTGTATCTCTTGTATATGCATGTTTCTCTTTATGAATAAAAAATGGATCTTTCTATCACTTTATTGCGTCCCGTGTTGTGGGGTATACCGTCTTCCGAACCCGAGGTGTGACACATGACTAGCGCATTATGGTTGCATCCATGCCGACTATTTTGCTTGCCAACCACTTCTCACTTCTTCATGCGTCTCTCACATTTCCTTGCTCAAAATAAATGTTGCTAGCATTTTTGTTTCCATTAACTTTCTGTTAACACTCAAATTCCATCTCGCCACCTAGAATCATGCTCCCCTCCCATTGCGTACTAGTTGCCCATGAGTTTCAATTGAACCCACTATTCGATCGCTTCCGCCACCGCCCCCTGTTCCAGAGGCCTCTGTCTTCTCAGAGGCTTCTCCTCTTGCAAATATTTCATGGGTATTGGTTTTTCTGTTACTTACACTCCTCGATCCTTCAAAAAGCTATTGTGCGGTTGAAGACTTCTTATCATTCTTCATCCATCCATTTCCCTTTATGTTTTTTCAGCAAGATTCAACACCACCTCGACATAAACAACCATCTACTTTTCAAAGCAACGTGCATCCATTTCTATTGATTATAAGATATCAAAGCTTGCAATTTTATTCTTTTTTATTTTTTGAGCAAATTTCCTTTAGATAATCCCAATCTGAAAATTGTTCACAAATTTGTCACTTTTTGTTGGTGACTTCTTCATTGGGCTCATTGATTCTCATAATATCAACAAGACTATCTTTGGAAGCAAATTACAATATATTCTTTTCTTGATGATCCTATCATGTCAATAGCTATCTAAAGTGTAAGCTAAAATGGTCTCCCACTTTGACTCTTTCGAGGAATCACCTATCACTCAAGTTTGGATTGCTGTTCCTCAACTTCATTTACATTATTTTAATTAATCCACTTTACACTCCATGGGCTCAATTTTTGATAAACTTCTACAATTGGATGATGATATAGCTCATCTCTCTAGACCGTCTGTGGTTCGAGTTTTAGTTGAATTGAATGTTACTATTCCTCATAAAAAGGACATAAGATTTAATTCCTCAGGGCATCTCCAATTGAACTTCATACCCTTGTTTGGTGTCTGCAAACTTCTCCAATCAAACAGCAAAAGGCACGTCATTCTCACATTCGTGAACAGTGCGACGCCAATATTGGCGTCGCACTGTTCACAAATGCATTTTTGGCGGAAACAGAGAAAGTGGAGGGGAGAAAGGCTATCGCATGTGGTTGAGAAAGAATATCCACAGCATATTCTTTTTTGTGTTAAGAAATAGAGTTCGGTTGGAGATGAATTACTGCATTTTGGAGTGAAAAATGAGTTTTTTGGTTGGAGATGATCTCATATTGTGGCTATTGATAGAAGATAGAACTTGAAGGCATTTCTTCCTATTATTTTTATGGCAAATTTTTTTTGGAACAACTACTTTAAATGTTACAAAGCTCAATCGAAACTAAGAAAAATCAAATTTTTAGGCATAAGAGATGCATACAAATGATCCGATGGAATCTAGATGATTAAATCTACCGACATCAACATGTCAAGCTATCTAAAGACTAAAAAAACTAAAAGATAAATATTATCATTGATCTTTCCAACATTACATTGTTAAGATTGACAAAATACGTTACATTTGATAGCTAAGACATCGAACTAAACAAATCCTAAAAAACAAAGCTAGCAAAAATGAGCCCCATATACGCAATAAAAAATAGGAACAATTTCTTATATAACACCTAAATCTTGATTGTTTATAAAATTAGAAACCAGATATTTCTAGTTTTAATAATATCACCCGAATATTGAAGAACATGACAAAATTATAATATTTAATTTTCAATTTCATTAAAGTCTCAATCTTTTAGTCGTGACACTCATATACATCTTTTCTTTTTCTTTTCTTTTTCTTTTAGATATGTAAATAATAAATATTTGGATGGTCTGCGTGCAATATTTCCAATAAAATATGCAAAGTAAAACTCACTTGGGAAGGACAAGGAAATTTCCCTTCCAAACATGCCACCAAACCATAAGAAATCACAACCAAACAGACAAGAACTACCCAACTTATAGGACAATATCCATCAAAACAAATCGAGGAAAAGAAAAAAATAGAATGGCATAGAGAAGAAGGAAAAGAAATTACCTTCCGGCTGGCGCAGCATCATGCCAATGCCTCGATTTACAACAAACAATTTAAACCTCAAGTGCACACCGATATCCTCCTAAAAAGCAAGGATCGCTATAGAAGAAACATGACCAGAACTTCCAACCACGTTCTTATCCGCTGCAAAATAAGAAAAGAATCCGATCAACAAAAGAACCATCAAAGAATCATATTCCAGGAGGACGATCAACAAAACCCCAACACAACCTGCGCTGATAGACAAGAGAAAATTTGATAGTTCAATTCTCAGCATTCGCACAGGGCAACATCGACCGAGAAGAATTGCAGAGCTACTTATGTTTTCCGAAAGCAAAAGTGGAATTTTTATAAAAGCTGGGAGCAGTACGCACCCCCCACTCCGCTTACGGAGCAGAGGATACACTGAACGGACTCATAGGTTACTCTCCTTCGATTAATAATTGCAGAAAGCACAATGGCTGGGCCAATGGCCAAGCAATAAGAGAGGAGGTGAGCGTCTCTTTGTGCTCACGGGAGAGTGAGTTTATTCAAGGGGAGAGGTTTTCAGAGTACGCGACGTAGGATGGAATCAATCATTCTTTTTTTGGGCGAATGAAATTCACGAGATGATTTCCCCCCAAAAAACAACATTTCACGAGGGGACCTTTTGGCGTCAACACCGAAGTCGTCTGCTATTTCAAGCAAGACTTATAGGCGAAGGAATAAGCTTTTACTATTGCTCGTCAATCAAATGCAAATAAAACGGTATTATTGGTTCAGCCTTTTATTAGAATTAAGATCCGTTTGATTTCTTATTTATTTATTTTTCTGATATCAATCATATTCACCATTGCTTAGCTTGGTTAATGGACGAGTACGGTTAAGAACCCCCAACTCATATTTAATTCCCCTCGAGCGGAAGCCTCATATTTAATTCCCCTCGAGCGGAAGCGCCTTTTAAGTGAGGCCCAATTAAGCGCAAGTCAGGAGGTTTTTTGGGTGAGTCTCTTTTAGGCCAGCCAAGGATTCGTCACGCCGCCCTCTCTCGGGGGTGGCAGCGGGTGGATACCCCATTCCAAAAATATATATATCAATCATAATTTATATTTAATTATTATTTTTTAAAAAACTTATGTTGGAAAACTATGCTTTATAGCTTTTTCTATTGCAAGTTCATAATTTTTTTAAGGATATGATATCCTTTGGAGAAGAAGGAGCCACTGTCTTCTCGAATCATTGGCCAAGCCACTCACAAAATTTTTGAGTATGAAGAAAGTTGTCATAATTTTGATTATTCAAATTTTGGGAGAATCTGGATTAAATAAAATTCTGAAAAAATAAGTTTTGCTTCGTCTTTTATCTCTAGTCAGATGATTTATGGGTTGATTAATGCAGGGTCCTAATCTTTCTGTTATCTATAATTTATGCTTCTAATTCTTTTGAAGAATGTCTGCTCCCATGGGAGGATTTGAGAAATAATAATCTAACCAATGGCATGCCTTGGGTTATGATGGGAGACTTCAATTGTTGCATATTTAAATCTGAAAAAGCAGGTGGCAATGTTATTCATAGTAGCAGGCTCGGACCTTTTAATTCTCTGATTTGTTAAGCCAATCTTCTTGATCTTGTGTCTATTGGGAATTTGTTTACATGGTTTAATCAAAGGGCTATAACCCCATTCATTTAAAGCTAGATAGTGTTTTAGTTAATTAATCCTATTTGAAATTTTCCCTTGCTCCTATAAAGTGCTTCAATACTCTTGTTCAAACCATTATCCTATAATTCTCGAATCTGAAGATCAACCTATCTATAGTTATAAATTTTTGTATAAAAATTAATGGGTAAACAATGATGATTATTGGGACACACTAATATTTGTTTTTGCTCATCATATGCAAGGCAATCCTATTGTTGATCTTTACCATAACCTCGAACAGCCCAAAGCCACTATTAAGACTAAGAGTTGGGGTACATCTAATTCTATTGTGCTTGGATATGCTGATCTACATTCCCAACAACAGGCATGTCAAGTTCAATTGGATTTGGATCCTCTTAATTCTACATTATGCACTAATCTCAAGAAAACTAACTCCAAAATTCTATAAGATGATGGTTAGACCTGTAATGCTTTATGATGCAGAATGTTGGCCATTAAAAGAGAAGCATAATATTAAGTTGTTAAGTGTTGCAGAGATTAGGATGCTCAAGTGGATGAGTGGTTTTGCTCTTAGAGATTGGATACGAAATGAGCATATACGTGAAAAGGTTGGAGTAGCTCTAGTGGAAGATAAGATTAGAGAGAGTCGCCTTAGATGGTTTTGTCACATAAAACGGCGGCCTTCTGATGACTCGGCTAGGAAAGCAGATGTATTAGATTTGACTTATGTTAAGAAAGGTAGAGGTATACCTAAAAATACTTGGTTAGAAAATACTAGAAATGACCTTTCTTTATTAGATTTAAATGAGAATTTTACTTTTAATATGACAAAATGGAGAAAAATGATTCATGTAGCTGACCTCACATAGTGGGATAAGGACTTGTTGTTGTTGTTGTTGTTGTATTGTTGAGTGTGCTTCTGCTTGGTCCTCTTAGACAATCCAAAGATCTAAAGTCAATTGGCTCTTGAATGGAGAAAAATTTTAAAATTATTGTATTCTTAAATTCGTAGAAGGGGTTATTATAACAGGAAATCTTTCTCTGCTGCTTTGGTTGGTTCTTCACCTAGGCATCATGTTGTTAACAATGTTATCCTCCAACACTTTAAAGGTCTATACAACTCCCCTTCTCCCCAATACTCAGACCCCAGATCTTCCCCTCTTGGAAAGACCATTCCCCAGCACCTTATAGTTTCCTTGATTGGGCCTGTGTCGGATGATGAAATCAAGTTAGTTGTTTTCTCTAGTTCCTCTTCTTCTACTCCTATACCATATGGTTTTAACTTTGATTATGGGACCCTGTGTATGTAAAGTTGTTAAGTCCTTTTTTTCTTAAAGCTATCTCCCCAGATGTGTTAAAGCTACTGCTTTGACTTTGATTTCCAAAATATCTAATCTTAATAACCTTTCTGATAGGCCAATCTCCTTATGTAATACTTTTTACAAGGTTATTGCTAAAATCCTTGCCTCTCGGCTCAAGCCCATCATGCCCACCATTATCCATTCTAGTCAGGCTGGTTTCATTAAACATCACTTATCTAGTGATAATATCATTTTAGCATCTGAAATTCTGGGCCTTTTTAAGAAAATTGTTAAGCAAAAGTTCCTATGTGCAAAATTTGATGTAAGGAAGGCCTTTGATACTATTTTTAGGGGGTTTCTTCTCTCTAAATTGGATCAAAAAGGTTTCTCTCCTTTTATTAGTTGCATTAGAGCTTGCATTTCATATGTTAATTTTTCTATATGTATTGATGGAGCTTTAGAAGGATTCTTTCCTTCTTCTTCTGGCCTTAGGAAGGGATGCCCATTGAGTCCTTATCTCTTTTATATTATCATTGATGCATTTTTTCCATATTGATGGCGATGATCCCACCCTTGGCTTTAAAGGGTTTAGCATGGATGGCTTCTACATCTCTCACCTGCTCTATACAGATGATCTATTGGTATTTAGTAAAGCAAATATCCAAAATTACAACATTCTCATGGAAATCCTAAATATTTTTGCTAACTCATCTGGTTTGCATGTCAACTTGGAGAAAAGCTCTCTTATTATTTCCTCAAACACTCAATTCTCTTCTAAAATTTATGACACTCTTAAAATACACAACTCTTGCACCAAATTCACTCATTTTGGACTTCCCATTTGTCCCATGATAGTTAGACTATCTGATTTCTCCCCTTTACTGTAGAAAATTACCAACCACCTATCTAGCTGAAAAGCTATACTTCTTTCTTTTAAAGGTAGGTTGTAGTTCTTAAAGTATACAATCTGCAATACTATTGCACACTGGATTCATGGATCTATTATACCTAAGTCTACTTGTATGATTATAGGAAAAATGTGTTCCAATTTTTTTGTATTCTGGAGATATTCATGCCAATAAATTACATTTTGTATCATGGGTTAATACTTACAAACCTAAAAAGCAAGGGAGGTTTGGGGATTTCTGCACTCCAAGCTCTCAAATTTGTATATAATTGCTCCCTTATCAATAGGTTTTATAATGAACCCTCCCCTCTCAATATGTGGTTATTAGCCAGATACACATCTCCCTGGAAGCCTCCCAACACCAACTCCTCTACTTTCTGGAAAAACCTCTGTTGCACTGCTAGAAAGGTTAAATATAAGTTCTCTTTTGATGATAACTTTGAAAGTCCAATTTCATTGTACTTGGACCACTAGTGTAAGGGTTCCTGCATTTTTTATCTTTATTTAGAGCAATCTATCTTAAATTTATACCCTAGTACCACTTCTTCATCTCTTTTGATTGCTGGTAATAGTTGGGCATTACCTATCACCTTTAGTTCTCTATTTAGGGAGTTCATTTACTATGTCCCTATTCATGAACCCAGTGTCTTTTTTGGGATAATTCTGTTGGTGACTCATTTAAATATTATTATTTGGAATTTTCAAGGATGATGTTAAATATGATTGGCACATTTATGTTTGGCATAAACATCATGCCTTGAGATATTCAGCTTTTGCTTTGTTGGCTATTCATGGGGGTTTGAAAAATGTTGATGTTTTAGTAAGAAAGGAATATTCAAGTGGATAGTTGATGCTCTCTTTGTTATAAATGCCCTAAAAGTTCCTCCCATCTGCTTTTTGAATGTGATTATTCCAACCCAATCTTGGTTGATCTAATCCCTATGCTTCAAAATTTCTTATTGAGACTAAATATCACCCAGGTTTTTTATTTTATTAGGGGTATGGTTTGTTCTATGGCTGATGTTAAAAACCTTTACCTACATATTATTCCCTGATCTATTTACCATATCTAGCGAGAGAGAAATAACAGGAAGGCTCCTCTGCTAGCTGTGCTACGACTTTATGTTTTAAAATTAGAAAAGCTATCATGCTAAAGTTATCTAGATGGAAAAACAGGGATCATATGAGGGAGCTTGTGAAATTTTAGTGAATCTCTCTAAGTCTGATTGCTCTATTGGGGGAGATTATGGTGCCGGCCTGTTGGCATCTTTTTGGTTGCTTCATTTTCATGATGATGCATTGTTGCCTTTTCATTTATACTATTTGGTCTGGTGGAATTTATGGGATTTTGGGCCTTGTACGATGATGAGATCTTGCCAATTGACCACTCCCCTTGGAAGGTTCTTGGGCAACCAGGGGAGCCTCAGCTGTTGTTGTGATTTTCTTTGTTCTGAATGTATGCACTTTAGATTTGATTCCAGGCCTCCACTTTTGTGTTGTTGTGGCATTTCTAAATTTCTTGTTTTATATGCTATTTTTTTTTTACCCGTTCCCTAGTTAGTTAGGGATTTTTAGAGATTTTCATGTATTTGAGAAAGCTCTTCTTTTCCTTTTTATTTTATATTGTAACTATCTCTTTTTTATAATCTTCATTATTTGTTAATGAATGGGCTCTACTCCTAATTTTTCTTAAAAAAATTTTACAATCACCTTTACAAAAAATTACAGTTGTTTCAAATGGACCCTAAATTAGCAAAAACAGGGGAAGAAGATAAACGTTTATTTAAAAAAAAAGATAAATGTTTATTTAAGATGTGTTCTTATTATTCACGTCATTAAAAGTTGATTTCTTTATTTATTTTAGTATAATATTGCTTTAATCACCTAAATATTTCACATCAAGAAAAATAATAACTTAACAACCTATTTGAAAAGGTGATTTTTCATTTATAATTTTGTGTATTAATTTGGTAATGTACATTCGTTTAAGATATTACCCTAAGAATAGATTAATAACCATGAATATTTAAATTTTAATTGGAATATGTGGCCAAGCCTAGCAACATTTTCAGCCTTTTAATCAAAATTCAAGAGAAATAAGCCCATATAATACCAAACAAATCATATAATGCATATGCAATAAAGGGGGATTCACATAGATACTGCACAATTCTTATGTACTTGAATATATAGCATCTAAACTTTGATATTTATTTGTATAAGATATAAATATTTAAATCATATAAGAATATCACTAATATTAATATTTTTAATGTGAGAGGCATCTTTTCATGTATATATTTTAATGCGATTGAGACACTAAGATGTTATATAAGTAAATATAAAAATTTAGGTATTAGATGTATAAGTACATAAGAATTACATGATATGCATGTAAAACCTCTAAAATACGTAAGTATTATCATGATAAGTTTAGAGATGTTGGGATCATAAAAGTCTATATTAATCAAACATATTTTTATGCAAATTTGTGAATAACAAAATAACTAAAAACTAAATGAAAATTACTAAAAAGGTTTTGAATGACTAATTAAGCATAAAGTTATTTTTGAAAAAAATTTAGTCGAATGCATGCCTCATTATGGCGTTTTCAAAAATACTAAAACTATAATTTTTTAATTCTACTTGAACCATGAAATAAACGAGTTAGTTTGAACTCAATTGGCTCAAGATGGTCCAAGGGGACCAACGGGACCTTCTGCTTCCACTTGTGTTAGGAACATTTAGGTCTCATGTCCTTAAGCTAGGGGTGTCAATTCTTTGGTGGAGTTGGCTTCGGGCCAGACACAAATAATCTTAATTTGAACCCAACATGTTTATTATATGAGTAACAATATTTGACACGAACCCAATTCCGTTGAACTCAACCCATTAGACACATTTATCATGTTGACCTTGTATCCATTTTAGATTAACACCACCCACTTAACCCAAATACAAGTTGTATAATCAAAACCCGACCACTTTAACTCAAATATAAATGATAATCGAGTCAATTTTGAGTTTTGGGTCAACCCAAGCACATCCCAAATTTTATTTGGGTCATGATTTCTAACCCAAACCTAACTCAAAATTTAATCGGGTCAGTCTCAACCTGAATTTTTTGAGTCACGTTTGTGTTGGGTTGTTGGGTCAGGTCATTTATTGACACACATACCTTGAGGTGTAAGGTGGTTGCTTGTAATAATCATGTGCTTTGTTGCCTCAATTATTAATAAGGGATCCTAATTTTAGCTTGTTTCCAAACTATTCATCAAATGACATCTATGCACATGGATTCTCATGACCTCTACAAGAAATCAATTTGCGAGCTACCTACAATATTGGATTATTTTTCATAGATAAATATTTAGACAAAAAACAACAAACTATTACATCCATTTTTTAATGTTCTAAATTTGATCTCAACAATTTTTAATTTGGATTTATTGGTTGTGAGAACCGATTCAGCCGGTTTAACTGAACTGATTTATACTCGATAGCAGAGGGCAATCCGAGGGAATGAGTGGACGAAACCGCAACCCATGCGTGACCCAAGCGGCTATCGCAAGGGTGTATACGCATAATCACATACGATGGAGAAAACTAACGACTCCTCACGCGACATATCTTCAGTTCGCTCCTTCCTGTAGGAGGAAATCACGTGCGTGCCGAAGGGGAACGACAGGGGAAGAAAAAGGTGATAAGAAAGATTTGATTTTGATTCTTTTATTCATATGAAATTATTTCGAAAGAATTTCTAAGTAGTGGAGAATATCTTCTGTAAAGGTCAAGGGAATAAAATCTGACGGAAAAAGAGGAAGTATTTGAATTTTTGGAAAAATTTCTCCATTCACAAACAAGTGTAAGTAAATTCCCTTTCTTATTCTTTTATTTTCTGTTCAAAATTAAGAGAAAGAAAATCTTAGAATTCTCTTAATCGAAGAGACATTATGTTGTAGGAAGAATTGAATTGTAGCAAGTTTAAATCGGATAGTGAAACAAGGAAATTTGCAAGGAAGGAAGGGAATTCTATTGTGAGGTAATTTTATATGGAAGAAATTAAATATTTGTTGAGTCATTCAAACTGGGATTTGATATTAATTAAAATATTATGTTATTGTGAACAATTAAAGGTTCTTAATACAAGATGAATATTGGAAGAGAAAAATAAAGTGGATAATTACATTTGTTTAAAATTTCTTTATTGTATTTTCATTTCAATTTTGAATGTAGTATTTTATATAATTGTTCTAACTTATTTTTGGAAATTATTATGAGTATGGTAATGTAAATTCAATTTCATACATGATGGTAAATTAGATAAATATAGATTATTGTAACTAAAAATATGTATTGACTATCTTAAGAATATGAAGGTATATAGAATTGATGAAATAGAAAGTATATCAAAGTAATGATATATGATACTTATATACATATAAGAAACATATATGATATATACATAGAAGAAGCATAAATGAATGAATGAGAATAAATTAAAAAAAGAAAATGATATGCATGCAAATTATAGGAGTTCATCCCCATATGGTATTAACTGGGGAAGCAATATACCCGTACACATTAAATGAAATGAAAAAAGAAATAAAAATTATTATATATTTGGCACATTTAGACAGTACTCATGTACTAATTGAATTGGAAAAAGAAATAATGATAACTTGTCATGATGAAATGTATATGATATGAAAATGCTTATAGAAGATATAATGAATGAATGAAAGAGAAAAAATGATACGAAGTATACTAAATATTATATGAATGGTATATAAATTCTAATAATTTTATAAGAAATGAGAAAAATAACTTCCATTGTATTTTGTATATGTTTCAATGATATATATATATAAAGATTATCCACTGAGTTTATATTATAAACTCAACCTATTAAGCTAATAATTTTAGGTAAGTCTCTAAAAAAATAAAAATGGTTGAAATAGAAGAGGAATATGTCTATAAAAGATGACGCACAAATGCAAATAGGTCTATAAAAGATGACGCACAAATGCAAATAGGTAATATATGATTGATGTAATTATTTTAGTTTGAAAAGTGATACCAATAGTTTATAGAAATTTTGTAATAGTAGCTCTTCAGAATTTTTAAGAAGTTGTATGTTTATTTGCTTCATTTGCTTATGTAATTTAGTGAAATGTTACAACCGTCTGACTGTCTGTCCCCACCTCGTTAGTTTAAGTCTCCAGGCCAGATCGTGACAAAAGTGGTATCAGAGACTAATTAGGATATAAATCATACTTGAAAAGTTATTAGGTTAATTATTGGAATTGACTTTATAATAAATTATGAATTGAAATTTTAATTAGATTACATGAACCAAAATAATTCTAAAGAAAAAGATGTGGAAAGGGTAGTGCCAAATATTATTGTTAACCCTGATGTACTAATATAAATGATGACAACTATAACACAACTAATTTAGGTCTCAAGGAATCAAGCATCAGGGAGTGGTGGTGGTGGTATGACTATGGATAAGTACTTAAAGATATTTTAGGATATGAGACCACCCTTATTTAAGGGAGTAAAGGGACTAATTGAGGCATAGAACTGATTGCTAAGGATTAAGAATATTTTAGAAGGAATGTTCTGTACAAAGGAGAGAAAAGTCTCATTAGTGGCCTTTCTACTTGATGGTGAAGCTGAAAGGTGGTGGAGAGGATATCATCCAGATAAATTTAGAGGAATACCAAACATACAAATCAAGTGAGATAATTTTACTCAGATATTCAAAGATTGGTTTGTGCCTCTTTCTACAAGGAGGTAAGTGCAGGATAAGTTTCTAAGATCAGTGTAGGGAGATAGATTAGTCATGCAATATGAGGATAAATTTACTACATTATTCAGATATGTTTCTCAATTAATACATACTACAAAGAAAAAATATAACTGATTCTTATACGGCTTGAATAATGCAATTAGGCAATCTCTTATTCCTCTGGGGATTGAAAACTATTCAGTATTGGTGGAGAGAGCTAAGAGGGTAGAAATGGACATGTAAAATACTCAAAGAAGACATAAATTTCAAAAGAGAAAAAGTGGTGATGTTATGGGAGCTTCGCATGATTCACACAATTGATCCATTTCACATACTAGACAGTTTAATTGAAAGAAGACAAGCACAGTAGCAGTGGCAGTAAGATGAGTATAAATAATTGCAACAAGTGTTGAAAGTAACATAAAAGAGAATGTATATTTAGTACAAACACTTGCTTTGGGTGTCATCAACTAGGTCATATAGCTAAGAACTTCTTACTTTGGGGCAAAGACCAGCATGAAAATTAAGGATGAATAATGGACCTCTGAGAAATGTAGGAAGACCGATAATGATAGAATGAGTTGCTTTTACTTCAGGATCAAGTCAAGGTCAATAGAATACTCAGCCTAGAGTACATGCATTGTCTCAGCAGGATGCCAAAGACTCACATGATGTGATTACAAGTATGTTTTTATTTAATTTATGAGAATTTTGCTAGTTTCATGCATGATTAATTAAGTAATATGGATAAGCAAGTAATATAAAAATTGTTAAAGAAATGATATATATTTTTATTAATTCTTATAAAATTTTTATAACTTTGATAACGATTCAAGGAAAGCCCATATAAATTCTCTTTGATATAGGAGATTCACACTCCTTCATTTTAGAGGAATTTATTAAATCGATTGGGTTGAATATTCATGAAACAAACACAATTTTAAAATTTGTTATACCAAATGGATCTATAATGAATGTTAATGGTATATGTCAAGTGATTTTCAAAATAAATGAAAAAAAGTTTGAAGCAACAGTGAATGTCTTACCATTGAAAGAGTTTGATATGATATTGGTAATAGATTGGTTATCAAATCATTTTGTGATCATAGACTACAAAAGAAAAATTATTGAATTTAATTTTTTGGGAGAAAGAGAGTGTAAATTTTATGGAGATAGAGAAATTTCTTCAATGATAATCACTTATGTGAAAGCTTGCAAATTTATATATAAAGGGTGTCAATGTTTTCTTGCTCAAATAAATGATACAAATAAGAAAGTTTAAGAGTTGAAAACTATATTGGTAGTCAAAGAATATCTGTAAATATTTTTGGATGTTTTGTTAGGATTACCATCAGAAAGAGAGATAGATTTCAATATTGATTTGTTACTGAGTTCAGAACCAGTGGCAAGGGCACCCTACAGAATGACAGTCAAGAAATTACAGGAGCTGAAAAGCCAACTATAAGAATTATTAGATAAAGAGTTTATCAGACCAAGTTTTTTGCCATAAGGAGCTCCAGTAGTGTTTGTAAAGAAGAAAGACGTGAGCTTCAAAATGTGCATAGATTATAGGGAATTGAATAAGCTTACTGTTAAAAAATAATATCATTTATCTTGAATTGATGATTTATTTGATCAACTAGAGTGAGCTATTATTTTCTCTAAGATTGACTTACGTTCTGAGTATCATTAGCTACGTATTAAGGAGGAGGATATAGCTAAAACTATTTTTAGAATCAAATATGGCCATTATGAGTTTATGGTAATGCCATTTAGAGTGACAAATGATCCAACTGTATTTATGAACTTGTTGAAAAAAAATTTTAAACCATTCCTAGACATTTTTATAATTTTGTTTATATATGATATCTTAATTTATTCAAGAGATGAAGAGAGTCATTCCATTTATCTGCATGTAGTGTTACAAACACTTAAGGAGAATAAATTATATGCCAAGTTTTTAAAGTGTGAATTTTGGTTGAGCACTGTAAACTTCCTTGGGCATATGATTAGTGATAAAGGCATTTTAGTTGATCAAAATAAAATTCAAATCATTGCTAAGTGGCTAAGGCCAATAACAATTTCAGAAGTAAGGAGTTTTCTAGATCTTGTTGGTTATTACAAAAGGTTTATAGAAGAATTCTCTCAGATTGCAATGTTGTTATCTAGACTAACTCAAAAGGTAGTAAAATTTGAATGAAATGATCAGTGTGAAGGAGATTTTCAAAAGCTGAAGAATTATTTAATGACTACCCCAATATTAATAATTCCATAAGGCTTAAAAGGATTTCAAATTTTTTGTGACGCGT
Source organism: Dendrobium chrysotoxum (assembly GCA_019925795.1). Taxonomy (NCBI): domain Eukaryota; kingdom Viridiplantae; phylum Streptophyta; class Magnoliopsida; order Asparagales; family Orchidaceae; genus Dendrobium; species Dendrobium chrysotoxum. The sequence goes on along the minus strand of CM034314.1, from coordinate 88,998,738 downwards.
CATTAAGGGGACTTGGATGTGTATTAATATAACATGGTTGAGTAGTGGCATATACTTCAAGGCAATTAAAAATTCATGAAAGAAATTATCCCACTCATGATTTGAAATTGATAGCTATGGTATTTGCCCTCATGAAAGAAACTATCCTACTCATGATTTGGAATTGACAACTGTGATATTTGGCCTCAAAATATGAAGACATTATCTATATGGAGTCAGATGTGAAGTATTTACAGATCATAAAAGCCTCAAATATATTTTCAATCAAAAAAAGCTTAATTTAAGGCAAAGAAGATGGTTAGAGTTTATTAATGATTATGACTTGGATATACAGTATCATCCTGAAAAGATAAATGTATTTGTAGATGCACTAAGCAGAAAAACTCTTGGATGTGCAAATTTGATAATCACCCAACATGAGCAGATAATCAGAGATATGAAATGATTAGATATTTCAATAGTTAATCAGACCCTAAAGATATATTATTAAATCAGCTGGTAATATAATCTATTTTAAAGGATAGAATATATGGTTCATTGTCTCAAGATAAAAAATTTTAAGAAATTATAAAGAAAGTACAAACAGGATAATTAGAGAATTTTGTATTCGACGATGAATGATTATTAAAATATAATAGTAGAATATGTATTTCAAATGTTGGCAATTTAAGGAAAGAAATATTACAGAAAGCTCACCTCTCTAGCTATAAAATTCATCCAAGTAGCACAAAGATGCATCAAGAACTGAGAATATTATTTTGATGGTCATAATTAAAAAGGAGTATTGCAGAATTTATGGCAAAATATATTTTCTGTCAAATGATTAAAGCTGAACATCAAAAACCAGGCGGCCAACTACAATTATTACCTATACTTGAGTGGATATGGGATGAAAATGTAATGGATTTTGTGATTTGATTACCCAAGTCAAGATAGAGTTAGGATGCTATATAGGTTGTTATAGATATATTAATCAAGTCAGCTCATTTCTTACTGATTAAACAAACAGATTCAGTAAAAAAATTAGCAAAAATATATGTTGATAAAATTATGAGATTACATGGCATTTCAAAATTAATAGTCTCTAATAGAGATGCCTGATTCACTTCTAGATTATGAAAGAAGATTCAGGAAGCTATGGGCACCAGATTGACTTTTAATATAGTATTTCATCCTTAAACTGATAGGCAATCATAAAGAACAATTCAAACTCTTGAGGATTTACTTAGGTTATGTGTATTAGATTTTGGAGAAAATTGAGAGACCCACATACATTTGATTGAATTTGCTTATAATAATAGTTTTCAATCTAGCATTAGAATTACACCGTACGAAGCTCTTTATAGAATGAAGTGTAGAACACCCTTGCATTGGGCAGAAACAGGTGAAAGAAAAATAATTTGTATTGAACTGATGGATGATGCTACTAGCAAAATCAGATTGATCAGAGATAGACTTAAGGCCGTACAAGACAGGCAACAAAAGTATTATGATGTAAAGTATATGCCAGTTGAGTTTGAAATATGAGAATTTATCTTCCTTAAAGTCAGTCCAATGAAAGGTGTATAGTAATTTAAGAAGAAGACAAAAAAATTAAGCCCTTGATTCATAGGCCCGTTTGAAATCATTGAGAGGATTGAAAATATGGCCTACAGATTGGATTCGCCATTGCATATGCAAGGAATTTATAATGTGTTTCATATATCAGTGCTTTGGAAGTATGTATCAGATGAGTCAAATAAAATCCAGTCAAAATAAATTGACTTACAGCCTGATTTAAAATATATTGATGAACCTGAAAGAATACTAGAATATGATGTGAAATAATTGAGAAATCAGGAAATACATTTTGAGAAAATTTTATGGAAGCATGGATCAGAAAGAGATATCACCTGGGAGAAAGAAGCAAAAATAAAAGTTCAATATCCTCATATATTAAATTAAGGTATGTTTACTTGATTTTAAATTTTGAGGATAAAATTTTTATAAGAAAGAGATATTATTAGAACCAGTTCAGCCGGTTCAACTGAACCGGTTTCTACCCGATAGCAGAGGGCAATCCGAGCAAATGAGCGAACGAAACCGCGACCCGAGCGGCCACACAAGCGTGTATACGCCTCCTGGATGGATCGTTTCACCATTTTAAATGGATAATTGCATACGTGGGAGAAAACTAAAGACTCCTCACCCGACAAATCTTCAATTCGCTCCTTCATGTAGGAGGAAATCACGTACGTGCTGAAGGGGAACAATAAAGGAAGAAAAAGGTGAATAAGAAGGATTTGATTTTGATTATTTTATTCCTATGAAATTATTTCATAAGAATTTCTATCTAAGTAGTGGAGAATATCTTCTGTAATGGTCAAGGGAAGAAAATCTGACAGAGAAAGAGGAAGTATTTGAATTTTTAAAAAAAAATTCCATTCACAAACAAGTGTAAGTAAAATTTTTTTCTTATTCTTTTATTTTCTATTCAAAATTGAGAGAAAAAAAATCTTAGAATTCTCTTAATCGAAGAGACATTATGTTGTAGGAAGAATTGGATTACAACAAGTTTAAATCGGACAATAAAAGAAGGAAATTTGCAAGGAAGGAAGAGAAAACTGTTGTGAGTTAATTTTATATGAAAGAAATCAAATGTTTATTGAGTCATTCAAATTGGGATTTAATATTAATTAATTTATTATGTAATTATAAACAGGTAAAGGTTCTTAATACAAGATGAATATTGAAAGAAAAAAATAAAGTGGGTAATTACATTTGTTAAAAATTTCTTTATTGTATTTCCATTTCAATTCTGAAGGTAGTATTTTATATAATTGTTCTAGCTTATTTTTGGAAACTATTATGAGAAAGGTAATGTACATTCAATTTCATATATGATGATAAATTGGATAAATATAGATTGTTATGATTGAAAATATATATTGACTATCTTAAGAATATGAAGGTATATAGAATTGATGAAATAGAAATTATATGAAATGATGATATATGATACTTATATATATAAGAAACATAAATGATATATACATATAAGAAACATAAATGAATGAATGAGAATAAATAAATAAAAAGAAAATGTTATGCATGCAAATTACAGGAGTTCACCTCCGTATAGTACTGGCTGGGAAAGCAATGTACCCGTACACGTTAAATGGAAATGAAAAAGGAAATAAAAATGATTGTACCTTTAGAACATTTAGATAGTGCTCCTGTGCTAATTGAATTAAAAAATGAAATAATGATAACTTGTCATGATGAAATGTATATGATATGAAAATGTATATAGAAGATATAAGGAATTAATGAACGAAAGGAAAATGATATGAAGTATACTTAATATTATATGAATGTTACAGAAATTCTAATAATTTTATAAGAAATGAGAAAAAGAACTTGCATTGTAATTTATATATGTTTCAATGTTAAATCTAGGTCACTTACTAATTCTTTGTCATATTGTGTCAACTCATTTCAATAAAATAACTACACCAATCATCTTTCGTCTCCCCTCATTTAAGAAAAGGATTATTCCAAAAGATGTATAATACTATCAATATCAACACCATCAAATTCTTTTTATCACCATCTTTAAATAAGGATGGATTCAGCTATCTTCATTAGCCTACATGTACTTCTTGCACTGTCCCACCATTTTGTTTAGATCGTTCTATCTTCACTTAAAGAGAAGGATCAATCCATCCACCTCTATTTAATTTGTTTCAATTGGAAAAGTCTTTTTTTTTTTTCATTTTTTAAATGTTTTACATAAAAATCATGTGCCTCATATTCTCTATTTATTTCTTTGGTTGAATATAACATACTGTATATTAAAAAATTTAAACGTGGAGATTATATATTCAGGTTCCGTTTGAGATGACTTTCTTACTGTTTTTTAAAATAATTTTTTAATAAAAAAATTTAATTTCATACTAAAAAATTACTTTAAAAAACTGTAAAAAAGTCATCCCAAACGAAACCTCAATCCATATATTATCTTCCTTATGCGTTCCACAAAATATTTGTTTACCATATATATTTTTATATGGTTCCATTTAGAAGCTTATAAAATAATACAGCGCATTTATTGTTTTCCTAAGAAAATCTAATTACTTTTTTTAAAAAATAATTTTTTAAAGAGAAATTTGATCACTCTTATTCAATAATTCGTCAGCACAAAACAATAATGTTCTAAAATTATAAAAAAACAGCATCCGTAGCCAACATCACTAAACATGTCAGAAGTAGAATAAAATATTCTTAGCAAAATTGCAATAATTTTTTAGGGCATCTCCAACTGAATTTTATACACGCAATTGCAGTCCGGCACCTGGTCCATAGAATGGCATTCCGAGCTGCAATTCTACGGCCGTGAATAGTGCGATTATTCGCAAACTTATTTTTTTTATTATAAAATTATCCTTAAATTATTAAATTTTAAAATTTTGATTCCAACAATATTAGTTTAACTTATGTTATCAATTTTCTAATTTTAATATGTTCATTTTTTATGTAATTAATTTATTTACTTTAGGTTTTTCATTAAAATATAATATCAATATATAAATTAAGATAAAACCTATATATAAATTTAAAAGACATCGAATGATAAAAAATACATAGTAGATAATATAATGTGGGAGCAGTATACTAATTATTCTGATGTGCATGTATATTTTTTTCGTTTCTATTTATGTGTTCTAATATAATTTTTATCTTATTTAATAAATTTTTATTTTAATAAGTATGTATTTGTATTTCGAATTAATTTATCGAGTAATTTTTTTAAGTGGGTCTAATCTAAAAATTGATAAATATAAGAGTATGATTAAAAATAAATATATAAACAAAGATGAGAAAAAATATGCACATAATGTAGGGGTGTCAATTCGGGTCAATGGGTCGGGTTTAGGTCCAATCCGAGTTGACCCGAGCATAAATAAGTTGACTCGAACCCGATTCGACTAGTTAAATGGGTCAGAATTTTCAAATCAGACCTGACCCACGTTGGTTACCAGGTTGACCCGACCCACAAACCCGATTAGGCACAGGCAGTGAGGCAGGGCGGTGACCGGTGAGGCCAACGACGGTGAGGGTGTGAGGCCGACGGTGACTGGTCGAGAACGACGGGAAGGCGGACTGGCAGAGACGTTGCACTACGGTTGCCCGTAGCGGCGTAGCCCATAGCCTGCAGTGGTCAGGAAGCGACGACTCGATGAGACGGCTGAAGCGGACGGGGCGGCTATACGCTTAAGAGGCTAAGATGCGGATTCCTGCAGGTGCGACCTGCCTGTAGCAACGTAGCTTGCGCGAGATGGCTAGCAGGGCGCGATAGTCGCGAGTCGCGACTAGACGTGGACGCAGCACGCGACCAAGTAACCGGGTCAATTTAAGTCGACCCGTGGGTTTCCGGGTAAACCCGAACCTGACTCGTTTCACAAATGGGTTGACCCCAAACCTGGATTTTTTTGGGTCGAATCCGGGTCAGGTTTCAGGTTGTGTCAAATTTTGACACCCCTAACAGAATATATTTGTTTAGTTTAGAAATGGAGGATTGTTAGAGATGAATTATTTTTTGATATGACTGTTACTGTATTTTGAAATAAAAAATGAGTTTTTCAATTGGAGATGCCCGTACTACTTGCAAATTTTTTTTTTTCACAACAAATTATTTCTTTATAGTAAATTTGGCTATTGCAAAATAAAATTAAAATATGGTATTGAAATAAAATTATACACTAAAAATCTAGAATAACATTTTTCTCATTTAAATTCTTAGTAGTAAACTTAAATGTATGTCATTAAATAGCAATTTTATAAATGGAGCGAGTCTGATTATAGTTTTATTAATAAAAGAGATAGGTAAAATTGCCCCATCTAATTAATACATGTATAACGGCATAAGAATTTTCAGTTAACATAAAAAAATAAAATTAGAAACATATAGATAGGTATCTAAAGGACTTAAGAACAACAAAGAAGAGAGATAAATTAAAAATGTATAATAAAAGATAATTTAATTGATTAAAAAAGGATGTTAGGTCGAGTCACCAGCATTTTTAATATTTTTGTGCCATTTTTTATCAACCTAGCAAAAAAACCTAAAAAAAAGTTTTATAAAACCTAAGTAAAAAAAATATTCCAATCATCTATTAAAAATTCATAACTGATATATCATCAAAAATTTATGTTGATCGGGCATGAATCTCGAACAAAATCAAGTTAGAAACTTCAAAAATTAAATCGGAGACCATATGAACTTTAATTTCAGCAAACTTATAATTGAACTGAAGGTCTCAGAAATATGAACCCAACGACACCACATTCAACACAATCTGAGCTCAAATGGGTCCAAATCAAAGACCCGAAGCACATTTGGATGGTCCAACCATAATTTGGATTACCAAACAATCTTCAAACGTTACATGCTTATAATTGAATCAAGGGGCTCGACAAGACGAATCCAACGAGCCCAAGATCGCTGAATTTTGATATCATTAAGACATTCAAATGTCCAGTAAACGGTCCATGATCATGAAAATAAACATCGCCCGTCCCTTCAAACCACTCCCAATTCACCCTTGATCTGTCTCCTATTTACTGGCCATGCCACTCTCATAAAACTATAAATAGACCCCTTATTTCTTATGAAGGGGGGAGGAAGGAGCGACCCAAGCATGGAAGGAAGAAGAGAATGAAGAGTTGCCACCAGATTCCTCCTCGATCACCGCCGGACATCTACCTGGCAGCCGATCGACGCCGAAGTTTTGCCCGATCATTGACTGACGCCGGAGTGCTGCCTGATCGCTGAGTGACGCCGAATTTCTACTCGGCCACCAACTAACACCGGATTTTTGCCTGGCCACCAACTAACACCGGACTTCAGCCCTTCACCGAATTTATACCTGACGCGGGACTTTCGCCAATTTCCGAATTTCCATCCGACACTTGACTCTGCTCGATGCCAGACTTCTGTCTGATGCCGGACTTTCACCCATCGCCACACTTTCGTCGAACTTCTACCCGGCGTAGGACTTCTGCCCTTCATCAGATTTCTCTCCAACGTCAGACTTCTGCCCGTCCTCGGACTTCTGCCCATCACCAGACTTCCGTCGGACTTTTATTCAACGTCAAACTTTCGCCCGTCGTCGGACTTCTGCCCTTCGACGGATTTTTACCCGACATCGGACTTTCGTCGGACTTCTATCTGACGCCAAACTTCCACCCATCGCCGGATTTCCGTCGGACTTCTACCTGACGTCGTACTTCCGCCGACTACGATCCTTCAGACCTCCGTTGCGAGACAACGATCTTTCCGACCTTAGTTGCCCGCCAACAACGGTCCTTCCGACCTCCGTCGCCCGCCGACTATAATCTTGCTGACCAAGCAAACATATCATCAAGTCCACTCCTGTAATACAATTTATAAAATGTATATTTATTACATCAAGCCAAGGCTTTCCCCCAAGGAAGAGTCTCATTTGTAATCGACTACAAATACTAGTGGATTCATTCAAACTAGGCTAGGCCTCGTGATTTTTCCCCTTTTCAGGGGTTTTCATGTAAAAATCTTGATGTCTCTTATGAATGTTGCACTCTCTCACTTATCTGATTGCGTGCTGGATCTTCGTACAAAGCTAAGACGTTAAGCTTTATATTTCTCTACCGCCACAAATACTCGAGGACGCAACAACAACAAATAACAAAATCAAATTTTGCTTAAAGTTTTTATTTGGGATTTAAATTTTAATAAATTTATAAAATTTAAATCCTAAAGAAAAAAATTAAATAAAAATTGGTTTTGGATATTTGTTTTGTATTATAATTTTTTATTTAAGTTTTATAAAATTTTATTTATTTATTTTTTCGATAGGATTATGAAAAATTGGCAAAAAAAAAAAAATTAAAAAGCCCAGTCAACGGAGACTTATCACGTCAACAACCAATCACCCATTACGAGCAACTAGGCATATTCGTTATTTTTTAATAATTAAAATATTTATCATGTATATTTTTTTATATTGTCCAAAGAAGAAAATCGATACATAAAACTAACTAGAAAAGCCATAAAATCAAGAGAGTAAGAGAACGCTGAACTCATCTAATAGGTAGCAATATTTTATAATACTTTATTAGTTGAGCGAAAATTAATTGTCAAGGGAAACTTCTCAGTTCTATCCATCCAATCCCCTTAAATTCTCAGTTGCCAGCGTCCGTCTTCCATCACCACACCACGCGGATAAAGCGACAGAAAGCGAGAGAGAGAGAGAGAGAGAGAGAGAGAGCTATGAACGTTAGAAACAGGGAAAGCTCCTTCATTCCGGCACCATCCGACGATCTCTCTATCAAAAGAGCCGCCGTGTTGGCTTGGAACCAACGCAGTTCCAGCGGCGAGCGCCTCCCCGACAAACATCCCACCGCCGCCCTCTGCTCCCGCCGCCTCCACCACCGCCACCCTTCCCCCTACCACCTCGAAGCCCTACTCCCCACCGCCGCAGACTCATCAAAGAAGCCGGAATCTCACTCCTCCCTTCTCGACTTCTACGAGATCGAACTCATTACTCGCGAGCTCGAACGCTTCATAATCCGCGCTGCCGCCGACAAGAATGATGAAGACGGTGGCCGCCGTAGAAAGATCGTTGGCAAAGCGGCGGCGGATGTTAGGGGTTTACGTGGGTTCTTCGCTCGGAAGGCGGTGGCTTTTTGTGGTTCCGATGGTGCGGTTGTGCCGGAGAAGCGGCACGCCGTCCGAAGCGGTGGTGGCAGGATAGCTTGCCGAGGATGTGATATGTAAATTGGTAATTTAGTTTGGGTGGCATGCATGTAAATTTTAGTTTTTGTTTGTTTGTGATTATAGTTGTGATTAAGGGGCGGCTTATTAATACAAAATTCAATGAAAGAAACGAAAAATTAATGGCCAAAAAGTTATTTCAAATGAAATCTAAGTTCTTTGATAAGCGCTTGTTTTATATATATATATATATTTTGATGATTTAAGACTTTGTTTGTAAAAGAAATGCTAGCTGAGAAAAGAGAAGAAGTTCAGGTAAGAAGATATTGGCAGAGTGTAAAGCAATGTTTCATTCCTTTGATATATGTTTACAATGGTACAGTAATGATATTTATAAAAAGCATATAGAGTATTCTAGAGCCTGTAGTAAAACGGTTTGTGGCAGAGGTCGTGGAACTGGCTGTGTGAAGGTGGAGCAGCTGTGGTGTAGCATAACCTGCGGTTCACTGTACCAGTGTGTTAACAGTTGTAATAATTTTTTTACTTCTCCTGCACTAATTTGTTAGTACAATTTTTTTAAAAAAACCAGCAAAAAGAACTTAGGGGTGGCTTTCTAGCTTAAGATTGGCCTCCTAGCTAGCGGAATCAAACTTATTAGCTTAAGCTAATTCAATTTTCTGCATGATAAAAAACTTACTGAGTTATTTGGTAGCGGGTTTTAAGTAGGATTTATGCCGAATTTATGCTAAATCCCACCAAACGAAAAAATGGCCGCTGTAAATCTACAGCCTCCATACATCTGAATCTATCATTTTTCCTCCTTAAATCTCATATTTACAAAATATCTAGTTCAGCCAATTTAACAGGATTTATTGATTTGCGAAGTTCTCGTGCGGCGAGCAAGCGAGCTTCTATCTTGAAGGAGGAGGTGAAGATGATTATCTTCGTAGTGAGTGAACTCCTGTCGTGACTTCTTGATTCGATGTCATTGAAAGAGGAGGTGGAGAAGCTTCTTTGATGAATCTTTTAACACACTACTTCACATGAAGCATGCGAGACCGAAGCAACAACGAAGAAATGGTGATGAAAAGCAAACCCTAGAAGGCCTCATCTAAATTAGAAATTAATTTAATTTAACATAATTAATCTAATTTAAAATATTAATAATTAATTAAATGAATCAAATATAATTAGTTTTGTAATTAAAAAATCTAATTAACTTAATTAAATGATTAACAAAATAATTGATAATAAACAATCAATATAATTTGAAATAGAATAATTTTATTTAATTATCATTGTAAATAATAATTAAATAATTAATTAGTAGTATAATATTTAAGTGATTAATGAGTAAATTAATAGTGTTATTAAGAATTAAATCTAATTAAAAAATAGTTAGATAATTAATCAAATCCTTAGTACGATTACTAATTTCAAAATTAGTTATTTGAAAAAAAAAACTAATTAATTAGGTAATTATCAATATAATTAAATATCATATACTTATTAAATTACCACTAAATAAGTAGTTTGATAATTAGAATTAATTATTAAATTATTTGATAATCAAGCAAGCTTCTAATTATATTATTTATCATTATAACTTATTGAATGCAATTAAAATTGAAATTAATTTGTAACTCATATTTAACACATAAATTAAATTCAAAATACATTAAATTTAATTTTTTAAATTGACCAATCGTCTTAAAATCCTGGATTACATTGCCAACTGTTTCATAGGATTTAGCAATTATCTTACCAAATAGTTTTCAAGATTTAACGTCCCAGAATTTACTAAATGTGAATTTACAATATTTACTAAATCCTACTTATTGCCAAATAACCATGTTGTGTCTTGGAATATTCACGGCGGTAGAGAAATATAAAGTTTAATGTCTTAGTTTTGTACGAAGATCCAGCACACAATCAGTTAAAAGAGAGGATGTAGTGTTTATAAGAAACACCAGAGTTTTTTACGTGGAAATCCCCTAAAAAGAGGGGAAAACCACGGGGCCTGGCCTAGTTTGAATGAATCCACTAGTTTGCAATTAATTACAAATGAGGCCCTTCATTGGAGGAAGGCATTGGTTTGATGTAGCAAATATACATCATACATAGTGCATTTCATTATGAAAATTGGAAGAATCAGAATTGATATGTTCTTTGGTCGGCAGTTCCATAGTCGGCTGGCGAAGGAGGTTAGAAAGATCGTTCGGGTGAAGGTGATCGGAAGGACCATAGTCGGCGAGTGACGGAGGTCGAAAAGACCATTATCATGCGACAGAGATCTAAAGGACCGTAGTAAGTGGGCAACAGAGATCGTAAAGATCGTTGTTAGGCGACAAAGGTCAGAAGGACCGTAGTCAGCAAGCGACGGAGGTCAAAAAGATCGTTGTCAGGTGACAGAGGTCAGAAGGACCGTAATCGACGGGCGACGGAGGTCGTAAAGAATATTGTCAGGCGACAGAGGTCGGAAGGTCCATAGTCGGCGGGGGATAGAGGTTGTAAAGATCGTTGTTTGGCGACGAAGTTTGGAAGGACCGTAGTCGGTGGGCGACGAAGGTCAGAAATACAGTTTTTGGGTGACGGTGGTAGGAAGGACAGTTGTCGGCGGGCGACGGAGGTCGGAAAAACAGTTGTCAAGTGACGGAGGTCAGAAAGACCTTTGTCGGGTGGAAGTCCAACAAGAATTTGAAGTCAGGTGGAAGTCCGACGTTAATCGATGGTCGGGCAAAAATCCGACGTCAGTTAGTGGTCGGGTGGAAGTCCGGCGTCAGTCGATGGATAGATAGAAGTCCAGCATCAATCTGTGGACAAGCGGAAGTCTAACGTCAGTCAATGTCTGGGCGGAAGTCCAATGGTGGTTGATGACGAGTCTGGTGGCAAGTGAACTCTAGTTTCTCTTCTTTCATCTCTTCCTTGCCTGGGTCCCCCGCAATGAAGAATGAGGGGTTTATTTATAATTTTTTTAGAGTGGCATGACTAGTAAATAGGAGGAAGATCAAGGGTAAATTGGGAGTGGTTTGAATGGACGGCCGATCGATGTTGATTCCCATGATCATGGATTATTTACTGGATATTTGAATGTCTTAATGATATCAAAATTTGACGATCTTAGGCTCGTTGGATTTGTCTCATCAAGCCGCTCGATCCAAATATAAGCATGTCACATTTGGAAACTGTTTGGTAATCCAAATTATGAATTGAACCTTAAAAATGCACTTCATGTCTTCGATTTGGACCCATTGGAGCTCGGATTGAGTCGAATTTGGTTGCGTTAGGTTCGTATTTTTGAGACGTTCAGTTTGACTGTAAGATTTCTGAAATTGGAGTTTGGATGGTCCCAAATTTAATTTTGAAAATTTCTAACTAATTTTTGCTTCAAGATTCATGCCCGTTCAAAATAATTTTTTGATGATATATCAAACCCCTTAACCTAGCTTAGTGTTTTCTATTTTTCTTCATATAGTAGGCTTTCTTTCCCTTACATCATTATTAATTAGATCATTATCATCTTTATTTATCTCTGCCCTCACTATTGTCATCATCTTCCATTAGAATATGTATGATTGTGATTATCTTGAGCTTGTTGATTCTTTATAGATATTATTGTATATAGAATTTATAATAATTATGGATGATTTATTCAAATCATGAGAGTGCATGTGGGATAATTGTTTCATATTTATTTAGCTTCAATTTATTTTTTTAAATAATTTTTAAAATATTTTTATAATTAAATCTGAAATTATAAGAAAATTATTATTATACTTAGGGTACATGTGGGATAATTTTTCATGTTTATTTTAGAGATTAATATTATGATTTTATTTAGCTCAATTTTCTTATTTTAAAAATATTTAAAAAATATATAATTAAATCTGTAATTAAAAGAAAATCAATATCTAACTACTTAAGAAAAAAATCATAATACTTACAACAAGTTCATAAATTTTATTTTTCACATAATAATTACATTCATTCCAAACTTATCCTAACTTAATTATTAATTAGTTTATTAATTTTATTCTTAATTATTATTGAACCTACCCATTACTTACAACAAATTTAATCCACTTAAATTTTTAGTCTATGCGTTTTTAGCTTAATTCTGACGCCCAACTAAATAGCTAGCTTGAGTCAAAGAAGGCATGCGCCTCTGTTTTATTATTCCAAAGCCTTATGGAGAAGACTTTTCTCGACGCTTTTTATATGAAATTATTTGATCGCTTAGTCACCACTGTACTACTGCAGTTGCATGCGAAGGATTAATTACATGTGATTTGTCACACATATATAATATATATATAAATATATATTTTGCAACCATTTCATCTCTTTTCTAGTCAATATATGGCTGTCAAATATATTCTATTGAGTCGATCTACATTTGATTTAAAATTTTTTAAGATTATTAAATTTGATTGAGTACAATTTACTTTGATTCTTCAACATTAATTTTTATTTTTATTTTAGTGCAAATGAAGTCAAAATTTAATTGATATATATACCGCGACACACGGTGGTGGTGGGTGACTTTCGATGACTTCGGCGGTGATGGAAGCAGAGGTGATGACCTGCGGCAGCCGAGGCATCGACAGACTGACAATGGTAATAGATTTTTATGGTGGTCGCTCATGTCTAGGGGTGTAAACTCGAGCTTGTCCCATTGTGAACGAGCTTAAGCCGCTCGCGAGCCTCTGCGGTATGGGCCACCTTCCTCGTCGTTCGCCAATCGCGTCGTCCTCCGTCCACTCGAGTCGATTGTTCGAACTTGAGCTTGTACGCCTCGTTCCGAGCTCCCACGCACGCAACCCACCTAGTTTCGCGCTCCCTCGCTCACGGTCCGCCTCGTTCTACGAATTTGCATAATAATTAAGGTTGTTCCTTCCCTCTTTGGTCATATTGCATGCCCCACTTATTTGCTCTTTATACTTTGATAGATATGAGTTATTTATTGAGTTTGATTTATCAAACTCATTCGTTGCCTCTTTTTGCAGCAGGTCATACAAACACATTTAGTGGACCGTCACCTCAGGAGCAGAGTTATCAATAGTAGTCTATTTATTTTTGGCATTTCATATTTTGTAATAATATAATTTGCTTTTGATTAGGGGTTGGACATTTTTCGTTTATGTTTTTTGTTCTATTTACATCTTTCTTTGTTTGTATCAGAACTATTGTTATTTGGATGTATTAGTTATTTGCATATTATTAATGAATTGGCTTTTAATTCATTTCCTTTGTTTACTCTAGTATGTATGTATGTATATATATATATATATATATATATATATCATATTGTATCACTCGTATATATTTGTTCCTATTTGTAAATACAAAGCAATCTTTTCTATCCCTTCATCACATCCCATGTTGCTGGGGTGTGACAAGCGATGGTGGAGGCAGCGATGGACGATGATAAATACTACTATTTTCAAAATATGTATGTTTGAAATACTTTACACTCATTTTGTTTCAAATCAAACAACCTCTAAGTTAGTTTAACTTTCAAACAATATAACAACATATATAATTCACAGCTCTAATTGTGAGTTTTAGGCGTTACTAAGGCTTCGTTCGGGACGGCTTTCTTAATATTTTTTAAAACAACTTTTTAGTAAAAAAAATTTGGAACTATAAATTTTTTTATTAGAAAACTACTTTTAAAAAAGCAGTAATGAAGCCGTCCCAAATGAAGCCTAAATTTGTGATAAATCATAAGAGTGGACCCTGCGCTCTAATATGGTTAACGCCATAGTTGTAGCTAAGTGCAGCCAGCTCAAAATTAATTTATTTATTAGCCAACAAGCTGTCTTCACAAATCAGTATCTTGAGTAGGTGACAAGGCTTTAACTTCATGAGATATGCAAGCCCAAAGTCAATCCTACTTGACTTGATCATTGTAGGTGGAATCACTTAAGTATTGGTGATTGCTTGAAATTAGAAATCACATTAAAGAAAATTATTTGGCTGGATGTAGTTCTACATCAGCATTAATTTTAAACTTATAAGCCATTTACCAACTAAGTTGGCTGTCACTAATACTTCTTTAAACAAATAAAAAGATTTTTCAATATTGATGACTACATTTTTCACATTTTAAACCACAAAAAAATAAGATTAGCTAAATTAAACATGTTTCTTATTATAATCAATCAAAAAAGTTTGTAGTTGGTGATTAAGGCTTCGTTTGGGACGGCTTTAAGAAGCAGAAAGAAAGTCGTCCAAAACAAAGCCTAAATCCTACTTCTTTTGATCAAGATTTTGTTTGAGATAGTTTTCTTATTGTTTTCTAAAGCAATTTTTAACTAGAAATTTTTGTACTAAAAAGTATTATGAAAGTTGTCCCAAACGAAACCCAAATTGCAAGAACCAAATCACTTACCTCTCAGGTAATACAATGAACTAAATATATATATATATAAAATGAAATCCAATAATCACTAAATATGATATCTTACATTATTCTAATAGCCAGCAATGATTCATCAATCAAATATCTAAATATTACACATATAATGGCTCCTATAAAATTTTTTCTCAATTTAAATGTAAATTTAATATCATAAATGTAAAATTGCATAGTGGTTGAACCCTTCATAATTTAAAATAGACTACTTCAAACTTACAAATACCATTAAATGCATTTAATTTCCCTACTTATAGTGTTACCATTCCTGCATGATATGAATCAAACCTATTACTAAATATGATAATAATAGATAATGATGCACACAAACCTTAGCAATATATGAACCCTATAGGATCAATACCATTATTCTCATTAGGCTTATCCAAATTATTTTTATTGCATACTCAATATTTAAATAATAAAATATATGTATAGAAGCACGCTTAACCTATCTAAAAACAAATATCAAGACAAGGACAATTTCATAATTTAAAGCTCTAATTAAAACAACATCACAAACTTTATATCATCCAATAATGAGTATCTAATAATGAGCACAACAAAATATGGTAATGTAGGCTATTAGCAACACAAAATAGCCAACCTAATAGCATATCAAGTTATCAACTAACAAGTACATAAATGAAAAAGTGGCTAGATAGCTTCTTAGGTCATGCCATTTAAAATAAGTTAGTTTATTTGTGGGTTGTGAATGATTTCTATGCTATGTTTATTTTGCAATAATTAGTATACACCCAAATAATTCCATGGGGTAATTCATGAGAAATTAATTTGATTTGAAGTATTTCATAAGGATAAAAAGGGCAAAAATAGCTGACGGATTAGAATACGACGGTAAATTAGGCGTTGGAAACGAATTCCTAATGTAATTATTCAGTCGAAAATGAATTTCTAATAGAATTATTCCAATGGAAATTATTCTGGCAGATTTTTGATGGATTCCCGACGAATTATAGGATGGAAAAATGGCATCTTTGGGAGGGGATATCGGTGAAAATTTCTAATGGAATTTTTGGCAGAATATCAGCGAAGAATTTTGTTGGAATTTCAATGGATTATCGGCGGACAAATCTGCCAGAAATTCCAGAGGAAATTTTCGATGGTTTTTCACTGAAAATTCCGATGAAATTTTTCTTAGGTAATCCGCCAGAAATTTTGGTGAAAATTTTTGCCAGTATTCATATATTAAATTCGTCGTATCAATATTTCTGGTGGAAAATCCATCTCAAACTTGTATCATATATAACAAAAACACCCTCTCATGTCAATTATTATACAATACAACATAATAATAACAATAAACAATCAAAACACAATTAAGATAAACTAATATATGAAAAGTTAAAAAATCAACAAAATATTTATAAACGCAGACAATGTACTCAGAAGTTGTCACTCTCCTCGAGTGCTACAGGCTGCTTTCCATTAAACTGCTCCCTAATTCTTAGAAGCTCCTTCGATATCTAACTTTGTTGTATTTGCATGTTAGCTTATGATTTTTGAACTTGCTTTAGCTCTCTTGTCAGCTCAGCCACCTATTGGCTAACCAAGCCCTCCTGGGTGCTTGTTGAGAAGCTCGATGAACAAGAGGACTGTCCCTTAAATGTGTAAGCATGTGAGCCTAGTCTATAAACTCTCCCCTTCTGCATTCCGCCTAGCGCTTGTGACCATATGCTATAGTCAGAATTATTTGCTGATCTCCCATAGGATCCCTCGCCAGCTTTAGCATGGCGAAGCTGTATATACTCCTCCTAGAAAAAATAACATAATATTAATCATTGTACATGAGTCATTTAAAATATTCCTATTAATATTTATAACTTAGAGACTCACAAAGGCTTTTCTCGTTCGCTCGTCCACCCACTGTTGGTCCTCCTAGCACTGGTGGGTTGTGCAACTCAATAACAGTATATTCTCTACCCAGCATCTCTTTGTATAATATACTTAGATTAATATTCATAACTAAACAAATCACTAAATTCTTAGATGATATAAATTATATGTTATATTTCTTCCTAATCATCGCCTGTACTTAGTGTGTAGAACTGAGCCTCTAGTATGGAAGGTGTTATCCATGCCCTCGACATATGAAGCTCTATTCTGTCTATTTTGATCCCTCCTAGTATAATATGGGCTGCCCTAAGCTCTAATCAGGTCATCCTATACACTCTCATCAATTCAGAGTAGTCTCTTCCTTGACTTTCTAATATTTATAAATATGTCTCACAGGCGAGTTAATCCGCACTTCTCAAAATATTTTCTAATTTTTGCATTGTGTTCAACAGCTAGTATAAACCTCTCCGCATATCAAAAGTACAATATAGAATATTTTTTGTTATACTAATTAAAATGCAAATGTGTTATCATTACTGCTAATTACTAACATTAAACTCGTGAAGCCATATGTCTCTAACTTCCTGATGGATTTTCTTCCATAAAACATATGGAGGATCAAACATGGTCTATATGATGTCCCATATTTTGTGTGTAAGCTGCCTTGAAGGATGAAACCTGCACAAAATATTGGGTTGAAAAAATTAATTCTCAAAATAACTTAATAAAGTAATGCATGTATTACGTACTTGTCACCCTCATGCTGTATTAAATATGCCCATCTATTGCCAGTTCTACTGCTATTTGGGTGGAAGGTCAACCTACAAAGGGATGTGTGGTGGCAGGTAGTAGAATGGCTAGGCATATTGTGGATATGGATAGGTGGATAAGACTCCCTAAGATGATTGTGGGGTGTAGTAAGGGTAGAACAGAGTACTGTGCGTATTCCCTGACCCTATCAGACGGACCACTACTCACCTTCTTGCGCTTATCAAAGATGTTCATGATCTACCACAAGCGTGGAGGGAGGGGGAGGGGGGGGGGGGGGGGGGGGGGTGCACTAATCACTAGAAGCCATCTATAAATAACAAAAAATGATTAGTTATACAAATAACTTGTAATACTAAATACTAAAAATTAAGCTACATACATAGCAAATTAACTACTATTCTACTGTAAAAAATATGCATTTAATATGAACTACAAGAACTAACTACTATATCAAAATATGTGTAAAAGAAGAAATACATTTGTTAACACAACAATTTATTTTTGTAGCTATTAAACCAAGCTTGGAAACTAAATCTTTAGCCTAGTATAAATCTTTTGAAATTATATTATTTGCTATAATGAATTGATTAAAATATTCTGGGGGGACATTGTGTTCTATCTTTATACTAAGCATCTTCACAACGACGGCTAACTCTATGTGAGTAGTGCACCCATTTCAAATTGGTTGATGCGTGACATGCAACAAATCATAGAAGTTTTGTGCTTGCTTATTCGATGACTATTCTATATATTATTAAAATTATGATCCAGTTGCATCATAAATCAAGTCTTCGAATGCCATAATCTTTTCTTCCTCAACTATGTTGATGGACCGCATTGAGAGTCTAAATGCGGCTCATACTCACAATGTGAAGTATAATAGCAATATTCTGGCATGAATCATTTGTGAAGTAGATCAACAATAATCTCATCTATTATGCGGTATGCTTAATTTTTACGCTTTGAACAAGGACAACGAAACCTCCCATATGATATAAAGGAAGGTAGTTGATAGACTGCCTTGATAAAAAATGTACCCCATTAATGAATTCATCTGTTAATATCTTCTATACATGCACCAATTGATTATACATCCAATATCTTTGATTTTGAATATCCATATCACACTTAAATAATGAATTCCTACATGCAAACATTGAGATTTTATGAGATAGAATAATATATTATATGCTCTTGGGAATGTTTCGTTCATTTTGTAAGTATAAACAATACTATAAAGCAAGAATGAGAAATCATGAGAGTCAACATTGGATAATGGAACTTGTGAGGATGAAGTTGGATACAATGTGGTACCTTTAACGACAACTGGGCTCATTAAGATCATCATTGACATAGACCCTCTTTTGAGTGAAGACTAAACAATAGATTTGAGGATGGTGGCAAATTAGAAATACGAAGGGATGGAATAAGTGAACACAAAGCATGGAGGAATATTTACTTCGTTTCATTCATTTCATTTCTATTAATAGAAAAGGGAATATTTGTAGAATTCTAACTTCTTAAAAGTCTATAAACAACTAATAATTATCTAATGAGGACTAATTACCTATAAACTACTAAGATCTATAATGACTCATTAATTTATTCTTTCACATATGATTTATTGTTACTTTAATCTATTAGGAGAGAGAGAGGGAGAGGAAAAAAAATGAAAATAAGAAAAGGAAATAGGAGCCAAATAGGAGTAGACAAAATTCTTCACTGTCATTGCCTGTCTATTTATATAATTTCTCTTCTATTCAGTCTATGCTCCTCCTATATCATTCGACTTGTCGGGGGTTTGCTTTTCTTCTTCTCCATTTCTTTGTTGTTGCCTCAACTTCGCATTCTTCACGTGAAGTAGAGTTTTGAAAGACTCAAAATTCTTTGCCTCCTTCGACGATGCTTTTCTTGTCAGATCCAAAGCGGCAGTGGTAGCTCAATGCGAGGATAGCATCCTTTTACCCCTTTCACGAACTTTGTCGGTTAAATCCAATAAATCAGATGAACTATTGGATTTACTAAATCAAGCATTTAAGGCAACATGGAGAAACAACGGGATTTAAGATCATGTAGAATTTGTAGTTATCATTTTTGCTGCTTGATAGAATTTAAGATAAATATTGGTTAAATCCTATTCAAATCATACAACCTAACAACCTCCTCAACTTATCAATAATTATAATATGGTGATCTTCTCTTTGTTTAAACATGTTCAATAAATGGGCTCAACATCATTAGTTTCAAATAGGATATTTATGTTGGCGGAGGAGCATTTTGGGTTGGCACAGCTTTTGAAATATCATGTTCGGATAAATTATCAATATGAAAATTTTAAAAGGTTCATGGCTCAATTACCCAAATCTTAACATGTGATATCAGTTAATTAAGTTAGTTTTAGACAAATTCAAAATTAATAAATAAGTAATTCACAATATCTATTTGATTAAATAAAAATATAAAGGAGATACCTATTCAAATAGGTTCACTATTAGGCATAAAAGTGTAAATATTATTTTTGTAAATAGCGTTCAACATTATTATAAAAAAATGAAAAAGTAAAAAAGGTGACTGGATTTGTTCCGAACCCTATAGGACCGGAATTTTCCCCTTGCTTTTCCATTTCATCGAGAAGCACGCTGTACTGTTCCCAAACCGGGAGGCTTGCAAGAGGAGAAAGCGGCCGAGGATCCAGGAGGTTTGGTGAGATATCGGAGAGGCACGCGCCAGCGGGGCCATACTGCCTCGCATATCTATTGCTATAGCCATTCTATTGTCGGTCCGCTGCGCTTTCTCCAGTGAGGTTTTCAGGAGAAGGTAAGCTGTTCCCCATCCTTCTATTTTCCATTCTCCCTTTCCTTACTTCGTCCACCACCGGATTACTTATGACAGTCGATATCTGGCTTCTATATTGGCTATATAGAGAGAGCTGGACACTGACATGAGATGACACATTTTGACTTAGATAAATAGTGTCGATTTTTGTTTATGAGTGTGCTAATAACGCCTAGAAATTTGTAGATCTTGATTTTATCTTGTTGTCTGATTAACTTGAGAGTGATTTAACGTTGTTTTGGTTTAGGTAATCATGATTAGAGTTAAATTAAATATTAGCTTTATATTACACAGATTTAAGAGATTTACCCAAATTGTGAAGTCATAATCTTTTAGGGGCTGTTTGGATGCACCATGGATTTAATTTAAGTAGGATTTCATAAATCCTCTAAATCCAGATTTACGAAATCCTAGGGGTGTTAAATCCTGAAAACTGTTTGGTAACATTCAATATTAATCTGATAAATCTATGTGTCTGGATTAATTGTCTGAATTTTTTATTTTTTGGCAATATTTTGGTAATGCTTCTCGTTATTGACTAAAATTTTCCGTGCTTTGGGAGAAATAAAATATTGAAATTGGAACTAATATAGAAAAATGTATGAGCAACTTTGGTAAGATCCAGTAGATAAAGCCTCATGTAATCTTTTTGGTGAATTATAGGTTAGTTTATCCCTATATTCTAGCCGAATACCTTTAATGAAATTGATAGTGGCTACAAAATAATCCCAAAGAAAATAATTATTAATTAAAAAATGATATTAAACCTTACATAATATTCAAATATCCTAGAATCACTATGTTGTATGACCCACCCTTCGATCATTCTCAATCTGAGGTTGTAAGTCCCGCTTGCATGCTTCTTTAATATTTGGTTAGTAAGGCCTACAGTTAGGATTTTCCTCCAACTTTAGGTTGTAAGTTTCATTCATTGGGCCTATCTTCCATCAAGAAACATGTCATGACCCTCAATCGACATCCACACTCATAAATTCAAAGTAAACTAATATACATGAATTTAAACCGCCTCACCTATTTGGTGAGGTTTTAAAACCCACTGCTAGAATTTTCTCTAATGGAAGCCCCTTCCAATATTGAAATGATATACCATATGAACATCTTTGACGATAGAGCAAAATGCCCTAGTTCTAGATCTTTAGGACTTGATAATATGATGTTTGACAAGATATTGACTTCACATTTTCATAAGACCTTCAAGCCACCACTTCTATAAAGCAAGGTAGGTAAGGCCTATCTTCAGGAGTTCCTCTAATTGAGAGGTTATAAGTCTCACATATATCATTAAGTTGATTTAGGCCTTTTAGAGATTGATATAACTACCTTATTGGGTGTTTTTTGTCTAAACAGAGCATAGACTCCATCATCCTCAGGTTGGTTCATAATACCATAAGTTACACATGCATCCTTGAATGGGTCATAACCCCCATAAGCTTCACACACATCCTTAGGTTGTGTTATAGCCTTATAAATACCATTTATGGGGCCACAATATATCTAGGGCTGGAAGCCCAACATTCCTAATATTGGAATTCATCTTCCAAGTTGAAACCTACACTCATCAAAGCGGATATCACTTTATCTTGTGCTTAAGTAACATTTTAAAGTGGTCCGAATTGTGCTAGCTTATGGCTCCCTCCTTGAGGCAACCCATGGCTATGATAAGCAGCTCTCTACCATGTGGATGATAACCTCTCTACCAAGGGATCGATTCATAAGGATCAAGCCTTATGACAAAGGTGTCCCATAACAGATAACCCTTATCTCATGTGTCTTAGGATTTATTCCCGTGTTTGAGCGTAACTTCATCTTAAATGATTGAATTGGCTATGCTAAAACCTTTGAGTAAGAGATAATCACTAATTGACAACTCTAACTGCACTCAATCATGCATCGTGCTCCTAAGCCAACTTCGATATGAATTGGTTGAGCCCAATAGGTTATGCTTTTGATAATCACATCATTGAACCTCTGACCAAATCATACTAATCCCCTCATGCCCTTCATATCTAAGACCAACTTTCAGTTTCACTTCGCAAGGTTATAGCCTTCAACAAATAGCCATTTTAATCTACTTGGGATATATGATGGGAGGCAACCCATAATTATTAATTAGACTCCCTGGATGATGTGGCTTCATGGCCCTCAGTCATTGGTTGATTGGGTCCACCAAGTTGAGTCAAGGTGACATAACAATGAAATCTTGATATTGTTGGCCATCCATTCTTTCCAATCATAAATCAATCTTCCAACTGTTAATTCAGATCATATTAGTATCCTTAATCGAGAGAGTTCTTGTCATTGAACTCAGGATGTAATTAATTAGGTGGTGTAGCATCTTTAGGAAATACCTATCCCCAAAACTTAAATCAAACCTCAGTTGGCCTCATTAGCTAGCCGGGTGAAATCTCTAAGATTTTACCCTAGTTTGCCTTTTAAACTCCATGTTGCTTAACATTCCTTGCTTGAAACTCCAATAGAGTAATGCAGGAAATGGATTGTACTAAGGGCTTTTGAGTCCTTTGAAGCCGCAAGGAGAACAACAAAGGCAATTCTTGACTTGGGAAGGAAATAATTTGCTGCAAATTTGATTTCAATGCAAAACTAACCATCAGCATAATGACACCCAAAATCAACATAAGGAACCATCTAAAATTGTACATATTCTAGAGAATATAACCCATCATCAGTAGGAGTCACCATCATTGGCATGTTCATAACAAAGAGTACTAGAAAATAAAAATTATGACATTAAGTACCTAAATAAATATCAATGCACATGATTTATATATCCAATGAGTGTAGACTTCCATATTTGCATTAGTACAACTCTTATTAATTGTTTCTACGCTTGTATTTACTTCTGACTTGACTCTTTGTAATTCTTCATTTTTCAAGAGGAAGTGTGTGGTTTTCTTATCAGAGGTTTGGAGATTCATCAAGGAAGACCCTTCTATTTGTCCCTCCCACAAGCACTCTCTCTCACTCCTCTGAAAAGGTGCTGTAGAGTTATTAAATTGGCATTGATAATTTAACAAATCTTAAAACAAACTTTTCTTCTATTTGAGCTTTTGTGGTGCCATTGAAAAACATCATAAACAGCTTGAAAAACTCTTTGTCGGTGGGACTACCAGGGTAGAGTTCTGGATGGGTATTGTGGAAGAAGTTCGCCTGATTTTTGTCTCTGCATGCGAAACATTGTAGTTTGGTCTTTACGTGGTGCAGTAACAGTTGCAAGTTCTTTAAAAAATGTTTTCATTTATTGCTGGAAGCATATAAACTTTCTCATCGGGTTGTCATTCACTAACTTGATGCTAGATGTAGACAGGAATTTTCAATTGTAAGCTTTATGGAGAATTCAGCTTCGTTCTATCGGTAGGACAATATTTGCCACATTCTTCAGAGGTTGAAGCAGCAGCACACTTATTTAATTCAAGTAGTCATTAATAGCTTAGTCTAAACGGATTGGTTCTATTGTTAGAGTGTCAGAGCAAAATAATATACAACACCAACAACAACAACAACAACATCAAGCCTTTATCCCACTACGTGGGGTCGGCTACATGAATCCTTTTTCTCCATTGTGTCCTATTAAAAGTCAAATTCTCGTTTAAATCTAATAAAGAAAGATCATTTCTAATATTTTCTAACCAAGTCTTTTTAGGTCTACCTCTACCTTTCTTAACATAAGTCAAATCTAAGACCTCTACTTTCCTAACCGGGTCATCGGGAGGCCGCCGTTTTACGTGACCAAACCATCTAAGGCGACTCTCTCTAATCTTATCTTCCACTGGAGCTACTCCAACCTTTTCACGAATATGCTCATTTCGTATCCTATCTCTAAGGGTAAAGCCACTCATCCACCTGAGCATCCTCATCTCTGCAACACTTAACTTAGAATTATGCTTCTCTTTTAATGGCCAACATTCAGCACCATAAAGCATTGCAGGTCTGACCACCATCTTATAGAATTTTCCCTTAAGTTTGAGGGGTACTTTTCTATCACATCATTATTATTCTTCGACAAGTTTTACGCTGGCTGTCGACTACCTAATGCAACCCTCCACTTTTCTCATCCAGGACTTGGGACCTGGCAACGGCAGTGTTAAAATAATATACAACACCATTTTGGCATTTTCAGTACATGAGGCATCCGTCAATCTGAGGCATGGGAACGGATAGATGCATGTAGATGAATTTTTTATGATTTGAACCTGTGACACCCAACTTATCATGGTGTTACTCTAACCATTGCTCCAATTCATCCCTCTTACTTTAGGTCACTTTAGTCTCTTATAGTAAAAGAACATGCACCACCCATCCTTCTTTTTATCAGCCTGTATCGAGATTGTAAAGTTCCTACACAGAACTGTTTTATCATATTTTGAGCAAAAATCCTCTTAACCTTTATCATCTTGTTTCAGAACACACATCTCACACCTTTTGAGCTTGTTAGTTGGGCAATAGTTTCTGAAGCTATTGGTTGATCTTTTTGGTGGAATAAGATATGCATATTTATTTTATTAAACTCAAAGAAAGTTGGAGCTTCTGCTTTACCAGCCTCATTGATTTTACTGCTTTTTCATAAATTTTTGTTTAGCATTTCATGAACTTTTACCAGATAATTAAGCTTTGATAATTTTTCCAAATGTATTTGGAGTTATTTTACCTTGGAGCTGTGCTTAAATATTCATCTACAGTAGGAATGACAACCGAGTCATCATCAATAATTATTGATGGGAAATTAGTTGCAAAGAAGATCAGAGATGAAATTGCTAGTGAAGTAGCAAAGATTAAGGATTCAACAGGCATTGTTCCAGGGTTGGCAGTTATTCTAGTAGGTTCGAGAAAGGATTCTCAAACCTATGTCCGGAACAAGAAGAAAGCTTGTGAAGAGGTTGGCATTGAATCTTTTGAGGTTAGTTTGCCTGAAGATTGCACAGAGGAAGATATTATCAAGCATATCTCCGACTTCAACAGCAATGCTTCAGTCCATGGCATCCTTGTACAATTGCCTCTGCCTCAGGTATGTTGCATTTATTGTCATTGATGGTGGAATAGTTCATGTAGTAATGAGATGAATATGATTAGTGTGAATTTAAGTTCGTTAATTTTCTTTTGTCCTTTTTGGTGAATAGCGAATTACAGTTGAAATATGGACTTATTTTACTGAGGCAATGCGCATATCCTCGTTCATTAGCACTCTCTAAAAATATATTTTCTTTTTGGTATGGCAGCCTTGTTTTGGAATGCCCTCTCTTGCTGATGATTGGTATTCTTTGTGTTTGCTCATTTTGTAATGAAAATGCATGATATGTAAAATTTTATTCATATTAGGGCCATCCATCTGTTGAATCTTTTCTGGAAATGATGTATTGGCTGTTTTGCTTGCACGGTGCTCCATTAAATTTTATTCTATGATGTTATTCTTTAGGAAAACAGCTGATCTCTAGTTATGATTGTGCTATTGTAAGATCTCTGTGACAAACCAGTCCCTCCATTGGAAAAGTTATTAGGTGCATTCACCATGCTTAGTGGAAAGTGTGAAGGTGTGCATTCTGCTATCCATTGTTGTGTGCAAACATTTAAACTGTTATGTACACAACAATACATACATTTACACGAAAATTCATAGGTGAATGAATGGTATAATACACACCAATACAACATCTTCAGGAACCTTTCTATGCGTGCATCTCGTGCACTTAATCTTCACTACCTTCCTAGGCCCATTAAAAAGACTGCAAAATGAAAAAAAGGTTAAAGCAACATTCATCAAAACCAAAAGAGCAAGAAAAAGGATTGGAAAAAAAAAAAGTGAATAATTCATTCAGCAGTTTGCAATTGGCATCTTGTTTATCTTCCCGGCATACATAATGGTGTACTATATTGATTCGTTTACTGGTTTTTTGGCAGCACATAAATGAGGAGAAAATTTTGAATGCTGTTACTATTGAGAAAGATGTTGATGGTTTCCATCCACTGAATATTGGTCGGCTTGCAATGCAAGGCAGGGACCCGTTATTTGTCCCTTGTACTCCGAAAGGATGCATGGAGCTATTGCATAGGTATAATATTGAAATCAAGGGGAAGAGAGCTGTGGTAATAGGGAGAAGCAATATTGTTGGAATGCCTGCTGCATTGTTATTGCAGGTATCTTTCCTTGTTATCTATTTTTAATGCTATGAGATTTAATAATTTCCAACTTTTTTTTTTTTTGACTTTGATATCATTATTATGCTGCTTTGCATCTTCCATCTTGTTGATGGATGATTTGGACATACTGAGGGATTATAGATAATGATGCAAGATGATTTAGGGTGGGGTTTTTTAATGCAACTAAAATGATGCAATTTATGTAGGTATGCAAGAGCATTTAAGATTTACAAATCAAAGACTACTAAATACACAAAAATTACTTTTTTATGTGCAAACTAATAAATACGAGAATTGAAATCCAATGATAATGTAATGATCAAATAAATCTAATGAAATAAATGAGAAATTGGAGCTATTCCAAATTAACGAGCAATGATAAAAACTAAAATCTTGGTTGTATGAAATTTAAATAAAATTAAGAACACTGACGAGCCAATAACAAGACACGCTAAAATAATTATATCAAGAAAATGATAAGTGAGAAATTTAGGTATCACGTAGGTACAATGAGATGATTTTCCCCAAAATTAGGTAGTTGCACTTATACCAACTCGAATGAATCACATTCAACTTGCACACAAGATTGAAAATTGGAGGAATAAATTTTATTCAATAAAAATTGTTAGATTAAATGTCCTGGATTATCTATTTATAGAATTATTATCCTTAGGCTAGTAGATAAGGTTGCCATAAGATCAACCCAATTTTATTCCAGATAATCTTCAAATTAACGCATAATCTTATCCAAAAATCAAGGATTTAAACAATTGCATAAAATAATCTCTCCCACGAGAAAAAGTTGTATTCACATGATGAACCTATGAAACATAAATCCGCATGGTACTACATGAAATAGCGGCTAAACTCAATCCACGTAATAAGAAATTGCGCCATTAGCAATGCTAGAAGATCAAAACTGCCTGTGAAATAGATATTTGTAGAAGTAGCAACAACACACAAAGCTACATTCTCAAAAATAGGGCTACAGTTTCACATCAATCTGCTTTTCTTGGAAAATTTTGGCTTTGACAATGTTAATATTTGGTACTCATCAGACAATTATTTATCAGCCATTACAAAAATATGCATTTTTCCAATAAACAAGATATCTCCAGAATCCACCATCAACAACAAAGACAATCTTATCATCCATAATCGTCTCAAGAATAAGTTGTATAAAATTTTATGACAAATGATTGGATGCAGATTCATTAGGAGGAGGTGAAAAAATAGAATAATATAAGAAATTTATAGTAGAGTCATGAAATCGGGTCAGTTCAGGCACACTTAAAATTAGATGAATACTAGAGTGTTTTTAGATTTTTCAATTTGTTGGTGGTAGCACCAATGCATTGTAAGATTTAACATGGTCAGACTTTTCTTGTATTTAATTTCCTGAAGGTTCCTAATTAAAAGCTTTCCAAATTTAAACACACAATGACTTTAATATAAGAGATTTATAGTAGACTCATGAAATCGGTTTAGTTCAGGCGCATTTAAAATTAGATTAATACTAGAGTTTTTTAGGTTTTTCAATTTGTTGGTGGTAGTTACAATGCATTGTAAGATTTAACGTGGTCATACTTTTCTTGTATGAAGGTTCCTAATTAAGGCTTTCTAAATTTAAACACACAATGATTTTATGACTAGATTTAAACTCCCCATACCACCCTGCTCACATCAACATAAAACTTATAATTGACATATTTAGCGGCTCCTGTAAGAATATTCTCATGCAATTCAAGAACATCATGCAAATCATTTAAATAATATAAGGCAATTATTAAAATGATAATACAAACCTGAGAGATAGTTATAATGACCTATAACTAAATCTTAGAAAATGATTTGATAAAGAAATAAAAAGCATACAAATCATAATAATATGATTTGCCTATATAGACATCTGTCATCTTTAAAGAAAGTTAATCCAAATTACTTATATTAGTTGTGATGAGTATATGCCTTTGGCATGAATCAGATGGATAGAATTTTTATATTTCATGCTTCTTTTAAGATATTTGTTATTTGAATTTCTTGAAATATCAATGCTTCTTAGCTTTCGACTTGAGGTTTGTTTTATATGTTTGAGAGTCAAAAAACCATGAATTAAATATAAAATCAATATCAGTCTTATCATCCATTATATGAATTATATTAATAGATAATTCATCAAGTTTTGCTTCATTAGATTTCTCGTTCTATCAATCAACTACAAAAGATATGATTGATATAGTTTTACTTTCAGGTAATCTCCATTTAAAATTCTAGTCCATATTTGATCTCATGCTCAATTTTACTTTTAAACTTCAATTTTGACACTTGATCAAGTATAGGTTCAATTTCATGAACATCTAATATATGGAAATTCAAATTCAAAATCATTAAATGTAGATGCATTTTATAACTATTAACTGTATAACATTTTTGTATCTAAAATATCTTCTAAAAAATATTAATGAACTACCATTTATTCAATAAGATCAAATTCAAATCATACATGAGTGTTGTGTTGTAGTATTTTCAAAGCTTTAGAGGAGTTATTACTGAGTTTTCTTTATGAATAAACACACGTGTAATAGTCCTAATAGGAGGGTAATTGTAATATTTTTTTAGGAGGATTTACATACGTACTGCAAAATTTTTATGTATAATTATATATACATATTTAAAACTTAATTCTTTATATTTATTTATATAACACTCAAATCTCTAAATCACATTTAAAATATTACTAAGATTAACTTAAATAAAGTGGAATACATATTTTTATTATATGTTTTGATGTGATTTAGACATTAGGGTCTTATATAAGTAAATATAAAAACTTAGGAGTTAGATATAAAAATATATAAGAATTTTGTTGCATGTTTGTAAATATACCTAGTTTTTAAAAAAGAATTAAAATAGTCCTATGTTGAGACTATTTTGGTTCCTCTTTAAAGAGTTGAGGGACCAAAATAGTACTTTAATATGGTTGTAGATCATTTTAATCTTTCATAAGAGTCAAGGGACCATTTTGATCATTTTCTCTAATTTTTAGCTCTAAGGCTTATAAACCTTGTGTGATGCTCAAACATATCATATTTTTCTTGTTTGCAATATTTAAATTTTCATAAATTTGATCCCTATTTACAACAAATGACAAATATTACTCTTTTTAAGTCTGTTTCATATTAGCTTATAATGACTTAATACTAACACTTCTCCAAAATGATTAATCATGTCCTACTAGTTTTGATTTGGCGCATTTAGCTCTTTAGGAGTCAAAGAGGTTGCATTTTTCAAAGAAATATTTCCAATTATCTGTCCAGTTTCAAAATTTTTTAAGATCGTGACATCCATCGAATGTAGGAATAAATTTTGAACCTTACAATGCTCACGTTGTGGTTTTCTAGAACTTTAACTTGATTTTGTATAAATTACATCATTTATTATTATTTTAGTTAATTTAGTTAATATGTCTTATATTTAGTTGACATGATGATGCAATCATAGGTTCTAATATCAATATGACGTAGGATATTTTTTTTGATTTCTTAATGCAATGATCGAATAAATTTGAATTTATCAATAAGAAATTCAAATAACACAAAATCAATGAGGAAATGCATTTTATTCAGCACAATTAAAATTCTAATTGTATCAAATCTAAATGATTTTTGAGAACACTAACAAGCCAATATTAATATATGTTTGATGAAAGTAGGCCAAGGATATGATCCATGCCCAACTTTGATAAAGTAAATGGCTTCCCTTGGAATTAGATAATCATATTTGTACTCATTCATCTAACTTGTACACAATATTGAAAATTGAAAGAAGAAATTTATTCATTCGAAGTTGCTAAATTATGTCTTAGATCATCTATTTATAGACTTTTCATCACTAGATTAGTAGATATGATTAACACAATCAGCCAATTTTCAATCTTACACTTAAATCTTATGATCTTATCCAAAAAATCGGGAATTTAAACTGCTGCATAAAATTATCTCTCATATCAATAGAAGCAGTACTCGATGAACTTGTTAAACAGAAAACAGAAAACAGCATGGTGCAACTTCAAATAGCAGTTAAACCAAGCCCAATTTATCGGCTGGAAATTGTGCCATTAGCAATGCCACAAGACCAGAATTTCCTACAGAATACTGAAGAGTAGAAATAGGAATCGTCGGTATCCCATAGCGTTAACACCATCATAGTTTCAGTATCAAGCGGAAACCTTCTACACTTCTGGAAATATATAGCCCGTTGAAGTAACAACAGAACTGGCCAAGTTATAGTCTTATAGGCTGGGCTACAGTACCGCGTTAGATAAAGCCACAGGCTTACTCTTTCAGTTTCAATGACTTTTACTTTCAATCATAATACTAATATGGCTAATTCTGTTTTGCAGAGAGCAAATGCAACAATAAGCATCGTACATTCAAAAACCAAAAACCCGGAAGAAATCATAAGGCAGGCTGATATACTCATTTCAGCCGCTGGAGTTCCGAATCTGGTGAGGGGTAGCTGGCTAAAACCC
Source organism: Dendrobium chrysotoxum (assembly GCA_019925795.1). Taxonomy (NCBI): domain Eukaryota; kingdom Viridiplantae; phylum Streptophyta; class Magnoliopsida; order Asparagales; family Orchidaceae; genus Dendrobium; species Dendrobium chrysotoxum. The sequence goes on along the minus strand of CM034314.1, from coordinate 88,967,418 downwards.
GGTGCAGTTGTTATAGATGTTGGAATCAATGCTGTTGATGTAAGTCGAAGTCACCCTCCTACGTTAAATGGAAAACAAATTTGTGAGCTACAAATAAGTTTTAAACTTGCTTGTCCTTATAAATCTGATTGATGTGATCAATTTAATTTTGTAGCATTTGTTCCCTTTTATTGTTCCCAAAATTTTTCTGCTGACTGTTTGATGTTCAAATCCATTCGATTTATTTTTACTTATTGTTGAATGGACTTATTTTTAAATTAGATTCAGTCACAGGGGACCAATGATGATGGCTTGACGTTTAAATGATTTAAACTAATCTTGTTTCCTATTGCATGATGTAGCATGAATTGATCAAAATGATTATCTATGAAGGAAGTACTGGATCAAACCTTAAGGAGATTAATTGAAAATATGCAATGGAACGAGGAATTCTCTGGATTGAAATCATTTGATTAAACAATATGTTATATTAATGTCATCTACAGTTCCTTGAGGTTTAAGCTAAAAAAAAGCTCTCAAGCATCATGGACACCACGAGCAACTTTTGTATCTCACAAATTCATGGGCATTCAAGACTTATATTGCGAGGGACCATTAGACTTTGAAATCCTTAATTAAGAATAATTAGTAGTATTAGAAGCTTTATTGTATGGTGGAAAATTTTCATAACCATATAGCTGAAATTGCTGACCTTTTCCTGCAATTTTTATTTGGATAAACTGAAGATTTTAGTTTCATTATTTTTGAGAAGAAGTCTCTATAAGAGATGAAACCTACTTGTTAATGACGGCACTTGACTAAACATGAACAAAAATATTTAGTCAGAACCTTTATTTTGTTCCTCAGGTAGATTCGAATTGCTCCTCCCATGTATCACTATGAAAACCTGTGCAGAACCGAACTAACATCTTCTGTACTTGCTTATGCCTTGTAGAGGACCAACTTCAATGCTTCTTCTCTAATCTATGAATCTACTAATGCATACCAGAAACCATACTTTCTCTGGGGTTGAACTCTTTTCCTGAGATTTAGGTTTCATTTAGGATGGCTTTTTTACTGCTTCTTAATTTTTGTACTAAAAAGCTGTTTTAAGAAGTGGTAATAAAGCCGTCTCAAATTTTTATACTAAAAAACTGCTTTAAAAAGTGGTAAGAAAGCCGTCTCAAACGAAACCTTAATATGAGATTGAACACGTTTTTGTTATCATGTTATCAAGCTTATATTCTTTCATTTGGTACCCTATGCTTAAGTCATTTTTATTAAAATGAATATTTATTTTTTCTTGTCCGTGAAATTTATAACTATATGTTTCAGGATTCAGAGAGCGCTCGGGGATACAGGCTAGTGGGCGATGTCTGTTTTGGGGAGGCCTCCAGTGTGGCTTCAGCTATTACTCCTGTACCTGGTGGAGTTGGTCCCATGACTATAGCCATGCTTCTATCCAATACATTGAGCTCTGTCAAGAGGATACATGATCTCAAGTAATATTTGGTTAACTTGACCAAGTCTTTTACCATTTGGATTATCCCTAATTGTTATTGTTATAATTGTAAACAAAAATGATAAAGAAATAAACGTTTGTGCTATTTGTATCTCGTACAGATAAATGGAGATATAGTATTGGTATCTATAGTCTACAACTTTAAATATGAAAAATAAATGTATATGCACATTTGATGCACCAAGGCATCCATGCAGGTCTGAATCCATAACAGGTACGCATTTTAGGCTTGAACAGTTAGGTACGCGGCAACTAACGTGGATCTAATAATACAGTTAGCCTGAGTCCGGACTCTCATACTTAGGGCTCGTTTGTTGGGCCGTTTTTACGCCGTTCCTGTTCTAATCGGTAAAAACAGTTGCTATACACTGTTTGTTAAGACGACTTCTACAAACTAAGTTCTCTTACAACGTCGTAATTCTGCCGATTTGGGAAGGCAGAAGAGTGCTGCTTATCCTGTTTTTTAACTCCGTTTCTTGAATAGTTATTTCTGCACCTGCTTATGTAAAAGGACTTCATGAATCAAACAAGGCTTTAGTTGGAGATGATAATGTCCATTTTTAGGTTTGAACAGTACTTTCAATCATTTTGTGACCTTTAATATTTATTTTTTATATTATGGAGGTAGATTTTATTTGGGATGATTTTATTATGTTTTGTAAAGTAATTTTTTAATATAAAAAATTTTTAAAGAGAAAAAGTGATAAAAAGCTGTCCCAAATAAATATTTAATTTTAGCATATTTAAGCCGCATTAGAGCCTCTTAATGTGATTATAAACCATTGAAAGATATTAAGTTGAATATTTCAATAAAAGATGAAAATTATGATCATGAGTGAGCAATTTAGATTTTATTTGGGATGATTTTTTTATTATTTTTTTAAAATAAATTTTTAGTATAAATATTAAAATTTTTATATTAAAAAAATATTTAAAAAGATAGATAGAAAATCGTTCCAAATGAAATCTTAGTTGACAAATTCGAGCTAGGTACTAATTGTCAGACGAAAAAAAAGCATGAATTGACAATCAAGTAAAAGAAGTTTTTTTCTTAATTTTTTTATTTTTTTACAATCAAGTAAAAGAAGTAATATATAAGACCAGAAAGAAGTAGGTTAGTACAAAATAACAATAATTTAAATAGAAAAAGCTTGGATTTAAAATGACAGTAAAATTCATATTTATATTATTAAAGTACTATAACAAAGGTTTTCCAAAAGCTCAGATTGGAGGTTGGAACAAGATGAAGAATGTTTCTTTATGTACACAGTAAGAATCCTTATCCAGTAATTCATGAAAATTTAATCTTAGAGAACCAAAAATAATAAATAAATAAAAGAAATCCATTAGAAGATTAAATTACAGGCCTCAGCAAGATAATACCTGCTTACTTGGAATACCAAGCAATTGCTTAAGTGAAGAGAACTTCTCCATGTAATATAATCTAGCTGCTTCTATCACCAATAACCCCCACAAGAACAAAGCCCATACTTAAAATGATGAAATCTGTTGTTGTCCCTTACTATTATGGTTCTCCCAGTAATCTCAGATATGAGTTTAATAGCAGTATGACAATCTCCACATATGCGCAAGTTCTTAAATACTCGAATTACAGATATCTTATGCAATTTTATGAGACCTAAGCCAATTGCTAATCTCTCGCTATGCTGAAGCAAGTACTCCTCGGAGTCATCCACACTTCGAAGCACATAATTATCATCAGGAACATAGCCCAATGTCTTTATCTTTCCTGTTAACTCCTTCAAAGTCATGTAGATTTCTTCAGCAAGGGGATGATTTCGATCCCCAGCATGGAAGGTATGTGCTTCATTATCTATCTGGATCCAACTTACTCCAGGCTCTTTCTTCACACCTCTTGATTTCATCAGCTCTCTTATACGATCAGCCTCCTTCCACATTGCTACTGATGAATAGATGTTTGCCATCAAAATATAGTGTCCAGAATTCTCTGAATCTAATTCAAAGAGCTTCTCTGCAGCAAGCCGCCCAAAGTCAACCTCTTTATGCAACCGACAAGCCCCAAGCAGGGCTCCCCAGGTTGACACCTCAGGCTCTATTGGCATTTTATTGATTACTTCATTAGCTTCTTTTAGGAATCCTGCTCGCCCTAGGAGATCGACCATGCAAGTGTAATGTTCAGCTCGAACCTCAACTTCATGTTCCTCTAACATAGTGATGAAACAACTTATTCCTTTTTCTACAAGCCCGCTATGGCTGCATGCTGAAAGCAGGGAGAGGAAAGTTACACCAGTTGGTTTTACATTTTCCTCCTGCATTTTCCTGTATAGGACAAAGACCTCACAACTTTGCCCATGCTTTCCATATCCAGTTATCATTGAATTCCATACTACAATATTTCGATCATCCATGCGATCAAAGTACCTTCTAGCATCTTCTAGTGACCCACATTTTGAGTACATGTCAACCATTGCACTGTCCAAGACTACGGAACAATAAGAGAAACTTCTCTTGATCACAATGGTATGAAGCATCTCCCCAAGTTCAAGGGCCGGTAAGCTTGCACAGATGTTGAACAAAGGAACAAGGGCCAGTGATTCATAAATCACCCCTTCTATGGTCATTCTAAAAAACAGTCTGAAAGCCTCATTCTTGAAACAACATTTTGAGTATCCCATTAGCATCATATTCCATGAAACTAATGTTCGCTCTCCCATCTGATCAAACAGCTCTCTTGCTTCATCGACTCTTTTGCATTCCAACAATGCTGATATCATCACATTATTGAGATAAACATCTTTGTCTCTAGCCTTATCATAAACTTCATAGGCATATTTCATGGTCTCACATTGTGCATACAAATCAACAAGCATGCAACGAAGAATTTTATGATCTTCTATTGCGTTTCTAATCATAAAGCTATGAATTTGCTTCCCCCCGTTTATATCGGACAGCCCAATGCAAGAAGAGAGTGCGCTGGCCAGGGAAAAACTATCTGGCTTTGTCCCATGAAGTTGCATTTGATAGAATAAACATAACACAAATGAATAATTACCATCTTGCTCGTGTCCATCCATAAAAGAATTCCAGGAGTAATTATTCCTTTCCTGCATACAGTAGAAAATACTTCCAGCTTCTCTTAACCTACTGCATCTAGCATACATGTTAACCAGCTCAGTCTCCACAATAACATTTAGATTAGTACCAGCTCTAATTATGTAGGCATGAACCTGCTTTCCTAGATCTACACTCCCTTGATTAGCAGCTAGAGTTAACAGATTGGCAAGTGTGAATTGGTCGGGAGGGATTGCTAATCTCATCTTATGATATAGATGAATTGCAGCTTCTACATTGCCATGTTGTACGTATCCTGAAATCAAAGCATTCCAAGAGACCTCACTCCTCTCGTTCAATTTATCAAAGGCATGATGAGCTTTCTCTGGGCAGCTACACTTTGCATACATATCAACAACTGCAGTACCAAGTATCAAATCGTTATCAAGGAATCTCCTTAGCAGGTAACCATGAAACTGCCTGCCCATATCCAAATCAGCCAATGCGGCACAAGCCACAAGACTGCTGCCTAAATTAAACCTATCGCATTGATGACCAGAATCCTGCATTCTTGAGAATTGATGAAGAGCCTCATCATAGAACCCAAGGTGAGCATAGCTAGCTATCATAGAGTTCCAGCTGACTTGATTCTTTTCCTTGATAAGCTCAAACACCATTCTGCTACTATATTCATCGCCACAACTGGAATACATATCAATAAGAGAATTTGAGACAAAAACATCAGATTCATACCCAGAAACAATTAAATTTGAATGAACTTGTTTCCCTTTGCTCAAAGATTTCAAGGCGCCACATGATCTTATGATAGTAGCAAATGTGAAGTGATCAGGCATAGTACCAACGCAAAGCATCTCGTGAAAAGAACACCATGTTTCCTCCAATAATGAAAGCTTCACATAGCCACCAAGAATAGCATTCCAACTGATCACATTGTCTCCATCAATCTCATCAAAAGCAGCAACTGCGTCATTCATCCATCCAAACCCAGCATACCCGTCAACCAAAGCCCCACCTACAACTACATTGCTGTTCAATCCAATCTTAATTATCAAACTCTGAATTTGAGAAACAGCCTCTTTCTCATCCAGTGAAATGCATCCCTTAATCACACTAGGGAATGTAAATTTACTAGGGGAAGCTCCATCTCTCAGCATCTGCAAAAAGAGTTGGAGAACCTCGTCGTGATCTTTTTCCCGTGAATAAGCCAGGATCATAGTGTCCCAAGCAGTGTAGTTTCTTTCAGTCATTTCATCAAACATTTTGCGAGCGACAGCTATATCATCCCTGTCGCCACTCCTAGCATAAAGCATAAGGATTTTGGTTTGTAAGTAGGAATCAGGAACGAAGCCCTCGGAGAGCATCTGGGAATGGATGGATTTTCCAGCATCGAAGGATTGGGAGTCGATACAAGATTGGATGAGGGAAGAATATGGGCGAAAGTTGGCGTTGGAGATGGGGATAACAGATTGATCAGTGAGCAGAGTTTGAGGGCCATTGAAACCATTGAGAGAGGAGGATATGAGTTTTGCCTTAGAAGAGATAAAAGTGGTTGATGGACTGGATTTACAGTGAACAGAGGAAGGAGCTGGAGAAAGAGCGCATGGGATGATGGAATTGAGGGAGCAGAGCATTTTCAAACGAAGATCGGCTAGTTTTTTTTTGTCTCCCTTTCCTTATTTTACATAAAATTAAAAAATAAGGAATAGACCCCATCATATTTAGTAACACTTGGAAAGTTCATGTCAAATATCAATTAAATTTTGTTTATGTTAAATTAGATAAAAAAATTATACCATTCTCATATAAAATACATCAGAATGATCATCAAAGTTGTCTTTAAAGATATTCAATTCACGGTAAAATTAACACAATTTAGAATATTATATGCATATACAACATTAATTTTAACAAATCGAATAGCTTTGATGCCCTTCCTATGCTTTTTTTGCATTGGGATATCCTAACATAATTTTCTTTCTATTAAAATTATTTTTTGACACTCAATTTATAAAACAATTGAAAAATTATTGAGAATTCTAAAGATTTAATAACTTCTATGAGTTGGTAATACTTTTTTTAGTACTCTCTTAATCATTTTTGATTCAATGATTTCTTTTTGTCACTTTGTACCAATGGATCATCCAATTCTTCTTCCTTTCAAGAAAGAAATTACATGAATTTCCCTTGCATCTCCTTTCATGAAAGAAATTTCCTCAAATGCCTTTTATCATTCATAGCTAATTAGTTATCTAATTCTCCCTCTTTCCAAGTTAAGAATTTCTATGATTGTGATTTGTTATCTGTTATTTCTTAGATGCTTAGTCGATCCCCTTTTTTCATGAGAATGGCTACAATAATTGCACAATCTCTCACTTTTTAAAGGAGAACAAGTGCATTGATAGTCATTCAATTGTTCCTTCATTCCAAAAAAGAGATTATAATGACCGTCTCCATCGACTAATCTCTATTCATTCATCCCTTTTCGTCTTTCTGGAAATGAAATTCGCATACTTTTTTCAATTACTTATTGACTTTGAGTCACAATTAAGTCCCCTATATATTTAGGAGTGGGACTATATCGATCGCTCTTTGTCGTGATCTACAGTAGCATCTTCAAATGATTGTGATAATATATTCTCATTCTAATGTCTTATCATCTACCTTGAAGGGAGGATTAATTTGGTCATATAATCGGTCTCTACTAACTCAACTTCTCCCCTAACAATAATTTTATTTTATTTGGTGAGCACCTATCATATAAATTTAGAATATCTTAATAATTATGTCTCTCTTGTATTAATAAACTATTCCAATTGAGAGGACGTGCCCTCATGATCGACTAGGAGAGTTTGATTAGGACAAACAATTCAGTATTCTGATAATTAATTAATTTGATGAGTCACAAGTAGAGATTGTGTCAAACTCTTTTTCCATTTTTAAATTATCTATGATTTATCAATGATATATATATAAGTGTATTGAATTAACTATATTAAAAGAATACAAATAAATATGAGGGTATGACGAATTAATGTGCTTACATAAGAAAAGTTATAAATTGTGTGATAAGCTATTTTCTTCACACCAATTTTGTAATCAACTTTATAAAATATTAAAATCATCTCAAATAGATCTTAACTGATTAATGGGAGTAGCATATTAAAATGTCGATGATTTCGATATTTTAGTAGTGAGTTACCTCTCAAAATTTAGATTATAATATGACTGTATTTATAAATTGTAATGTTATTTAAAATATTTTCTAAGTTATTTATTGTTCAATAAGATAATATTTATATAATTGTTGAAAAATTTCATCTAAATAATGATATGGATTAAGCTCAACTCCATAAAATTAAAGAGGTTGTGGTGAGGAAAATTTATACTTGATTAAATTTTGTATTAACATAAAAAATAAAATTTTAAATCTATTTTAAAATAAGAATAATATAAATATTTTATCTATTAAATTTATTTTAAAATAAATTTTAAAAATTTAAAAATCTATCACAAATATTTTATATCAATAAATTCGGAAACAATTATTTTCTTTAATTTTATCTACCTACCTCACCTAACCCCATGCATAAATGAATATTGAATTTGCACATTGTCCTCGTTTTTTTTATTTATTTGTAATAGACCTTAAAAAATTATTATATTACTACTAAAATTTTAAAATTATGAGAAATTATATATATATATATATATTCTATATTGTTTAAAACTATAATTTTTTTTTTGTTGGTACTTTGAGTGTTAAACTGTTAAAGATCATCCTAATTAAATTTAAGCTTCATCATTCAATTTTTTAAGAAAATCTGAATGTAAAAATATAAATGAGGTGTAGATAAAAATTACATCACAAAATGTTTAAAATATTTTTTTTGATTATTTAACAATTAAATTAGTCGATACGCAAATAATTAAAATATTATAATGCTTAAATGCACGAATTATGAGCACCATTAATTAAGAAAATAATTGTAAATAAATAAATACTTTCAAAGCCCCATAATTTGACTTGTGGAATTTCAATGCCGTGAAAGTAACGTTTTACTAATTCTTTTGATGACTACAATTTTCTCAGTATAATAATTTTTAAGGTTTTTTACAAATAAATAAAAAAAACGAGGTCTCACATGCAAATTCAATATTCACATATGCACGTAGTTTGGTGAGTTATGCAGATAAGAAATTTTCCAACAATCATTTAAATATTATCATATAGAACCATAAAAAACTTGGAAATTATTTTAAATTACTTCAAAATTTGAGAGGTGATTCACTACTAAGCTATTTTTGAGAGGGGAACACACTATTTGATGAAGGAAGAAATTGAATTCACAGGTTTTAATATGAATAAAATGACCACTTTATCCTTACATAGTTTATTTTTTAAAGAAAATTTACATGACAATATTTCACTCTCTTAAATAATGCTGATGTCTATTTTTGTCAAGCATAAAATAAGATTATGATGAAGATAATCATGACGCAATCATGACTCAACAATCACATTTGGACCTAACAATCTACTTAACAAACTCCATTAATTACACTCTTCTTCAAATTTCTATTTATGCATGCTCATATTCTCTATTAAATTAATCAAGTCATAATGCAATTCAAAGTGGGATCTAAGAAGTTAAATATGAATAATTATATAAGATAATTTATCTTACTCAAAATTGGTAATCACATAATTATCAATTTACGTAAGAGCTAGTCTCAATTGAGCGAGTAATTAAACTATACTAAGAGATTGTTGAGTGCATGCCAGTGAGCAAGAGTAGATGAGTCTACTGATGAGGGATGAACTGAGAGGTATGTGGTTGGTGAGCACTCTGAGGTTATTAACAACCTTTGATGAAGCCACAAGATTTTACGATGTGGGAGGCGAGTACATCTAAGTTGTGGGGTGGTAGGCTTCCAGGTCAGTTGATCATGAAGGAAAGAGCTAGAACCCTCTTGAAAAGACCTTTCTTGTAGCTTGGATGATGAGCTATGTTGACGATTTTGCACACTAGATTGCGTGTAAGTAGCTACAATGGGAGCTTTTGTTGGAAGTTGAATACGACCTAATTGATCCACATGAACCCTTCATTCCTCATGTGGGAGGTGACTCCCCCTTGGTTTTTTTATTGAGTTAAGGCTTGATAACTCTTGGGCAAGTTCCATGACAAGGTCCACCAAGTATGGGTTCACCTACCATGATGAGTCGACAACATGTTAATACCTGAAAAGGCATATGCAATCATACATAGATTGGATAAAGTTTTCATTCGCAAGGAGTGCTTGCTTGAAATATTTGTGAACTTGCTATGTGTACTAGCCCAAAGTTATCATTATCAATAAGAAGTAGTCGCTTATGCAATTTTGGTACTCGTTTATAAACTTTATTGATCCCAATAGCTTATTGCCTCACAAAAAAAAAAAAAAAAAAATCATCAAATCAACACCTTGATGTAACATTTGAATTTGAAACATCCAAATTTATATTTTGGATCATTCAAACTTTGATTTTAGTAAACTTATAGCTAAACTTAATGTTTTGATCAGAGGAGCCCAATGACGCTAATATTATTTTAATTTGAGACCAAATTGACTTGTAAAACCTAAATTGCTCAAGTTGAGCTAGATCCAACCAAATTGGTTAAAAGATGTTGATCTCATGGGCCAATCAGATCTGATCAGACCAATTAATGGTTATTGTAGGCTTATTCTATATTTAAAAAATCTGAATGCATATCTCATGCAATTGAAGAGATATAATTAGCATGTACCTTTTTTGTGTTAGATTTTGTATTTATCTTTTAATAATAATTTTTTATATATACTCAACTTTGCTTCTACTATCACCTATAAATTGTAAGTCATAGGATATGCTTAAAGACATACAAAACCTCACTTGTCTCGCCTTAGATCTCTATTTTTGTAAATAAAATATCATATATTTTTCTTCTTCTCTCTTGTTTGTCTTGTTTCTCTCTCTATCTTTCTTTCTCTTTTTTTCTACTTCTTTAGGTTTCATTGTCAATCTTGCAAGTGAGGCCTGAGTATCGCCCACCGATAAATTTGAATTCAACATTTGAAAATGTACGACAATCATAGAATGATGCCAAGGATTTAAAACCAAGTTTTGTAACATAGAGGAGAACAATAAAAGAAAGAATTTTTGTCAACATGTAATTTCATTTTTCATTAATTCTTTATATTTCACATAATTAAATAAATAATGATTTCATATTATCAAAAGTAACACTTAATTTTATTGCTATTGAATTCAGAACCTCTTCTTTGCAAAATAATTTATAATTTATAATTTATATTCTTTATATTGAAAATTTTGTAGAATATTACTGTTTAATTTAAAAAACATATAAACATTAAACTAATTGTTTTATTTTGGTTATATGTATAAAAAAGAAAGCAATATTTAAATTCATTTAAAGCATTTTTTAATGGTATAAAAGCATTTTTTCAAATGGGTTCCATGAAAAGGTTGCCAAAGTCCTCCAAGTTCTCTTGCCCACCCCAACACTCTCAGTTTGACCCTCATAAGCTAACTCGTCTACTCCTACTTGCCAATATACACTTAGCTCGAAATAAGAGTGTAAGAATAAAAGATACAACCGCTTATTTAGTCAGTCAGAGTGTGACAGGTGTCTAGGTTAGTCTCTACTGAAAGTCATTAATTAATATACTTAACTTTTATTGTTTTTTAGTTAGCCATTCCTATAACCCTCAGATTTCTATAAAAAAATGATGAAGATGAACATTTTGAATCTTTTGGTATTTTCTATAGACATAAGCTGATAGATTATTTCTCACAATTTCACTCTTCTCTCTCCATTTTCACATAGGTTCTCGGGTTTTATCACGCAGAGTTCGCCTGCAAGTAAGGTCGAGTGCCAACTATAAACAAACTTGGATTCAACAGTCTCTCAATCTAGTTTATTGACTCACTCGATTGAGACTTAGATCTGTATTATGACTTCAGAATCCAGATGAATATGAACATGTATAAATAGAAAATGAAGAACATGCAAAGAAGATTGTTAAGTCAAAATGTAGTTGGTGAGTGATGATTATCTTTATCATAATCTTATTTCATGCTTAACAAAATAGACATCAGCATTATTTGAGAGAGTGGAATGTTATTTAAATTTTTCAAAAAAAAAAAAAAATCTTGATGAATGACATTATGAATAAATAGAGATATTGCTCTTTGTTTATTATAGAATGTAAGGATAAAGTGGTCATTTTTTTCATATTAAAGCCTGTGATTTCAATTTCTTCTTAAAAAAAAAAATTGTATTCCTCTCTAAAAAAAAAACTTAGTGGTAAATTACCTGTCAAATTTTATATTAAAATATATGACTCTTTATAAATTGTAATGTAATTTAAAATATTTTATAAGTTATTTATGATTCTGCAAGATAATATTTAAATGATTATTGAAAAAAATTTCTAAATAATTGTATAAATTTATAACATATTGATTAAAAATAAATTAAAAAAAGAATGCGCCATTAATTATATTTGCATACCTCACCAAACCATATGCACATATGAATATTGAATTTGCATGTGAGACCTCGTTTTTATTATTTATTTGTTAAAAACCTTAAAAAATTATTGAACTGAGAAAATTGTGGATATCAAAGGAACGTTACTTTCACGCTTTAGATATCTTAGTCAAATTGTGGGGGTGTGAAAGTATTTATTTATTCACAATTATTATTTTAATTAATGGTGCTCATAATTCGTGCATTTAAGTGTGATAATATTTTAATTATTTGCGTATCGACTAATTTAATTGATAAATAATAAAAAAATTTATTTTAAATTTAGAGATGTAATTTTTTCTACATCTCATTTATATTTATACACTCGAATTTCTTTTTTGCACTCATTTTTTTTATTTGAATGATGGAGCTTAAATTTAATAGTAAAATTTATATTAAAAACTCACTTTTAAGATATTGATTGTAACTTTAAAATTTTTTATAATTAACTTAGTGTGATAGGTTGATCTTTTAAGCCTCAAATTTCAAAAAAAAAAAAAAAAAAACTTTTATAGCTACAAAATAAAGAAATTTTTATTTATAATTTCTATTATTTTATAGTTATGTATATTATAAGTTTACAATAATTTTTATTTTTTTATTTTGCACTGCTAGGGCTTTGCCCTAGCTTTTCCTACGCATTGGCCGGGACGCTCTCCGGCGGTGTTTCACCTCCTGGGAAGTCCTTTTCCTCTTTTCTGTTTTGTTTTTTTTGTTTTGTTGGTGTTTTTCTTCCTCCGGCGGAGCCGGCATGGCGCCGAAGCTTGGCGACCCTCATTTTTTAGGGGGTTCGCCTTCTTCGCGTTCGTTTTTGGATGTTCTTTCGGGATCTTCTTCCGGTAATGGTTTTCCTGAACTTCGGGCATCTTCATTTCGTGGTTTGCCTTCCCTTTGGATTTCAGATCAAGAAATTGAGGCATTGGCTGTTCCGTTCCAATTCTCTTTAGTTGGTTTTTTTTCCTACTAAACGTTCGTCTCTTGATACCATTCGTAGATTTTTTTTTCAATCTCAAGCTCAATGGGGAGGTTTTGGTCACCTTGATGGATCCGTCTCATGTCCTTATCAAGCTTGCTAACGACCTTGATTATTGTCGCGTCTTCTGTCATAGATCTTATCTGGTTTTTAATTGTTACATGAAGCTTACCAAGTGGTCCCCATTTGTTGATGTCGGAATCGAGTCGTCGATCATCCCGATTTGGGTTTCTTTTCCAAATCTGCGGCCTCATCTTTTCTCTCCATGTATTCTTCATGGTTTGGCATCTCTCTTTGGCAAACCATTAAAAATTGATGTTGCTACTTCTTTAGGTTCTAGGCCGTCTTTAGCTCGTGTTTTAGTGGAGCTGGATATCACTAAATCCTACCCTGATAAGGTCTGGTTAGGTTCTGAGAAGCTTGGTTTTGTCCAGCAAGTGGTTATGGATGAATTCCCTAAATTTTGTGCTTCTTGTCGGTGTATCGGGCATGCTGTTGGGAATTGTCGTCCCAAGGTTGCTGTCCTGAATTCGGCGGATTTGCCCCTATCGGTTAAACCTCCTATATATTGAGGTTTCTGGGAACTCTGCTGAGCCTATTATTCCTACTGTTGCGGTGCCTATGGTGCAGGGTTTGGGCTGTAACACTGGTATTATTGAAGAAGATGTTGCTGTTTTACCGCCTGTTATTGAGCTGGGGTCTCCGGTGCCGACTTCTCCAAACCCCTTGCCTATTTTATCATCAAACAATGTGGCGTCTGTTGTTGAGGTCCCTAGGGCTAGTGCTAGTGCTAGTGCTGATGGTCTTGCAGGTTGTGCTACAAAATCTTGTCCTGATGTGTCTGCACAGTGTATTTTAAGTGGAAATGAGGTGCCTTGTGTGGCTGTGCAGAATTCTGGTGATTCTTCGGCATTGGTTGCTCCTGTTTCCGGTGATCCTCCTATTATTAATACCCTTGTTACGCCATCTATAACTGGCCAGTTGGTTAAGGTCCATGTTACTTTTGTTCCTTCTTCGGCGTTGGCTGCTCATGTGACTGCCAATTCGGGGGAGAATGTTCGGGTGCAACTTGATTGGCTTCAGTGCTCATCTAATTCATCTTCAGAAGCTAGTGGGGATGATGAAACTGTGCAGGAATTTTCTTTAAAGGTTAATCGTCATGTTGTTTCTGTTTCTGCTCGTGGGAGGGGTAAACGTGGGAGGAAGTGATTTGTTGATTGGTGCTGTTGTCTTTGCTGCCTTTCTATGGGGGTTGGATTTTGCATTGGTTGGCTTTTGCTTGTTGTCGGTTCTGTAGAGCTTCGATTTAAATGTGCTGAAGGCAGTTTGGTTTTACTGGGCAATGATGTGGCTTGGGCTCACATCTGTTGCCATGGCTCGTGGCAACCTTTGGTTGTGGTTTATTGCTTGGTTGGGTTGGCTGCTTCGGTTGTTTCTACTCGCCACACCAAATTGGATGGTCTGGGCCTGGCTATGGTGGTGTTGGTAGCCTAAGCCAATAACTGAGCCCTTTCGGTTGTAACTACCCTGTATCTTTTGTGCCTTTTCTGTCATTTCGCTCCTATGCTTCTTGTACCCCTTTTAAGTTTTTAATAAAGTTCATATTAAAAAAAAAAAAAATAGTTATGTATATTATAAATTTTTTCCCTCAATTAAGTTTGACATAACATTTTCAAAACATCTAAGAATTTTTTTATTTTAAATTTTAATTTCATATATAAAGTATTTTACATTCTAATTATATAATATGAATATTCTATCTATTAAATTTATCATAATTATTTACAATATAAATGTCTCATTCTCTCAAATTTGAGAGAATTTATTTAAAAAATAAATTAAAATTTTATGGAGATGACTATAATAAATAATGAATCACTTAAATTAATTTTTTATTTATATCAAAATAATTTTGATGACTTTCAAAATTTCAATGATTTAAAACAAATTAATAACGATAAGCAAATAATCCTTATTTTTTGAACTTTTGAGTCAATTAAAATAAATTCACACACACATCACATACAGAATTTTCGAATTCAAAATTTCTTGATTAATAGTCCAAACTATCAACAAAAAAGAAGCCAAAATAAGTTGCATAGCAAATAATTATAATTCTAAGAATCAAAATTGATGCAACTCACCTTGATTTGTTGGTTGGGAGTAGGGGTGTAAGTGAGCCGACTTGTGAGCCAGCTTGAACTAGACTCGTTAACGAGCTCATGAGCCAAGCTTATTGAGCTAATTAAGGGTTAAATAAGCCAGACTTGATAAGGCAGATACTCGACTCGACTTGAGCTTTGTCTATCAATTAAAAAATCTTGAGTTTAAAGATTATGTGTGTGATTCATATGATTTTATTTTAATTGGATAAAAAAAAATAAAAAAAAATTGTGCTACTTTGGTGTCGTGACACTTAAAGTCGAATTCAATCATATCTTTTTTATCATACAAATGGGACCCAGTATAATAGTAATAGTAATAAATGCTGCGAGTAATGACAGGCAGGCTGTTATTATTATTATGATTATTATTATTATTTACAAATAAAATATTTGGGAGATTCATCGAATGGTGCCTGTCATGTGGTTGACGTTGAGAGGCGACTTTTAAGTTGTAGCAGAAATTAAAAATGTTGTATTCTCTGGAGCCACCAACTCTACCCCTGGGCCGGATGGCTTCAACTATGAGTTCTTTAAATCCACCTGGATTGTCACTGGCCCTCTCCTTTGCAAAGCCGTGGAAACATTCCATCACAATGCTTATATACCTCGCGCAGCTAAGGCTACAGCAATTACTCTAATTCCTAAGTCTAGTCATGCTGCGGGCATTTCTGATTTTAGGCCTATTTCTCTATGCAATACCATTTATAAGATTATTGCTAAACTTTTAGCTAATAGAATGAAGCCTATTATGCCTTTCATCATCCATGGAAATCAAACAGGCTTTATCCACAAAAGAATTTCCACTGACAATGTCATTCTAGCTAGGGAGATTATGTTCCACTCCAGGCAATCTGCTAAGGATAAGTTCTTATGTGCTAAATTGGATGTTAAAAAAGCTTTTGACTGTGTGTCAAGGGAGTTTCTTATTGCAAGATTGACTCAGAAAGGATTTCCGGATTTGTTCATTAAGTGGATTTGTGCTTGCATTAATGATGTTTGGTTTTCTTTATGCATTGATGGTACCTTGCATGGATACTTTCCTTCCTCTGCCGGCCTCAGACAAGGGTGCCCATTAAGCCCTTATCTCTTCTGTATTGTAATGGATGCCTTATCCTCTGTCTTGGATAGCCCTTTTAATGGTGAGATGTATGATTGCCCTCATATTGATGGTGTCAGGGTTTCTCATCTTATGTATGCAGATGATCTGCTTATTTTTGGAAAGCCTTACACCCAAAATTGTGCTGTTCTTTGTCGTATGCTCGATTCTTTTTCTGAGGCATCTGAGCTCAATGTTAATTTTTGAAAAAAGTTCTCTCCTCCTCCCCTCCACTTGTCCTAACGCGGATGACATTGATGCCATTCTAAATATTCCCAGATCCTCCTGTATTACCTATCTGGGAATCCCTATCACCCCTTATAACCCAAAAATTGCTGACTTCTCTAAGCTCCTGGAAACTATGATCTCTAAACTTTCAGGCTGGAAAGCTAAAGCCTTGTCTTTTGCAGGGAGGTTGCAATATTTAAGATTCACTATTTGGAATTCTATTGCCTATTGGATAAGAGGATCAATTATTCCAAAAACAATTCTTAAGCAACTTGAGAAACTTTGTGCTAAATTCCTCTATTTTGGTGACATGGCAGCTCGCAAATTACACCTCATACCTTGGAAGAAAACTTGTAAACCCAAAATTTTTGGTGGCTTGGGCCTTCCTTCCCTTTTCTCTGTTCAATTCAGTTACAGTTGCTCTCTTATTGAAAGATTATACAACAACACCAGCCCCCTTTCCACTTGGTTACTTAACAAATATGTTTCCCCTTGGAAACCGCCTGCTTCTAAAGCCTCCTCATTCTGGAAAAATATATGCCATGTGGCGGAAACCACCAAGGAAATGTTTAGCTTCCAGATCACTCACATGGCCCCCATCTCCCTTTATTGGGATCACTGGTATAATGGCGCCTTACTGAAAGATGTTCCTGTTTTAAGTCCTATTCTGGAATGTTATCCGATTAATGCTAGGCTTTCTGTCATTTTAAATGAACATGGATGGACCCTGCCGTTGGATTTACCTACTACTTGTGAGTCTTCATTAGCTATTGTTAGTACCTGTACTAATGATAAAGCCTGTCTTCTCTGGGATAAAGGAGCTGCTAGTAATCATAGCTCATATACACAGTTCTTATACAGAAATGATATGGTGGTTAATTGGCATCAATTAGTTTGGCATAAACGTTATTCTCTCAGATATTCCTCCTACTGTTGGATGGCTATTTTAGGTGGGCTTAAGACTGCGGATGCTCTGCTGGCTAGGAACATATCTGTTGATTCACGTTGTCCTCTTTGCTTCTATGCCAAAGAATCTGCAACCCACCTCTTTTTTGAATGTGACTACTCCTTCTCTGTCATCACTACCCTCATCCCTAAGATGCAACATCAACTATTAAGACCCAATATCCTTCAAGCTTTTGAATGCAATAGTGATGTCCCTCCTAGGATGAAGCATTTCTATCAACTTATCATCTGTTGTGCGGTATACCATCTTTGGAGAGAAAGGAATGATAGAAAATTTGGAAGGGTATTTGCCTCTGCTACCACTATCTGTTACAAAATTAAAAGTATGATTTTTACTAGAATTTTGAAATGGAAGCATGGAATTACACTGCTGGATATGCTATAGCTTCACATGGTCGCTTGGGACGTTCTCCTCTGTTTCTTCTGTTGGGTTCGCTTTGGCACTGGATGGCCCTTGGGGTAACCAGTAAGTCAGATTTTGTGGCCTGGAGGCTTTCAGATGTTGAGCTGTTTTTGACGGTTTTTGAAGGACTATGATGCTTGCTGCAGCAGCTCGCCCCTTGGATGGTCTTGCTGGCAACCAGGGGTGATTCTGACCCTATCTGATGAATATCCGAATGTCTGCCGTCGATGGCTTCGCAGCAACCTGAGTCCTTAAAAATTTAATTTTCGTTTTGCTGTCTTTTTACCACTGTTATCCTTTTTTGGTTTTATTGGGTGGTATAGGCATTTTTGATTCCTTTCCCAGTAGCTCAAGTTTTTTCTTTTTGCTGCTGCTGGGGTGGTTTTTTCTTTCCTTTACATGTAATTCTATCTTTTTTTTCATAGTAATACAAGGGCTTATGCCCCAAAATTTCCCAAAAAAAAAAGTTTTATTAACGATTCCGTGAATAAAATTTGGTCAGCCAAATAATTAGAAAAAATAAAAATTAATGGGAGGAAAAAAAAAAAAATATATTAAAATATTATAAGAAAAAATAATTAATATGAGCTTTAAAATTTTTTGATTCAATTTTAAAGTGAATCAATATATAAATAATTTATATTATATTTATTTTGAAATAAATTTAAAGTTTAAAAAATTCATTCCGATTAAATTTTTTAATATAATTTATGTTTTAAGAATTAGATTAATCATCATGGGTCCAATGGTAAAACATCATGCATTAGGGTTTTTTATTTTTTAATTTTGGTTAAATTATAAAAAGGAGCTCATTTTATAAGAAGATACGTATAAAAAATATGTTTAATAATTAATTTAAAAAGGAGCAAATCCGGTTTGTATGAAACCGGAACATGAAAATACAATTTTTAGAAATCGAAACATGAAATTATGGCTTCTTTAGAAATCGGATTAAGAAATTCTGATTTCTATTGAAATCAAAATTTATTTGTCCGATTTCTTCGTAAATTGAATTTTAATAAGAAACCGAATTTTCATTTTCTGATTTCTTGAAAACATTGACTTTACTGCTTCATTAAAAAAATAATGAATGAATCTATTTTTATAAATTTCATTAAAATTGTTTTTTTTTTAATATTGTTGATATGATTTATTTTTCACCATGTCATTCCAAATGACTGATAATATTAATGAAAAATAATATTATTTGTGCTGTAATAATATAAAATAATACTGTAGATAATATTGATGAAATATATGCTTTTCCTTTTAGATTTCTAAGCTTATGACTTTAAAATATTAAAATATTACGTGATTGAGCAAGAGCTTACGGTGCTGCCTTTTAATGTACGGGAATCATTAAGTCCAATTGCGTTTAAAATACTCAGCCAATGCTTAAAGAGCAATAAATTATCACCAAAGAGGGGGAGGAATTTCAGTTTCTTAAGAAACATGAAAAATCCGATTTTTGAAGAAATCAGACAAAAAAATTCTGATTTCAATAGAAATTTGATTTTCATGTTGGGTTCGCATTTTTGATCGGGTCAATTCGGCAATCTGACAGGTCGGGTTTGAATTTGTATTAAAGATTAAGTTTGAACCCGGGTCAATTCCGAATTCAACTCGAATCCGACTCAGAACCAGAAATTGACACCCTTAAATCAAGTTATTTTTAATTATATAGAATAATTTAAATTTTTTATTGATTAAATCCTCATCTTTTTTTTAATGTGAAAATTTTAATCTCTTAAATATCACAGAAACTTTTTCTCCATTTTATATTCAAATATTAATTTTTTTACAAAAATAATAAAACTAGGTTATAGTGCCATTCAAATTTTATTTTTTCTAAAAATAAATTTAATCATAACCTCATATTATATGTATAAAATCTCTAACATTAAATCATTTGATTGAAAATTTAATCTCCAATAGATTACAATAAAATAAATTATATATTTATTTTTAAATATAGATTTTATGAGTGGGACCACTTATAGGTAATAGTATTAAATCCTGCTAATGTGCACTGGCAAGTTGTCCTTTTTCTTATAATGTATTATTTTTTAAAAATTGAGTGTGACATTACAGATTTAACTGAATAATTTTAGAATTTTTATAATAATAAAAAATATATCAACAAGATAAGAAACAATATCGAATAATAAAATAAAGAAAAAATTCAAGTGATAAGCCTGCCACCTGCCAAAAATTCATTGGCGAGTGAAAATGGTAGGCAAAAAATGTTCCAAAAAAAAAAAAAAGCATGTTGAATATTTTTAAATAGGTATGTTGATAATAATTTTTAATTTAAAAAAAATAAAACTATTTCTCACTATATTAAAAATGAGAAATTTAAGATTAAGATATTCTGATGTTGTCATGATAGATTTATAATTTTATATTCAATTAACAAAAAATTATTATATTTATTTAAAGAAATTTAATAATCCACAATGTTAGAAATTTTTAATAGGTTGATTCTTTCTATTTTTTCATAAAATAATTATAAAAAATGACGTATAAGATTGCATGCATCTTTTCGTTGGGATTTGGAACCTCATTTTTTTTTTTTGAGATTTTTAAATTGATTTAATTGTAAATTCATATAAATCAACATGTATTTTGATCCAGTTAAATAATTTTTTTCAGAAGTTATTATAAGTCAAAATTACAAACTATCTTCGTCATAACATTGCTATTATAATATTTAATTACACGATTTTTTTGATAATTTTATGACACTGGTAAAAATCCTTAATAAATGATACTTGTTGGTATAAGTGATGATTTTGAAACTGTTAGGTGTTCGTTTTATAAATTAATTTTACTAATATTTTTAAAATAAAATGAGCTCTCTTATGAATATTTTTTTATAATTTTTTAAGTCTTAAAATGATTTATGTTAATTTTATATTAAAAATTAATTATATTATTATTTTATTCATATATCTTAAAGCGTTATCTAAGTTTTATTAAATCCATTTTCTCTTTTTAAACGGCTAATAGAGAAATGGAAAGGGAAATTTGAGAGAAAAGGAAGATGAAGATTTGGAGGTTGCCGAGCGATTTTCGTCAATCAAGCATATTGGGAAATTTGCTTGTCTCGTTATAAGGATCCATATCCTATTTCTGATTTCAAGGATATTGTGTTTTTGGTATTTTTTGATCAAATTTATATTTTCGTAATAAAAAATGAGAATAATTTTGTATTAGTAAAACTTTTACCGTATAACTTTTTGTATGTTATAGAGATCAAGATTACAAATATTTTGAGTATTTATTTGAGATTTTTTGTTAGCTGATTTTTAAAAAGCAGGAATTTTTATCTACTCAGAAATTTATTTTGATATTTAAAAATAATACTTTAGTTCAATTAAAGCTTTAGAATGATATTTTATGCAATCTCTACTAATTTGATTAATTTTTGAAAATATGAATTTTTGCTGAGTATAATTTTTTATTGCCTATCGTTATGACATTTTGGCACTGTCTGAATTAAGTCTAATTATGCTTTATTTACTACAATGCATTGAAAACGAGAGTGAATAATAATATGTGCATGGGGAAAAACAAGTAATAACTTGTTATTCACTTACGTTGGTTGTAGACTGATTGATATATATATGATGGTGGGCCAACGGGCTTTCCTTTAAATATTGTGATTTGGTGTTATCCTCGACTGATACATGTGATGCTGATTGAGAGTTATAAGGATTTATTACAGTGCTGATGGTCAAAGAGTTACGACTCTATTTACTGAGCCAATATGTTATTGATACTGTCGCTGATACATGAAAAACAACGTTATGGCCAGGACTTTGACTTATTTAATATGATTATTAGAATGCATGCTACTGAATCACTGCCACTGTATGGCTTTATTGTTACTTTTGCCTATGATGTTGATGTTACTATTATTCTACTATTATTAATGTATTGATCACATGATATATATTGAGCATGTGTACTGGACAGTAACACTGAGTTGACACTGATATGATATTTCTAAGAATATGATACACGAATATAATTATTTTTATATAATTTTATTATATTGGCATGATTTTGATAATTTTTATCAATATTTTAATTTGATGCTTTATAAGATTTATGTACTTATTATAGTATTTATATGATGATTACTTTAGTGATTTGACACTTGTAGTGATTTACTAATTTATCTATTATATTATCCTATGATCATGTATGTGCAACTGCTATGATTTGATTGTTGACACCTATATTACTCTTTTATCTTGTGTTGAGTTTAGTTGTAGATTTTGATGACCTGCTAGACTTTTTAACTCATTATATGTGATTAAATTTTTTTTAGGTCAGGATAGAGGATCAGATGTGTGAGATTGATCAGATTAGGATTTTTTAGGTTCTATTTTTTTTTTATTTTAGTTATTCTTTTGTATTCAAGATAGAGTAGTGATAGTAATATTGTATAGATCCTGAGTAATATATATGATATTTTAAATTTTAGAATTATTTTTATTATTTATTTATGATAAATAAAGTTAGATAGCTATGGTGTTGTTTATTAACAAATAAAAGAATAATTCTTCTAAATTAAATTCTGAGACGTCACATCACATATGCAAAATCTCAAATCTAAGTGTCTTAGTTAAAACCTAAACTCTCAACCAATAGTTTAAGGTTGGCTGCATGAATCTCCCTTTTTTTATTAATGTAGAAAAAAGAATTTGTCACTTTAGTATTTCTATTTTTATTCTTTAAATTGATGTAGCTTGTCAATTACAAAAATGAACATATATAATAAAGCATAAAATAAAAAAATATAATTGATACGTCATCAAAAAATTATCTTGATCGGGCACGAATCTCGAGGAAAAACTCAAGTTCGAAACTTCAAAAATTATTTCAGAGACAATTTAAACTCCGATTTCAGCAAACTTATAGTCGAACTGAGCGTCTCGGAAATACGAATCCAACGACACCAAATTCGACTCAATCCGAGCCCAAGTGAGTCCAAATCAAGTACCCGAAGTGCTGTTGGAAGCATCAAACAGCAATTTGGGTTACCAAACGGTCTCCGATTTTGACGAGCTTATACTCGAATCGAGCGGCTCGACGAGACGAATCCAACGAGTCCAAGATCGTAGAATTCTGATATCATTAAGACCTTCAAATGCTTAATAAACGGTTCACGATCAAGGGATTCAATATCGACCGTTCATCCGGATCACTCCTTATTTGCCCTTGATCCCTCACATATTTACGGGCTATGCCACTCCAGAAAAACTATAAATAGCCCCTCATTTCTCTTAAGAGAGGACCCAAGCCAAGAAGCCAAGAAGAGAAGAAGAAGAGAAGAGAAGTCTAGGAAACAGCTCCTCCTCGACCACCGCCGGAACACCACCGAGCACCACTGGTGCCGGAGGGACGCCGGAATTCTGCCCGACGCTAGAATTCTACCCGACATCCGAGTGACGCCGGACTTCTTTCCAAGTGACGCCGGAATTCTGTCTGACGCCCGAGTGACGTTGGAACTCTGCTTGGCCTTGTAATTGATACTCATTGTAATCTGATCGTCCTAAAGTTAAAGGACGAGTCAGCCTCGTGTATTTCAAACAACACTAGTGGAACTTTTTCAACTGGGCGTGGCACCGTGGTTTTTCCCTTTTTCAGGGCTTTCCACGTAAAAATCCTGGTGTTTCTTTCACTCTTCTGTTTGTGTGCTGGATATACGTACAACGCTGAGACAGAAATATTAAACTCTATCGCCGCGTATATTTGAGTCCGCAACAGTTTGGCGCCGTCTGTAGGAAACTTATCCCACAACTTCAAGTATTGCTACGATGGTCAACAGGCGTAGCAGTCGCCTCATAGGAGCCTCCCGCTCTCACTCTCATCAATCCAGGAATCAGTCTATGAATCATAGACATCCGATATCTTCCTCTTTATACCCCGGGGGGCAAAACACACTAGAAATGGGACCTCGGGACCCTCCCTAGAAGAGAGAATTCGAAAGATGGAAGAATCTCAAAACGAGATCCTACAACTCTTGCGAGAGACTCAACAGCCGACCCTAGCACCTCAGGAGGAGATTCTTCTCCCTCGAGATCCACCCCGTGTCGAAGCTGTTCAGATTGAACATCTTCAGGCTGAGATTCCTCTTCCTCCACTCAGGAGGCGTTCGCAGTCGCATCAAGATAATGAACTGGCTGATACAACAAGTTCTACCCATCCTTCACACACAGGTCGGCAACCTCGTATTCCTTTGGACCTCCCCGAAGAGTTAGCCCGACCACACATTGCTGAGCTCCCTCGCAATGCCCTTCGCCACGAACTGCGACGATTGGTCGGAGAAGAGTTCCCTACAGGAGGCATAAGGCAACCCCTTCGTCAGTAGGACTTGCAGGAGTCGTCACCCTTGACAGAAGCTATTCTTCAACACGCTATTCCGGCAGGATTTAAACTACCAAGCATCGATTCCTACGACGGGACATCCGACCCGTACGAGCACATCGATCATTACAGAACCATCATGCATATCCAGCGAGCTTCGGATGCCCTCCTATGTCAGGTTTTTCCTGCTACACTCAAAGGACAGGCGCGAACATGGTTCTATTCTCTTCCATCTGGAACGATCCCTTCATTCGTTAAATTGGCCAAAGCCTTCGTTGAACAGTTTGTAGCCAATCGAAGAATTGCTAAAGATTCTTCCCACCTCTCCGGGATTCGTCAAAACGAGGGAGAATCGTTAAAAGAGTACTTTCAGCGATTTTCCACCGAGGCATGACAGATTCCAGGACTAAACCCAAAATTGCTCCGAGGGGTCTTCCTTGGAGGCCTTCGTCCTGGTCCTTTCTATTCGGCACTTATGCGCGACACTGTTCATTCATATGCCGATCTGATCCATCGTGTGGAGGCGCAGATATCTGCAAATGAGGCAATAAATGCTCATAGAAAACAGTTCGAGCAAACCACTGGGAAGCGCAAGGGAGCACCTGAGGTGGAAATTCCCTCATCACAGTGGAAAAAGCAAGGGAATAGCAATCTACCTTCTAGGCCCCCATTACCACAACGAGAACCTCGGCAGGAGAAAGAGTACACTCCGCTCAACACATCTCGAGCAAATGTGTTAATGGCGATTCAAGATCAGGACAAAGTGAAATGGCCGCATCCTTTGAAGCCAAATACAGGAAATCAAGATCAGTACTGTCACTTTCATCGTAGTCGTGGCCACACTACTGAAGCATGTTGACAACTTAAGGATGAGATTGAAAGACTTATCCGCCAGGGCTATCTTCGACAGTTTATTAGGAACCCACCTACCCGAGAAGAAGCTCGCCCCATTGGGGGGCAAAATCAACAACAACAAAGACAACAGTTGAATAATATTCAAATGGTTGACGAGATTGAATGACCACGCACTTTGTGTAGTTGTATTAGTAATACTACTTGTCATGTGTCATCGTGTATCTCTTCTATAATAAGTAGGATGTCACTCTAATGTCCTTAGTATTTCTACCAAGTCAAATGATGTGGTTGTCCCTATATGTATCTCTTCTGTTGTACAAGGGAATTATTGTATTGTCTTACAGTAATATAATGTGTTGTTCGTCCAGTTTTGATATTGTCTCTTTCTTTAAAAAGAATATAAATGACAATGAAAAACTACTGACAAATATAGTCTCTTTATCCTTGATTCGAGAAATACACAATCTTTATTGTGTCTCAATCACTGGATGATCAATCCAAGGGGGATTCGATTTGACCTCTTCCACACAGGTTAACGTCGTCGAGCAAAGGCTCCGACATACAACCTCGGATAGGTCTCACATCCTTGGTGGATTCTCTCGACCTCTTCCATACAGGTTAACGTTGTCGAGCAAAGGCTCTGACATACAACCTCAGATAGGTCTCACATCCTTGGTGGATTCTCTCGACCTCTTCCATACAGGTTAACGTCGTTGAGCAAAGGCTCCGACATACAACCTCGGATAGGTCTCACATCCTTGGTGGATTCTCTCGACCTCTTCCATACAGGTTAACGTCGTCGAGCAAAGGCTCCGACATACAACCTCGGATAGGTCTCACATCCTTGGTGGATTCTCTCGACCTCTTCCATACAGGTTAACGTCGTTGAGCAAAGGCTCCGACATACAACCTCGGATAGGTCTCACATCCTTGGTGGATTCTCTCGACCTCTTCCATAAAGGTTAACGTCGTCGAGCAGGGCTCTGACATACAACCTCGGATAGGTCTCACATCCTTGGTGGATTCCCTCGACCACTCCTATACAGGTTAACGTCATTGAGCAAGGCTCTGACATACAACCTCATATAGGTCAAATGTCATTGGATGATGTCTTGTATCCCAATCATTGGAAGATCATTCTTGGGGAGATTTAATCTAACATCTTCCCTTAACGTCATCAAGCAAGGGCTTTGACTTACAGTCTCAGATATGTCAAACATCATAAAAGGATGTCTCTCACATTCGTTCAGACTAATAATACATCAAAAGCACAAAGCATGTCTTACAGATGCAATAACAATTCAGGTCACTCTAGGGGACAAATCCTCATTTCATATACAATATCATTGGAGTTACATAAATTCAGATTCAAATATACATTTCTTCTCACCAGAAGTTGAAATCAAAAGGTACACTGGTGACACTCATACAAGCTAGTATCATCCAGCAACAAGTAACTTTAACACAGTCAAATATCCTTGGTGGATTTAAGTGACTTCTCCCTTACTACACGCAAGTATCTCCTACAACTGCTCCTTTAAAGAAAGGACATAACTGGATCATCATCAGACCTCCACTCAGTTGACAGTGTTAGTGTATTGCCAGAATATTGGCATGTCACACTACTTCGGCCTCTTGATTCAGTAATATCTGATGTTGGCACACTTCAGTATGGATGAATATTACCTTAACACAATGTTACTGGACGCCGGCCATCATCTGCCAGTCGTCAGACCCTCGTCGAATTTCTACCCAACGTTGTATTTCTGCCAGTTGCGTGACTTGCCTCGGATATCTACCCGACGTTGTACTTATGCCCGTCGAGGGACTTTCATCGGACTTCTGCCCGACGACGAGCTTCTTCCCGTTGCTGGGTCTCTGCCCGTCGCCGGACTTTCGTTGGAATTTTGCCCAATATTTTCGTCGGACTTCTGCCCGACACCGTACTTCCACTCGACGCAGGACTTCTGCCAATCGCGGGACTTTCGTCAGACTTCTGTCTGACACCGAACTTCCTCCCGTTGAAAGACTTCTGTCAGTCGCGTGACTTTCGTCGAACTTCTACCCGACGCCGGACTTATGCCCGTCGTCGGACCCTTGTCGGACTTCAACCCGACACTGTACTTCTTCCCGACGCCTGACTTCCGACCATCTTCAGACTCCCTCCGACTAATATCTCACCTCCACATGAAGGAATGAAAAAGAAAAGAAATTTCTAACTCCTGTACAAGAGGAGGGGCGTTGTCTCAAGTAGGGAAAATCACCTACTGAATAACAACGGAATGCCTCAACTGTCAGAAAGCCAGAATGAGAGAAAAAAGAGGGAAAACCGCTAACTTCTGCGCAAAGGGAGGGGCGCCGAGTCAAGTAGGGAAAATCACCTACTCAAAAACGGCGGAAGGCCTCAAAATGCCAGAAACTAGAGGGGAGAAGAGAGGAATACTCTAACTTCTGCGCAAAGGGAGGGGCGCCGAGTTAAGTAGGGAAAGTCACCTACTCAAAAACGGCGGAAAGCCTCAAAATGCCAAAAGCCAGAGGGAGAAAGGAAGAAGGGGCGAGTTTCTACTAGGCCCTGGGGGGTCTATTTATAGTTTTCTTTAAGGGGGGAGGATTCCAAAATTCTATTAAATTCCCTGAAATTTTTCAAAATTTTCGGAATTTTTTGGGATTTTTTCGGATTTTTTGGGATTTTTTAATCCCATGTGGGACCCACAAATAAAAAAATTTTTTTTTTAATTAACCGCGCGGGGCGCGGTTATAACTGCGCTGTTCCGCGCGCGGACGCGCCGGTTGGCGCGGGCCGGCCGGCCGGTTCGGCCGCCTACTTGTTTCCGGGCTCCGATTTCGGGCCCGGACGGTCCAAATTCGACGTTTTTGGGGTCCCCAGACACGTTTTTCGACGTTCCGGACTCAATTTTGACACTTTCGGAGCTCAACGGGGCCTCTATGATCAAGTTCGGGCAAACATTTACTTTTTGGAACGCAAATTTTTGCGATTTTGCCAAAGTGAAAAGCCGACACATATATTTTTGGACTCCTGGAGCTTTGACGTCCAAAAATAGGGGGGAAACTGTTACGTCATCAAAAAATTATCTTGATCGGGCACGAATCTCGAGGAAAAACTCAAGTTGGAAACTTCAAAAATTATTTCGGAGACCATTTAAACTCCGATTTCAGCAAACTTATAGTCGAACTGAGCGTCTCGGAAATACGAATCCAACGACACCAAATTCGACTCAATCCGAGCCCAAGTGAGTCCAAATCAAGTACCCGAAGTGCTGTTGGAAGCATCAAACAGCAATTTGGGTTACCAAACGGTCTCCGATTTTGACGAGCTTATACTCGAATCGAGCGGCTCGACGAGACAAATCCAACGAGTCCAAGATCGCATAATTCGGATATCATTAAGACCTTCAAATGCTTGATAAACGGTTCACGATCAAGGGATTCAATATCGACCGTTCATCCGGATCACTCCTTATTTGCCCTTGATCCCTCACATATTTACGGGCTATGCCACTCCAGAAAAACTATAAATAGCCCCTCATTTCTCTTAAGAGAGGACCCAAGCCAAGAAGCCAAGAAGAGAAGAAGAAGAGAAGAGAAGTCTAGGAGGGAACAGCTCCTCCTCGACCACCGCCGGAACACCACCGGAGCACCACCTGGTGCCGGAGGGACGCCGGAATTCTGCCCGACGCTAGAATTCTACCCGACGTCCGAGTGACGCCGGACTTCTTTCCAAGTGACACCGGAATTCTGTCTGACGCCCGAGTGACGTCGAAACTCTGCTTATCCTTGTAATTGATACTCATTGTAATCTGATCGTCCTGAAGTTAAAGGACGAGTCAGCCTCATGTATTTCAAACAACACTAGTGGAACTTTTTCAACTGGGCGTGGCCCCGTAGTTTTTCCCTTTTTCAGGGTTTTCCACGTAAAAATCATGGTGTTTCTTTCACTCTTCTGTTTGTGTGCTGGATATACGTACAACGCTGAGACGGAAATATTAAACTCTATCGCCGCGTATATTTGAGTCCGCAACAATAATTATAGACAAAAATTTAAAAAAATTTCGAGGAAACTCGGAGAAGTAAAAATTAGGAGATAAACATAAATAACAAACCAAAAACTAGTTACGAGACTATATGATTATGTCAAAATTGAATTTTTAGAGATTAATGACCGAGGTTCATAAGTGTTGTCCATGAATTGACACACGATTGAGTTTGTATAATCATCATTTCCCAATTACAACATTTTAAAGGTGTAAAGAACCTCACAAAACCACCAGAAGGAGCCTAATGTCCAAATTGAGCCACAAAAAAAGTCAACAATTTCAACCTATTACAGGCTGAAAAATTCACGGCGGTGAATTTTTCGTCTTAACAATACACAAAAACTCAGCACACAAATAGATAATTGTGATGAAAAGAGAATACTAAAATTTTTTTATGTGAAAACCCTAAAGAGGGAAAAACCACGAGCCTTATCTATATGAAAAGATTATATTATATCTGAACAGATTACAAAATTCAACATATCCCTTAACTTAACGACAATAAAATTACAATAGATTGGAGGATTGACCAAAATTCGTATGGGTACTTGGGAATTTTTAAAGATTTTAATCAAATGACAAATATCAAAAGTTTGGTGGCAACGATCGGGAGAAGGTTCAGTAAAGATTCGATGATGGAGGTAATCAAGTGGTCAGATAGACTTTTAATGACAGTCAATGGCCGTGAAGAGGTTAGGTGGTGACAACGATCGGGTGGAGATCCGATGATAATTAGCGGAGGGGCGGAACTCCAGTGATGGTTGGTGGCCAGGAAGGGATCCAGTGGTAGCAAAGATGGCTGAAAAATACAAGAGAGCTCTCTAGTTTTCTTCTTCGCTTCCTCCCCCATGTGAAGAATGAGGGTCTATTTATAATTTTTTTGGGAGTGACATGCTTAGTAAATATAGAGAAGATCTTGAGCTAATTCAGAGAGTTCCATCGGACAACCATACTAGTTCCCTTGATCATGGAACATTCATCGAGCATTTAAGTGGCTTAATAATAATAGAGTTTAGTTATCTTGGGCTTGTTGGGTTCGTCTTGTCAAGTTGCTCGATTTGACTGTAAGCATGTCATATGTGATGCCTCAGAATCAAAATTGAAAGAATTATTCATTTATCTTTTAATAAATAATAACCAGAGCTATCTAATATAATATATCAGTAATAATAGAAAATTAGATTCTATAATTCAAAATATTACTGTATACTACTATATTTATTCCTAAAAATTATATACAATACTTAAGATTTATACAATCGCATCATAACTATTTTATCCTGAGTATAAAAGAATTGCTAAAATAAAAAAAAATTGAACCTGAAGGAATCATGACCAGCCTCACACCCATATTTGTCTGCCCTGATCTGAAATCATTTAACCATATATATAATGAGCTTAAAAAGCTCAGCAGGTCACCAAAATCTATAATTGAACTCAAAATAAGGTAAACGAGCAATATGCATATCAACAGTTAAATCATAGTAGTTACATTCATATGATTATTGAATCAGTGCAAAAATAGTAAAACTCACATGTAGTAGTAGTAGAATATATAAATAGTAAAATACTACGGTACGGAAGCCAGTAAAGAAAGAAACTAATACGAGTATCAAATCTATAAAATAATCATCATATCTAATAATATCAATTAGTATATAAATTATATAAAGTATTAAATCAAAATATCGATAAAGACTGCTAAAATTAAATTATTGTAGTAAAGTCATATAGGAATGTACACATGCTATCCAATTATTCTATATCAATATCAAATCAATATTTTACATATTCAGTATATCACATGCTTATTATACAGTGAATCAATAGTATCAGTATCTAAATTAATAATAATAATCCTGTGGCAGGAGCAGTATAATAATACAATAATAGTAAATCCTTACACTACTAATAAATTCGTATAATAATAAGAATAATACCTTAAAATATATATATTTCAATAGTCACACTAAACAAGTAAGAAGTCCTGGCTATCATGGTGTTTTCAGTGTTAGTATAAGTATTAGTAAAACATAGGATCAGTAAATAGAGTCGTCACTCTTTGCCCGTCGGCATAATAATAATCTCCTTATAACTCCTAACCAGTATATCACATGAATTAGTAGAGAATAATACCAATCCACTTTATTTAAATGAAAGCTCATAATCTCACTATCCTATATAGGTCAATCAATATCAAACCAATGGATCAATTAGTATTTACTTATCTTTTACACACACATTATTATTGCAGTATTATAATAGTAATTTCAATTACATATCCATATTCATTTTCAAAGCATTACAGCAAATAAATCATAATTGAGTATAACTCAGAAAATGTCAAAATGTCATAACGGTAGATAATAAAAAATCATACTAAGCAAATATTCACATTTTTAGAATTTAACCAAATTATTAAATATTACATAAAATAATATTCTGAAACTTTAGATGAACTAAAATAATATTTTTAAATATCAAAATAAATTTTTTAGTAGATAAAAATTACTATATTTTCAAAATCACCTGGTGAAAAATCTTAAATAAATACTCAAAATATTCATAATATCAATATCTATAATATAAAAAAATTACGTGGTGAAAGTTTTGTCAATATAAAGTTATTCATTTTTTTCTATAACGGAAATATAAATTTGATTAGAAAAATACTAAAAATATAAAATCTTTAAAATTATTAATAGAGTAAAGGTTCCTTACAACAAGACAAATAAACCTCTCAATGAAAATCGCTCCGCGGCTTCCAAATCTCAATTTCCTTTTTCTCTTTACTCTATTTTCTCTCACATTTTTAAAATCAACTCTCTGTTTGCCGAAATGAGAAGGGAAAAAGGTTTTTAAAAAACTTAGTGGCTTTAGATATTTTTATTAAAATAATAATTTAATATTATATTATTTATTTAATCAATTTTTTTAATAAAAAATTCAAATAAGGACTTAAAAAATTATAAAAAAATATTCATAAAATAAATTATCTTATTTAAAAAATATTAGTGAAATTAGTTTGCAAAACGGATATATAAAGGTCCCAAAATCTTCACTTGTACTGATATGTATCAATTTCTTATAGATTTTTATCCGGTGTCCAAAAATTATGAAAAAAATAATGCAAGTAAAATACTATAATAACAACACTATGATGAAGATGATTTGTGATTTAGAGTTATATTGACTCCAGAAAAAAATATTTACCTAGATTAAAATACGAGTTATTATAATCTACACATCTTACGAAAATGTCGTCCCCGATATTTCTTTTAAGGATTCGGGCACAAAATTGATATAAACCAAATCCGTCCTATCAAAACTCAAACTAAATCAAAATAAAATCTAAACTCATCAAAAATCATACAATCATGCAGTTTATTCTATCACATGTCATTCAATTATGTATGCAAATTAATACACTTTTATCTACTAAACTCTCAATCAATTCCTAGAGCTCTGATAATAATTAATTCTTCTAATAACTATGATATGATATCAATTGTGATGTCCCAGAATCTAAATTAAAAGAATTATTCATTTATCTTTTAATAAATAACTACATGAGCTATCTAATATCATATATCATGAATAATAATAAAAATAAATTTTATAATTTAAAATATTACTGTACACATCTGTATTCATTCCCAAAAATTATATACAACATACAGGATCTATACAATCATATCATAACTGTTCTGTCCTAAGTATAAAAGAATTGCTAAAAAAAACCTGAACCTGAAGGAATTTTGACTAACCTCACACTCCTGTTCACCTACCATGACCTGAAATTATTTAACCACATATAATGAGCTTAAAAAACCCAGTAGGTAACCAAAACCTACAACTGAATTCAAAGCACGGTAAATGAGCATTATGCATGTCAACAGTCAAATAATAGCAGTTACATTCATATGATCATTGAATCAGTACAAGAATAGTAAAACTCATATGCAGTAGTAGTAGAATATGTATATAATAAAACACTATGGTATAGAAGCTAGTAAAAAAAGAAACCAATATGAGTATTAAATCTATAAAGCAATCATCGTATCTGTAATACCAATCAATATAGAAATCGTATGAAGCATCAAATCAAAACATCGATAAAGACTATTGAAATCAAAATATTGTAATAAAATCATATAGGAATATACATATGCTATCCAACTATTCTATATAAATATCAAATCAATATTTTACATATTCAGTATATCACATGCTGATTGTACAGTGAATCAGTAGAATCAGTATCTAAATCGATAATAATAACAATCCAGTAGCAGGAACAGTAGAATAATATAATAACAATAAATACATGCAATACTAATAAATCCGTATAATAATAAGAATAATACCTTAAAATATGCATTTCAGTAGTCACACTAAATAAGTAAGAAGTCCTGACTATCACTGTATTTTTTAGTGTTAGTATCAGTATTAGTAAACCGTTAGCTCAGTAAATAGAGTCATCACTCTTTGCTCGTCGGTACTTTAATAATCTCCTTATAACTTTCAACTAGTATATCACGTGAATTAGTAGAGGATAACACTAAATAATTTTATTTAAAAGAAAGCCCATCGGCCTATCATCCTATACAGGTCAATCAATCTCCAACCAATAGGTCAATTAGTCTTTACTTATCTTTTACACACATATTATCATCATAATACTATAACAGTAATCTCAATCATATATCCACATTCATTTTTAATGTATTATAGTAAATAAAGCATAATTGAGCATAATTCAGAAAATATTAAAATGTCATAATGGTAGACTATAAAAAATTATACTGAGCAAATATTCATATTTTTAGAATTTAACTAAATTACTAAATATTACATAAAATAATATTCTGAAGCTTTAGTTGAACTAATGCACTATTTTTAGATATCCAAATAAATTTATGATACAAAAATTATTATATTTTTAAAATCACCTGATGAAAATCTTAAATAAATACTTAAAACGTTCATAATCTCAATCTCTATAACATATAAAAAGTTACGCGGTGAAAGTTTTACCAATACAAAATTATTCATATTTTTCGATAACGAAAATATAAATTTGATCAGAAAAATATCAAAAATGTAAAATCTTTAAAATTATAAATAAGTTAAAGGTTCCTTACAATGAGACAAATAAATTTCCCAACTGTGTCTACCAACAAAAATTGCTCTATGACCTCCAAATCTCAATTTCTATTTTCTCTTTCCTCTCTTTTCTCTCACATTTCTTAAATCAACTCTCTGTTTGCTGAAATGAGAAGGGAAAAAGGTATATATATATATATATATTGATGTTTTCAAGATCATATGATGAAATTTATATGTTTATATTCATATTCATATGATGAGATTTATATGTTTATATTCATGCTTAGGTGATGAGATTGATATGTAGTGTTCATGTGGTGGAGGATATGTGGCGAATGAAAAAGGGAAGAAATGTAAGTCGCCGATGTTTATGTTTATCTAATACAAGTGGAGTTATGAAAAGTCCGTGCACATATGTTATTGCTCTATCTGTGAATACGATACGCTTGAATTGATGTGAGATGAATAGGTGGAGGTATAAGTGAAAGTGGAGCTAGAAGAAAGAATCACAAAATGTGATATGTGTTCTCTATTGGTATGTTAAATATTATGTTATATCATATATATTTTATTTCTAATGTCATGTCTAAATGAATACTTAGGTTATCTCTACTGACATGTTTCTACTATTAATTGACATATGACACCACTTTTCCTATCATAATTATGTGATTTTATCCAAAAAGTATATTTTTTATTTATATATTTTTTAACTGCTATGCAATTAATTTTAAATGGATAATAAATTCTTAAGTATGTTTCATATAGCCTATTGAGCAAGTGTTGCTCGCCCATGTTCCATACATGTCATTTCAGGAAAGAGTAAGGCTTTGGCGAGGTAGAACCAATTGATAAAGATTGCAGTATAGGTTGTAGGTTTATTTTTGTGTAAGTTCAACAATAACAACAACAACATCAAGCCTTTATCCCATTATGTGGGGTCAATTACGTGAATAATATTTCTCCATTGTGCCCTGTTAAGAGTCAAATTCTTATTTAAATAAAAAAGGTGATTTCTAATATTTTCTAACCAAGTCTTTTTAGGTCTACCTCTACCTTTCTTAACATAAGCCAAATCTAAAACATCAACTCTCCAAATTTTAAGCTTCTCTTTTGATGGCTAACATTCTATGCCATAAAGCACTACATGTCTCTCTACCATCTTATAGAATTTTTCCCTAAGTTTGAGGGGTAATTTTCTATTACATAACAGGCCCGGTGCATTCCTCCACTTCAACCATCCAACTTGAATTTTACTAATAATATCCCCATCTATTTCACCATCTCTCTAAACAATATACTCGAGATATCTAAAATGTATACTCTTATTAATAGCTTGATCGCCCAAAGTCACAATCCCCTACTAGATCTATTACTACTAAAATTACACTCAAGTTATTTGATTTTAGATCGATTCAAACTAAAACCTTTAGACTATAAGGTTCAACTCCATAATTCAAGTTTACCTTCAACTTCCTCTCTAGTCTTATCAACAAGAAGAATTTCATCAGCAAAAGCATACATAGGTATGGGCTTAAAGTTGATCCTTATGTAATCCAACTAATATAGGAAAATACTTGGTCAAACTACCTTGTGTTTGAACACAAATAATAGCTCATGCATACATATCCTTAATGGCTTGAATATAAACATTATTCACCCCTTTCTTTTCCATAACCCTTCATAGCACTTCTCTTGGAACTTTATAATATGCTTTCTCTAAATTAATAAATATCACACTATAGGAAAGACAACGATTCCCGGCAGACAGACTGCCGAAAAATTTTGACGGTCGGCTAGCTGAAAATTTGGGAATTTTCACCAGTGGTTAGTGCCTTATCCATTTTTCATCGGATTTCTTACTGTAAAAATTTACTTAATTATAGATGAAAATTTTTGCCAAAAAATCCACCGAAAAAGCCCTATTTCGCCCTAACTTGTCTTCTTACTTTATTTTCACATTATAGCTCCCAACACTGATCATTTCACTTGCTCCGCCCCTTCACCAATCTAGGTGGTTTTTTTGCTTATTTCTTCAAACGTCTTTGTGATTTAAGAGGCAAAATTCATTCTTTTTGCTCATTTTTAATGCAATTTCAACCATTAGAACACATAGTATTTTGTGTTTAGAGAGCTTATTGTGCACTGAATTATCTATAATTTTGTACATCTAGTGATTATCGCAATAGGAGGGAAAACGATAAGTTTGTTAAAATATTAAAAGAACTTGAGTTTGAATGATTATGCATGAGTTTGATTGATGCATACATTCGTTTGAGTGATGTATATCAATTATTTAAAATGAATATAATGCATTGGAGCATTAAGATGATGATTTTAATCATGATGAGGAAGACCAATTTATGCAACTATGGCAACAAAAATGAAATAGAATAATATAAAATATAGCTAATCCAATCATTATCAAAGTGCATGAATATTATATATGTAGAGCTCTTATCTTAGTTGCCTATGATAATAACATATTTTTCTACATTTATTTTATTTTAGGGTTATTATTTCAAGGTCCATATGAATATCCGAGAGGAGAGGTGTTGGATATATAATAGAATATTATCGAGAGGAAATGCATTGACAGATGAATTTATTGAAGGAGTTTAACATTTTATTCATGTTGCATGTTAACACCTTCATTTAAATTAGATGAAATATTCAGATGTTCATGCTCGAAGAACAAAAATTAAGCTTATCTTAAACCTGATGTGATTAATCTTGATTTATATCGTGGAATATTTGTCCTAGGATATTAGTTTTAGGCCTTACATAGAGAGTATGAGCCACATATATATACTCATTGAGGTCCCTCCACAACTTCAAGAACAGTAGAAAAAGATCAAATTAATAGAACGTATGAAGAACTTATTTTAGATGCAGCGGGTCCTAATTTAAGAGGACACATGGAAGAGTCATCTGTGGAGAAAATAAATGCCACATAAATTCAGTGTTCTCCTATTTTGAAATTAAATACTATATTAAGAATAAAATTCTATATTGGAAGACTGACATAATATTCTATAATGATTTTAATGCCAAAATAAGGTTTTATAAAATATAATTTCTATATGCAAACATAATTTAAAGAATAACATATCATCTTAGAAGATGAATATGAAATGTTATAAAAAGTGTTCAAAAAGAGAAATAGGTTTTAAAAATTCAACCATTCCTATAATTAGATGAAAAAAGGAGAATAATATATCATCTTGAAAGACAAATATAATATTCTACAAGGTATCTGAAAATAAGAATGAGTTTTATAAAATTCATAATTTCTAAGATCAAATGTAATAAAGAGAATGTCAAATTATATAAGGAGATAATAATGGCATTATACAAGGATATTTGAAAATAAATATGATTTAAAAAAAAATTTGCATTCCTAAAGATTTTTCTCCTGCTTTAAAGAATAAAATAAGATTTATTTTAATCTAGAGTTCTCAATTTTCTATAAGGGCAAATCCCTATAGTTAATTACATCTTAAGAGGGACACTCTTAAGAAGACTCTTGATTAAAATAATAATTTCATACCCTTTGATTACAATATAAAAGAGAAAAAAAGAAATAAAAATTTTTTATGGAGAAAGCTCAATGTTGAACAGTTATTAGCAGATCAAGGGAGAAAAAGTAAAAGGTACTGAATTATGAGAAGCTCAAAGGCAACCCCAATATATCCTATATATGTTGGGATTTATAGTTTAAGAGAGATAATTTATTGTCCAAGTTGAAATTTTATTAGAAATGTGGTTTATATTCCCGAAGGGCGAGGATTTATAATTTGAAGTCTGCCTTAGAACCTAGATTTAAAGCGGATACTACAACATAATAACCCAAACCTATCTAAAGAAGTGTAATATGAACTTATATCTTTTTTGAAATAGAAAGCTAGCTAAACCACCTAATCGTCTTAAAATCATGTTTTCTGATCTTATGAAAGATGGGTAAGCTGTTATTTATTTAGAAATGAGACTGACATCCAAGAAAAATCCTAAATAGTCCTAGACTATGAAGGGCAGGTTATGCTTCTAAACTAATACAATTAAAATTTTATTTTATGTTAATTTTTAATGCAATGCATGCTAGTTAACTTTTATATAAAAAAATTAGGATGCTTTAAAATTTTTGAAAAAAAAGGCTTCGAAAAATAATTTTTTTAAAAGATTAGGCTTCCCCAAGTTCAATACCTCATCCTCATAGGTTAGATTATCTAAACTCTACCCTCAAGTGGAGAAGTATTTAAAACAAGGATATAATTATGAAAAAATATGCATGCGACCCCAAACGATCTTCAATATACTTTCTAAGAATGATTATCTTTCTATATTATTTTATTCCTAAAATTTTATTTTAAATTATGAGTAGAAAAATCTTTTATTCCTAAGAGCCTATTCAAAATTTAGGCATATATACATGCAAGAAAGAAACCTATAAAAAATATACAAATTTTAATGTATAATCAATATAATTAATCAATCATAAACTAAAGAATAAAATGTTCAAAATCCATATATTAAGTGCCACTTAATATACAACCCAGGGTCTGCTAAAAGTAAAGGTGGCTAGGCTCCACTAACAATAACCTAGATTTCTAAAGCTATGAATGACGCAAGTCTTTTTACAAAGATAAATTGGTTTTTTTATTAGTCTTCATGTCACTTGCTATCGATCATCCCCCAGAAAGGCTTTCAAAGGAAAGAAAACTCTTAAGTTGGGAAGAAGTTCTTTACTTCTAATTCCTTTATCTTTTTGTATAAACAAACCAATTTAAAGACTTTTACAACTCTTTATTTAAATTACATTTAAAAAGAAAAAGACTCTAAACTCCCTGTATGGTTAACATGAAGAACAAGTTTATAATCATCACAACAGCAATAAACCATCACATAATTATCAATCATCATTTTTGCTCATTTAAAAGCAACTTGTATATAGGCCATACTTTTAATTATTGGGGAATAAAGCAATGTAAGCATTTGTAGAAAGTTTAATTAGCTATAAATCATGATTAATTTTTAGCTCCATTTTTAATAATAGCCATATATAAGCATAGTCACCTATAGAAAATTTGACCAGTAATAAATATCTAGATCACTCATAACCTAGGTATAACCTAGGAAAATCTAAACTCTTATCATAGATCATCAAAATATATGTATCATAGAAATTTATCACAATAAATTATAACAACCAGCACTCATTCACATGTAAGTTATTTTCATCTCAAAAGAGGTACAAAAAATAACACTGACCTAACCTAAAGTTGGAGTTGGTGTCCTAACAAATAATTTTAAGTATATGTGACAGACTGAGTAGTTTGGGTATGTCTTGGGTTTATTATTATTTAAAGTTTTCTACCAATTAAATTTTATTTGTTTAAAGCCAATGGATATTTAGTTTGTATAGAAGTTTTAATATTTTAATATGTTGGGGTTTATTTAAGGATGGATTTTTAAGTGTTGAAGTTGATTAATGATTGGTTGCTTAGAATCTTTTAATTAATTATTTCAATTCTTAAAGCTCTCAATCCAATACACCTTTGCCTTCCTAAAAGGAGTTAAGTAAAATGGCATGAAAGTTTCAACTTGAGACGATTTGATTTAGTTTAGATTGTATTGAAATTAAGTAATTTTGATTGGGTTGATGCTGATTGATTATAGTAGGTTTGATTAGTGTCAAATTTAATGAATTTAATTTTTGATTGCCTTCAAACAGCTCAATTCAGCATCTAATTAACTCTAATTAGCCTAAGACGGGTTATGTAGCATCTATTAAATGTGTCGACTTTAAATTGAACCCAATTAACTTTGATGACGTTCAATTACACCATCATATTCAGAATTAAATTCCATTTGGGTCAAATTAGGTTTGATTTGGGTTGAATTATGAGACTGAGTCAAAGCTACATCATTGGGCATCCACTTAAGGAGAATCTTGCCTGTGGACATATCTACACTAGGTTACGAAGACCTAGGCACTAAGGTAAGCTTAGGAAAATTGGCCTCATATAGATTTGAGGTCAACATCATCTAACATAGAAATAAAAAAAAATTTATGAATTACTACGCATTACTCAAAAAATAATTTTGGATGGTTACACTACTCATTCTGAGTTATCGATTGCTATTTGGATGCTTAGTATAAAAATTGAATATAGTATTCTTCAAGAGTACTTTAATGACTTCATCATCCTGCTTTAGGAAATAAACCCCATAAATAATTTAATTCTCACAAATTTATATCGAACAAAAAAGTTAGTAAAAAAGTTAGGTCTCACTGCTATAAAATTTAAATATTGTATGAACAATTATATGTTGTACTACAAAGATAATATGATAGAAATTAGCTGTCTTACATGCAGTACACCTTGATACAAACTAAAATCTAAAAAATAACGAAAGAAGAAGGATGTTCTATATTCTATGTTATTTTATTTATAAATTATTCCTAGATATCAATAGTTGTATACATCAATGAGCTTCACATGTCATATGAGATGGCATAAGGAGTAATTAACTCATAGTGGTGTTTTTTCTTATCCATCAGATGTTGAAGCATAGAAGCACTTCGATCTGACACATCCTTGATTCATTACTAAGACACGTAACATAAGATTGTGATTATGTGCAGATGATTTTACTCTATATAGTCAGGCAGCTTCACTCTACTCTGGTTGGCCTGTTATGTTGATGCGGTACAACCTTCAACCAGAGATGTGCATGACTATCTCTTACATATTCTTGACACTTATAATACCTAGCCTATATAATCCAAAAATAAAAATTGATATTTTTTACAATATTTGATTGATCACCTTAGGTTGTTAAGGGAAGAAGGTGTCCTCATATATGATATCTCAACTAAATAAAATTTTATCCTTAAAAGCTGCTTTGCTATGGACCATTAGCAATTTTTTAATTATGGTATATTATCTGGTTGGAGCATAGTAGGAAAGTTAGATTCTATCACACCCCATAATCAAATTTGGAATAATTATCTATTTTATTATTTTGATGATTTATAGAAGCTCTGATTGATTAATTAAAAAGATAAAAGATAAAATTCTTTCAAATTTAATTCTGGAGTGTAAAATTAATATCATAGCAGTTGTTGGAAGAACTGATTGAATTGTTACTAGAGCTGTAAGAAATTGATTATGAGTTGGGTAGATTGGGTAGATTAATGTGTATTAATCTACATCCACGTAAGTGAATGATATGCGATTAAATGAATTGTATGAGTGTATGATAGGAATTAATTGAGTTTAATAAGTTTTGATTCATGATTTATTTTGATTTGATTTGAGTTTTGATCTAATAATTTTTTTTATATTGATTTTATGACCAAATTCGTAAGAAAAATATCGGGGATGATATTTTTTTAAGGTGGGTATATTGTAATAACTCAAAATTTTAAAATAATTTTTTTTTAAATAAAAATTTTGAATTTTAGTATCATGCCTTGCCAAAGAAGAAAGAGAGGGAAGGAGAGAGAAGGTTATTCGAAGCTTTTTTATCCATCAATTTTGTTTAGAGATTTTATTTATTCATTATAAGTAACCCAAATCTCATTTTAATTTTTAATGATTTTAAGTTTGACAGATTTCTTCTCTCTTAAATTGATTAAAAATATATTTTATCTTGATTTATAGAGTTTTTATTACGTAACTTTTTGTACGATAGATTCAAATTTAATAAATATTTTGACTATAATTTTATCGTTTTTTATAAGGTGAAATAAAAGTTAT
Source organism: Dendrobium chrysotoxum (assembly GCA_019925795.1). Lineage (NCBI taxonomy): Eukaryota > Viridiplantae > Streptophyta > Magnoliopsida > Asparagales > Orchidaceae > Dendrobium > Dendrobium chrysotoxum. Next base: position 88,925,301 of record CM034314.1, on the reverse strand, counting down.
AATTTTCTGAAGCTATAAGATAATATATAGATTTTATTATATTTTATAGATATTGCATATTAGATTGTATTTCATATAAATGAAAGTGGCATTGACAATAGAAGCAAGAAATGCTAGTTGTTAACACTATAAAATAAGTTACCTGTCAAAATATAGTACCTTGGTCATTAACTATAGTGATTACTATTGATTTAATTAATTGAGCATTTCACATTAATTCTTTTGTCCTTGTGTTAAAAGCTTTGGTGAATTTGAGTTACTACTTGACTTTTTAGCTCATTATATTAATTTTAATGATTTTAGGTCAGCGAAGGGGTCAGGACCAGGTAGAGCGAGATTGAAGAGATCCTCAAGTTTATTTTGATTTTGCTTATATTTTTCTTTATTCTTTTGTAGTCAAGAGCTAGTGATAGAATATTGATTAGACTCATTTCCTGGTTATTATATATTAATTTTGGGAGAATGAATGTAATAAAATATTTTGATGAATATAATTATTAGATCCTTCAACTGGATATAAATTTATTATTTTGATGATTTATAGAAGTTATAATTGATTAATTAAAAAGATAAAATATTTAATTCTTCTAAATTTGATTTTGGGTGTGACAGATTGCCCTTATTGTATGGAGAATACTAAATCCTTCACACTAAAATATGACGATAAAAAAATCATGATTTGATTGACATCGTATGTTCTTAATCATTCTTTTAGAAGAAATAAAGAAGCATTCTTTAGAAACATAGTTGAGATGTTACTTCTACCACCCAGATTAACTGGTTCAAAGATACTAGAAAAACTTTTTGACATACCATCAATTATTGAATTCTCTACGTTATCACAGTGTAAAGTCCCAGGATATGACGTTCAACATAATTGGTCCAAAAAAGTATATTTTGGACATCACCATACTGGAGTTAAATTTGATCAGGCATAATCTGGATGTTATGCATATTGAGAAGAATATATTCGATAATATTTTTAATACGATCTTGGATATTAAATGTAAAAATAAAGATAATGTTAAGGCTAGAATTGACATTAAAGAGTGTTGTAAGAGAAAAAAATCTTGAACTAATAACGAATAATGATGATAGAATATTAAAGCCAAAACACCTTTCTCATTCATATTAGAACAAAGAAGATCAGTATGTCACTGATTCTAAAGTTTGAAAATGCCTGATGGATATAGATCCAACTTAAGCTGATGTGTGGACAATATATCTATAAAATTATTTAGACTAAAAAATCATGACTATCACATTATTATGGAGGTTCAGCTTCTAATTATACTAGATTTCTTACTATATTACATATCAAATTCATTGACTGAGCTTAATATTTTCTTCAAAGATCTATATTCATTTAAACAAAGTGAAGATACTTTACGGGAGAGTGAGCAAAACATATCATTTATTCTATGAAAGCTATAAAAAATTTTTCTCCTGGTTTATTTGATTCTATAAAACATCTTCCAGTCCACCTACCTTATAAGGCAAGAGTTAGAGGTCTTGTGCAATATCATTGGATGTATCCTTTTGAGAGGTATGGTATGCGTTTAATTTATCATATCTATAATTATTCAAACCCTAACTAGTATTTCTCCTATTCGAATATATATCTAAACAAATTATAAAGAGATGCAGGCAGAGCTTCGATCATACCTAAGCCAATATCAAAATAAGAAGAGTTAACAACCTGAGCCTGTGCCTGAGGGGAGTAAAGAGACAGAAGATGATTAAAGAGCTTATTGTTTAAGTTGTTAAAGATGTATGGAAAATTTATTCTAAATGTGTGTAAGGATGACATTGTTGTGAGGTTTATGTTGTTAAATTGAACAATTTTTGTTTATAACAATTGTGTTTCAAAGTTTATTACATTTATGTTTTGAATGGTTTGCATTATCTTTTTATTAGCAATGTTATATGATGATGATGAAATATTTCTTGTAATATATTTGTATAACTGTTGTGGTATGAACTTTCTTAATAATTTCAGTGAAATAGTAAAGTGCTACATTTTTTTAGCGTACTATAGGTTTTTGGTAGATTTCCAGTTAATTTTTCACCGAAAACCATTGATATGGCATCGACGAGTAGGACGATCGAAGCGGGTGATGAAATTTTTGCCAAAATTTTTCGGCAAAATTACCGGCAAAATTTTTACAGGAATTTACTGGAAGAAATTCCGCTGAAAAAATTTGACGGCAATTTGGACCATTCTATCACTTTTGAGGATGCATTCTTACAACTAAATATCCGTTGGAAAGTCGCCGGAAAATTTACCAGAGAAAAAAAAGCCGTCGAATTTAGTTTTCCTAGGCGGGATTTATCGGAGGATTTTTTTCGCAAGAAACATATAATTCCACCGGAAATTCAATGATTTTCGCCAAAAAAAACTGTCGAAAATATGTGTTTTTCCTATATTGTCATATGTAGATCCTCCTCATTCTCTCTATAATTTTGCATCAAATCTCTTAATAAATGTATAGCTTCCATAGTGGACCTACCCGACATGAATCCAAATTGATTTTGAGAATATTAGTATCATGTCATAACCTATGCTCAATAATTCTCTCTTATAGTTTTAAAGTATTACAATTAACTTAATTCCTTTATAATTTGCACACTCTTGTGCATCACCTTTATTCTTTAAAATAAGAATCAAGACACTCCTCCACTCATCTAAAACCTTTTCAATGTTCAAAATAATACTAAAAATTTTATAAGCAAAAAAATTCATTTATCTCCTAAGCATTTTCACACCTCTACTGGAATATCAATAGGTCCAATAGCTTTTCTACACTTCATTTTCTTTAAAATATCTCTAGCTTTTATTTTATTAATATGCCAATAAAAATGAAAATATTTATTTTAATTTAGAGTGCTAAGGTCCCTAAAGTCAATCATATTCTCACAATCCTCATTAAAAAGCTTATCAAAATATCTCATCAACATTTGTTGAATATCCTCTTCTAATAAAAATACTTTTTAATTTTCATTCTTAATGCACTCCACTTGAAACTAAATTCTTACTTTTCCTATCTATTTGCTTGGCTAACTTATACATACATATTTCACCCTCGTTAGTATTTAATCTATTGTATAAATCATTAAAGCTAAATTTTTTTCATCGCATATTTCTTTCTAAGACTCCTTATGGGCATCTCTACATCTTTCTCATTTTCTTCGAGTTTTTACATCTAAACTAATTTTTATAACAAAGTTTCTAATTTTTTATCTTTTGTTATACATTTTGATTCAACCACCAACTATTTTTAATATTAATAGATTTTTCTTTGATACTCCAAATACATCCTTTACAATATTAATAATATTACTAGCTACTTTCTCCTCATAACATTAGCTTTCTCATTTACAGTCAAAATCTTAAGATCCTTTGCAATATTCATAATATCTCGAGCTTCTTAAATGCCCAAACATCCCTAATAATGAGCACATGTCAAAATTTTTTTTGGACATTTAGGCTAATTAAGGCAAACACATATATACATCACATACACAGACTTCAAATCCAAAACTTCTTAGTTGATAGTTAAAGCTCCCAACAAATAGATTAAGATGATTTGTGTAGCACATATTAGGGGGTGCAAACGAATTGAGTCGAGCTCGAGTCCGGCCTTGTTCGAGCTCGACTCGCGAGCCAAATACCGAGCTTGAACTCGAGTTGAGCTCAAAAGTAGAGCTCGAGCCCAACTCACCAGGGGAAAACAAGCTCGTCGAGCTGCTCGTCGAGTTCGAGCTCCGATCCAACATCCCGCATTTTAGCTTTCGTTTCCCAGCCGCGGTTTCATTTTCCTGCCTGCCTTCCGTCCCGCTCGCGGTTTTGTTTTCCCGCCTACCCGAGCTTCGATCCCACTTCCCCTTGCGTGTGAATCGTCTTCCCGCTTTTCGTCCTACCCACGATGCGATCCGTCTTCCTGCGTGTGATCCCGACATTCAGTTCCGCCTCTGCATCCGATTGCGATCCCGATGTCCAGTTCCGTGAGCGTAGGATTGTTCGAACTCGAGCTTGATAAACCTGTCGAGCCCGAGCCAACATTTGAGTCAGCTTGACTCGGTTGCACCCCTATCTCTTATCAAGTTCAATTGCATATGAGTGGATACTATCGAGTATCCATCATTGAGAAAATATGGAATACAGAAATGGATGCAAATCATTATTAAAACATTTAATGAGATGCCTCTCATCAATAACACTTGCAAAATTTCAAAATTATTTTTTAATGTAAAAAATCACGCCAGCTATAATTTGAGTGTAAATTCTTCAACACTGTTTTTAGAAGCATGGGCTTACCTAACTTTTTCCGGGAAAAAAATCAAAATCCAGCTAATTTTGAAAAGGAAAATTTGAATTTTTTTAAATTTTTTTTTTTTAAATGGTGATGAAAACGTCTGGCTTGCACCAGATTTCGGAGCCTTTTACAATTTATTTATGTATTTTTTTCTTGTTGTAAAATTTAGTTAGTTACACTTATATACGCAATTTGCTAACAACCATCCAAAGGTCTGCCCTCCCTTTTCTGATGCGTTGATATCCTTTCCTTTAAAGTGAAATCAGTTCCTCCATTCTTTGTCATCTTTGCTCATCTTTGTACTTTAGAAATCTCTCCCCTTTCTGCCATGTCGCTGCTTATAGATCTCCAAAACATTAATCTCTCTGATCATACAGACAAAATCATAGCAGAGTACATATGGTAGGCTTTGTTCTCCTTATTTGATCTCTTTCTTTGCGTCCCTTTCCATTTGAAGGTTTTGTTTTTTTTAATGTTTGGTTCTCAATATATGTTTTATTTTTTTCCTTTCGATTTTATGATGAAAAATCATGAGTTCTATTGGCATCCTTTTTTTTTTTAAATTTCTTGGTTGATCTGGTGATTTATTGTGTGCTGGGTTTTCATTTCACATCGGTTCTTCATATCTTCACTTGTATTTTTCAACGTTTTATATTCCAGAACTTCAAAAGAGAGTTCCATCTTTTTTTGTATGTAGGTTTTCTTTGAACTACAATCTTTATTTGCTTTTCCATGAATAATTTCATGATTGATTTTTGTCCTTGGGTTTCCGCATGGATCTCGGCTGGCCTGGAGATCTTTTGCTTGTTTCCCTGCGTGATTTCAAAGAATATTTCACTTTCCTTTTTATGCCTTTTTGACGCCTCTTATATCTTTCCCCTTCCCCAAATCTGTAGGATTGGTGGATCTGGTTTGGACTTGAGGAGCAAAGCAAGGGTAAGACCTGCGTGTTTAGTGATTTTAAAATCATTTTATTTACAGATTTCAACCACGCGGTTGTATCAAATATTATCATTTTGCAGACTCTTCCAGGACCTGTGAGTGATCCTAGCAAGCTCCCAAAATGGAACTATGATGGCTCGAGTACTGGTCAAGCTCCTGGAGAGGATAGTGAAGTGATTTTGTAGTAAGTTTCATCTTCCCTTTTCTGGCTTTAAGCTTATCCTAATTTTTTATTTCTTTAATATGTTTTTTGTATGTTTATAAGTTGATGTTTACTCTTTTATTTTTTGTACTTGCAGTCCTCAGGCTATCTTTAGGGATCCTTTTAGGAGGGGGAACAATATTCTTGTGAGTTTTATCATTTCATTATGTCTGATAGTTATTGATTAATTTTGATTTCATCACAGTACAGTATTTTGTTCTTTGCAATAGTAATGCTTTGTCTTCTTACATTCATGGTTTGGATTCTTTACATATAGGTAATGTGTGACTGCTACACACCAGCAGGAGAGCCTATTCCAACAAACAAAAGGCATAGTGCTGCAAAAATTTTTGAACATCCTGATGTAAAGGCTGAAGAACCATGGTAACATTTTTTTCATATAGATCATGTTTCCTAATTAAACTTATCAAATATTTTCTTTATCACCTTATGCTATAATATCTCATCATTTTTGGGTGTTGATTCTTTTAGGTATGGAATTGAGCAAGAATACACCCTCCTTCAAAAAGATGTCAAGTGGCCCCTTGGATGGCCGGTGGGTGGTTTTCCTGGTCCTCAGGTAATAAATTAGGTTTCATTATGGTAATGCACTTGAAATTTTGAGTTTAATTATATATCATATGGTTGAAAATTTTGTTTTTCTTAGAAATATGTAAGGGTTTGCTTGGGGCAGCTTTCTCACTAATTTACCTTTTAGACCATTATCACCATTTCATTTGGTTACTGTTTTCTTGGTACTTTGTAAAAGTTTATTTGGCTTTTTGCAACTTGATCTATCAATGTGTAGTGGCTAAAAGAAAATTTTTGTTCAATCAACTTGATCTATCAATGTGTAGTGGCTAAAAGAAAATTTCTTTTTTTCTCAAACAGTTTTAGAATAACCTTTGTAAAAAGTAAAAAACTATAGCTTCCCTAAGCGGATGCTAAGAGTTTGTTTTGTATAGTTGTAGCATTCTATAAAGGTGGTTGTGAAGTTGTTGTTGAGCAAATATTTTTTTTTGAAAGATGTTGTAGATGTTATAAATATATTCTTTTTGAAAAAAATTAGATTGCTTCTTTCCTACAACTACCACACATTAGCAAATTTGGTGGTAAAAAGCAACTTTCCACTACATAAATTTTTGATAAGCAGCAAGAAAGCAGGAAAAAATTCTACCCAAATGGAATTGTGGTTGCGGTTTGATAAGCAAAGCAATGAGAAAGCTTTTCTGAATGGATCCTGAGTGATTGTATGTCACCTATAGCCTAAATCTTTTTGGTTGAAAATAAATTTGATGAGTGGTTTATTTGACCTAACTTTAGTCAATCTTTGATTCAATCTCCCTTAAACATTCGCTAGAGTGTTTATCTGCTTAATTTTTTGAAAAGAAGTTATGGTCATAGAAAATTTTCTTTTTGTATTTGCATCTTTTCTTATAGGATTTCATGAGCATATGAGTTTCACCAAATGTAGAATATGATGATTTTATTTCATATGCCATAAAAGTACAACATCAAATGCAGTTGCTAAATGAAGATTTTTAGTGTCAAATATCTATATATTTTTAATTTTTTATGTCCAAATATATGTCATTGGCTAAGCAAATTATATTGTTTGAATATCTAAAGCAAATGCTTTCCTTATCTGCGCTGCCAATATTGATAATTTCTTTAAGCTGCTACTACCTGGCAAGTTGCAGCTTCTTATGTCTAATTAAACTCTTTCTTAATCTCTTCACATTTCATAATTAGTCACGTCAATTCTCCGATTGATTGTTGACTGAGCATTAATCCTCAACCATTCTGCTCCAGACTTGGACCAGCAATGTATAATCTATGTGAAATTTGTATCAGGGTCCCTACTATTGCTCAGCTGGTGCTGACAAGTCGTTTGGACGTGACATTGTTGATGCTCATTACAAGGCTTGTCTTTATGCTGGAATCAATATAAGTGGCATCAATGGAGAGGTGATGCCTGGTCAGGTAATCCCCTGCTTCCTTTTATTCCTTGTCTGAACAAATAAACCTTATAGTGTATTTCTTGTTGATTTCATTTTTGAAAACTACGTATATTTGCAGTGGGAATTTCAAGTTGGTCCAACTGTTGGAATCTCGTCTGGTGATCAACTCTGGGTTGCCAGATATATACTTGAGGTAAATGATAAGTATTCAATAAGCTTGCACCTGGAAATCTTTTTATCCTACTTTATTTTGATGAAAATTTGTTTTGTTTCATATGGCAAATCTGCTTAGAAAATCATCTATGTTTACGTTTACATTCTCTATTGACTATCACTCAGGGATGCAACTCTCTTATTTTTTTGTAAGAGGATATGATGATTTTATGTTTTAGAGAACTAAATCAGTGATCATTATAACTATATATTAAACGAAATCCATTTTCTTTCATCAAAATATACTCAAATCATTGTTTCTGACAAGCTGCCTTTTTTTATTTCTGTAAACAGAGAATCACTGAGATTGCTGGCGTGGTTCTTTCCTTTGATCCAAAGCCTATCCAGGTTGACTGTTTGAATAAGAAATATATCTCTCTTTATCCTTAGAAAATTAATATTTTTTTCTATAATTTGATAACTTGCATTAAATTCAAAAATGTGTTTTAGGGGGATTGGAATGGTGCTGGTGCTCATACCAACTATAGGTAAACTTTCAGACTCACCAAAATTCTTTCTTCCTTTCTGTTTGGAATTATTTGTTTTTCTGATTTGGAGGATTGTCATTCTCAGCACAAAATCAATGAGGAGTGAAGGTGGCTTTGAAATTATAAAGAAAGCAATTGAAAAGCTTAGACTTAGGCACAAGGAGCACATTTCTGCCTATGGTGAAGGCAATGAACGCCGCCTCACAGGGCGGCATGAAACTGCTGATATCAATACTTTCTCATGGGTATATTCTTAAACTTGAAAATCATTATATTAAACTCATCATTTTTTAAATTTTTTATTAACCTTCAAATAACATTATATTAAACTCTTAACCGGATACAATGAAGAAAAATGATTCATGTAGCCGACATTACGTAGTGGGATAAAGGCTTGATGTTATTGTTATGGTCTTAACCTTCAAATATAATTTTACTATCAGGGTGTTGCGAATCGCGGAGCATCAGTTCGTGTTGGTCGCGAAACTGAGAAGGATGGAAAAGGTTTAAGTTCTAATAATTTCTTTCGAGAATCCTCATTTTGCACTCATTTTCATGGAGAACTACATAAAATGGACATCATATTAAGTTCTGTTTTTTTAATTCTCAGGTTATTTTGAGGATAGGAGGCCAGCTTCGAATATGGATCCCTATATCGTGACATCGATGATTGCGGAGACTACCATACTGTGGAAGAAAACCTAAGACATCTCCATTACTTCATCATTGTGATTCTTATTTGTTTCCTTTGCATATGGATCAAATCATCAGGTTGATTTGGCCCTTATTATTGTCTGTTTGATTTACAGCACATTGGTATTCTTGTGTCATGCTTTAAATCCCCTTTTAAATAAATGTATGGTGACAGTAATGCAGTTTATGTCTTGCTCAGTTATCCCTTTCCAGAATGAATATGATTTCTTGCTCAGAAAATATGTTAATTTTGGAAAGAGAAAATGATTAAAATAATCTCTCGACTCTTTATGAAAAGATCATTTTGGTCTCTCAACTCCTTAAAAGAGGAATCAAAATAGTTTCACCATAGAATTATTTTGATTCTTTTTTAAACCTTACACTTTTGTACTTGGATGAGGAAAATTCTACCTTTGAGCTCTACAGGGAGTAGATTTTGTAAATGATATTTTGGTCAAAATTTAGTTGTTTTTGGTTGAGAAGAGTATATATGTTTGTATATGTATATCAGTTATATCAATATAAATTTGAGGCCTATATAAAACTCATCATGATTATAAAGATAATTTTTTTAATTTCATAAAATAAGCATCAAACAACAAGGAGAACTTCATGGTAGCAGTAATTATGATGTGAAGCAGGTAACTTCAAAAAAAAATTGTACTAAAAAATTATGAAGCAGTAAGAAAGTTATTTCAAATGAAGCTTAAATGTGAGATTGAGAATTTGAAGAAATGAGGTGATGACATGGTTGTTGATAGTCAATAAGTTGTCATCCATGTATATAAGTAAATAGAGATAATACCATCTTGATAAAAGGGAAAGAAAGGCTTAGTCAAGCTTGTTGAAATTGTAGACTGTACAGGTGACTTGAAAATTTTGCAAATTATTGTCTTGGAGCATGTTTGAGAATGTAGTTGACTTTCTAATGGAGGAAATATATGTAAAATGTTGTGAAGCACGTGGAAAGTTTTGTTAAACGTCCCATGTAAGAAAGCATTACAGACATCTAGTTGTTGGATTGGCCATTGATTTCTTAAAGCCAAAATTAATCGAATGTATATTGTGGGTATTTTGGCGAGGGAATGAGTGTCTTAAGATAATCAACTACATATTTTTGTTTATAAGCTTGAGCGCTTGTTGACCCCTACACATCAAATCACGCGCAAAAAAGGGAAAAACCGACAAATCAAGTAGCGCGCGTCAATGCGACGTGTCGCTTGAAGGGTCAAACGACCTCTGATTGTCAAACGGATTGCGTCGTTGCAATCAGAACGTCGAGTTCACCTAAGTGGGGACCCCTCGCAATCAAATCAGATGAGATTAATCCAAAGGGACGACTGACACTCGAAATTGACGTGTGACGTCACTCAAACAACATCCAATTGTAAAATGGATTTCGCCGTTGTGTCCAGAACATCGTCGACACCCAAAAATCACTGTCGACTTATTCAATTGGAACCGCCCGACGAAACGACATGAATCCCAAGGCGATGACGCGTAAATCAAGGAAATTAACACACGACGTCGCCCAAACGACATTCGATCACAAAATGGATTTCGCCGTTGTGTTCAAAACGTTGTCAATACTCAAAAATGACAGTCACTTGGAGCAATTAAAGTCGCGCGAGGAAATCGGCATTAATTTCAAGGCAACGACTCACAATCCATGAAAGTGGCACATGACGTTGCACAAATGACGTCCGATTGCCAAACGGATTTCGCCATTGCGTTTAGAACGTCGACAATACTAAAAAATCACTGTCAATTTGTTCAACAAACATTACGGGCGTGAATCGGCGCGATTTCAAAGGATTTCACAAGCAAATTAAGAAATCGCGCAACTAAAAGCCATTTTGGTTTATTGACGCATTATTGTCGTCTCAAATTAACATGTAACAGTGACATAGCATTAATAAAAAAAAAATCGGGAAGTCAAAAGAACTCAGATCAACATTAGGTGCAAACCTCGAAAAACTCTGATTAAATCCCATAAAATTGGAAATTGGCTGAGCTCGCATCAGAATCCCATAAATCCTTCGAATTTAGTGTTTAATCACCTCGCTGCTTGCCTTAAAATGGGAGGCCCGCTCTTCTTCTTCCCGGTTGCTCACGCCTAACAGCAAAAAAAAAAAAAAGATATCGTCAAGCTTCCAACCCCGCTTCTGCGATCAAAGCCTCTTCCCGATCTCCAACCGAACACAAGCCGCAGCTTCTCACCCGTCCGACCCAGCTAGAGCTCTGATCCACTTGACAACCACCTACAACCCTTCACGCCCCTCAATCCAGCCGCTCATCCTTGCTGAACTGAGCTTGCACACGACTTGAAGCCGTCCTCCCCCTTCGTTTCCAACAGCAGCCACAAATTCCCTGTCGTCTGTAGCCTCTACCCTACGCCCAGTTGCTGCCTTCCTCCAGTCGATTCGTAAGACTTCAGCCCACACCAAGCCCCTCCAGTCTCACGCGAGTCTAGGCCCAGCTTCGACGCAGCTGCAGTCCACGAAAACTCCACCGATCTGCTCGCCGCTGCTCAAACCAGCTGTCGAACCTCTCGTTCACGGCCAGGCGCAGGTTTCTAACCCGATCGCAACTCTTCACTCCTGTGCAGAAGCTCACACAAACCGGCTGAACTCCCCATTCCCATTCAAGCAAGCTCCCTCCACGTGAAGGAAAATTATTAGGTCCGATCACCTGACCTAAAAATAGGTCCGGATATTGACACGTGGCACTTAAAGTTAAAGTGCAGGTAAAGCGCAGGTAAAGTGCAGGTAAAATGCAGGTAAAGTGCAGGTGAAGTGTCAAAAGAGCAGTCAAAGCGCAGTCAAAAGTGCAGGTAAAGTGCAGGTAAAGCGCAGGAAAAGTGCAGGTAAAGCGCAGGTAAAGCGCAGGTCAAAAAGCAGTCAAAAGCACAGTCCATGTGGCAATTTTTTAGTGGACATCCGGACCTATTTTTAGATCAGGTGACCGGACCTAATAATTTTCCCACGTGAAAGCTCTCTGGAGTTTCTGTACCGTCTCCACCATAGATCAATACAACATTACATCTAAATAGGAGCCATTTCATGCCCACGTTTTTTAGCTTGACAGAGGATTTCTCCCCCCACGTGAATCCTTCTGTCTATTTCCACATCAACTAGTGTCACCTTAATTTCTTTCTATTATCTTCCGTAGCCCATTACACCTTCAGCAGCCCAAAATAACTTCAAGACAAACCAAAAGCCCACTTTAATCCAAACAACATTTAACTCCACCAAATCAGTCCAATAGCCAGCCCATTTAACCAAATAAAACCTATATATCCTCACATTCTTTTGATTTTGATCAGAATTCCAAGCAGTAAGATCATCATCATTTTATCTTATTTTGTTAATTGGTAACAACTATTGATTTTGATTAAAATTATTGATGTTTATCGTTTGTATCATTGTTGCTACTAAGTTGGGGTGTGTGTGTATATATATTTATTATTTTTTATTTTTTATTTTTTTTATTTTTATTTTATGTGTATATATGTGTGTGTACGTGCACATAAGTAAAAAAGAGAAAGCAAAAAAAAAAATAAAAAAACAAAAAAACAAAAACAAAAGAAGAGGAGAAAAGAGAAAATAAATGATGAGAGTAAAACGAGGGGTTTTTTGTGCATTTTCATCCTCGTCACATCGTCGTCGTTGCCTCTCCGCAATAGTATAATTCCTAACTCAAAATCCCATACTCGACGCTAGTGGAAAGCCAGCAGACCACCCTACGCGCTCACGTAGCACGGTGTGAGAGAACCCGGTGTGATGTTTGTGATGAGGCGAGTAAACCAAATTAAGTACCCTTAAGCGCTCTCGTGGTGTGACGGGGGAAAGAAAATTGTGCGTCTTCGAACAGGTACCCCGAAGACCCTTAAACGCTCTCATAGCATGGCAGAGATTGAAGAAATGCGATCCCGGTGTCATTTGACACCTACTTGAAGCGCTCAGGTATGGTGGAAGGGAATGCTATATCTCTCAGATTTCTCATAAATGGGAGAGACATCGGGAGGCTGCCGAAATTCAGTCTGAAGATGCACAGAATTTGAACAATTACAGGGGACTTGATTTGAACAGCAGGGGACTGAATTGAACTTGAACCCAACATGACTACATGGAGTAGAACTCAAAATAAACAAACAATGAACTGATCTCAACTTGACAAATGCACAACAAAATGAAAAATGCAATAAATTGAATAATGATTTAAAATATTCAAATGAACATCAATGAATGAGCAATAAGTATCCAAATGTCAAATGATCATCATTGAATAATAAGAATGTGCGATCTAATTACAAGTAGATGCGCAAGGATATTCAATAAGCATTGCAACTCATATGCAAGATAATTCACATGCAAGTGCTCATGATGTTCGCAGAAACCTTGCAAGTGGTTAAATCAGACAAATGAAGGACCTATGATGGGCAAAACATCAATACAACTCTATTGTATGTATCTATTAATGAAGTTGAAGAAAAATACAATAATATGCTTGCAATTAATAACACAAAATCTCAAAGAAATATCGAGTCATTACATTGATTAATGAGCGAGTTCACTATGCAAGCCACAAGTCATCTTCAAAGGACGACGAAAGACTTGTAACATTCAATATGGTCCATCTATAAATAATAATCAATGAGGATTGTAGGGAATATGATGACCTGCTTGCAAGCAACAATTAAAGACAAGGTGATGGCAATAAATGTTCAGAAAGAGGACATAAGAACTAGAGCACAATTAATGATACTTGACTATGAAACAAATGCATTGAACCCCCATGAGCCATATTGATCAATATGCAATGAACATGTAACTTGATTACATAAGATGTCCACGAGAAGACATGAAGATCACATAATGAATGCATCAACATCTACATTATCGACAAAAATTCAACTTTGAGTGAGCATAGCAATTTACTACTAGCGGAAGGGGTCAGTGTATTTTTAATATAATGATCCAATGCATACATGAAGCACACAGTGTATCGTCTGCAATCCAAGGCAACGAGTTATAATTAATGTAGATACGTGCTTGTAGCGATCAACAATTAACTACAATTAAATGGCCAGTGAATATGTCGATCTATTGCAAGCAAAAGGTGATCGATTTACAATAAATGTAAATACCTATGGACCCTTGTAGGAGACCCGTCGTATACACTAAACATTACCTACGACAAAAGTCCCAAAGGATCATAGCAAATGCAAATACCTACAAACTGTTGTAGAAGATCCGTCATGCACTCAACATGTTACCTATGTGCAAAAACAGAAGGGCTACAACAAATACAAGCTTCTACGAGTTGTCATAGAGGCTCATCATACATTCTAAAAATACCCCCACACTGCCACACATGCACCACAATATATATACACACAAACACAAAGAAATGTATATACAATCATACACCCGCATGGGCCCCGATGAGCATGTTACGGGTACACACGTGATATCTAGGAATGCTGCACGGGTCAAATGATAAATTTAAGTTCGAACCTTGTCCTTTATCAACAATTAGACAAGTCAATAAGGTTCAACATGTAATTACAAAATGCCTCCTAAATACCCACATGGGCCCCGGCGAGCGTTTTATGGCGTCTGAAAATATTGTGCGGGTCTAAAAAAAACTTAAATCTGAGCTCGATCCTTCTATGTGAATGGATAGGAGTCGACATGGCTCGGACCGTTAAACAAATATACGATCACGACATTGACCAAGATATTTATTTTAATACATTCATATTAGACCTTCAAGGCCTATAAATAATGAAAATTCACCAATAAAGGTACTAGGTCGGCAACAAACTTGATCCTCTGTCGACAACTAACAAAGTCGACAGGATTTGATCAATAAAATATAATTGCCCATTAATACCCAGATGATAGTCGTGTTGAACGTATATCTCAACCGGAGGAGTTAATTTCAAATATTTTATATGCCACCTAAAGGCCCATAAAAATAAAAAAAATTAAAATTCCAAAATTCTAAATATTTAAAATTGAAATCAATCATCAAACCCTTAAAGAAAAACCCATCCACTCTTTGTAATAATTTATCGAGGTGGACAAATTCAAATATCTCTTCAGCTCACAAAAAGTTAATGCTTGGTCGACAATATCATTTAGATTTATTCTCAAATAATCTCTTGTCAGTAAAGACGTAGCACGTGTCATCTAACTAGCATTTTTGTCGCCAAATGACACCATAAGTAAATGGTTATGACGAGGCCCTCTGAATCGAACACATAGCTCTTATCGAGCTTCTTAACTACAATAACGATTTGATCAAGCTTCTTAACGAGCTTCTTATCGACATTGTTCACGATCTTTAATTGATATTATTCATAAACAGAAACGAGCCGAACACATAGCTGTTCATATTTGTTTATTTAATAGTCAGGTATTTAAAAAAATCATTTAAATTTGTTTGATTACTTAAACAAATGATCATATACGAGCTGTAATCGAGCCGAATCATGAATAGCTTGTTGAACGCTCAGTTCATTCGTAGCCCTAGAGGCATTTGTAACCTTGTGATTGGAGCTATAATCCATAAATACATAGGAAGCATGTTTGGTATTAAATTTATTTGAAGAATATGGATATCATTAGGGATAAACATGATAGCCAAAGGTTTTGTTTTGAATAGACTGTATTGAGGCAGCCTGTTATAGAGAATTTGACATGGTGAAATATTATTGGTTATAAAGGATAGTAATTGGTTAAAGAGATAAGCTGTAGTGAATAATATGACAAACCCATACGTTCAAACTCCTCATTTGAGAATTCAGCATAACTCATTCGGGTCCATGATAAAGCCCAGTTACAGTCAAAAGGCCCAACAGGCCGAATAGCCGTTCTTATATTGTTCGCTGTTTTCATGCTTTGCTCATCGCAAGCAACTATCAATTAATAACGGGCCCATTATGAATTTTATTTTTCTTTCTAATTTTAGCAAAGATAGTAAAAGTATAATACGATATCTCTATAATTTATTCCTCAATATTTAATAAATGTTATTTATATGCAGATGATATGGCATTATAGTAAGCAATTCATACAAAAGATTTACAGAGTGTCTTCTTTCCAAAAATACATCAATAATATTTTATGTGACATTAGGAAAATCCCTATTTTTATAAGGCCATGGACTGGAAAAAAAATAAGCACAACTTTTAAAGCTCTCAGTCTCTCTCTGTCTCCCTTCTTCTTGCTCAAGCTCGGTGAAGGGATTAATGGCTCCTCTTCTTGGAAAGGCAGTGGGCCTGTGCTTGTTTCTTGTGTTGGTGAGCTTGGGATTTGGTTATGGGGCTACTCACAAGGTTGGGGATGAGAAAGGGTGGACTCTGAATGATAAGCCTAATTACATTGCTTGGGCAAAATCAAAGACATTTCATGTGGGAGATGAGCTTTGTAAGTGTTCTCAGAGCTAATTTATTTCATTTGAATCATGAAGAACTTTTTATAAAGGATAATTTGATCTTTGAAGTTTGAATTATTTTGTTTATTAATATAAGAATTTGTTATGTTGTTTTTTTTATTATATTTATTTGTTAATTTCTTGGAAGGGTTAACATACAATTTTTTATCGGGATGTTGATATAGGCAAGATTTAGGCTTCGTTTGGAAAAACTTTAGACCACTATTTTTTCTCTTCTTTCAAGAGATTTTTGTACTAAAGATAACTTTTAAAGTAGTAAAAAAAGCAGTCCCAAATGAAGCCTTAATCTTAAGAAAATTGAGAAAAAGTTTTTATCAAATAAATATTAAATAAACAAATAAATAAGAAGCATACATAATAATTTTGAAAATTAAGTAATAAATTTTAAAAATATTTATATGAAATATGGAGAATTAGGGTTTGTTTGAGATAGTTGCAGCTTTTTATAAAGTTGATTGTGAAGTTGTTGTCAGGAAATCAACTTAACTATTATGATTGTAAAAATCAACTTGCCATCGTAGAAATCTCTAAAAAGCAATAAAAAAGTTGCAAGAAAATAATAGTCAAATAAAATTATAATTACTATCTAAACAAAGCAACGAGAAGTTTATCCCAAATAGACCGCTAATTCTAATCAATGCAAAAAAGCTGCAGAGATAATTAATTTTTGTGTTCTTATTTTGATAATGATGCCATGCAGTGTTTCAATACGACAATCAATTACACAATGTGCTGCAAGTGAACAAACAAGCCTATCACAAATGCAATACAGCAGCACCAATTGCTGTGTTCAACACAGGCTATGATTCTATAACCATAAAGTCCAAGGAACACCTATATTTCATCTGTGGAACCCCAGGCCATTGTGAAGCTGGACAGAAAGTTAGCATCAAAATCTCAAAATCTAAAGCTCCTGCCGAGCCGTCACCAACAATCGAGCCACCACCATCAAGTGACCCATCGCCGTGGGTTGAGCCCTCGCCGATTGATTCGCCACCACTGTTCAAGCCACCACCGTCATTTGGCACGCCACCTCCAAAAAGTCAAGCCAGCATTGCTCATTGTGGCTTATGTGGTTTTCTGCTTTCTATTGCAATTCTAGTCTTTAATTTGATTAGCATGTAGGAATGCAATCATATATGAAGTTCACATTAATATCTAATTAATACAGAATATAGTAAAAATTTGTGCATACTAAGGCTTCGTTTGAGGCAGCTTTCTTATTATTTTCTAAAACAATTTTCTAGTACAAAAATTTTTGTACTAAAAAAATATTATAAGAAGTAGTGAGAAAGCCGTCCTAAACGAAACCTAAGTTAGGCTTTGTATTCCAAGACTGAAGTTTTCCTAGAATTATATGTTGATGTCTAGTTGCCTCTTTTATTTAAACATTGTTAACTGTTATTTTATCTTTGTTTTTCTTGTTCTAAATAAATTATCTTTTACATTCAGATTGAGGATTTCCTCCAAATTTGTTTGCTTATAATTGAAACACAAATCTTGGCAAGAACAATCAAGTGAGCCCAAGATCCCTAAATTCTAGTCTAAGAACTCTAAATTTTGAGCTCATTAGAAGCATTTGTTAACATGTATGTATTGTTTAAACCAACAGGCAAAGCACAGTGGAAACAAGAAATCTATAAAACTATCATATTAACTCTTGTTATGCAACGTTCAATACAGAGGACTTATATATAGAAAATAGAAACAATAAAACAAGAATAAAGAGATACCCGTGTACAGAAAAAACTGGTAGCAGGTTTATTGTTGTCCTTTCTTGGTTTTAGAAGTTTCCAAACTTTTGGTTCTTAATACCCCCCGGCAAGCTGATGCCCCAGTAGAGGCTATCAGTTTGTGGACTAAAGTCTTGAACCTTGATATAGATAGGGATTTGGTGAAGAGATCCGCGAGTTGGTCTTTGGAGGAGATGTGATGCACTTGAATGTTTCGATTCATTATGCACTCTCTAATAAAATGACAATCGATCTCTATATGCTTTGTACGAGCATGATAGACAAGATTGTTTGCCAAGGCTATTGTCGATGTGTTGTCACAGTAGAGAGTGGTTGGCTCAGCTTGAGGGCTATCAAGTTCTTGAAGTAGATGACGCATCCATATGATATCTGTTGTTGCTGACGCTATAGCTCGATATTCAGCTTCCGTGGAAGATCGAGCTATGGTGGATTGTTTCTTGACACTCCATGATATGAGTGTATTACCTAAAAAATTGCAATATCCCATTGTGGATTTACGGTCTTGTTGATCACCTGCCCAATCCGAGTCAGCATAGGATCGTAGAGTCAAGGAAGAGCCATTAATGGGTAGTCCATAATGGATAGTTCCACGGATGTATCTTAAGATACATTTGAGAGCTTTATAGTTGAACTCAGTTGGTTGATGCATGTACTGACATGCTTTGTTTACAACATAGGTAATATCAGGCCTCGTGAGTGTTAAATATTGCAAAGCTTGTACCAGTTGTCGATATAGTTTAGGATTTGTAAACAATGGTGATTGAGTTGATGTAGTAGTCTTGATGTTAGTTGGCGTAGCAACAGGTTTGATGTTTATCATTCCAGCCCTGGCTAGTATGTCTTCGGCATATCTGGTTTGCTGTAGTAGTAATCCGGTAGGTGTGGTTTATGCAATTATGCCTAGAAATTGGGTCAATGTACCCAGATTTCTCATTTTAAACTGATGATGCAGGTGTTCCAGAAGTTGATTAATTGAGGAGGTATTGTTTCCTGTTAAAATTATGTCGTCAACATAAATTAAAACATAAAGAAGTGACCAATTTTTCCTATATATGAGAAGGGAAGGATCGGAGTGACTTGTAGTAAACTCAAGTTGATGAAGAAATCTAGTTAGCATCTCAAACCATTGACACGGAGCTTGCTTGAGGCCATATATAGCTTTATTTATTTTGCAAATGTGTGTAGGCTGATTGACGTCAATGAATCCTAGTGGCTGCTTCATGTAGACGATCTCAATTAATGGTCCATGTAAAAAAGCATTTGATACATCTAATTGATGTATTGGCCATTTGTGATGAAGTGCAAGGATTAGAAGTACACGAACAATAGGTATTTTAGCTACTAGACTAAATGTTTCGCTGTAATTTAATCCAAACTCTTGATTGTAGCCCAGTGCAACCAATCTAGCCTTATATCAGGCTATTGTACCATCAGATTTGCATTTTGTGCGATAAATCCATTTGCATCCAAGTATATTTTGATTTGGCAATGGAGGAACAAGTTCCCATGTGCCTTGTGATTATAATGCTTGAAATTTTTGAGACATGGCTGTTCACCAATGTTCATGTTTAATAGCTTGAGTATATGAAGTGGGGTCAGTTTTAGTGAGTTGATGAGTGAGATCAAACACTTGTTTGGGTTTGAGGTGTCCAGTTTGAAGACGAGTCTGCATTGGATGTCTCGATCTAATACGTGGTATAGGTGGCGGAGTGGGAGCCCAGGATGATAACTGATGTGTATGTCTAGAGGGTGGTAAGGTAGGAGATGTATTATACAGTGTTGGAACTAACTGATCAATAGGTTGGTGGATTGCTAGTTGATGTATGGTAGACGTAGGAACTAAAAGAAGTGGTGGAACTAAAAACTTAGAGGAAGGAGTTTGAGTATTGCTGGTTGGGATAGACTGTTGCTTGAATGGAAAAATATCCTCATTGAAGACAACGTTCCTGGACGTGAAGACCCGATAGGTAGTAGGGTCAAGACAGTGAAATCCTTTTTGACAGGGAGCATATTTGATAAGCACACAGGATATGGAAAGAGGAGATAATTTGGATTTAGAATACAGTCACATCCAAAGATAACATAAACATCCAAATGTTTTTAGATGAGTGTATGTTGGCACTTTGTGGTATAATTTTCCAAAAGGTGTTTTGTGCTGAAGAGTTATAGTGGGAAGCCGATTAATAATGTGTATGACAGTATGTAACGCGTCAACGCACATAGTGGGGGGAGCATTTGAGTGAATGAGCAGACTTCGGATAGTTTTTAGGATATGCCAATTTTTTTGTTCAGCAACTTCATTTTGAGATGGTGTGTAAGGACATGTATATTAATGATTAATGCCCCAAGCATTACAATAAGATTTGAAAGTATTGTTTAAATATTCGCCCCA
Source organism: Dendrobium chrysotoxum (assembly GCA_019925795.1). NCBI lineage: Eukaryota > Viridiplantae > Streptophyta > Magnoliopsida > Asparagales > Orchidaceae > Dendrobium > Dendrobium chrysotoxum. The sequence continues at coordinate 88,904,876 of CM034314.1, read as the reverse complement.
CCATCAGTTCGAATGGTACGTAAGTTTTAATTGAATTGGAATTTGATCATTTTATGAAAAATAACAAATTTATGTATAGCTTTAGATTTTTGTAATAGAAGAAAAACCCAACATAATTTTGTAAAGTCATCAATGAATGTGACAAAATACTTATAGCCTTGTATAGAATTAGTAGGGGAAGGACCCCAAACATCATAGTGAACTAACTCAAAGGGACTGGTAGTAGTAGAAACAGAAGTAGGAAACGATAATTACTTGCTTTTAGCAAGATGACAAGTATTACAATATTTATGAGGGAAATTAGTACATATGGTAGAATTAAAACGAGATAAATGTCATAGTGGCTGGATGACCAAGCCGCGAGTGCCAAAGATCTGATATGGACTGGATGGATAGAAGAGCAAGATCAGGAGATTTGTTGGTTGATCGAACCGAATATAGCCCATTATGGCAAGGACCTTGGAGAAGAAGTCGATTGGCCTTCATATCCTTAATTTGGTATCCGGTTGAAGAAAAAGAAACAACGCAGTTATTATCATGAGTAAGTTGATGTACCGATAGAAGATTGAAAGAAAGATTCAGTACACGATGTATTTTGTGAAGAATAAGATTACCTGAAGGTGTTGGAAGGATACCTTTACCTGTGTGTTGTATGGGAAGTTGATGTCCATTGCCAAGAATGACCTGGGATGACCCTGTATACGGATCAATGGAGGATAGCTGAGTTGAATCTGCAGTTAAATGTGTGGATGCACCACTGTCAAGATACCAGTTTGATTGGCGTGGTGCTTCAGGTGTACTGAACAAAACGGATTGTGGTGAGTTGTCATTTAAGTGAAATCATTTCTATGCCAACAGCGGATGGCCGAGTGGTCTGATTTCATGCAGATTTGACATATTATGTTTCGATTTATAGTTTTATCTCCACGAGCAGGTAAAGAACTTGGTCCACGACCCCTTCGTCCATGATTTCCACTGAATCGACTTCGACCACGACCACGTGATGTCGTCAATGCCATTGTTTGATCGGTGAGGTGTATATTTTGGAGATCTTTTGCTGCTTCTTGAATTAAATTCTGTTCTTTGGTACATAATAGGCTATACAGGTCATCCAGGCTGAGAGGTTGAAGATTTTTCCTGATCACAGTCTTGAACGCTTGATATGAAGCAGGGAGTCTGTTAAGTATGTAGAGTATAACGTCTTCTGGATCAATGTGGCTACCCGTCGCTGTGATTGCATCAACCTTGGATTTTATATCCAAGAGGTACGCAGTCATGGATTTGTCTCCCTTGGTCAAGTGATGAAGCTCATTTTTCAGTTGAATGACACGAGAGCGTGTCATGGATTGTAGACGATGTGCTAATGTTGCCCAAATTTATGAGCAATGTGTCAAAGATAGCACATATGGTAAGATCGTTGGAGAGATTATCGAACATAAGGCAGCAACAAGATTTTGATCCATGAGAACCCAGTTGTCTTGAGGAGAAATATTGTTGGACGAAGTGATTTATACAGAAGAAGTTGGAGAAGAGGTCGTACCATCCAAAAAAACCTTTGAAGCCATTTGCGCTAAAAACTTTTTCCACCTGTGATCTCCAAATCGGATAGTTGTCTGCGGTTAAAGAAGTTGGGACTAAGTTCTTGATATTGCTTATCAAGAACTTAAGTTGTGAAGGAATGGCGATCTGATATGAAGAATGTTGCGGATTCCATAATGGGGGAAGATGTGGAAGAATCGGTCGTAGTTGCGCAGAAGAAAGAAAGATAGAGCAGAATAGAAGAAGAGGAACGAGAGAAAAAAAAATCAGTCGTAAGGATTGTACCGCTCTGATACCATGTTAACCTGCATGTGTTGTTTAAACCAACAAGCAAAGCACAGTGGAAACTGGAAATCTATAAAACTATCATATTAACTCTTGTTATGCAACGTTCAGTACAGAGGACTTATATATAGAAAATAGAAACAATAAAACAAGAATAAAGAGGTACACATGTACAGAAATAATTGGTAGCAGGTTTATTGCTGTCCTTTCTTGGTTTTAGAAGTTTCTAGACTTTTGGTTGTTAATAGCATTGAGATGTCCAAAACATGCAAAATGATCGATGGAGATACATTTGGACTATCCTATGTTGTCAAGGGTTATAGTAGAAGTAATCATAATGCTCCCCTCGGAAATTTGTTAAAAGTTGTCATTTTGGAGATTAGAATTTTTTTTTTCGAGAGGGAGCATAATATTAAGTTAAGTGTTGCAGAGATGAGGATGCTCAGGTGGATGAGTGGCTTTACTCTTAGAGACAGGATACGAAATGAGCATATATGTGAAAAGATTGGAGTAGCTCCAGTGGCAGATAAGATTAAAGAGAGTCGTCTTAGATGGTTTGGTCACATAAAATGGCGACCTTCCGATGACCCAGTTAGGAGAGTAGATGTATTAGATTTAACTTATGATAAGAAAGATATAGGTAGACCTAAAAAGACTTGGTTAGAAAATATTAGAAATGACATTTTTTATTAGATCTAAATGAGAATTTGACTCTTAACCGGGATTAATTATTCTGTGAGGATGCCGAACGTCGTCTGGAGACCAACCAGAATGCACCATGTCACCCCTTCGTTATGTACCGTGCCTCGGTACTGCTCGGTACCGCTAACGTGACTGCACCTGATTCGCCTCTGGACGTAGAGCAGAGTCCGGCCTCCGCACAGATAATTTCTCCTTAATCGGACACAATGGAGAAAAAGAATTCATGTAGCTGACCCCATGTAGTGGGATAAAAGGCTTGATGTTGTTGTTGTTGTAGAGGGAGCATACTCAAATTTTGAGGACTATTATGTGGTAATTTATTACGTTGTTCATTGTGGCTCCTTTTTTATGGATTTAATCCTCTGTCCTCTTCTATAAGTATATACTTATTTAAATCAAATCATATAAATTTTGAAGTTATCTTTTGTGATATTTGATCTCTTTTATAAATATTTTATGGTCGATCATCTTTACTCTTAAATTGACACTTTCCTAAAATAAAATTAGGTGTAATCTTTGCTTAACAAGAAGATCAGATCATAAACAAGGACATGGAAAGCCTTTTGTATCATCATTATCATTACATTAGCCTGAACTAAATTATTTGAGGCCCTGTATAAAAAATATTTCTTCCGACTTAAAAGTCAAAAAATTGCTTCATTTACTTTGTTGATTTTTTGTCCTATAATGGAAAGAAGTCTGAAGTTCCTATCTGTATTGCTGTGAGATTGTTAGCCCATACAGACTTTTGGAAATAACACCAGACTCAAAGGTGGAATAACTTGAATCAAACAAGTCAATTGTGACTGTCTATTTTTTAGGACATTTAGGTCAATTTTGACAAAACTTATACACATATTAATATTATATATGTAATGCTCAAATTTTAGACATCTTAATTGATAGTCAAAGTTCTAAAGCAATAGACCGAAATGTTCTATTTCTTGTTGGGGAAGATCTATTAAGTAATGCTCATAAGTTGGGAGAAGGCTATTGATGACTATTAAAATTTTATTTGGAGCTCCATAAGTTTTTTATTTTTACTTCTAAAAGCTTATTTTAGGTTTTATTAGAAATAAATTCGGTTGCTTTTGTGGTAAAAAAAATATTAGTCAAAAATATGTTTGTTTAGGTAGTTTTTTCATCATTATTTTAAGTTTTTAATCTTTAAAAAGCAGTTCCTAAAAACATGACAAGAATTTTAAAAAGCAAAAATAAAAAAAATTAGGGTTTATTTGGAACAGTTTTCTTATGACTTTTTAAAACAACTTTTTAACACAGAAGTTTCTTGAATTTAAAATTTTTATACTAAAACGTTGTTTAGAAAGCAGTAAGAAAGCTGTTCCAAACAAAGCCTTAAACAGCCCCAAACAAAATCTTAGCCCTAATTTCAATGAATTTCCAAAACTAACATTTTTAAGACAATTTTGAAGTAATGGTGAAAAAATATTAATTTTTCACAACTGTTTTTCTTACAAAAAAATTAAGCCAAAAAACTATTTCAAATAAAGCCTAAGGCACGCGCTTAAGCTTAGCAGCCATGATTTTTGTTTATTACGTTCTACACTAATGTTTTATTATTTGTTAATCTATTTTCAGTAGGATTTAAACTAGATTAAGCTTAATCCAAACTAAATAGTATTTTAAATCTTATTATTTTGATAAATTCATTTATCAATTAAAGCTAATATTTGTCTAATATCACAACTCATTAGAATTAACCGATTTAATATATTTTAAGAATTTTTTTTTCTTTCATAAATCTTAAATCTTGCAACAAATAGCCAAATTAATCATCAACATTTAATAATTATGAAATATTTTAAAATTATTAATCCCCTAAAGATTTCATAAATCTGGATTTACAGGATCGTTTTATAGGCACCTGTTTTGGATACTGAAATCTAGCAAGAGACAGTGAAATTGCTGATCTTAAAGATCAAATAACAATAGAATTTATTATCTCGTTTTCTGTAAGTCCTTTGTGCATTATGTTACAGCCTTCTTCCCATAAACTGAAGCAGTTTTATTAATTTCGAACTATACTTCCTTCTTCATTTGATGAATGTAGTTGCTCTTTATACGAGGATTCAAAACCATTAGAAATTTCATTTCAACTATGCCTTTCACACCCATCCTGACGATTTCTTTACTTGTCCTGTATATAGTTCCTCTCCATGAAGTTTCTGGCTACGTAGCAGAACTATAGTATAGCATCTTTTGGTTACCTGCTCCAGAACACGATAATTTTTCCACTTTAAGGAAGAAAAGTTCTCAATGAAACATATTCAAATGTTTATCAGATTAAAAAGAGAGGAAAAAAAAAACAATTTTCCATCACTGTGAAGTTATAAAATGAAAAACATTAGCCCATTTCCAACCTACTAAATAAAGTCTTAAATGCACAAAGGATAAGCATGATATGCCTACAATAAAACTACCAGATGAAAATCTGCCATTTTTGTATCAGTTCTTTTACTGTGCAGACACAAATGTCTCTAATGATTGTTCAGAGACTGAAGCCAAACCCTGCATCAACCTAACAATCTCAGCTGTATCATCCAAATAGTACTTTGCCTTGCTGGGCTTCCGACCCACTGTGCATGCAAAAACTTCAGCTGAGGGCGGCAATGAGTGGCCATCGACAGCACCAGTTATCACTTCGAACATGTCTTCGTCAGATCTGTCATCTCCAATGCAAAGAACAAAGTCTGGTAACAATCCTCTCTCCCTCATGGTGGAAAGCAACCGCTCAGCCACAAGACCTTTGCTCACTCCCTGCACATAACAGATTCATACAGCAATTCATTGGTAAAGCTCATACATCATATAGAGTTCTTATTAATCATGAAGTTGTATGGTAGTTGCAAACCTGAGGCTTGACCTCAACATTATTCTGACCAGTCTTCACTGAAACTGGCTCATTTGCGAGCACACTTTCTAGATGATCGAGAAGCTCCTTAGCTTGGCAAGATCCAAAATCAGGGTCTGCATCCTCATAGCACCAAACCATGGAGGTCTCTTTGTCTTCAATGGTGGAACCATCAGTAGTCTCAGTGTATAGAGTCATTACAGGTTCCGCAATTGGCTTCCAGCTGCAGTCAGCCACAGGAATGCATGTCTTCCATTCTGCATCTCTATTAAGCCTGAGAGCAAACAGCTAATGTTATGCACTTGTTGCATTTAAAGGAATAAAAGAAAAAGAAACTGGTACCTTAAAAAATAGCCATGTTCAGCTGCCATCCCCAGATTCTCACAAGGAGAGAACCAGTCACTGAGTGTGCTACGGCTACGAGCACTGACGAGAAAGACTACATTGTTCTTGTCACGGCACAGGCTGTTAAGCACCTCGATTGATTGCTGGCTAGGACTCTTATCAATCGAAGCTTGAGGCATGAGAGTACCATCGTAATCCAAAAGAATCGCTCGAGTGCTAGTTCTTCTATATGCAGACACAATATGCTCCATAGATAGCTTCCTGAAATTTGGATCTAGGGCAACAACTCTAAACCCCAGACCAAAACCAATTCCCCAACATCTCCTCCTGATATGATCCCTGCAAGTTCTCTCCAAATCTTGAAGAAAACTGTTAGCCCAATAGCCCACATCATGAGTACTCACATATCTATAGTGTTTTTCATGCCTCAACTGTTTTTCTGCCTCTGGCATCTCCAATGCAGAATCCATGGCATCTGCTACAGCATCAATGTTCCAAGGATTCACCCGAATAGCCCCGCTCAAAGATGGGGAGCATCCAATGAACTCCGATACCACTAACATGCTCTTTCTAGGCATTGAAGGGCTGAGACCCAGTGCTTGATCCAATCTCTCGTTCCCTTGTCGCGAGACAATGTACTCATAAGGTATAAGATTCATTCCATCCCTTACTGCAGTCACTAAACAACACTCAGCCACCACATAATACGCTACCCGCTCATAAAACTGCAGCGGCTTATCTATCATGATCACAGGTTCATAACCTGGTCGGCCAAATGTTTCATTAATCCGTTTCACCATTGCATGGCTTTCAGCCTGCACCTCCACCACATCCTTCCCCTTACCTCTTGCTGGATTTGCAATCTGAACCAGAACTACTTTGCCTTGACACCCAGGGTGTTGCAAGAGAAGTTGCTCAAAAGCTAGAAGCTTCAAGCTGATTCCTTTGAATATATCCATGTCATCAACCCCAAGCAACATTGTCCTACCCTGGCTGGAGAATTGCTTCATAAGTTCTAAAACCTTCATCTCAGTCCCCGGCAAGCTCAGAACAGATTTCAGCTGTCCCATATGAATCCCAACTGAGAGAATTTTAATACTTACAGTTCTACCATAGTACTCCAAACCAATATACCCCCTCTTTGATTCATAAGTAAGCCCAAGCATCCGGCTGCAACAAGATAAGAAATGGCGGGCATAATCGAAAGTATGGAATCCAATTAGATCTGAGTTGAGCAGAGCTCGAAGAATCTCTTCACGAACAGGCAAAGTCTTGTAAATCTCCGAAGAAGGAAAGGGGCTATGGAGGAAAAATCCGAGCTTTACTCTATTAAACCTCTTCCTAAGGAAGGTGGGGAGAATCATGAGATGATAGTCATGAACCCAAACAAAATCATCATCTGGGCTGATAACTTCTAAAATCTTATCAGCAAACACCTTGTTTGCAGATACATAAGCCTGCCATAGAGATCGGTTGAATCGACCACCAAGCTCTGCAGATAGCGGAAGCATATAATGGAAAAGAGGCCATAGATGCTGTTTGCAGAAACCATGGTAGAATCTAGATAAGAGGTCTGGCGGGAGGAAGGTTGGGACGCAGTTGAACTTCTCTAATAGGACTTGTGACACTTCGTCTTGCTCGGAGGGAGGGATTTCATGGCCAAGGCAACCTACATAGATGAACTCCATGCCTCCTGCCCGGTCGCCAATGGTGTCCTTGAGCTGAAGCAGAAGGGAATCTTCATCCCACGAGAAGGACCATCCCCGACCGCCGCCATGCCGGCGGTGAACGCGGATTGGGAGCTGGTTGGCCACTATGATTGTCCGGCCATTAGGACCGGAGGAGGATGATGCATCGTCCGTGTCGTCGGTATCGGAGGAGGAAGAGGAAGAGTCTATGTCAGGGACAATGCCGGAAGCCGTGACGACGCGGGGAATCAGCCGTCTGAGCCGCCCTAATGAGGATGGCTCTCCAGAGGCGAGTTCGAGGAGATTGGAGTAGGATCTTGACACCATTTTAAAGACAGAAATCAAACCCAAACGATTTCCCCCTTTCAGCGGTTGGATAGAAGTCGAAGGCTTAACAAAGCGCTTTCTTTATATATAGAAGAGATAGAGGGCTTTCGTAATTCTTTGTCGAGTAAATAGCTAGGGTTTTGAGAGCACTTCGAAAAGGAATGGAGACAGATAAGTTCGGGAAACGTCCGCAAGGAATCGAATCAAACCGAGAGTAGAAAAATCAGAAACAAAGCACCGAAAAGACCGATTTTTTTCACGAGAAAAAGCTCAAAAACAAGATGAAACTAAGCAGCTTGGATCGGTAGCAATGGGATGATGAATTCGAAACAGAGCAGAGATGAGATTGATTACATGGATTCATTCTGCTATATACAGCAAGAAAGAAGCTTTGGCTTTCCAGATCAAGTAAACGAGAAGATATCGATAGCGACCCAAATCCTACACGCCAACCTTTTGATCTCAGGGCCTCCGGCGACAGCTTCTTTTTTGAGCGAGAAAAAGAGAAAATTCGAAGAAAAAAAGGCATATTGCAATGGATTTATACAAGCGAGGAGCTCAAAGCTGGCTAGACAGATCTTTTAGGCTGGCTGATAATTACACTCCGTTTTACGCAACGAATGCCCATTCTTGCGAACTCGTGTGTGAGCGTGAGTTGAAACGCGGGAGTGCGTATAGTTATGGACACGGCCCTCTCTTTTTCTAATTTTAATAATTGCCGTATTTTTGGATTTCCAGCTCGGATGGTTTCGGTATAAGGATATTACACTTTTACCCTTCGGTTGGTCGTGAACTTAAAAAATGTGAGATATCCGCTGGGGAGTGGATGAGACTCGAACGGGCCCACAGCCAACGTCTTGTTCCAACGTAACAGCACGTGATTGTCACGTGTTTACGGTCCTACGCGTTACGAGCAGGAAAGATACACACGTGTTCTTTAGTTTCCTCGACGGGTCACTCGATTATCCGCTTGCGGTATGGGTGTGACTTGCTCAAACGGATTTGTGTTCACACTGCTCATTTTAAATTTTTAATATAAAATATACTTCTAAATATTTAAAAAAAGTTATTGAAATATTAAAGAATTAATAAATACTTAAATTTTAATTTCTCTCCAATGATTTCTTATTAATTTCCCTTAAATTATCGTTTTTATCAATTTATTAATAAGAGTCAGAATTTGATTAATCTTGTAGAATGGAGTGCAAGTTCTATCTCAAGCTCAATAATTACTCAAGCTCAAATTCAAATTTATTCTAGGATGACATGTGACTTTACTATCAAACAATCTTCTAGGTAAAAAATAAAGAGCTTAGGTAAGAATCATCGGCGGCCTCCTTCTGGTGACCCGATTAGGAAAGTAGATGTATTAGATTTGACTTATGTTAAGAAAGGTAGAGGTAGACCTGAAAAGGCTTGGTTAGAAAATATTAAAAATGATCTTTTTTTATTAGATTTAAACGAGAATTTGATTTTTAATATGACATAATAAAAAAAAAGAATTCATGTAGCCGATCCCACATAGTGGGACATAGGCTTGTTGTTCTTGTTGTTGTTGTTGTAGAGATGAGTATGAAGAGTGAGAGAGGGAGATGGAGAGATATGAGAGTATAAAGTATGAGGAGGGCACTTCCTGTAGTTGGATTAGGGGATGTCAGTGGTGACTTGACAGCTCGAATGAAGATAAGTGGCCTTGGAAGGTTGGTTTTGTCTAGATAGGAATACCAAGGCCTTTGATAAATTCGTACGAGACCCTTGATGCATGTGCTTGGGATGACTCTTCGATTTGATTGGTTAGGATGAGTCGCGCTTCATGCTAGCAGGGCCTTAGATGTCAATGTGATTGCATTGGTTGAGTCCTCTTTGTGGGACATATTAAATAGCTCTGAAATCTGAACATGAACATGTACATGTATACAAAGTCAATATTTCTTGTCTAACTTGAGCATATTTAGCATTGAACAGAGATATAATTAATGTATTAATTATGTGACATTATAGATGTATTATTGTATTTTATATAAACTATATATGAACACATCATGAATTTTTAATAAGTTGCAAGTGATTAGTTCAATTGCATTAGTAGTGTACAACATTCTTTTTCTTTAATATTTGAAATAAAGCAAAAGTAGCCAAAAGTAAAATCACAAATGATGTAATTACACTTGAAAATCACGCAAAACAAGTTATTTACATATCTCATGTTGCACTTGCACCCATGTGTGATTCCCACTCATCACATCACCACTTGACTCCACCATCTATGATCCCCCATGCACCACTATCATCGCTATTGTTTGCTAACCGCCCATCGCCATTTGCTGTTACTGCTCATCACTACTCTTAATGTTATCGCATAGTCGTCACCTACCACTACCCACATCTATCATTCATAGTCGTCACCACCCACCATCCTCGCTCATCATCATCATTATCATGGCCCGTCACTGCCATTGCCTATAACCACCAATTTTTATTTTAAATATATATATCTTTTTTTAATGAATATTTTATAAAGAGTTGATCATAATAATGATTTATGTATACTTTTACTTTTTTATGAGAATTCCATGAGCAGCTTCTCATTAATTTTTTTCCTATTTACAGGCCCCTGATTCATAAAAGAAAACATACAAACAAATTACTAATTAACAACAATTGATAATAAATATTTCACCTAATTATTAATACTCTTATTTATATCATAATAAAATATAGTTGAATTTAAATAATTTGAATAATATATGCAGTGATTAGTTATAAATATGCGGTCATTCATAATTTTAAAAAATAAATAACAAAAAAAAATTCTTATTTAAATTATTCAAAATAATTATTTGGTCCATTAAATTTAACCTTTTAATAATATGTTGAAAACATGAAATGTGGTTATTTTTATAACTTTGATGGGTTTATTTACTACATTTGAGAATTCAAAGCATTATAGAAATCAAATATAAAAAGATACCAAATCTTTATAAAACTAAAACCTGTCACATGAACGATTTATTATTCTGTTCGGAATCCGGAGGGCGTCCGGAGTCCAATAAAAAAGTGCCACGTCACTCAAAAAATATACCGCGGTCCGTGCCCACAGTGATACCTAGAGGTTAATTGAGTACTCACGATCGGATACGGCTCAAAATAGGAACAACTCTGGTAAATACAAGGAAAGGGCATGACGACGTCAGGACGAGGATTGCAATTGACATTATGGCGTTGTAGGCTGGATAATGATCGTCGAGTGCTCATGATCATGCACAACTCATGTCAGAATGGCTTGGGTAAATGTAGGGAGAGAGCAGCTATGGCAGGGATGTGGAGGTAAAAGCTCAAGATATGGGTGTCAAAAATTAATCATAATTTAAAATTAAAATGTTTACTAAAGATCTTGAATTATAATTAAGCATTTATATTTCAACATTATCTTTGAAATTGAATTGGAATAAATGATTTGGGCCATTAAATCCCACTTGAAAAAGAGAAAAATAAAATTAATGGAGCAATCACCCGTTCCATACTCTAATATTAAAATGAGGAGATTATATCAACTCTCAGTTTTATAAAAAATTGATTATAATTAAATCATAATAATTGATGGAAAGATCATGCATTAATATTGATGTATCATCCAAAAATTATCTTGATCGGACGCGAATCTTGAGGCAAAAATCGAGTTGGAAACTTCAAAAATTAAATCGGGAAACATCTGAACTCCGATTTCAGCAAACTGATAGTCGAACTGAACGTCTTAGAAATACGAACCCAACGACACAAAATTCAACTCAATTCGAGCCCAAATGAGTCCAAATCAAAGACCCGAAGAACATTTGGAGGGTTCAAATTATAATTTGGATTACCAAACTATTTCCAAATGTGACATGCTTATAGTTGAATCATGCGGCTCGACGAGACAAATCCAACAAGCCTAAGATTGTCGAAATCGAATATCATTAAGGCCTTCAAATGCTTAATAAACGGTCCATGATCAAGAGATTCAATATCGGCCGTCCATTCAAACCACTCTCAATTTACCCTTGATCTTTCTCTTTTTTTACAGGCCATGCCACTCTAAAAAAATTATAAATATACCCCTCATTTCTCATGAGAGGGGACCCAAGCAAGAAGAGAAGAGAAGGAGTCAAGGAAGAGAAGAAGAAAGAGAGTTATCTTGCCACCAGACTCCTCCTCGACGACTACCGGCAGCCAACCGACACAAAAGTTCTGCTTGACCGCTGACTGACGCTTGAGTTCTGCCCGACCGCCGACTAACGCTGGAGTTCCGTTCGACAGCGGACTGATGCTGGATTTCCTCCCGACCACCAAGTGTCGTCGGATTTCTGATCGCTGTTTGTAATTGGTTTTTAACCCGGCGGTTGATTATTGTAATCTGATCGTCCTCAATTTCAAGGACGATTTAGTCATTTGTAATCCAATCAAACACTAGTGGAACCATTTCAATTGGTCGTGGCCCCATGGTTTTTTCATTTTCCAAAGTTTTCATGTAAAAATCCTGATGTTCTTTCATTTTCTGTTTGTGTGCTTGCTATCCGTACAATACTGAGACTAAAATTTCTAACTCTATCACCGTGTATATTCTAGCCTGCAACAAATATTAAAATGAGGAGATATTGCCAAATCTTAGTTTTGTAAACATTTTAATGTAATTTAATAAAGAAAAATAGAATCAATGAATAAATAATAAATAATAGTTATTGAATTCATTAGAAATAAGAAGGTTATAAAAATGGACCGGACAATAAATCGGAAGGAGAGGTTCACGATTCAACTGGTTGAAGTGGGGTTGAATCAGATGATGTAATAAATAATAATATTATTAAAAATTAATTAAATTAACATAATATAATATAAATATATGAGAATTAAATAATATTTATCATTTTTTTAAAAAATATAATAAAAATTTATAAATATAAATATCATTTGAGAATAATATATTATATATTTATGATTAACAATATTTATAAGAATAATATTTAATATAATATATACATTTATAATATTAAAAATTTATGATCATTAATATAATATAAATATATGAGCATTTAATAATATTTACAAAATAAAAAAAAATAAAAATTTATAAATATACATATCATTTGAGAATAATATATTTATATATTTATAATTAAATATATTTATAAGAATAATATTTAATATAATATATAAATTTATAATATTAAAAATTTATATTATTAATTCTTATAATATACATTATAACAAATTTATAATAAACATTACCCAAATTTATATTATGAATTTTTATAATATATTATTAATTCTTATTTTTAATCTAAACTATACATGCAACTTTTTTAGTCTCACATCATATGAGGAGTTTGAGGTAGTTGTCTTTAAGCCTTTATATAGTATGAAATACACGTTTTTTTACTAAACACATTATATGAGATATTTGAGATAACATGCATATATTATGGTATAATTAATCATCATATTTAATAAAAATATTTAAAAACGTTAAAAGAATTTAATAAACTAAAATATATTGTTTAAAATTTAATTAAAACAAAAATATTTTTTTATACAACCGACCAGTTCTTTCCAACACGGACCAGTTCAATGATTCACCGGTTGAACCATCGGTTTGATCTGATTCGATGTGAAACCAGTTTTGTAAGCTGGATTAGACCGATCACCAGATTGATTCACTGTTGAACTGGCCAGTCCAGTCCGATTTTCAAAACATTGGGAAATAATGTTTTAAGGTGAACTTATGAATTATTAAATTTATTTTAAAATTAATATAATATAAATTTTTATATGCAATGCTAATCTTTAAGAAAATTAATACAATTTTAACTATTATAATATAATTTGTTAAATAATAAAAAAATTCCCCTCAATCATTACATTACAATTAAGCAAGGGTGGAACCACATGCTGGTCAGGGGGGCAATTGCCCCCCCTCAAAAAAAAAAAAAAATTATATGAGAGTAAAATTTTAGTACAAATTTTTTTTGCCCCTCCTAAAAAATTACTTTTGCCCCCCCTAAAAAATCCTTTTGTCTTAATTTGCCAAATATTTTTTCCAAACGCTCCCTTAAAAAGCCTTTTTGCATTAATCCTAATGATGACAAGTCTTAATCTACTGCTAATCTAAAAAGCATACTCTAAAATGTCTATATATTTCTTCACATTTAGTTCTAATTTATTACACAAATTTTTTCTTCATTTTTAATAACTAATTATTTTTTATTGAATTTGCCCCCCCTCAAATGTGAAGCCGGTTCCGCCCCCTGCAATTAAGTTATTAAATATTCATAAATATGATATAATTAAATCATTTATTTAATAGTTGATTTATATTTTTTAATGATTTAATTTCATTTATCTTCTAAATATTATTATAAACAATTTTATTGCCGTAAGGAATAAGATGGGATGCATGAAATTAATAATAAAATTAGTATTAGAATCATGGAGCAAAGCCATTCAGATACATTTCCCCAACAAGCTACTAACAAATACCAATGTGGTAAGCTCGCTAATGTTTACCGACACGTGTCGATGGGGCCATGCAAGTCAATCAATTAGCCAGCATTATGAACGGATAATGATTAAAACTAATCTAATTTTTTTTAATAAATTTTTTCTTATCATAAGAAGTAGCACATGTGTTACACGTTAATATACAAGAAATTACTTTATTATTTAATAGCCCTCTAAATTTGTGACAAATAGCAAATCTTACATATTTTACCCATTTTTTTTAATTTTGAAATTTCTGTTACCATCCTTGCAAAGAACAAATATTCTCTAAATTTCTTACATCTAAATTTGAGGCCAATATTACAAGTTTAAATTTTTTTTTTGTAATTATTATTTAAAAAAAGGTAAAATATAAGTTGAAGAATAAATTATAATGTCTACTATTTATACTTTTAAAAAGTTTAATAATTGTTTTATTTTTAATATAATAAAATATTTATTTCTCAATATAAATGACTAAAATATCATTAATCCAATGATTTCCAATTTTATTCGTATTAATTTTTTTTATAGTAGGCATAACAGAAAAAAAACTCTTACTACTTATAATATATTTATCTTAAAACAAATTGTAATTTTTTTTAATTTATCATTATTGCCGACTAGTATATTCGCGGCAGTAAAGTGAGAGTGTTTGTCTTAGCGGTGCACGAATATCTAGCATACAAACAGATAGTTCAGAGAGAGTAAGAAAACACCAAAAAGTTTTTACTTGGAAAACCCGCAAAGGGAAAAACTACGGGACCTTACCGAGGAGAAGAGATTTCACTATACTTGTGTGTATTATAAAGGTTGACCTATCCCATAACTTTGAAGATGATGAGATTACAATAGTTTGGAGTGTCGGTAAAACTTCGCATAAGTACTCGAGAGCTTGTAATGACCGTGGTCAAACGACGAAGGTCAGATCTAGTAGTAATGACTAAAAGAAGATCCAGCAAATGTTGGTGACCAGGCAGAGGTCTGACAGAGGTCGGTGGCTGGGCAGAGGTCTTGTGGCGGTCCGGTGACCTTGCGGTGGTCTGATGGAGGTAGGTGGCCGGGCAGAGGTCTGGAGGCGACCGAGCGATGGAAGTTTGCCTGTAGTGGTGCTTGGATGGAGCTCTAATTTTTTAAAGCCTCAGAGCTCTCTCCAATCTCCAGCCAAAAGTCCCCTTTATGTGAAGAGTGGTTATCTATTTATAGATTTTGAGAGTGACATACTTTATAAATATGGAGGAGATCCAAGAAAATTTTGGAGTGCTCCATCTGACCGCCCATATTGATTCCCTCGATTATAAATCATTTGTTCATCATTTAAATACCTTAATGATGTCAGAATTGTAAGATCTTAGGCTCGTTGGATTTTTCTTGTCAAGCCACTTAATTCGACTATCAACATGTCATATTTGGATGTCATTTGATCATATAATTGATGCTTTTAAGCGTCTAAATATGCTTTGGCCCTTGAATTTGGATTCACATGAGCTCGAATTGGGGTAATTTTTGTGTGATGGGTTCGTCTCCTTGAGATGTTTGATTTGGCTATAAGTTAGCTCAAATTGGAGTTCAGATGGTCCCGAATTTAATTTTGGAATGTGCCTCAAGATTCATGCTTGATCAAGACCATTTTTGTGACATATCAGTTTCTCCCATATTTTTGGATGTTGAAACTTGTGCAGTCTGAAAAAATATATCCAAGTTTTTGTCACATTCTAGGATCTATATTGGAAGAATTATAACTATTGTTCATTTTAACCATTTAATTAAAGCTTACTAATGAATAATGGAAAGAAACATGATTGCATTTTTTTCTTGTCCGGAGCCTCATATTATAGGATATTTATTCTTTCTTGAAAATATGTAAAATCATATAATGAATACATAGTCCACCAAGTAATTAAAATCTTATAGCTGAAATCAATGCAAAATAAAAGAGAACAATATACTATAAATAATATAAAAATATATATGCATCAATGTATATATTGTATCAATTTATACTTTTATATTTCATCACATCTCAATCCATTACATCATCAGTCACAATATCAGTAACAATCAACGGTACTAATACGAGTAATAATATTTGTATCATGATCAATAATGTTAAATAGTGTTAATGATAATAAATAGTATTAGTGTCAGTCACAATATCAGTACAGTATTCGTAGTAGTGCTACTATCAATATTCAGATATTCAGTAAGTGCATCTTAAGGGTATCTTGCTCCTACATTTATGACTCCTAATCAGTTGCCCCTTATAACTTCTAATCAATATACTCCTTATAACTCCCCTTAAATCACATGAATCAATCACTCTGACTCCTTATAACTTCCAATCAATCTCTAACTCCTTATGACTTACGATCATTGAATCATGTGGATCAGTAGGGTATCACATGGAGTTATTATATCAGGTATATGATATCATTCAGTATTTCATTTAAAATATAATAAAATCATATCAATCATTAGAATGATCAAATCTATAATATATCCAAATTTGTATGGTGAAAGCTTAAGAAATTAAGAGATAATATTTTTTTTTCAGATTTAGGAGAGATAAAATTTGTAGAAATCAAAATTATTGAAAATAAAAATAAGAGATTAGTCACTTATAATGAATAGAATAAAATCTGTAATAAGAATGACCAACAAATATGATTTAAAGATTTTTCACTCTCCTCTCTCTTCTTCCCCTCTTTTTATTTCTTTATGGCCAAGCAACCAAGTGAGGGAGTCGATGGGGTGAGGCAGGAATATTTATAAATATATATACATACTATTCATGGCATAGCACCGTAGTGCTCACCAGATCAGAGCACCAAAGCCCTCTACTTAGAAATTTTCATATTTTTCAAAAAAATTATTTCACATATTTGAGCTATTATAATCTCCCCACCTACGAAAAATATTATCCTCGATTTTTCTATAGTAGTGATCTATAGTAGAGAGAGAGAGAGAGAGAGAGAGAGAGAGAGAGAGAGAGAGAGAGAGAGAGAGCATGCTCAAAAAAAATTTTGTACTCAAATCAAATAATTATAGATAGAAAATCATATTTCTATTCAGCATATAAGTTTTAGTTATATTTCAATTTTTGTAATAATTATTGCTTTAATACTGTTTGTAACAGCCCACACTCTTAACTATTGAGTTATTATCTGCTTTGGCCTAAGAGCCTCACGGTTTTATCTTGTTGTTGTAACTTTTCAGGAGGTCACCCATCCCATGATTTCTCCGGGATGAGCATGTTTAACTACAGAGTTTCTTAAATGAAATTTCAACTATTACACCAAAAGGCGCCTCAATGTTTAAGAGTTTAACATCTTTTTGTACTTAAGGGATTTTACAATTTTTCACAAAAGTGGTAATGTAAAATTATAATGTTTATATTATCACAAGGTGTGACCGCTCCCGGGATGCCAATGTGGACCTCTTATCGGGGTCGTGAACCAAATAAAATATCTCTGATTCTAATTTTAGAATTTTTTTGAAGTCGAGTCATCGATTGGAATGAGAAATGTTAAAAAATACGGTATATAATATAGAATGGCTAGATATGGTATATACTTTTGTATAAAGTTTTATTGCATTGATGTAATTCTGATAGTGTTATCGAGACTCTGGTTCTACCAATTAATATGATTTTTTTACTGTTGAATAGTACTGCTTTGACATGATTGGTCATTATTTCATTGAATTGACGCCTATACTAGTTTATGGAATTATTGGTTGTTTTACTACTCTTTATCATATAGTTTATGTTTTACATACTTTACTGTTAATAAGCATAAACTTTATTGTTTCTACATTGATTCCTGATTATATAATTGTGTTATGAATTAGCTAATGACATGCATATTGCTTTTGCATAGTGCTTTGAATTCAATTATAGAATTTTAGTGACCCGCTGTGCTATTTAGCTCATTATATGTGGTTTAAATGATTTTAGGTCAAGGAATAGGTTCATAAGTGTGAGGATGATCAAGATTCCTCAGATTCAGTTTCTTTTTATTTTAGTTATTCTTTTGTACTCATGAATGAAATCATATATCGTGATTGTACAATTTCTGAGTATTGTATATGATTTTTTTTTCAATGAATATAGATGCATATGGATGTTTTGATCAATAGAATTTGTTTCCACTGAGATATGATTTTATTACTGATAAATGAAATTAAATAGCTAAGATTATTATCTAATAAAAGATAAAAGAAAGAATTTTTTCAAATTAAATTCTAGGACAGGACAACACACCACCACCAATTTTTGTTTTAAAAAATATATGTTTTTAATGAATATTTTATAAGGAATTGATCATAATAAGGATTTATAAGGTATACTTTTATTTTTTTTTTAATGAGAATTGGATAAGTAGCTTCTCACCAATTTTTTTCCTAGTCAAAGGACCATGATTTATAAAAGGAAACATATAAATAAATTACTAATATTTTAAGAACAATTGATATAAAATATTTCACCTAATTATTAATACTTTTATTCTTATCATAATAAAAAAATAGTTGAATTTAAATAAGTTGGAAGTATATATGAAGTGATTAGTGATATATATATATATATATATATATATATATATGCAGTCGTTAGTAATTTTAAAAAATAGGTAATACGAAAATTTTCTTATTAGAATTATTTAAAATAATTATTTGGTCCATTAAATTTAACCTTTTAATTATACGTTGAAAATATGAAATGGGGTTATTTTTATGACTTAGATGTGTTTATTTACTACATTTGAGAATTCAAAGCATAATAGAAATCAAATATAAAAAGATACCAACTCTTTAAAAACCTAAAACCTGTCGTATGAACATGCTACACAATAGCTATTTAACGGCTAAAAAAAAAAGCTATTTAACGGCTATGTAATTAACTTAAGAGTGCATGAACAAATTACATGTTTAGGGGTGTCAAAATTAGGTTTCGGGTCGGGTACGTGTCGAAACTGGAATTGACCCGGGTTCAAACGGGTTGACCCGAACCCGACCTGATTTTACAAATGGGTAAAAATTATGAACCCGGACCTGACCCGTCGGGTAACCGGATTGACCCAACTTGACACAATTTTGTAAACACAGACGTGCGGGACGATGGGGACAACGAGACGGCGTGGCTTGCGTCGACGACGGCAGGCGAGGCCAGCACGACACAGAGGGGTCTGGGCTTGGGTCGACGACGGCGGCACACACGGTCAATCCCGACAGATGCGATGCGGGCAGAGGGCAGATGCGATGCTGTTACGATCACATGGGCAAACGAACGTTGTCACGCGGGCAGACGCACAACCGGCAGTATGGTCAGCGCGGGTCAATCCGGGTCATTTCCGAGTCAACTTGAACCCGACACGATTTTTGAAACAGGTCGGTTTGTTGAACCCGAACCGACCCATTTTACAAACAAGTTGATCATAACCTGAAATTTTTAGATCGGATTCGAGTCGAATTTTCGGATCGTGTTAAATATTAGCACCCTTAATATCAAACATAGCAAATATGTAGTCATAAAAAAAGTTACCTTGTGGCAGCTTGTGGTATGAGTAGTTGAAACAGCGAAATCTGAACAATGGCTTGCGGTTGGTGCTGTGACTCCGTAAGCTAAATGGTGGTCGATTGAGTACTCACGATCGCATAAGGCTCAAATATGAACAACTCTGGTAAATACAAAGAAAGGGCATGGCAACATCAGGATGAGGCTTGCAATCAACATTATGGCATTGTAGGCTCGATGATGGTCGATCGAGTACTCGTGATCGTGCACAACTCATGCCAAAATGGTTTGGGTAAATGCAGGGAGAGAGCAGCTATGGCCGAGATGTGGAGGTAAAAGTGCGATTTCTTGAATTATCAATAAATTAATATATTGTATGTATACATACATATATTGATGGCATTTTGTATAAAATATTTAAAAATGTTTAGCAGAATGAAATATTTGATGCTAATTATTAATTAATGATGAATTATATGACTCAATTTTAGGATCCAAAAAGAATAATAATTATGTTATGATATTTGTTTTGATGTGAACTTATGAATTATTAAATTTTTTTTAAAAATAATATAATATAAATTTTTATATGTAATATTAATCTTTAAGAAAATTAACTATTTTAATATAATTTTTTAAATAATAAAAAAATTCTCCTCAATCATTACATATGATATAATTAAATGATTTATTTAATAGTTGATTTATATTTTTTAATGATTTAATTTCATTTATCTTCTAAATATTATTATAAACAACTTTATTGCCCTAAGGAATAAGATGGGATGAATGAAATTAATAATAAAATTAGTATTAGAATCATGGAGCAAAGTCATTGAGATACTTTTCCCCAACAAGCTACTAACAAATACCAATGTGGTAAGCATGCTAATGTTTACCGACACGTGTCGATGGGGCCATGCAAGTCAATCAATTAGCCAGCATTATGAACGGATAATGATTAAAACTAATCTATTTTTTTTAATAAATTTTTTCCTATCATAAGAAGTATCACATGTGTTACCCGTTAATATCCAAGAAATTACCTAATAATTTAATAACCCTCTAAATTTCTGACAAAAATAGCAAATCTCACATATTTTACATTTTTTTTAATTTTAAAATTCATGTTACCATCCTTGCTAAGTTTGATCTAATCATTGGCGGAGCAAATATTCTCTCAACTTTTTACATCTAAATTTGAGGCCAATATTATAAGTTTAATTTTTTTTATTTGTAATTATTATTTTTAAAAGGTAAAATATAAGTTGAAAAAAAAATTATAATGCCTACTATTTATATTTTGATAAAGTTTAATAATTATTTTACTTTCAAAACAATAAAATAATTTTTTTTTTCAATATAAACGACTAAAATATCATTAATCCAATGATCTCCAATTCTATTTGGCAGTAATTTTTTTATAATAGGTATAATAGAAAAAAGCTCTTTCTACTTATAATGTATTTATCTTAAAACAAAATTTAATTTTTTTTTAATTTATCATTGTTGCATGCTAGTATATTCACAGTGATAAAGTGAGAGAGTTTTCCGTACGTCTAAGCGGTGCATGAATATCCAGCACACAAACAGATAGTTTAGAGAGAGCAAAGAAATATCAGAAAACTTTTACTTAGAAAGCTTGCAAAGGGAAAAATCTCGAGTCCTTGACCAAAAGAAGAGATTCCACTATAATTGGGTGAGTTACAAAGGTTGACTCGCCCCTTAACTTTGATGATGATGAAATTACAAAAGTTTGGAGAGTCGGTCAAACAACGTATAGGTGCTCGGGAGCTTGTAATGACAGTGGTTAGACGATAGATGGGAGTCTGGTAGCAATGGTTGGGAGAAGATCTAGCGAGTTTTGGCGGCCAGGCAAAGGTCCGAAAACTGTTGGTGGTCGGCGGTCGGGCGACCGTGTGGTGCCAGTGGGGGTCTCAGCCCGGGCAGAGGTCTAGAGATGGTTAGGCAGTTGGGCGGTCAGCCAACGAAAGTTCAACTGTGGTGGAGCTTGGGTGGAACTCTAGGTCCTTGAAGCCTCAGAGCTCTCTCCAATCTCCAACCAAAAGTCTCCTTCATGTGGAGAGTGGGGGCCTATTTATAAATTTTGAGAGTGATACACTCAATAAATATGGATAAGATCTAATGGAAATTTCAAGTGAGCCATCTAACAGCTTATATTGATTCCCTCGATTATAGTTCATTTGTTCGTCATTTAAATTTCTTAATGATGTCAGAATTGAGAGATCTTGGGCTCGTTGGATTCGTCTTGTCAAGCCGCTTGATTCGAGTATCAACCTATCATATTTTGGATGTCATTTGATCATACAATTGATGCTTTTAATCTTTCAATTATGCTTTGATCCTTGAATTTGGATCCATTTGGGATCGAACGGACTGATTTTGGTGTCGATGGATTCGTCTCCTCTAGATGTTCGATTTGGCTGTAAGTTTACTCAAATTGCAGTTCGGATGGTCCTGAATTTAATTTTGGAATATGCCTAAAAATTCGTGCTTGATCAATGCGATTTTTGGTGTCGTATCAGCTGCCCCTATATTTTTGGAATCAAAATTTATGGGATCCAAAAAAATGTGTCTGAGAACCGAGAAATTACTTTATTATTTTTGGTGACGAATCAATTAACCCCATATTTCACACTTTTTTTTAATTTTGAAATTTATGTTACCTCGGTACCTCCCTTGCTAAGTTTGTTCTAATCATTAGCCAAGCAAATATTATAAGTTTTTTAAAAAAATTGTTTGTAATTATTATTTTAAAAAGTTAAAATATAAGTTGAAAAAATTTTATAACGCATACTATTTATATTTTGAAAAGTTTAATTATTATTTTAGTTTTAATATAAATATTGACTAAAATATCATTAATCCAAATTCAATGATCTCCAATTCTATTTCATAGTTGATTAATAGAAAAACTTTCTTTCAACTTATAATGTATTTATCTTAAAACAAATTTAATTTTTTTTAATTTATAATCAGAAAATTATGATTATAATATCCTCATTCAATTTATTTTTAAATAAAAATCAGTGTTACAATGAGATGATTAAAAGGATGAATATGATAATTTAACTATACTTCCATTTTAATAAATAATAATAATAATGATGATAATAAGAGATTTTCGGATTGTTTGAACATTTTTATGAATTTTCATTTAAAATTATTGTTTAAAAAAATCGAATCAAAGTGAATAAATTAAACGGTTCATTTTGATTGAGTTTAGTTTAGTTAGATTAGTAATTATATATGAATACAATTATTTATTAAGTTTAATTATTTTTATTTTATATAAAAGAATCAGATTGAGGTATCTTGTAAATGATTTAGTTAACAATTGTAACTATAATGAATGATTATTACAAGCTATAGCTCATATATATTATTTAATTTTATTTATTAATAATATAAATATTAGCCGAATCAATATATAATATCCAATAGTCATATAAATACAACATTTATTTTTTCACTCATGAGTACAAAAGAATACCAATGAGTTTTTTCCCCACCCATAGACAAATATAGGGGCATAGAATGAAATATTAAAATTTATAGGGTGATATGGGTCATAAGAATGAAATATATGAGTGATATATTTGATATTAAAATTTTATATGAGTGGGAGGAATGTAATATTAAAGTTTTGAATATTAGATATGTAAATAACATGAAATAAAGTGGTATGTAAGTAAATCCCCCATAAAAAAATTTTAGATGAAATAATTAAATTTTTATGTCGAAAATCTAGAAAAAGAAAAAAATCGTTGGACTGGAGATAAATGAAATAGTCCACTACGCATGTGAAATTATATATAGAAGTTTGCTATCCCTCTTAATAGGAGAAGATGATGATAAACACGCATGTGAGATTATAGTCCACGCTAGTAGGGGTGTCAATATTGAACATGACCCGAAAATCCGACTCGAACCCGACACGAAAATTTCGGGTTCGGGTCCTAATTTTGGACTCATTTGGAGTTTCGAGTCAGGTTCGGATTGACCTGGAAACCTGGTTTTGACCCGGCATCCAGCCAGGCTCCCGAACCCGAACAAAGAAGAGCACGAAAGGGAGAAAGTTTCCTTCACAACGAGTGAACTCCCCTTGTTGCTTCCGATCAAAATGTTGTAACTTCCGATCCGAATGGAAGGGAACATCAACCAAGGAGCCAAGTCGAACAGCGCACAAAACTACGAAAGAGAGACAATTTTCTTCACAGCGAGCGAACTCTCGTCGTTGCTTCCGATCCAAATGTTGTAGCTTCCGATCCGAATGGAGGGGAACATCGTCCAAGGAGCGAAGTCGAACAGCGCACGAAAGGGAGAAAGTTTCCTTCACAGCGAGCGAACTCCCCTCGTTGCTTCCGATCAAAATGTTGTAACTTCCGATCTGAATGGAAGGGAACGTCGTCCAAGGAGCGAAGTCGAAAAGCGCACGAAAGGGAGAAAGTTTTCTTCACAGCAAGCGAACTCCCGTCGTTGCTTCCGATCAAAATGTTGTAACTTCCGATCCGAATGGAAGGGAACGTCGTCCAAGGAGCGAAGTTGAACAGCGCACGAAAGGGAGAAAGCTTTCTTCACAGCGAGCGAACTCCCGTCATTGCTTCCGATCAAAATGTTGTAACTTCCGATTGCGACTGAAAGGGAACGTCATCGAAGAGCGAACTATGCGGGTTAGGTTCGGGTTGACCCGAACCCGAAGCTGGTTGGGTTAGGTCCGAAAAATCGACCGTTTTATAAAAACCGGTCGGGTTCGGGTTGACCTAAACAGTGCTGGGTCAGTTTCAGGTTGGACCCAAACCCGACCCATGACCCAATTTTGAAAGCCCTAAATGCTAGCTTAATCTCCAGTTATTACTAGAGAATGGCTGAGTAATGGTGAACCGAACCGAACCGAATCCGACCCACTAGCAACTAGCATGACACGAAGATGACATGTTAACCTAATTTTTATTAAAAAATTTATATCTTATTAACTAAAAAGTTTATGATATTTGATAAAAAATAAGAAGATTATATCAACAAGAATAAGATTTAAGGAAAAAATATTAAACTGATCATTTTTTAGTCAAAAATGGGTTTGTGGGTCAACCTAAGCTCGACATGTTTAATAAATGGGTTGGAAACGTAAACCAAAACTAATCCTGACACGTTTATTAAACGAGTCAAATCAAAGTTGAGTTTTTCGGGTTCGATTTGGGTTAAGTTGATGAGCCAGATCACTTATTGACACCCTTAGATGATGATGATAATGAGCAAATGATTGAGTAATAGTGAAGAATGTTTAGTGTTAAATAAAATAGCTTATTTATATAATTATTTATCACATTATTTTTATGTAAAATTAGGAAATCGACCTTATTTATCAAGAAGATTCCATACGCAGTTTAAGAAAGTTAACAACATCCAAACAAATCCTTTATTGCTAAAATTCCCCTCTTGAACACGCCAAGCTACAGATTCCTACCACTTTTACTTAATAACCTTTTTTGCCTATTGATTTTTTTTTTTTTTTTTACTTAGGCTCGGCTCCGTTTGGGATTATTTTTTGACTGTTTTTTAAAATAATTTCTTAGTATAATAATTTTTTAAATTAGAAAATTTTATACTAAAAAATAATTTTGTAAAACAGTAAAAAAAATTATCATAAACGAAACCTTTATAATCCTTTTATTCTTTCTATAGAATTTTTTATCAGACCAGACCAATGCTGCCCATGATTAGGCTGCAGATGTCATAATTTTGTTGCATATGAAGATTTTTTTTTCTATTTAGCATCGTCTATTGTTGCTTGATATGTTACCAAAAAATTATCTTGATTGGGCAAATCTCGATGCAATATGAATCAAAAGCTTTCAAAATTAAATTCGAGATCATCCAAACTCCACTTTCAATAAGCTTATAGTCAAATTTAACATCTCAAGGAGACGAACCCAACAACATCAAAATTGGTCCAATCTGAACCCAAATGGGTCCAAATCAAGGGCCTAACGCCTATTTAGAAGCTTAAAAATATTAATTGGATGATCAAATGATATCCAAATATGATATGCTTATAGTTGAATCGAGTAGCTCGACGAGACGAATCCAACAAGCCCAAGATCGCCGATTTCTGACATCATTAAGGCACCCAAATGCTCGATAAATGCTCTATGATCAAAGTAATCACTACGAGCTGTCTGATTGAACACTCCCAACTTACCCTTCTTTTTCTTCCTATTTACTAGTCATGTCACTCCCAAAAAAATTATAAATAGCTCCACATTCTTCACATGAAGGGGGAGGAAGAAGGGAGAAAGCTTGAGATCTCTCTTGCACTCTCTATCTAACGCTATCATTACTTGTGAACTTCTGTCAACCATCTCCCGGTTGTTGATCCCCACCAAACCATCGTCCGGCCGTTAATCCCCACCAAACCACCGCCCCGTCGTTGATCGTCGGTGGATTTCCATTTGACCACCAACTACCGCCGGACTTTCGCCGACTATATTTTCGACCACCGTCGCCCGCCAACTATGGTCCCTCTAACCTCCGTCCCCGGCCGAGTACAGTCCCTCCGACCTCCGTCGCCTACCGAATACAGTCCCTTAGACCACCTTTGCCTAACTACAGTCCTTCCAGCCATCGTCGTCTGACTACAATTATTTCTGGCTATCATCATCTAATTACGACCATACAAACCAAATGAACAGAACAACATTCTCTTGAGAACAGCTATCATGTCATTATCTCACTATGTAATGTGCTCTCTATAATATATATTTATTTGAACCAACGCCCTCCTCCGAGAAGGGGTATTATTTGTAATCAACCAGAAACACTAGTAGATTAATTTCGACTGGACAAGGCCCCGTGATTTTTCCCACTTCTTAGGGTCTTCTACGTAAAAATCCTGATATCACTTATGAACATTACACCATTCTCTTTTATATGTCTGTGTGTTAGCTTTTTGTACAAAATTGAGATACTAAATTTTATATATCTTAACCGTTGTGAATCATTCAGGACAAAATATTGCTCTTATATATGTACTAGAAAAAAAAAAACATAGATATCTTGCAATCACATGCATGCTCTTTGTCCATGGCTCCATGCCCTAAGCAAATTAATCTCATAAAAATATAATAAAAAAAATGAAAACTTTTATGCCAGAATCACCTCTAAGAAGGCTAATAGTTGGTAGGCCTAAAAAGAGCTCAGAATGGATAATTATTTATTTGAAATTTTTTACTTTAGTAAAATAATCATCTTAACTATTTTATGCCAGTCGCTAAATAAATACAATTCTACAAAATTCTAAGAAAAAAATTATTTTCTATTTCATCTCTAAGGTTAGGCACGCCTCAATCTTATTTTTTTCACCCTAAAAAAAGGGTTAACTCTAACTTCGTTTAGGACAGCTTTCTTACAGCTTTCTAAAGTAGCTTTTTAGTTAAAAGTTTTCTTAAATTAAAATTTTTTGTATTATAAAGCTGCTTTATAAAGCAACAAAAAAGCTGTAATAAACGAAACCTCTAATCATATTAGAGAGAGAATATGTTTTCAGCTTTGTTTTTTTTTTGTAATTTAAACTACTAATGTTAGTAAAAGTTAGAATTTTGTTCAACACATTTCATTAACTATCTAGTTAAATGTGAATGAGTTCAACAACTTGGCATAGATGTTAGTTTTTTTTTTTTTAATTAAGCTCTTTTATCAAATATAAACCATTTGGGAAGGGACTAAAGTTGCAAACCACTTGCTTTGGGGGCTTGTATGCGCTGTTCTGTGCGATTCTTTAGGGATAAAAAGTAAAAAATAAAAAGCCTTAGAGTAGGTCCTTACCACACTAACTACCACTTATTGCCTACTCCTTAGCAATTATCCTTTTTTTTTCTTATCCTTGTGGATTTATCAGTTTTGAAGGGTCAAAATATCTTAATGTTAAAATGAACTTCAAAATTACTGAATATATGTTAAAATTAATATAGTTTAGGATATTATATCTTAGTATAAAATGGATGGCTTTGAACCCACCTTCATACATTTTATATTATGATATCTTGATTTTATAAGTTAATTTTTTATTTGGTAATGTTTGGGTATTTTGATATAATTGTAATTTTGTGAAGTTTAATTTCATACAATACATTTAAAATATATATATTTATATAAAAAAAACAAGTGATTAATTCTTATTCATAATTTTTATTTTTTAGAAAAAAAAATTATCTTGATCAATGGTGAAATATACTTTATTTTAAATCTCCTTTGATTTACACTTTTTTTAAAAGTGTTATCTATACCCATAAGATAGTTCAGATTGAGTTCATATTAGTTCGATGGATCAGGTGAATTTACCATCTAATCAGTTCAAGGTTAAAGTAGTGCAAAGGACTCAAAATAACTCGTCTAACTACTTTGTCATAGAGGCCAATTAGGGAAATTCTCTGGGGCATTTATATTTAAAATTTTTCAATCTAAGAGGTCCTAGTATTCGACTAAGTATCATTGTCTGGAGATTTTAGTATAATAACTTGCTGGATTTGACCAAGGAAGATGAAGTTGACCA
Source organism: Dendrobium chrysotoxum (assembly GCA_019925795.1). Taxonomy (NCBI): domain Eukaryota; kingdom Viridiplantae; phylum Streptophyta; class Magnoliopsida; order Asparagales; family Orchidaceae; genus Dendrobium; species Dendrobium chrysotoxum. Next base: position 88,876,521 of record CM034314.1, on the reverse strand, counting down.
ACAATGTCATGTGGAACTGCCATTATCTGGAAATTTATTAAAGCATATCTAATGTAATCAGAGAGTTATAGCCAACAAATATATATTTCATGACAAGTCCATACTAGACTTTTATAAATATGATGTTATTCTATATCAAATAATACATTACAATATTATTAAATAAAATTCAAATGTAGACCTTATGAAATGAAAGGTAGAAGAATAGCATGAAAAGGAACAAAACCAAAATCTATTAGCCAAATGAATTTAAAGGATTAGATTCCCCCCTAGCTCTCTGAAAAATTGATTGGATAAACATCAATTGCAAGCCAATTTCTTAACCAATCATGGTGCTCCTAAAAGGAATAACTTTAAATCTCAATAGAGAGACCAACACAAAGTCTTCATATTAGCCTTCCATCAAAAGGACAAGAAGGGCAAAAAGGGAAACTCAAAAGGATAGGGTAGGATCATAGATGATGCAAAATCAGGAAAATAATTCAAGTGGTGAATAGTAATGTCAACTTTGCCCCCCCTTATCTTCTCCTCTTTCTTTACTAATATAGAAACAAAGTAAAATGCTCTTTGGGGTAGGAAGCATAATGTGATAGATACCCTTTGGTTGATGCAAATTGCATAATTGAGGCCCAATTTTTCATTTATTTATTACTCTAAAAACAAACTTTTTATAGTTATATTTTAAGTATTAGAATAAAAAAAATATGAATAAATTATTTGAATTTCTTTTATGAAATCACCATTATTCCTCCCTTGTGCTTCACAAGTAAACAAAAGCATAATAATAAAAATAAAAATAATTCAAAAAAAGAAACTCTTTTAATAAGCCTATAGTTAATTAATTAAAGCACATGCAATAAGAATAGAGTTATTGGCAATTTGGTGGACCAAGCAAAACCAATTGTATAGTGTGATGAATTTGGTGGATTAATCTGTAGACAAGAGAGAGCATTCAAAATGTCATCATAATTGGCCCATCTGCTTCCTCATTTGTCATCCTTCAATAGTACATATTTATTATTTTTATTTAAAACATTAAATTAATAAGATGAATAATAAAAAAATCAATAGGGGCCAATATATTGAAAGTCTGATCCACTAATTGATCAGACTAATTAAAAAATTGAGTATTGTTAGGTTAAATTAACAACCCATTTGACTTCACATTTTATTAAGTTTAGGGAGTGTATTTATCAAGATTTATCATTTTAACTATATTCAACTAGCTTGATGGTTTGCATTGGGCCAATGTCTTGACCAAGTTTGGGTGATTATTGGACTGTTCTGACTGGGTTGGATCGGGTTAAAGGACTTTGGAATTATCCAAATCTAGCGAGGCTTGATAATCAGTAGTTCAAGCTTGAGCCCAAATGATGAATATTCATTTTTTCATTCATTATTGTCGATTGCTACTGAGGCATTATATATATTTTTCGTAAATCATTTTTAACGACTTATGTCTATGTGATCTTAGGTTTAGGGCATTTTTTTTAATAATCTTATAGTACTAATTTTATCTACTTAGCTAAGTTGTACATATTCAAACCATTAAGTCTATTTTCAATTAAATTATCTTCAATATATGTCATTTAAATCATTACTTAATTAATCATGTTTAATTATGCAAAACATTTATCTTAATATTATTTTTTTATCACACACAACTTAGATATTAACTAGGGATGTCAAAATGGGTTGATGGGTTGGGTTTGGTTCCCACCTGAAATTGATCCGATCTGATCCGAATCCAATCAATATAAACTTAACCCGTTTAATAAATGGGTAAAAGAAATGGGCCCTGAATCCGACTCGTTGATCCTTTTTGGTTAATTTTTTTTATAACTTATTAACTATAAAGTTTATATTATTTGATAAAAAATAAGAAGATCATACCTACAAGTAAAAGAACTTAAGGGGAAAATATTAAACAAGTCATTTTCGGGCAAAAGCGATTCTGTAAGTCAATTCGAACCTGGCCTGTTTAATAAACGGATTGGAATTCCAAACCCGAACCCCACTCATGTTTTAAACAGGCCAACTTGAATTTGAATTTTGTTGGCAGGTTAAGTCCTTTATTGACACCCTTAATATTAACAACTTTTTACTATTCAACATTATTATTCATACAATATTATCAGCCTAATTTCAATTTTATAAAAAATTTTGATATCCTCTTTTCATATGATACTCCTAACACTTTTTTTTTTTCATTATTCAATCTTAACCCCAAAAATCACATCCTTAATAAATCTAAAATACTTAAATCATATCACATCTAAGCATCACATTATCTTTTAAAAATATTAATTAATAAATATTAAAGCCAACCCCACTAAAATAATTCTAATTTTTCACTTTATTAAAAAACTGAATCACAAATTTAAATAAATAAATAAATAAAAACTTCTTCTCCCTATTTTGTTTTTTTATAAATATATCCATAAATATTAATCCTTAATAAAAAATCCATTTTAGGTAATTAAAATATCTCCATCCCATCTCTATATATAAAGCATAAACCAAGATATTTCATTTTAATTACACTTTATAAATATTTTTATAATAAATACAATAGCAATATCCATTAATAGACAAAACAATAGCAACTCATAATTGACGAATCTTAAATTATCAAATGTGACAAATGGGTACATGCATGAAATCTTATTCTAATCAATGGATAATGGATGGCCCTTAAAAATAATTAAAAATCAAAAGGTGGGTGCTAATGAGAAAGGCACACGCTTCTTATCCTTTGGGAGCATTAAAGGGTGATAATTATTAATTTTCTTAGTTTGGCTTTTGGCATTTAATGTAATCACTGTATTAGAAGTTAAATGGCCCCTAATCATGTCAATGATGTCCTTGTCATGGGATATTTGAACCATATATTCTTTTGGGGTTGTAGAATTTGTCCTCCATTATTATTAGGACCAATAAAAACAATTTAAATTGAATTTTATTTGAAAATCTTTTTATTTTGTTTTCATTTTAAATTAATTGGAGTTTATTTTAGTTTTTATTTGAGCAATTTAAGTTTTTATGTGTTTGTTTTTAAATGCTCACAAAAATGCTTTCTTAAAAATAATTTTTAAAGAAAAAAATTGAAATAATGGCAAAAAAAAAAAAAAAAATCTTCCCAACACATATTTTTCGTACTAGCTGTTTTTCTTATTGTGAACGTTTAGGGCAGTTTTTTCATTGTTTTTTAAAGCCGCTTTTTAGAAAGCTACTTTAAAATATACTAAGAAAACTATCCCATACAAAACCTTAATCTTGATATGACTAAGGCTTCATTTGGCTTGGCTTTCTTACTGCTTCTTAAAGCAGCTTTCTAGTACAAAAATTAAAATCTTTGTACTAAAAAGTTACTTTAAGAAGTAGTAATAAAGCCGTCTCAAATGAAGCATAGGTATAACTTTCTGACTGTTTTTTAAATTAGAGACATTTTCTCAAGCTACTTCATGAAAGTAACAAATGTCTCAAAATCCATAGTTGTCTTAGTTGCATACTTGCATGATGAGTCTTGGAATCCTTCTTGTTGGAAGCCCCAATGCCAATTCCTATATAGTTGGTGACCTCTATCCATCTTAGAGTCGACTCTATGACATCAATATTTGAACGTCCTTTGTGACCAAAACCTACTTGTTACTAACTATGATAAATTTTGTCTCTTTGAGAATTTTCTATCCAACCTCAATGAGAAGAGTGTCATTAGGGGTGTCAATTTGGGTCAACGGGTCAGGTTCGGGTCCAACCCGAGTTGACTTGGGCATAAACGGGTTGACCCGAATCTAACACGTTTAGCTAAATAGGTCAAGATTTTCAACCCAGACCTAACCTAAGCGGGTTACCAGGTTGACCCGACCCGACTTGCGAACCCGATTTGTTAAACTGTGCAATCGCTGAGTCGCATGGGTAGGGTGTGGGCATACTGCGAATGCAGGCGGTGAGGCAAGGCCTGGGCAAACTTCTGCCTTCCTTCCATAGCCGCATAGGATAGGGCTTGGGCGAATGCAGGTGCTGGCGATGAGCCAGTGAGGCCGTAGGTGACTAGTGAGGCAGACAAGATGGTGAGGCCGAGTGGTCGACTGCTTGACCCAACTAGGATGCTAGGTCGGAGGGTCCGGGTCATGCGGTAGGCCGGAGGAGGCGGCCAAGCGGGGTCGACCGTCGACCTGTGGCCGTGCGGGTCTTGCGATAAGTCGGAGGAGGCGGGAAGCCGCGCATCCATATGGAGTCATTCACACGAGTTAGCAATGTCAATGTCGAGTTTTCGGGTCAACTCGAACCCAACCCTTTTTTCATACGAGTCAAAAATTCGAACCCGAACACGACCCGTTTTACAAACAAGTTGACCCGAACCTAGATTTTTTAGTGTCGGATTTCGGGTTGTGTCAAGTTTTGACACCCCTAACTGCGATCCCTCACCATTGACTATTTTAGTTCTATAAAACTGATGCCCTAGATCAATCCAAAATTGTCACTTAAGGCACCTAAGCCTAAGCTACTTTGTTAGTACTTCTCTTCTCCTATCATATTCCATATCTGAAAGGGGTGAAAGAATTGAAGAATTGATTTACATATGAACAAAAAAAAATAAAAAAACTAAACTTTCCCTTTTTAAGAGATGATTTGTATTTATTGAAAGTTCAAAAAATTAAAATAATTATCATTATACATTATATTAATTAAGCAAAAATTATGCAATATTTATTAATATAATTAGCAAGGATAAACCAATTAAAAAAAAGATAATTATTTTATTTTCGTAACACGGAGAGATCTCAGAATTTCTTAGTAATTAATATGATTACCTAAGAAAATTAGCGTTACGTTGACTTGTTATAATACTGAGTGTGACGTTAACTTGTACTTACCTATGAAATTTCATATGATTCTTAATATAAAATAAATGGTTCTTAATCTTTTTTTTTTTTTTGGTTTTTAATCTGTCAATTACCTGTGATATGTTGAACTCTAATCTGTCAATTATAGTTTGCACTGTGGCTTTGTTTCCTCACTTGTAATTTGAGTAAATTGCCTTTGTCAGGTTGTTCAATTTTCTACGATTTTGTTATTTTATTTTATTTAAATTTTAATTTGAAAATATATTTATTTTTATTAAATATTAAATAATTTGATTTATATGATCAAAACAATATTCAACGATGAACCATATGCTATAATGACCGATACAAGGTGGTGGCTAGAAGATAGAAGTGAGGCCGACATGGACCATAGCTGATAAGCAATAACAATAGACAATACTAATAATTATATATATATATATATATATATATATATATATATATATATATTCTTAAACAAAATTAAATTTAAACTAATCCTAATAATTTTTACTTCAAAGTTTCCTCCTATTAGAATATCTTGATATATAATTGTTGCGGGCTAGAATATACGCCGCAGTAGAGAGAGGGAGTTGTTCGTTTTAGCGTTGCATGAATATTCAGCATACAAATAGAAGATTATAAATCCCAAAAAATTATCAGAAAATTTTAATGTGAAAACCCTGGAAAAAAAAAACACCATGGGGCTTGAGCCAATTCAAATGATTCAACTAGTATTTGAATGAATTACAAAGCTTGATCCATACTGTAATTTGAAGATGGTGAAATTACAATAACTGAGAGAGTCGGGCAGAAAACTAGCAAAGAACGGTGTCTGGGCAGAGGTTTGGAGACAATCAGTTGCCGTGTAGAAGTCTGGCGACGGCTGGTGGCGGGGCGGAAGTCCAACGACGGCCAGTGGCCAGACAGAAGTTCGACGATGGTCGGTGGCTGGGTAGAAGTCTAGCGATTGTTGGTGGTTGGGCAAAAATCCGACGACAGTCGATGGCCGGACAGAAGTCCAACTAAGGTCAGTGGTATGGCAATGGTCTGACGACGGTCGATGGTTCGGTGGTGGTCTGACAATGATCGATGGTTCGATAATGGTCGAGGAGCTTAATGACAAGAGATATCTCAAATTTCTTTTCCTTCTTTCTCCTTTCTCCTCTTCTATGAAGAATGATGGGTCTATTTATAATTTTTTAGGAGTGACATGACTAATAAATAGAAAAAAGATTAAAGGCATATTGGAAGTATTTTTTATGGATGACTGATATTAATTTCCTTGTTCATAAGCCATCTGTCGCACATTTGAGTGTCTTAATGATATTATAATTCAGCGATCTTAGTCTCGTTGGATTTGTCTCGTCGAGTTGCCCAATTCAACTTTAAGCATGTCACATTTGAAAATCATTTGGTCGTCCAACTTAATATTTCAAAGCTTCCAAACATACTTTGGACCGTCAATTTAGATCCATTTGGCCTCAGATTAAATTGAATTTGGTGTCATTAAATTCGTCTTTTCAGGATGTTTAATTCAACTATAAATTTACCAAAAACAAAGCTCAGATGGTCCCAAAATTAATTTCGAAGTTTCCGATTTAATTTTGCCTTGAGATTCACGCCGATCAAGATAATTTTTTGATGATATATCAAAATTATATAGAAAAAATTTTAAGGCTCTTGATTTTATATTGAAATTAGTATAATTCAATATATCATATACAAACACTAATCTAAATATAAATTCAAAGGCTTTGAAGTTTACAATTATACATTTTACATCATAATTTTTTACCCCTAGAATCTGATCTGACTCGAAGAAAAAATTACAAAGGAGCACTTTTGTATCATGATGAGTATAGGTCTTAAAATCATTAGATTTACTTCCAGGTAAATAAAACATGTAAACAAGTAATGAAAACATTGCACTCCTCTCAAAATAAATTCAATTAACAGCTTGAAATCCGGCACAATCTGCAGTGAGCAGTTCAGCATTCAAATAACAGATGGTGGCATCCGGCAACAAAAGGATGCTAAAAAATCCTATACTGTTCATGGCATGACTTCAAAGCCCTTGGATCAGACTGGCCACAAAACCTGAGCACAAATGCTTTCATTTCCCAACAGGGCAAATATATATGAATTTAAAACTAGAAAGAAAAACTGAGTGCTTTGTTTGGGTTTCAGAAAGATCTGAACCAACCTTTCTTCAATGATAAATGAAGATAATTCAACCAATACACAGCTCATTTTGATCTGTTAGTTAAAATCTTTTGACAACCAACCAAAAGATCTTAAATTCGAGTCTTGCGTATATGATGCGTGTATGAGTGTATCTTAATTTGCTTAAATATCCCAAAAAAAAAGCAAGTAATCCGAACTTTGAGCTCAAGCTAATTCTGTTGCTTGAGAAAACGCAACAACAAATGAACTAAAGTAACATTCCATCCATGAGGTTCCAAAGTCACAGGGGGAGGACAGAGTGGGTGCCAATGATTTTAGCTAATTACTGATGCTAATTCTATTATAAGACATAAAAATATTACTAAGCATATCCCTGTATTATACAAACAAAAATGTTGTATGGTATAAATGTATAATACCAATATATGACATGCCTCTTCTAAGCCCTATATGCTTACTTTGTTGTATCTATAAAATCAAGCCAACATTCTCAAGTATATATAATTGGCTCCAGATTACAGTGAATGCAAGTATATCATTGTCTCCAGTATAAGAGTTGTTCCATGACATTGGAGGTTCTGCTTATGTGGAAATAAGTAATATACATCAGCAAGAGGAGTTACCATGCAAACTTCTCAGGTCACAAAGAAAACTCATCAATCCAAAGAAAATGCTCCTTCGCAGTATCTGCAGATATGAAATGTAATCAAACAGTGGCGGATGAATGAGAATGTTACCTACGGAGTTGTGATAAACATGGAACGATGATGAGAAATGATCGCACTCAAACGTATGCGGGTATTTCACTCTTCTTAAACATCAATTAGAAAGATTAAATTTCTGTCAACAGAGAAAAATAGATGCCCCAATAAAGTTGAGGGCAAATTTTTAACTTTAAGCATCGTTAACGACATAATTTAGTGCTTAAGCACTTAAAAAAATAATTTAAAAGTAGGCATAGTCGCCTGTGAACGGGCGACTGTCTATGGAGGACCAAATCACCTGTTCAATAGGCGACTTACTTCTTTTTTATATAAATAATAGTAATCAAATTTCCCCATTTATCTAATTATGCGACCATGTTATCCCCACTTCAGCATCCTCAACTTGTAAAACGATGAATTTGTTCCCTACTGGAAAACGACCCATAATATTTACTGTGAATTTTGAAGGATTGTACTTGAGCACTCTAAGAACTCTAAAGAGCCGGTCGTCAGTCAGTCAAGCATCCTTAAGTTGCTGTAAATTTGACTTAAATGGAACTTGCAAGGACTTCCATTTTCCTTCAACTATCAATAGTTAAAATTTTGAGCTTTAAAACCTAAGCCAATGTTATAGATCATATTTTACAAAATTTTCTTAAAAAAATCAAAACATTGCTTACCTTAACAGTCAGCAGAAAGCCTCTCTTGCGCGGCCAATGGGGGAGACGAACAACAGGTAACGAGAAAATAGGGTTCCCGATCCGCTTTTAAAAAAAAATTAAGAGGGCAATGCCTAATTTTAATTTTTTTTAAAAAAAAGTGCGTTTAAGCTAAAAATTTTCTCTAAAGTTGATGGATATATTTATAAGTAAAATAACTTTGAAGAGAAAAAGCTTGACTGGAAGTATGGTTAAATTATGCAAAAAGAGAAAGGGAGACCTAATGGGTAATGCATATTTAGCACTTTACAATAATGAATTGCAAAGAAAATTTCTTATGGCCTGCCCGAACGAGATAATGAGCCGATTTCTCAAGGCTTGCCAAATATAGGTAAGAAGAGAGAAGAAGAAACAAGATGATGATTACTTTAGAGCTAAAATGAGCAGCCAATACAAGCCGTCAAACTTCGGTGATCCTTTTTGACTTTATCATATTCCTGTAACTTTCTTTCAAGTGGGTTCATTAAAATCCTCACTCAGTTTGTTTAGCATTGTGAAATTAGAAGAATTTGTAGTTCGAAGACATCTACAGAAATGGCATACCTGTTGCTGAATTTCTCTACAGCATCAGAAGCAAACATCAATGTCTCGCTGGCCTTCTCTAAGGCCATGTAAAGCTCTCTACCTCTTGAAATCTTAGCTATAACCCAAGCATTGTTTTTCGCTCTAATACAAGCTTCAAAATCTTTCTCGTGCTCGGGGTTATCCAACATTGTTTTTTTCTTCTCTAAATCAACTTCTTCTCTAAGTTTGTTGAGAGCAAGCAAGGAATCCTGCAACCAATAACAAAAATCATTTATTGTTCCAGACCAGAAATAAAATACATGCAGATGGTTTGTCAAAACAACTCAATGAGAACTGTTCTTTCAAGGGATGGCGGGAACGAGGTTATTGAGTAAACATGCGCTTGCACATACATTTTTCAATGTTGGGAACTTTAAGAAACACATCCTTAAATCGGGATATCTAACATCATTAAAATGTGTATAAATGAACGTGTCACTGCAGAACGTCAGATCATTTTTACCAAGACCATTTCTTTCTTTCTATAGAACAGAATAAAAAGAAAAGTTTTCGCTCAAGCCAACGCATTAAAAACAGAGATAGATTGCATAACGTCAACGGGCTCTTCACATTGTAGAAAGAGGTTCTAAACTATCTAATCCCATCAGCTAGCACCACTACAAGGACCAAACTCATTTAACTGATAACGAGTCAAAATTTCAATATGGGAGATAATTTAGCCTGGGAACAAAGATTTGTTGCATGACAAGAGCAACCTCACCATTTTTGACATGAATAAAGCATTTCTGATAACACATAAAAGTGAGGCTAATAATTATATCCAAAACTCAAAAGTCGCTGAATAATTACTCAAATTTTAATAAACTCAATATCAAAATTGATTGGCTTTGACTCAAAGGTGGATCGCTTGAAATTGTTTAATTCAACTCCAAACAACTCAATGTATTACACATACACGCAAATATTTGCATCTTCAAGTACATACACATATAAACAAACACATCATAAATAAATGCATACCAAAATTTTATAAAATTTTATTAAAAATTGTTAAATTCAAATAAATGTATAATAAATTTAAGTGGGATGGTAGAAATTACTAAATAAAATTAATAGGTTTGGCTCAAATCAATTTGAAACTAAATTTAAAATCAATCATTTGGACAAACTTCCATAAGTCGAAATCAAAACCTTTGATTTCAAGGCCACACCAGTTTGCTCGTACGCTACTCGATATCAATCCTGAATGAAACAAACAGAAGTAATTGATACTTTTTATCATATTATGTATTCATCAATCATGAAGTGTAAGTTAAGGGCTTCTAGTAGTGCTTTTACAAAAGGCAAGATTGACAAGGAAAAATGTCGAAATACATTATTTGACATTCATAAATGGTTCAAAAAAATTATGCCGTATCTTTCAATTATTGAAAATGAAAGAAAGGAAAATCAAAGAATATATTCATATTCTTGGTATTTTGATATTTCCATGGAACAGTTCTTTCAACTCTAAAGATTGTTGAATTAGAGCCTTAGCCAAAGATGGACACAAAGTTAAGCACAGGGGAGATAATAAATGACCTGACTCTCTAATCTGAAATCAACACTAAATTGACCCTAATAATATTTGTGTTCAGGTTAGGCGGGTTAACTAGATTAAACGGGTTATTTTTGGGTTAATTGAGTCATGATATTTCTAAAAAATTGCATGATCCATATAATAAATAGGTTAGACAGGTCAAATTTGGGTAGAAGGGTTCAATATAAATATTTTGGCCCATATAATAAATATGTCGACTTCAGGTAAATTTAAATTTGGGTCAATCTCAAATACGATCCATCAATTCAAATTGACACCCCTAGTTAATCAATAACAAGAATAATTCTTCCACGAGCAAGGTTTAAAAAGGCGCAATCGAGATATTTTGCCTTACTAAGGTGAGGCATAAGCCTCGATACGAAAAAATAAAACCATATACCAACAATTAAACCAAAAAAAAACTCGTTTAAATAGATGTAAACTAAAAAATATGATAAGTTCAAGCCAAATTACAATCAAACTCTATAGAAGTGACCCTTACATCAACAAAGTAAACCAATCTGAAGAATCCCTTTCATGGATTCTAACTTTAATATGTGAACCCTTAGGAGAACTGTGGGACCATTCTAGCCATTCCCTTCTACATCCAACTTTTCCCGTTCACATCTTTTTGGTCTTTCATTAATATATCCTGCTATGACCTTGATGGGGACTCATAGCCAACTATTGCTTCAACACTTACAGTCAAAAACAGTGGTGCATGTTCCTCATAACAAAACACATTTTTCACAACTCTGGCCCAATTTCAGGAACTATTTTGGAAGATAGATGTTCTGCTACATACTTGGCTCTGACCGACTACATCTGAGGATGCATTCTTGCCAGTTTCAATTGAACATCTTGCTCCAAAAATCACGACCTTCAAATAGTTGATTGTCAAGAGAAGCAGCCAATTGAGGATTCATTCAATTACTATCCAATATCCAACTGCTAAATACAAGACTTATAACCCATTTTTGCCTATTGTTTTGGGATACTACTCCATCAAATTTTAAATTAAGCCACTCAATCATTATAAGAGTCTCAATGACTATCGAGCCCCAGTGGAGCTTTGATGATGCCATTGCTCTGAATCCAGTCTCAAGGAATCAACGCTACCAATTTTTCATCAACAACCTCAAGGAAGCTGCACGAAGGTAGTTCGTTAAACTTCATGTCAAAAGCATCACCTGGTTCAATGGACTACAATGTTAGTTTGTGGCTAAAAATTTCACTTCTAAATAACCTTTAAAGTTTGCCCAAAGCATCCCGAGGATCTGACAGGGGGAATGATAGTCCCATAAAGACTATGTCTACAAATTCTCTCAATCATCTCGGGTTACCAATACTGGTCAATCGAAACAAAGATGGCTATCAAGTTGGGCCTCTATGCCGCACTCTTCAAGCATTTGACATCAAAGAAGAACCCAACGAAAAAGTGCGGCTTATGGGGTTACGATCCAACTCGGAGATATATGTAGGAGACCTAATGATGTTATGACCCGATACAAAGCATAACAAAGTATGTGTTAACTAGGTCTAAATTGATTGTTATATTGGCATAAATTAGGGATCAAGGCTTAAATCTCTTGATGGTAGAGAGCCTTGAAGGTCATTCTTACAAACTTGCCCTATAGGCAAGGCAGCTTAAGTCCAAGCATGTGTTGATGAGTTTTGAATTGATTATACTATTGATATCAATGGTTGGAACTTGCATCTAGAGAGAACTGATATTGTAAGCCTTGTTGCTTTAATATTAGAGAAGCTTATATATAGAACTTACGACCTCAAATTGAAGAGAGCTCAATAGTTGGTCTTATGACCCCGCTCCATAGGTGAAGTGGTCCAAATCCGATTTTTCATCATAAATGACGTTAAAGACCTTAAACAAATGTAAAGCCCAACATATATGTGAATCCCACATCGCTAGATCATAGAGCAGGTTGTATAAATGAACATGATGTACCTATCATTGTAGGTAGCTCCCTTGGGGCTCGAGGTTAGATATCCTTATGCTACTTGTTGGGATAATAGATGAGTAAGTTGATTGAATACATACATGTATTTGAAAACTAGCCAAGTGATCGAGATTATTTTGAAAGAGAGATTATTATATTATATTGCTCATGTCTTGACCTCAATATGTACTCAAGGGTTTATAATCATGCGTCCACAGGGGGTGGGGGGTCTAACAAAAAATATTATGAGATTTATATCCTTGCGATGATTTGGCCCAAACCATAGAGTCCACCAAGACGAGGCAGAGAGAATATACCCTTAGTCATTTAACAAAGGATACTCCCTTTCATCTTATAATTCATTTTTTGTTTGTCGAATACTCCATAAATACTTTAAAGTCGATCACTCAAGTATGTTTTAATTTGAGAGGCAACATGGGGAGCTCCCCTACTTAACCTCACCTACACCTCCATTCGGGTCTAAGTATTGTTCTTTGTCAGCGAGTAGTAGTTTCTTAAAATTCACATAGTAGATTTTTACTAACACATTCATGTCATTACCCCTATAAATATGTTTAAATTAATTTTGTTTAGTTTGTGACTCTTTGAGTATGATCATATATGTGGGTTCAAATGCATAAATAAGTTTGATCCACAAAATATGTCAAATTAATATGCTGCAAGCTTCAAGCTTCAACAAATATGTAGATATAAGGACAAGAAAACTATTTGAGATGAAAAGTTCTGATTTTTCATAATTTCATCAAGTTATTGCTCTCAACCGCTTTTATTGACTTACCATAAATAATTTAGAATCCATAAATTAAATTAAGTAGCTTTTAAGGATATATATTTCACAACCAAAAAAGATTAAGGGAATTATAGAGTACTATTGAATATTCCAATTATATTAGCAAACATTATGGAATATTTCCACCAAATTTTTTTATTCAATAAATCACTTACATGCATACTAGCCTATCATATGAGGCAAGAATTAGTGACCTAGTTTAATATCGTTCAACCCAAAGTTTAAAATTGCGCAATTGGGTATTGAGGCATTTTTTGTTCGTGAGGCGAGGCGTAAGCCTCAAGGCGTTTTGAGGCGTAAGCCTCAAAATCTAAAAATTGCGTAAAGTCAAAATAAAAGTTAAAATTGATTTTTTATATAATATCCAAATAACATGTTAAAGGATGACATTAACTTTCTATTGAACTATGAAGTAACAAATTTACATACATATAAAATAAAAAATTATATAAGATGTAAAGTGTTAAATGATAAATGATGTGAAATAATTGAAATCCAAATATTACAGGAACAAAACAATATAAAATATATTCATGCCCTTAGGGTAGAAAGGTTTTTTATGCATTTTGGACTTCAACCTATCCATTTGACAAGCAAATATGAACAATAAGCTAGTTCTTAAAATTCCATTATATGTATATGCTTAGTATGTACCATTATATGTATATGCTTAGTATGTACAACTATTATCGTGCATTTCTAAATAAAATCAAAGATAAAATAAAAACAAAGCTATTCTAAATAAAATCAAAGATAAAATAAAAACAAAGCTAAAGTAAAACAGATCAACTTATGAGGCATACTGATAGGAAATACTTGAGTTCGCAAGTAATCCTATCGGATCTACTTGAGTTCGCAAGCAACCCTAACAAGAAATTGGTAAAAAATAGCGAAAAGACACCAAGAAGTAATGAAATAACTCAAGAAATCAATACTTTTTATTAATCCATCTAAAGCAAAACAAACATAAAGCAACGATACAATAGATCCTCAATTCGAAATGAGGATCGTCTCTCCCACAATCTCTAGACAAGAGTCTAGAGCCCCAACCCCAAGAAGAAACTCAAAGAGAACAATAATCTAAGCATGCCCCCTCCCTAGCCCTTACCTCCCCTATTTAAAGGCCCCCAACCGCCCAAACCTTTCTAAAAAAACAATTTTCAAATAAATTTAAATTGGGTGGGACCCATGCATAGGCGGCAACTTGATTTAGGAAGGGGGGGGGGGGGGGTGGCGGTTTTGAACCGCCTCTTGTATACAAGTGCCAGCCCAGGTGGGGCCGGCTGAGGCGGTTCCTGCTGAACCGCCTTAATAATACCGCCCTCCCAAAGAACCACCTTGTCCTCAAGGTGGAAAGAGGGAAACTGGTGTTGCACCCTTTCATAAGATTCCCATGTGGCTTCATAATCCGGAAGATCTTTCCATTTGATTAATACCTCTTTAGTCTCATCCTCTTTTTGACGAACCCCCATTAATTCTAAGGGTTCCAGAATGACTTCTAATTCTTCAGTGAGTGTTGCTGGTAAGTCCGAGCTAACTATATAATCTCCAATGGCCTTTCTTAGTTGCGATACATGAAAAACAGGATGTATATTTGTCGTTGGTGGAGGTTTCAGTCTGTAAGCTACTGCTCCAATTTTTTCAGATATCTCATAGGGCCCAAAGTATCTAGGAGCAAGCTTTTCATTTCTCCTGGTCGCTACTGTCTTCTGCCTATATGGTCGGAGCTTTAAAAACACTATTTCCCCTATCTCGAATTGGATGTCTTTCTGATGTCCATCGGCTTGTTTCTTCATGATCTGTTGAGCCCTTAGCAGGTGCCTTTTTAGTTCCTCCAACACTCGATCCCTTTCCTCCAAGTACCCCTCGACTGAAGAAACTGCAGTGTGGCTTTGTCCAAAATGCACCAAATGAGGTGGGTCTCTTCCATATAATACCTTGAAAGGTGTCATTTATGATGCAAAATGATAAGATGTATTGTACCAATATTCTGCCCAAGCTAACCATCTGGCCCATGTTCTGGGTGTCACTGAGACAAAACATCTGAGGTAAGTTTCCAAGCTCCTGTTGACTACTTCCGTCTGGCCATCTGTTTGTGGGTGGTAAGCAGCGCTTCTTTTCAAAACTGTCCCTTGTAGTCTGAACAGTTCTTTCCAAAAATGACTGAGGAACACCTTATCCCTATCTAATACGATAGCCTCTGGTACTCCATGCAGTCTAATTACTTCTCTGATGAACACAGCTGCTACTATGACTGCTGTGTAAGGGTGTCGTAGGGGAATGAAGTGAGCATTTTTGTTCAGGCGGTCTACTACTACTAATATCACTGTAAACCCCTCAGATTTGGGTAGTCCATCTATGAAATCCATGAACACCTCCTCCCATACCTGTCTTGGTAAAACAAGGGGCTATAATAAGCCTCCGGGAGACATTGTCATATACTTATTCCTTTGACAGGCATCGCACCTAGAGACCATCTCCTCTACATCTTGATGCATCCCTTTCCAGTATAGTTCTGATGCAAGTCTCCTTCCACTGAGTACCTTGGGTGGCTGCCTTCATTCTTTAGTAAATCTGCTCTTATCTTCCCCAATTCTTCATCCCTTGCGCTTTCTTCTCCAATGGCCTCCCAATCAAGCATCAATGGAACTAATAGTGCTATTGTTTGAACTTCTCCCATACATTTGGACAAGGCATCTGCCGCCTTGTTCTTGACCCCGGGCCTGTATTGAATTTCAAAATCGTATCCTATCAACTTGAATAGCCATCTTTGATGTTCCTCTATCACCATTCATTGTTCCAGGAGGTATTTCAGGCTCCGTTGATCTGTCCTAACAACGAAATGCCTCCCAAGTAAGTAGGGTCGCCACTTCTGGATGGCCAAAACGATGGCCATTAGTTCTCTCTCATAGACTGACTTCAGCCTGGCTCTCGTGGTTAATACTTGGCTGAAGTAGGCAATGGGCCTGCGACTCTACATAAGCACTACACCTAGCCCATATCCAGACGCATATGTCTCCACAATGAAGGTCTGAGTGAAGTCTGGTAAGGCTAGGACTGGTACCGTAGTCATTGCCTTTTTCAAGCTCTCAAAGGCGGATGTGGCCGCCTCCCCCCATAGAAACCTGTCCTTCTTTAACTGCTCCGTGAGTGATCATGCTATGGTGCTGTACCCCTTTACAAATCTTCTGTAGTACCCTGTCAATCCTAGAAATCCCCTTAGCTCCTTCAAATACTTTGGTATTGGCCACTTCAGCATGGCCTCAATTTTGGACTGATCTGTCGCTACCCCTTCTTTTGACAAAACATGACCCAGGTATTCCACTTTGTCTTGTGCGAAGCAGCATTTCTTTAAGTTAGCCTTTAGCTGGTGCTCCTGCAGAACCTCTAACACCCTTTTTAAATGCTCCCAATGCTCCTCCTTTGTCCTGCTGTAGACCAGGATGTCGTCAAAGAATACCAACACAAATCGTCTGAGATAAGGTTTGAAAACTTTATTCATAAGGGTCTGGAATGTAGCGGGAGCATTGGTGAGGACAAAAGGCATCACCAGGAACTCATAGTGCCCCTCATGAGTCATAAAGGCTGTCTTGGATACATCTTCCTTTTTCATCCGAATCTAGTGGTAACCTGATTTTAAGTCTATCTTGCTGAAGATCATGGTTCCACTCAACTCATCTAACAGCTCGTCAATGACTGGTATGGGAAATTTGTCAGGTACCATTTCCTTGTTGAGGGCTCTATAGTCCACACAGAATCGCCAGCTGTCATCCTTCTTCTTTACCAATAGAACTGGGCTAGAGAAGGGACTAATACTGGGTCGGATGATTTCTGCTTCCAGCATCTCTTCAA
The DNA here is from genome assembly GCA_019925795.1 of Dendrobium chrysotoxum. Taxonomy (NCBI): domain Eukaryota; kingdom Viridiplantae; phylum Streptophyta; class Magnoliopsida; order Asparagales; family Orchidaceae; genus Dendrobium; species Dendrobium chrysotoxum. The sequence continues at coordinate 88,859,336 of CM034314.1, read as the reverse complement.
TCAACTTTTCGATCTCATCTTTTTGGAACTGAGGGTAGCGGTAGGGTCGCACACTAATGGGTGACACTCCCTCCCTTAGCACGATGGCATGCTCCTGTTCCCTCTGTGGTAGAAATCCTTGGGGTGGCTGAAATACCTCTTGGAACTGCTGAATCAACAGTTATATAGAGAGGGGTATGTCCCTTCCCTCTTCCAATTTAGCTCCCTCCAGGCTATGCAGCTCCACCAAATACCCTCTGCCTGCCAACTGTATATCCCTTACCATAGTTTTAAGAGAAACCATGGATTTGGATAGCCCTGTATCCCCCTTAATCGCCACCTTCCTTCCATCTACCATTAACTCCATTGTCAGTGCTCCCCAATTCACCTTGGTGTCTCCCAAAGTCTGCAGCCATTTCATTCCCAGGATGACATTTGTACTCCCAAGCTCCAGCGAAAGGAAATCTTCTTTTATCTGAATCTCCTGGATAGTTAGTAGTACTCCTCTGCAAATCCCTTGGCCCTTCTTCACCTTCCCTGTACCCATCATTACCCCGTAGCAGCCCGTATCCACCAATCTCACTCCCATCTGGTCGACGACTTGAGTGGAAATGAAATTGTGGGTAGCCCCACTATCAATTAGCACCACTACCTCCTTGTCTTCAATCTCCCCCTTTACTTTCATGGTATGATTCGTCGTGAATCCTACTACTAAGTTTAGGGATACCTCGGCCAGGTCCAAGTGTAGCTTCTCATCCATTCCCTCCTCGGTCTCCTCCTCGCCTCCCTCCCTAGTTTCCTCATCATCACAGACGGTGAGAACCTGAAGAGTTCGGTCCTTGCATCGATGCCCTGGCGTGTACTTTTCATCGCACCTGAAGCACAACCCCTTAGCCCTCTTTTCCTGCATCTCCTTTTCTGTCAGCCGTTTGAAATTTCCCCCACCTCCGCCTCCTCCTGTCTTCTCCTTGGTGGCCTCTCGACTCCCTCCTGTTGCAGGAAATTTAGATGCTAGATGGGTGGTCGTCATCCTGTAAGTGCCCTCGGTACTACTGCTTCGGGTTCCTTTCTCCAGATTTTTTTGATTTTCAATCAGCTGGGCTAATTTCATGGATTCCCCCAAGTCGCGAGGCATCAAAGCTTTTATTGCTGCTCGAATTTCTGCTTTTAGTCCCTTCATGAAGTTCTTCTAATACTGTTTCTGATAATCTCTCCACTCTGCTAGCTAGGTGCTCGAATCGCTCTCGGTAGTCGGCTACTGTTCCCTCCTGTGCTAGAGCAAAGAATTGCTCATAGAAATCTCCTTCCTGGTCGGTTTGAAAGCGTTTTATTATGCAGTCCTTGAATTCCCTCCAGTTTCTGATGGGCCTTCTTTGGTCTCTCCATTGATACCATGATAGAGCCTTACCCTCCAGGCACATGCCGACTGAAGTGAGCTTCTTTTCTTCGGCCAGCCCATTGACGGCGAAGTACCTCTCCACCTTATAAATCCACCCATAAGCACCCTCCCCTTCAAATATGGGCATTTTCAGCTTTCTCACCTTCTGATCTCCATTGCTTCCCCTTAGACCCCCATAATTTCCCTTTTCCCATGTGCTCGGGCCTCCCCACGTTTCCCGATCCTCCCTCGCTCTGTCATAACCTATCCCCCCTTTGAATCCCCCTTTTTGTCCTTCAAATTCAGCACCCTGACGGCCATAATAACCTTCCTGGTGCTCCCAATCAGCACCTCTGTGCTCCATTCCTCCATACCCATGCCTTCCCCCATATCTACCTCCTCTCTCTTCCCTCTGGAAAGGCTCCAAAGGGGGTCTTCTTCTCCCCCCTTCCACAATCTCCACCTCTTCTTCCTCTTTACGGATTTCTGATTTGGTGTGTTTTGCTTCAGGGCCCCTCGCCTCAGATGCTGCCATCTAAGTTTGAAACTCCAGCATCTTCTTCATCATCTCCCGTAGATCGGCCACTTGTCCTTCAATGGAGGAAATTATTTCTTCCATTGTTTCTTTAATTTGATTCATCTCTCCTTCAAGTCTTTCTTCCAAAGCATCTACTTTCTTAGCCGCCATCGTCGTCGGATTTGGATAGCCCACAAGTGGTCCCAAGACTCGCTCTGATACCAATTTGATAGGAAATACTTGAGTTCACAAGTAATCCTATCGGATCTACTTGAGTTCGCAAGCAACCCTAACAAGAAATTGGTAAATAACAGCGAAAAGACACCAAGAAGTAATGAAACAACTCAAGAAATCAATACTTTTTATTAATCCATCTAAAGCAAAACAAACATAAAGCAACGATACAATAGATCCTCAATTCGAGAGGAGGATCGTCCCTCCCACAATCTCTAGACAAGTCTAGAGCCCCAACCCCAAGAAGAAACTCAAAGAGAACAATAATCTAAGCATGCCCCCTCCCTAGCCCTTACCTCCCCTATTTAAAGGCCCCCAACCGCCCAAACCTTTCTAAAAAAAACAATTTTTAAATAAATTTAAATTGGGTGGGACCCATGCATAGGCGGCAACTTGATTTAGGAAGAGGGGGGGGGGGGGGGGGGGGGGGGGGGGGGGGTTGAACCGCCTCTTGTATACAAGTGCCGGCCCAGGTGGGGCCGGCTGAGGCGGTTCCTGCTGAACCGCCTTCATAGGCGGTTCCTGTTGAACCGCCTTAAAACATACTTAGCATAAAAAACTTGCTCACTTTTGCTCTTACAATTTTACATGCATGTATGATGCAATATAAGTAAAACAAGCAGTAATAATGTGGTATCGGAGATGAAACAATCCAAAAATCTTTAATTCTTTCTAAAGCATCAGTTTGGCATTCGATGAATGTGCATCAAGATATTTAGTAATAAAGAGAAGGTTGCAGCATGTCCTGATTCGTAGGATGGAGCTTTTTCTACAGAATGTTTCATTATAAATTTATGTAATATTACTTAGTTATTCAAAATTAATATATTCTTCTATAGACAATACGTAAACTAACTTTCTACAACTAATTCTAAGGTAATTGATAACAATATTGAAGTTGAATTCATCGTTTTATTTAAAATATATGTAACATTTTTTTTATGGAAATACAAAATCTAGTTTTTGAATGCATCTTTTGCTATATCTTATATGCAATATATTATGCATTAAAATTAGATTAATAATTCACAAAATAAGACTCAAGATCTAGAATTATATGATTTTGCATAAAGCTTAATAAGAGCAGTTAAAACACAAAAGACTTTTACAAAATGATTTCATATTTCATAGGAGCTTTTGGAGTTAAGATAAAAAAAATAAATGTTAATGTAAATGTTAAGAAAAACAAATAAAAAATGAAGGTGGCAACAACATCTTTCTTCGAAAAATAATACTGGTAAAACATCTTTAAAACATGTAAAAAAGTTATTTCTCTATAATTCAATTAAGGCACGATAGTGTAATAAGCAATACAGAATTGTTGAATACAACAGAGTAGTTATGCAAAATTTTATCATTTCATTATCGCACAACAAATAGTTTGGTGTTCTATGCTAGCTATCCATGTAGATTAAAAGACAAACTTGATTGGTCAGTAATGAATAAAATTGACCCTAAAGGTAGGGTTAAAAAGCAGACTTTAAAGTTTACTTAGCAAGAAGAAGTAATACCATAATCCATAGAGCTTTAAGAATATTTATGGATTTATTGAGGAAAATATAGAGAATGATGAAGATTAAGAACAAGTTGTAACTACTATTGATAGTGAGTCAGATGAGGAAAAAATTGATTTATCTGTTTCTTATGTATAAATTCAAAATAAAATTATTGTTAACATCTATGTACTCATTTACTTCTATTTTTAATTGGAATATTTTCATTTTGTCAGTTTATTTATTTAAATCTCCTTTTTCCTGTATAGATAAATCATGTATAATCTTTTAAGGTAGACTTACTGATACGTTTTTAAAATATTTACATAAGTCCTTTAGTGGAGGAGATAAATGCAAGAGCAAATTAATAAAATCTATATTTTTCAATGCCAAAAAAAATAGATGCCACCACTGCTACCACCACTCTAGCCACCGCTGCTACAACCACTACCTATTTTGTCATTTTATTAATAATTTTGTATTTTTATCCAAAATGACTAAATTTATGTCAAAAAATTATTTTGTATTGCATAACAGTTTTATTGGCATCTCCAACATCATGATCAAATAAGTAAAAATACTTTGAAATATGTATCTTAATTATTTAATATTTTAAAATCCCATGAATATTAAATTTTTTGGGGGGGATAATTTTAAGAGCTTGATAGTCATACAAAACTAGAGCTCTACATATCAAGGGGGTTCAAGTGGATGGTCTCAACAGCTACATTGTGAATGATAGACACAAACAATTGGTGAAAAAAGAAAGGGAGAGTTTGTCGATTAGGCTCTCAAGCGTAACTTTTGATGCTCAATCCTATACCCTCCTATAATGGTTCTATAGAAGATGAGCTAAAAAAATGGTGTGGCATCAAATGGCTACAATCGCTGAGGAGATATTGAGCTCCTATGAATATGGAGATACACATGTCGATATAACACTTGAACAAATGATGAGTCAGTTACATGCCACTATAGAACGAGATGAGCAAAGGAGAGGAAGTGAGATTAATGAAGAGACAAGCGAGGAAATAATGAATGAAAGGAAAGACTAGAATAGAGTGAACAAAATGAGAGAAAAGTTAACTATCTTTTGTAATAATTATAATATAGCATTACATTTTAATTAAATTTTATTTTAAATGTTTAATTATGTCATTCTTAAATGTGTAAATGTTGTTCTTAAATACATAGTACAATGAGAAAATGATTGAGTCACAAGGGAAATTATATTGCCCAAAATATTATAATTGATGTACAATCTGTATTTGTTTACTATTAGGAAAATGTTGCTCCCCAAAAAATGTGGCAACGGGTTACCGCCAATATTAACATATAGATTTATGACAAGTTTACTGTCATTAATAATCTACGAGTGTTTTTGTCAAGAATTCGCAAAAAATAACATGTTTCGATAGATTTTGGGTCACCAAAAAGTGTTCATGACGAAGATTTTACTAAGGGTTGGTATTCCACCCAAAATACATTGAATTTGGCATATTATGATGTTTTTTAGATATTTCATGCGGTAAAATAGTGATTAAGAGTTATCTTTCACCAATTAAGTCTTATCCATTATGACATAATCAAATCAACATCAACAGCTCATCCATGCTTCATACACTAAGCCCGACCAAACAGAGGTGAACCAAATTAAGGATATCACAATAAAAAAGAACATAACTCGTTCTCATAATCACATTAGCAATTATTTAATACATCTCGTTCTAATAGTCACAGCCACACAAGTGTAATCCAAATTAACTGAAATTGAAAATTATAAAATAAAAGAACTAACTAACGAAACTGACTAAACTTATTAATATCATTTATTTGTTAGTTACTTTCAATGAGAATAAACTTGCAAATCTCCATCACCCAGCACCAAGCCCTTCATTCTGAAAACTAAGTAGTTTTCAATAACCTAACAGTTGAGGGAAAATGCTCTCGGAGGATAATAAGGTAGGATGCTACAGATTTTCAGATATTATAATAGCAAGCTTTATCTTGTTAACGGTTAACCAAATACACCACTAATCTGGGTATGGCAGCTAAAATTTCGCAATACTATAAGACTATCCAAAATTTTCGACTCATTTGATAATGCAAAGTAATGTAAAAGACATGCAAAATTACCATATCATTCTACTTATTGAAGAAAATCAAACTAGGGAAATTATGGCAGGGTCAAATTTTATGATTATGACAGCTTTGAACCTGCTAAAGCATGGTAGGGTGCGACATCCTATAGTTACTCAAATTAATTTGAATGTCACAATAGAAAAAAGCTGTAGAAATTTACAACCAAACCTTGCTCAGAGTTGTGACTTTGGCTGGTGGAGAAGCCCTTGAAATATTTCTATCACCATCAAGCAGCAGATAGCGATAGCCACTCACATGATAAGCATTTTCTCCACCCCATCCTCTGGATAATTTCTCCTCAATATTCACAATCTTTTGCGACACCTAACAAAAATTTATAAGCGGGACATCAATTCACAGTTTGCAATATGTTGATCTTATGTAGATGGCACGAGATAAAGAGTGTTTCTAAGTTGTAGTCAAAAGCCGGCTCTTGAAATAGAGAGAAGAGCTCAGCATCACAAAAGCACTTTGCTGTAAATAAAACAAGAGGTTGAAATGCAAAACGCCAATTCAACTTAGCAGTAATCTTTAAGATTGAACTTCATGAAATATTCAGGTTTTCAACGCCGCAAATCTTTTAAGGATATCCAATACCCTACTATGTTGCACCGATACGGATACGGCGACACGGGTACGACACGATACGGATACGGGACACGTCAATTCTTAAAAATACAGGATACGGGTACGGCGCGGATACGACATTATAATATATAAATCATACATAAAAATAAAGAAAGTAACCAAAGTGTAATATTTGAAATGACAAAAAAAAATGAAAGCAACATCATTTGTAGCATTGTATCTTATAATATCAAAATAAAAGTAAGCATTAAATATTTAAATGTCTAGTACAACAACAAAAATAAAAACATAAATTATCTAGCACATGAAGTTTCAACTATTCAATAGAAGGAATGATAGGATTAGCTTCTTCAGTGATTTGTCTTTGAACTTCTATATCATTTTCAATAAATATCATAGCTTCCAATTCAGGCTCATCAAGTGAAAGATTAGCAATTTCTAATATTCCCATATCCTCAAGAGATTCAAATCCATTTCCAGCAACATCCCACATCTTGTTGTCTCCTTCCATATAAGTTGGAGTTTTCCTTGAGAGAAGCCGAAGGTTTGTATGCACATAAACTAAATCTTCAGCCCGTTGTGGAGTAATTTTATTTCTCTTCATTGATTGGATGAACAAGTATGTGCTCCAATTTCTTTCACAACAAGATGAGGATGAAACTTGGCCAAGTAATTTTATGGCGATTGTTTGAAGTAGAGGTGCTGAAGCTCCATGTATAATCCACCACATTTTTGGATCAATTCTCCACCTATCACGCAATGACTCTTGATCACCAAAGTCTTCTAAATAACCAAAAAATTTAGCAAGCTCAATATTGACACTTCTTCTCTCCTCATTAGGAAAATAACGCTTCAAACATGTCTTCCTCATATTTGTAATTTCTAAATCTTTCTGTGGAGAAACTCTTTGAGGATCCTCTTGAAGCCATTCTTTACTTGAATATCTTCAAATAACATTAAAAGCAAATAATGAAAAAAATATTGAAATTAATAAACGACAAATTGTGAATTAATAATGAAAAAATGTTGAAATTTACCTGGGATTTAGTGAGTGAGCAAAGCAATGTAAAGGTGTATTACTTTTGCTCCACCTATCTTCTAGAATAGCATAAATAACATCCCAAAAGCTTGAGTTTTCATGAAGCGCCTTCCTCTCATATCTATATATAATTTCTTTTACTTTGGCTAGCATTGAATCCCACATCTCATAAATGAGATGTAAACAAGACTTATCCGTATCAGCTACTTTCAACATCTCATAAATTGGATCTGTGAAATTTAAGATATATTCAATCTGATCCCACCATAAATCATCTAAAAGCTTCTCCTTTACATACCTAGCTTTTCCAACATCATCTTCCCTATAACAAGACCATTTGTCACTGATCACCATAGCTTGAAAAACATTTTTTATTTTTTTGAATCTTCTCAACATCACAATAACTGAGGCAAATCGAGTTTCAGCAACTGCAAGCATCTTCAAATTAGAGAAATCATTGAACATAGAGAGTCTCATGGAGTGATTCATAATAAAATTCCTAATTACAACTGTATCTCCAGCAATCACTGTGATCCAATGACATTCATTGTAGGTGATTTCATTTGTCTCGGTATTCTTAGCTGCACAAATATTCTTCAAGGCAAGATTAAGTGTATGCATAACACATGGTGTCCAAAAAATATGAGGATAGGCTTGCTCTATAAGTAGACCCGCAGCTCTACAAACAGGTGCATTATCAGTAATGACCTGGATGATGTTTGAAGGCCTCACCATCATGATAACTTTTTTGATTAAATTAGAAATGAAAAACTTATCCTTGTACTGTCCTTCACAGTTAACAGCTTTGATAAACATAGGATAGCTCTCTGTTACAGCCATGAAGTTGATAAGTGGTCTTCTTTGTGGATCTGTCCACCCATCACAAACCAAAGTAACTCCTTTTTCCTTCCAAACTCCTCTAGTAGGCTCAAGCAACTTCTCAATATTATCCCTCTCTCTTTGCAACAACTTTGTTCTAATGATATTATATCCTGGAGGTACATATCCTGCAAGATTATTATTGCATGCATAGGTAAAGGCATTCTTGTAATGTGGATTCCTTGCTAGGTTAAAAGGAAGTCCAGCTGAGTAAAACATTCTAGCTATTTCCCCATCTAATTGCTCTCTCATTTGTAAATTAAATGCTTTATCCAAAGCACTATCTACAACATGTTTTCTTCTTTTTGGTTCATATCCCTCCATCCGAAAAGGCTCTTTGTTTACAGTACTGTCATCACTTCTAATTAAAGAAGAAGATGAAGGATATGAAGCATGGGTGCTTGGAAGCTCTTTTCTACTCCTCTGTTCAGCTTCATTGATTTTCCTTTGTAATTCAGCCACTTGTGATGAGCTTATCTTTGGGCATACTTTAATTCCATGACTGCTAATCTTCAACAAATGAGCTTTCACTCTATAATATGATCATTTGTATGTGGCATTACAGTAATTGCATTTGAATGCAATATTGCCACCCCCTTCAGATGTTTTACCTATTTTTGTCACATAACCCCATAGAGGTTTGTTATCTTCAATATTGGTCTTTGATGGACCATCTTCAGACCCAATTCCTACGCCACTAGAGCTCATTATCCTACGAAGGATCGACACAAAAAAATCACATAAATTTGAAATATGAAAATTTTTAAGCAAAAGTGTAGAGATGTCGCGGATATGCCGGGGGTCCAAGGGAGCGCTGCCCCCTGGCGGGCTTCGACCTTAATTTTTATTATAAGAGTAATTTTAAACATTTGAAATATGCAATTTTTATTATAAGAGTAATTTTAAACATTTCTCTAGCTTCTCAGTGTCGTTTGGTACCATTCAATACCCCTCGGTACCGAGCGGTACCGAGCGGTACCGAGTACCGGTACCGAGTACCGGTACCGAGCGGTACCGAGTACCGGTACCGAGCGGTACCGAGTACCGGTACCGAGCATTGATACCGAGTATCGGTACCGAGTGGTACGAGTTCAGGTACCGAGCAACATGAGTTCCGGTACTGAGCCTACGATAAATAAAACAAAGAAAACAAACCTTCACTGCTCGCGTCGCCTTCACCGTTTGCGTTGTCGAGCTGCTCCGTCGACGAAGGATGATCCTCTCGACTTTAATGCTTTCGTCGTCGAGCCTCTTCGTCAACGAAGGATGATCCTGTCCGCTTCTATGCTTGTGTCGTCGAGCCGCTCCTTCGACTACCACGAAGAAGACGAACACCTGTGCGGAAACGAAAAATCTAGCTCGCAGAAATGTTTCAGCCGCATAAATGAATAGGGATATTGAGCAGGTAGCCGAAATGAATAGGGCAAATTGCGACTCCGATTTTTTTTTTCATTTTTTAACCGGACACGCGTATCCGATACGCGTGTCATGTCAATTTTAAATAATATTTTAATTGGACACGGCAAAGCCGTATCCGACACGTATCCGTGCCGTATCGGAGGCGTATCCGTATCCGACGCGTGTCTGATACAGCATGCCTCGTAAATAGGAGTATCGGTGCAACATAGATACCCTATAATGGAAACAAATAACTAAAAAGAGCCAAATAAAAAAAAAAGGAACTTCAAAGTGAGAGGAGCTGAAAATAGGCTATGAGATTTCGATAGGAAAACCTTGTAGATCTTAAGAAAATTTTATAAAAATGTGAATTTCAACGAGACTTAACTACAAATCTCCAATCAAACTAAAAAAAAAACAGCAATTAGATTATAGGAATTGATGAAAAACAAAAAGAAAAATGCCAAGATACAATTGATCCTCCATTCAAGAGGAGGATCTTTCTCTGCCAACTCTCTAGATGCCACTAGAGCCCAAGAACATCAAGGAAACACAGAACTTCAGCAATAATCAAGATAACCCTAACCCTAATTCCAACCTCCAACATAAAACACACAAAATTAACTCCCAAAAAGACTAAACAACCCTCCTAATTCAAATTTTCCCTCCTAATCCCTCTTCCTCTCTTACTTAAGCAGTGGGCCCCACATGAGGGGGGCAGAACCCAATAGGGCAGACAACAGCAGGTTTACGCTTGCTGTAAACCAGTGGCCGGCCCAAGTGTTGGGCCGGCTGGACCGGTTTATCAATACCTCACTCCCAAAGAATCACCTTGTCCTCAAGGTGATAAGATGAAAGCAACACCATAATTATATCATAAGATGGGAAAATTAGGAAAATGTAGTCATCTGAAACATTGTACTGACAATTTTCAAGTGCACTTTTTTCTAACCCTTATGGTAGTATGGTATGAATTCATGCTCCAAAAAGATAATAATAAGACAATTTCCATGCTTAGACAAATTGATCATAAAACATGAATTCTTCAACTTGGAAGGCCTTTCAACAAACGCATGTGGGGTGATCGAAAAAAAAATCACACTGCATTTTCCTATAAATATTAACGCTAATGCCAAAATGAAAAAAATTAAAAACCTACTGTAGGAAAGATGCTTACATTTTCCAGAAGTTGATTCTTAACCAAAGCTACCCCTTGTTCACCATTTATTAAAGAAGACACAGGAATGAGGAGAACTATTGTCAGGTTCTTGTATTGATAAACACAAAGATATGTACGCTCATGTGTCTGTTGCAGCCATAGTGTTGGGGTTCGTGGCAATGAAGTACCTATTTCCACACCCCACACATCAGTGACAAGAAATCCATCACCTCCTTTGGACCATTTGTCCCGCTGTAAAGGCCGTGGCACATTAACTGTCCTAGGTTGTTCCCCAGGAGAAGCATCATGAGATGTGCCCCGTGACCCATCTGATGCAGCACATACAGCAGAGACTGTGGAAACGTTAGACGCAGACTTTGACTTTCTTATAGAGGACCAGGAATTCACACTCAGACTTGAGGATAAAGCATGTGGACTCAACCTCATAACACAATATGCAAATAAATTTGCTGTATCATCCTACAGAAATTAATTAAATCATAAAACAAAATTACATGTAACTTTAAATATCAAGCAAAATTGAAGCGTTCTCATGCATGTCAGCAGGAATAGGAAATACCACCGTACAGGAGAAAGCGTTGTAGACACTAATAGGTCTTGAAATAAAATGAGAGAGTTGTATGTTGTGTTGGCACCGCTTGGAGAACATAGAACTGTGACTAAAGACTGCCAAATAAAGCATATAAAAAAAACTTAGTAACTGAAATTACAGCAAGGAAGATATCAGCAATTTTCACTATCTCACAGGCATCACCGCACAGGGCATTCAGTAACATGACATCATAGCATGCCAAAGTGCCGATTTCATTAAAGAAATACTGGACTGTACCCCAGGGTTGTGAGTTGAACTATCATTCTAGTTAACTATAGGCTGACTAGTCATTTATGCCACTCCTATATTTAGTAATATTACTAAAAAGGAAAGCAATTTTGCATAAAATTTCTTATTACTCCAGAACAAAAAAGGACAAGTTTCATAAGTTCGTATGGATAAAATTGCATGGATCAAAAAAGTTTTGTTGAGAAAGAAAAAGTAAGTCATTTAGCAAAAGCATGCTCAAAAGACACAAGTAAATTACATAAATATATTTGCAAAAAAGCTTGGAGGAATGCTTCTTAGATCCATATACTAAGGGGCTGTTTGATTTTGTGAAAAAGGAATGCAGAGTCAAAAGAATGCAATGTATTTAAAATATTTTGGAGTTATTTGGATGAGTGTAAAATAAATGTGAATTATTACTTTTTTTACTTGAAATAAAATAAATACAGTGTAAAGCCCAACGATAGTAGTAGCCGGTGGCTGGTGATGGTGGAGATGGGAGGAGACCGGCAAATGCGGCGGCACCGCCGGCCGGCAATAGGGGTCAACATAAAATGAAACTCCATTAAAAAGAGAGGAATACAAGACTAAAAGAAAGAACATCTAAAAGAATTTTGTAGTAACAAGATTTATTTTGGCATCCGCCAACAAAAAATGCATTGCATCACCAATATGACAGGAAGGTGAAATTAATGTGTATGGGCTGGTAAACAAAGAAGAAGGCCAAAGCTAACTTATTATTGAGCTAAAAGCTAAAATCAACAACTGTAGTTTAAACACAAATTATTGGAAAAGAAATATCATAAAACTGTAACCCACTGATCATAGGGATGATAATTCATCAGTAAAAATTTTGTCATCTCCTACCAATGGGTAACTCATTTTTATGTTATGCTACATGAGGAAATCCTTATGAGTAATGATGAATGTAGCTCTATTTTGAGAGTAGCGTAATACATGAGCACATTGAAGATCAGCATTCAAGTTATATGCCATGTTTAACTTCTATAGCAATGTGGTCTCGGGAGTCTAACTTAATGTTCCATCATCTTGAGCGGAAATGCCTTTCAAATTGCCACTAGAAATAGCACATATTATCTATATGGATGTCAGTCTGATTTCACGCTTTTTTCTTTAAGTCACTGAAGATGTATAAGCTTAAATAAATTAATGAAAAAAGAAGCATAAATATGTAAGCATTCAATCCATCCACGTAAACAATGCAACCAAAATAAATTCTCTCGCATTTGCAGAATTTTCAAGATCCAGAACGGCAGATAATTTGTAAATGTTAACTGATTCATTCTACCTGAATTTCAATTGCCATATCTCTTGATATTGTAAGCATTTGAACAGTTCCTCGTTCCTTCAAGCATTCACGAAAGGAAGGCAACTGAATTTTTTTACCAATAGTAAAATCTGTTTCAAAAACATCAGCTAATAGTTAATCAGCTTTGGAGCAACAGTGAAATCAAAAAAGCCTTGCATAATCCCCGCCACCACCTAAAAACAAGAAGAAGAAAAAAAGAGACAAGCAGGAAATTTCTTTCTTGAAGTAAATAAATGAAATGACGGAACTTGCAGTTAAACTTCTCAGAATGTCACAAATAGGTTTACCAGTTAGATAGTCAGTGAAAAAGTAATACAAATGAGTGCGCGCAAATTCACCACTTGGTTGTTTATCAATTAAACTTTTCAGAGAACCATGAAACATGACAAAAAGGGAGTGTATTTCCTTTAACACTCCTCGCAAGGCTTCAGATCTCCAAACAGATTCGGCATATTTACTTTTATCAACAACCTGAAGATAAGAGACATCATCACTTCACTTCAAATAGCGAAAAAAGAAGTATATATAGATGTTATAACAAGCGAAGGTGCAAAAAGAGGTCCATCCTAATTTTCTGGTGCATGAGAATTAAGAAATAAAAAAAAGATTAAACAAATTGCTGATAAGCATAGGAAAATGTATCTTACCAACAAACAAGTCACAGAAAAAATGAATAAATTTATATATTGGCATAAATAGTGGTCAGCTTGGCTATTTGTGGGATTGCAAGGCTGGCCACCCATCAAGCCATCCATTATTGACAATCTATGGGCCTCAAGGGACGAAAAACCCACTCAGATTTTGAGGGAAATAAATGCGTGAAGGGTGTAGAATATCTTCATTTATTTTCAATGTAATTATCAATTATAATCTAAAGTGTTGTTGTACAAATAAAAGGCAAAACCTCAATAAAATACACAACATTCAAATCATTTGTCCTCTCTTCATGGTACCAAGCTTGCTTTTTTTTTCCTACGGTTTTCCCTGAAGTCCAAAATCCTCTATACCAAGTGCTGTCCTCCACAACCTACTGTTCGCCACCTGAACTCCACATCCAACCGCCTCCAACTACCGTTGCAAGCACCTAATTCAGAGTCAGAAAATCATTTTACGTTAATGGAAAAATGTCTTGTATAGCATAAGTTTTTGACCAATGAAATGGTCCTGATCAAACCGTTGTGAGTGAGTACCAAGACTTTCAATCCACATTCAAATTGAATGGAAGAAATTATCATATTTGGTCCTAGATTGTGAAACCTTTCTCAAAGGAATGGAAAATTTGGGACACCTTATTGGCCCCATATCGAGTGAAGACGGTCTCAATTTTGACACATGGGACATAAAAAATTCATCAATTATATCCTAGCTATGGAGTTCAAATATACCACAAGTCAGCTGAAGGATATTAACACAGTAAGATATAATAGAAATGGAATACTTGAAAAGTATAAAGTTAGACTCATGGCAAAAGGCTGCACTCAAACATTTAAAGTAGATTATGGAGAAACTTTTACACCAATCACAAAGCTAAACACTATCTAAATACTTCTATCTTTGGTGGTCAACCTCAACTGGTCCTTGCAACAATTGAATGTAAAAAAAAAAATTAATCTTACATAGTGAAATAGAAGAAGAAGCCACTATGAAAGATCCAAGATATTTTAATAGAAATTTCAATACTAACCATCTATGTAGGTTGAAGAAAGTTCTCTAAGGGCTCAAGCAATCCCAAAAGCATGGCTCAAGAGATTTATGGAAAAGATGAAATTCAAACAAAGCCTAGGAGATCACACTCTATTGATAAAGAAATCCAATGAATACAAAATTATAGTTCTCATAATATGTGAATGACATGATATTCGTAATAGGAGATGATATCAGGGAAATAAAAATATTGAAATATCAGCATTTCAAAGAATTACAAGACAAAGATTTAGAAAGACTCAAATATTTCTTTAGAATTGAAGTGACCCTTAAAAGGCTAGGATATTTATCTCTAAACGAAAATATATCCATGACCTACAAAATAACATAGATATGCTGCGATGCAAGCCCTCAAAAGTTTCAATTGACTACTGTCACGAACTTGGACACAAGCAATAGCCCAAAGTTGACAAAAGGATGTATCAAAAACTGGCTGGAAATCTCATCTATCTTACTCGCATAAGACTAAACATAACCTATATAGCAAGTATTCTAAGTCAATTTATACATAATCCTGCATGCATCAACATGCAACATACAAAATTCTTCAATACCACAAAGCAACACGAGAAAAAAGAATGACTCAAAAAGGAATATAATGCTTTGTTTAGAAGCATACACTGATACTAATTGGGCAAGACCCCTTACAGATAGAAGCTTTCCTACTATTACAATTTTGTAAGTGATAAAATAATCACTTAGAGAAGCAAGAAGCCATTAGTGGTCGCCAAATCTAGAACCAAAATTGAATTCTTGGTAATTATGTATCAAAATCATCTTGGACTTTGGAATAAAATGAAAAGGTATTATGAAGTTATGATGTGACAACAAATCAGCCATCAACATCACGTGTAATCCAGTCCAACATGATCAAATCAAATGCATACAAATTGATAGACACTTCATCAAAGATAAATTAGAAGGTAGGCTAACATTTATCACATATGTTCAAACACAAACAATTTGTTTCATCCTAACCAAAGAACAACCAAGCACCACATTCCAAAATATTACCTACGAATTAGACATGAAAAATTTCTACTCTACAGCTTGAGAAGTATTGGCGTAATAGCGTCCAACTTGGCAAACTGTGGAATTATAAAACTGGCTGTCAATCTTCCCGTCCATTATTGGCAATTTGTGGGCCTCAAGGGGCAGAAATCCCTTTCTAATTTCAGGAAAATAAATGTGCACAAGCTATAAAATATCTTTATTTTCAATATAATTAGTAGATTTCATAGGTAGAGATTACCAATTGTAATCTAGAATCCTACTTTATAAATAAAGGGCTAAACCCGCAAAGAAATACATACAATATTCAAATTGTTTCTCCTCTCTTCAGTATCCATGGTGCAATTAAATTGCACGTGATAACATGGTAATTAAAGCACATAAAGATAAACAAAGCACGTGCAATAACCAGGTCACTTACATAGTGCTAGATGAAAACTCAAACCAAAATTGCAAAAGAATTAAAGGCGGGCAAAGCCGTACCTTTTATAAATGAAGGCATGATTTATGTTCTGTGAGTCCATTTAAGAGACATGCTAATTTATAGAGTAAATGATACTCAAAATGCTGTTCACATTGATGTCACCATCAAATCATTATAATTCACTCTGAAGAACTTTATAAACCATCTTCAAACTCCTTGACTAAGGTAATATATGCAGTGAAGTATTACACAAAGTGAAAAAAAAAATGAAAGCTCGATAATTTCTAGTATCTATTAAGAATATCACTGTTGTGTGTTGCCATGAATGGCATTTTGGGGGATATCCTTGGGTACTTTCACCATATACTCTATCTTAAAAGATGAAAAGGTTTCAAAGATTGGCAGTAATCCAAAGAATAAACATAAATAAAGAGAATCACATGACATTGACAGCGTATTATAAATGCATAATCCTTAGCCATTCAATTGGTTCTAAACATAGAAGAACGTAAATTCAGTAGCCAAGTTCTCCAGGGGATTTGTCAATATCATGAATGCAATCTTAAATAGAAATTCAGGTATTTTAATTTTTTTCCTTCACCGATAACCTCAAAGAATTTGGCCTTAGCAGTAAGGAAGGAGTAAGATGAAAGAAAAAATAGGCTCACAAGGCTTCCATACTCTCGCAAAACCCTAGGCACATATTTGGTTTAACTCTACAAATTCACATTTTTTCCTTAAAATTCCTACATAATTACATGTACTCTTTATGTTCATATTTTTTCTTGAGTTGATGCAAAGAAGCTTACTTTACAGTATATTTCTTTGCACAAGAATGGCATACAATAGTTCTAAAGATCTTATTTTAACAGGCACTGTTTTGAATGTATTTCATAAGAACTTATCTGCATATGAATCAATAATTGTCTAAAGCTTAAATCTATTGCTGAAATTTGGGAATCCATAGATATTATCGGAGAAATGCATGTAGAGTAAAAATAAGCATGTAAAGAGCTATTTATACAAGATGAAACATGAACTGAACTTTCCATTCCAATAGGGCAATCCAGCCTGTTAGCCATCAGATCAGAACAATGGTTCAGAATGAAATTAAAGTAGAGAACATTTGCTGCATCTACTTTACATTCCAGGAATACATATATCCTAGGAGTTGGATGTATAGAAAACATTATAAGTTTGGAAATAATCGAAGTTAATGGGGACCTGTTAAGAGAAGTGAACAGTGAAGCCACCTGAAGGTTGAAAGATTATCTTCTTTTGCAACCAATGAGCGGACTAATAAGACCCCAAAGTATGAAAAATACAAGAAGCCTCTTTTTTAGCAGAAATCATTTATAAATGAAGTTGTTTAACATTAATATGCTTCCGATATTTTGAACAACAGCAAGAAAAACAAATAAGATGCAAACACATCCAAATGTGAAAATGGGATAGTATTTCTGAAAGTCCGCAACCTATAAAACCCAGACACATGGTATGAAAAAACAGGCAAGCATATTTTGTTAGAATATATGTAGCATGAGATCACTAATGCACATAACTGGGAATACTCTGTTTCATTAGATGGATATATACCATAATCATCCATATATCAGGCTCCGCCTCATAGAACACATGTGAGTGCCTTTCTGCCTCTATGACCTCGCAAGCAGCCTCTGGAGAAAAAATTCTGCAAAAAGATTGGCTTAGTGCCTTGGTATCACATGAACGATGTGATAACCCAGTAATACTAGTTCATAAAAACTCAGGAAAAATAAGTAAATGAAATGTCAATAACAACAGAAACAGCATCCTTTTAATATATAGGATTTTTTCAAACTCAAATAAAAAATATAAGCATATCATAGTGGAATGATATAAAGAAGAAACTTGTGAGATGATATAAATAGGCAGGTAAATGCAACAGAGCGTAAATGGAATTTGGATTAACTGAACAAGCAAATGATATGGCGAAGTTTGATGGGACAAGAAACTTTAGATTGTTGAGAACCAAAATGAGAGTTGTGCTTGCCCAACAAAATCATAAGAAAGCATTTTTGGTTTTCCCTATAAAATGAGTGATAAGAAACAAAAGACATGAATGAGAAAACTCTCACGAAGACTGATGGAGCACAAGTCAACTAGTTAGCCCAAAAATGAATATATTTTCACAGAACACTAAAAAAGAATTGAACGAGACAACAAAGGATGTGCACCAAATCAATTTTCATGCTTTTTTTAGGCTCGCCTTTTATTTTAGGTCAATTTTTTCTTATTTCTTTATAAAACCTTAATTAAGATTAATTATCCTCATTAGACAATAATATGCTTGACATTAAATATTTTGCTAGGATTAAATCTGATTTTAGATGAGATTATATTTGAATTTAAAGTATTTAGTCTTATCCTTATAAACCCTATTTTTATAAATAGGAATTGATCGCCTGTATTTTTTATTAGCAATTGATAATTGAATAAATATAGATTATTCGTGTAACCAATTGAGTGTTCTTTAAATCCAAGTTGCTATGCGAACTTTCTCCTCAATCTATTTTAGCATCAAAGGAAATTTCCTGTGATTTTAGTCATCATTTCAATTTGTGTTGCTTTTACCCTTTCTTTCCTATAATAATACTTACATTTATCATTTTTCTGTTTATGCATCCCTTTCATAAAACTGGTGATGTAGGACTACGTGATTAAAGTGAATGAAATGAATTATTGCACGATTTCTTGTTCTAGAGCATTAAAGATTTAATCATTAGCCGTTAAAACAAAAACATAAAACGAGAGACGGATGCCTATGTTTAGGCTAAATCACTAGCCAAGCACTAGGACAAACAAAATAAATTAGAGATTCAACATTATGCGAAATGATAAGAATTCATTCAAAATCCCTACTCTAACAATGAGAATAGCAACATAGAAAATCAATAGCTCATTCCCTACGTTTACTAGGCTTTAGCAAGACTTAAGTGGAGCGATCCCTTGCGCTTCCGTCACTACCTACAAGGTTAGGAAAACAAATAGATAATTGAAAAGGGAATAAAAGTCAACCCTTACTTAGAGAGGAATCGTCGCCGGAGGAGCTCTTGTGAATTACCAATGGTACCGGCAATGATGCGAAGAAGACGATTGAAGTAGCTTTTGAAGGAGAAAATCGGGGTAGTTGGAGGAAGGGCCGGTGTGAATCGACCAACGGTAATCCACTTCCCTTTGACCCTTTGATCGTCAAGAGTATCAACCAAGGTAATATGGATCCTCTCCAAGTATTCTTCAACAGTAGATTCGTAGCCAAATCCTACGTCGAAGAAGGGGGAGCGGAGTACGTCGATATTGTCTTGATCGTCAAGCACTAAGCCTGAATCCCATGGGCGGACCTCCATTCATACTTCTCAAGGAGTAGGAGTGTTGCGCTTGATGTAGTATTGCTGTCCTTGAAGGTTCCTTCCAAAGGATGAGGGCTTTCCCTTTGAAAGTCAAGTGGGAAAGGCTAGGGGAGGTGGCGGCTAAGGTGGGAGTTGGGAGGGAGGCTTGTTTGTGGAGCTAGGGTTAGGGTTAGGATGGTTTAGAATTTCCAAACCTGAATTTTAATTTCAGATTTTGAAATTTGGGTGGGAATTAGAAAAGGAAATAGGGGTGTTGATTGAAGGAAAATTGGGGAGAGAGAAGGGAAGAGAGGGGCGGCGGCATGAGTAGGGGGGCCGGCGGCTAATAAGGGAGAGAGGGGATTGGGGAATTAATTAGAGGTTGCCTAATTTAGGATTTAAGAATTAGGAAAGCTTTAAATGAATCCTATTTGAATTATATTCAAATTAAATTAGGCAACTTTCCTAAAATAAGTAGGCTAAATTAGGAAAGGAGATTAATTCAAATTTAAATTTGAATTCATTCTTTCCTAATCAACACCCAACCAAATTAGGAAATTACTTGAGAGGGGGAAGGGATAGGGGGCCGGCGGCTTTGGGAGGGTGGAGGCGTGGGGACGGCCGGCGGTGGAGGGAGGGAAGGGGAGGGCCGTGAGTTGGGAAGGGGGGTTTGGGGCTTTGGCCGTGAGGTGGTAGGGGTGGGGGGGGGGGGGGGGGGGGGTGAGTTGCCGTGGGGAGGTGAAGGAGGAGGAGGGGCCGGCGGTGGATTGGAGAGGAAAGGGGGGAAGATCCACAGAGCAACCACGAATCCGACACGTCTAGATTGGTGGGTAGTGCGCACTCTCCCTCTCCTAGGGAGTCTTCTCAAAAGCTCTCAATCTCAAGCCAACAAACACAAGTGCAGGAAAAACTTTTAATATTCATTCATTAAGCAAAAGAAAATACATAGAAGGCTTTAAATAGCCTCACACAAGGACACAACATAAAGACGACGATGCCCTCTGGGCTTACAAACAAGTGCAGGGTAAAATAGGGAAATAACACATGGGAACTAAACATAGAACTAATGACAGAAACAAAGACCCAACAAGACTCAAAAATATAAAGACTCAATCGTGGCCGTAGATCGACGGCCACGCCTTCGATACACTTTCCATGTAGCGATGTCCTCATCAACTGGCCCTATGCCTCTGATTTCTCATCTCATACCCAAACCACATTTTATCCAAATCTATTTCACGATAAATCTTTTCATGTCAAGCAACTTCAGATGAATACATAACCCACCCTTTCTGATGGGGACAACAAATCATGGAAAGTATTTTAGAGACGTGGTCGACGATCGATAGCCACGATCGCGCGGATCTATTTTTGAGTCTTCATATGTATTTGTTTTATTTATTTATTTTATGTATTTGTTTCATTAGTATTTCCTGTTTTACCCTTAAGGGTTTTGTCATATGTAAGCCCTAAGGGCAATGTCGTCTTTAGTTCCCTTTCAGTGTAGGAGGCTATTTATAAGCCCCATATGTTTCTTTTGAAGTTAATGAATGAATTATAAAAAAAATTTCTGCATGTGTTCTTTGGAGAGTTGTGAGAGTTCTAGGAGAGAGCTTTGGTGAAGTCCCTTCATGAAGGGCAATTGGATCACACACCAACCGCAGGAGGCGCCCGGGTTCGTGGTACTATCAATCTTCTTTTAGTTTTCCCCTTCTTCTCTTCTTCAAGCCGCCGGCCTTAGCTCCCTCCCCTCCCACACCACCGGCCTTCCCCTCCCATGGATCCAAAATCGATTGTTTGCTTCTTTCCAAAGTAGAGTATGAAGATTAGGAGGGAAATCCAATTCAAAATCTGATCTCAAATTTAGATTTTGAATTCTTTCCTAAATCGACATAATCTAAATTAGGAATATGTTCAATTCTTGGATCCAACTTTAAATTAAAATTAAGAGGAATATTTTGCCCATTAATTCCTCCTAATTTTAGACGAAACCCCTTAAGGAAACTCATTCAATCAATCCCTACTCCAAGCATGCCGCCGCCGCACACCCCCCCCCCCCCCCCCCCCCTTCTCCCTCTCTTCCCTTGACTCCACTAATTCCTCTTGCATTCAAACCCTTCCTATTTTAACCCTCTTAATTTGGGTAACAAATTTATTTGAATTCGAATTCTTTCCTAAAATAAGATTAATCTAATTTGAATACTTTTCAAATCCCTTCAAATCTGAAATAATTAAAGATTCTATCCTAATTCCCTTTCCTTAATTAACATCTTAAGTTTGGAAAGGAATTCTAAATTCCCCCAATTAAATCCCCATGTATGGCCGGCCCACTTCCTCTCTCCAATCCACTTAATCCCCATAATTACTCCCATTAATTCCCCTGCCCAAACCTGTCCAGCCCTAGCCGCCACCCCCCAAGCTCTTCCCCACATTCTCCTCCCTTACTCCTGTGTTTTCTGCTGGCTGTCCCTGTGTTCCAGCAAGATTGACTTGTTGTCTAGTACTCCTGAAGGCCATACGCTGTGGTCCAAAGCTC
Organism: Dendrobium chrysotoxum; assembly: GCA_019925795.1. Classification (NCBI taxonomy): domain Eukaryota; kingdom Viridiplantae; phylum Streptophyta; class Magnoliopsida; order Asparagales; family Orchidaceae; genus Dendrobium; species Dendrobium chrysotoxum. The sequence goes on along the minus strand of CM034314.1, from coordinate 88,837,316 downwards.
CCAATACTTTATAGAAGCTGTCCAAGGTGTTCCCCAACATTGCAAGTTGCTGTCCAGAGAAATTCTGCACCTCTTCCTGCTGTCCAGCTGGTCGGGAGATCTTCGTGTGCTGTCCTGAAGTTTTAGATTGCTGCCCACAACATCAAGAAGGTTCTTGGTTGCCGTCCATTTCCTCTCAAGCACCCAAATAGCCACCGAAGCTTCGTATCTTCTGTTTCTTTGGGTAAACTCCTCCAATTCTCTTATCTTCCTAGTTTACTTCTCACTTGTGGTTATATTTGGATTCATGAAGATCGTGCTAATCGTTCTCTGCCAAAGCTTAGTAAACATAGGAATTGAGTGATGGACTTCTATGCATCTAATCTCGTTGTTAGACTCGGGATGTTATTGAAATCCTCTATGTTTGCTTATGTTGAAATTTCTAATTATTTTGTAATCCTAACTATTATTGTGTGACTTGGCCTAAGCTAAGGCATCTCTCTCTTGTTTTCTATTTTCGTTAAATGGCTAACGTCTCAATTCTTATTGCTCTTACTTGAAAGCGTGCAAATTCTTGTATCATTCATTTAGAGCATATGTAGTTCTACATCACTTTCACTCAAAATATTAAAAGCTCTGTAACATGAATCTAACTCATGCAGCCCTTAGTAGTTCCAAATCTCTTGTCTTTCTCTCTCTAGCATCCCTATCCTATGGCCCCTAATTCCGTGAATCCATATCTCACAAATGTGTTGCTTGTTTCGTGCATGCACCATTGCATGTGTTTGCATCCACAATGGTCACTCCCCCACTTTCCATGGCTTCTCTGCACTCAAATCCCACATCATGAAACTCAACTTCCCGCATTGCCACATGTTTCGTTCACTTGTAGTTACGACCTACAAGCCACAGCTGCTCCCAACAGCATCCAACCATTAACCCTCATCTTTCATAAGAGCACATGACTCACAACATCATCATAACCTATAGCTATAGCAATAACATAAGCAAACCAATGTGAAAGGGTTGCGTCCTTTCCCATCTGACTCATCTCTGAAAACTACTATCAATAACCATTAGCATCAACGCCTTTATTGAATAAATCCTCCACAACATGTAAACTCTTATCATAATACATCTAGTATCACTCAGTCTCGATCTCATCTGCAGCCTCTCACATATAGTATACGATCTAGGAAAATCTTGCACTAGCCATGATGTGTTATCATTACAATATGATCATTTGAATAACAATAAGCATGAAAAAAATGTGAATTAGAACTTAATACCGAATCAAGTCATGAGCCTACACTACACACCTGCATCATTTATATGTTTGCATGAACATTTGCATAAGGATCAAGGTGATAAAAAAATGTAAATGGCTTATAATAATGATCTTCTCAGTGATAATGCCAAGTTTCATGATTATTATCAAGATCATAGTAATTTATGCTTTGAATTGATCCACGACCCTTATGTTGTTCGCTATTTGACTGTTTGCAATGATAAACTTTGCAAACTTTGCATCATCATGGAATCAATTACCCAAATGTTTTACTCCTATGATATGAGACTTCTAGGTGTTGTGCTTAATATATCTATTGATTGATATACCTTGGTATCAAAAACAGCCAACAAATCAAGAGAAATTCAGCAAACCGCAGATTTTTATTGATAATAAACGAATTATGAACAAGCAAGATACAATGGTCCTCTTTCAAGAGGAGGACTTCTCTCCTAAGTTCTAGACGCCGTTAGAATCCCTCACAAAAATAGTGAACAGCAAACACTCACAAAACTCATCAATAACATGATCCTACAACTCTAGACAACTCCCCCTTAAATAGCCCTAGAATACAATAATCATAACCTAAATAGAACCATCCTAAATAATTTAAAAATAATTTAAGAAACCTTCCTAAACAATTAAACATAACTTAGAAAATCTTCCTAAACAAATAAACATAATTTAGGAAACCCTTCCTAAACAATTAAACATAATTTAGGAAACCTTCTTAAGCAAATTAAATATAATTTAAGAAACCTTCCTAAACAATTAAATATATTTTAAAAAACATTCCTAAACAATTAAATAGCTTCTCCTTGATTCCTCCTCATATAATGAATAATAGCTTCCCTGGGTCCCACAAGGTGGGCCCCCCTTGATGTATCATTGATTTGATTACTAATGCAATTTTCATGATCAAGCTTCTATTGTGAGCTCAAGATGGTCTCAAGCTTATACTCTTGTTTGTAGGTTTTTCAGCAGTTAAGTTGTGCTTCAAATGGAACTAGCTGATCACCAAACATGGAAAAACACCATTAGGAATGACTATTACAACTGTTTTAGTGTTACTACCTCAATCATATCCTTCACTATTTCTCAAGGATCTTCAGGCCACATATGAAACTATGCAATGCCTCCTCTATGGCTTCCACCTGAACTCTTCATGACCAGAGTTCTTTACAAAGTGGGTGGTAGATTAATACAACACAATTCAGCTAATTAACTCGAAAAAGATCATATTCAAAATGCGCCGACGGCTACAAAAAGAGCTGAACTAAACCCCACTTTCATGACTTTTTAGGTTTTTTTTAAAGTCAAATTTCTCTTATTATTATTAGAATTATATCATTAGATTTAATCGTCCACTTTGGATAACAATAGGCTTGAATTTCAATATTTAGTAATGATTATATTGATTTTCCGATAAGACTATTTGAAATTTTGAATTTAAATTATTTAGTTTTTTTCTTGTAACCCTATATTTGTAAATAGAGATTGACGGTTTGTATTTTATATTGAAATTGATAAATAAATGAATAGAAATTATTTGGGAGACCAATTGACTGTTCTCTAGATCTAAATTGTATATGATTTGCCCAACCAATGTACCCAAAATTCCTTCTTCTTTCCCCTCCATCAAAGATTCAACTATGCTTCTTCGATGATGTTTTGACCATACAAAAGGGTTGAGCTCATGTTGGACTTAGGTATGTGATTCCAAGCATACAAAGTTGGTTCAAATGCATGAAATCATAGTTTTAATCAGGGTAATTAAAAATCAGATGCAATCCATTGAACCATCAACAGAAGCTAACAAAAGCGGAAAAAAAGAAAAGAAAAGAAAAGCATCACCGACAAGGAACCATTATCATTGAATCAATTTCTTAAGTTTGAGTGTTTAAGTAGCTTCTTGCATATTGCAGTGGATGTGTTACTCAATCTTGAATGGCTAAGATGTTTTGAAAAGGGGAAAAAAAAGGAACTTCCAATCATAGTGTAGGTGCATTAGCATTAACAAAATATTATACAGACCTTGTAAATGTAATTATTCCTTCACAAAGTCCAATTACAGATAACTGCGATGAGTAGGGGCACTCAGACGGATAAAAGAACAATATCTTGTCAAGCTCTTGACCTTCATGCTGCCCCCTTCTTGAGTCAAAAATACAAAATTGGATCCCTTCGTTAGCAATATTTGCTGATGACAATCCCATTGAACGCTTTGTGTAGTTCCCTGGCGATAGGCAAAGAACAAAAGCTTCTTATTTATCATCAGACAACAGACAACAAATGATGAAATGAAATGAAATGACTAATTAGCATGTCAAAGCCAATCCTATTCTAGCTTTCTCAGAGCGCCTTTCCTCAAAATGAATTAAAAGCAAGTAAAAGACAGCAGTAACCTTCCAAAAGCAATAATTAACAAACTAGATATTTCAAGTTCCAATATCCTCCATGAAAGAACTCAACCATAAAATCAGGAGTAAATTTCAATGGATCTGAGAATGGACGAAGAAGAATAAAGGTACAAAGAGTACAAAAATCATATTAGTTTAATTTGGATCAATAATACGTAATGAAGCTAATGGAGAAGCAAATATGCTCACGAGAATGGGAAGATATTGAGAAAGCATATCTGCACCAGAAATTTCTCATGAAAGATTGGAAAAAGAAGATACGAATGGAACTGAGAGCTGCTTGGTGCTGATAAAATGCGAGAGATAGCAATTACCTGCCAGTGAGCTCTCCACGGATCTCCACAAGGATGATTAAATAGATTATTATCAGAGCAGTTTGTTTTTCAAGTCAGAGCAGTTTGTTTTTCGTGGGCTCAACCTAAGCTACTAAAGTACTAATGACCAGCGTGTTGTGTAGTTGCTTTCAAAATTCTAGTTTCAAGAAGTTTCAAGTTTGTTTTTCCAAGTAATACTGAATTGCCTCTTGGAAGTTTCAACCTTTTGGTATTATGAGTTATGAAGTTTCCTACAAATTGTCACTCACAAAAGTGCATTGCCAGGACCATAGAACCAGTTTAGTTTTAGGCAATATTTTTGGTCCCCCATAAACTGTATAACAAAGAGGTTGAGTTGTTTTCCTAGATAAAGCCAGAACCAATAGGACCCAAAGCAAGGTGCAACCTGTTTATCAGTCTTAAACAAAGCATAAGTAACATGCTTTCCACAGTGTTTCTTCCCCGTATATATGAAGGTTATTGTAATCCCATAGTTAACAAACGTGTCATTTGATGTTATCTAAACACCATTATAGGACTTTTGATCAGTTTCTACCTTCAAGATTAGAGTAACCTACATAACATCACCTACAACAACAACAACAAGCCTTAATCCCACTACCTGTTCAGATTAAATTAATCTTCATAATACTTGAAGAGAATGCTATTTAAATTACCATATTTTTTTCAAAAAACTAATCAATCATATTGCTATCTTAAGAAAGCTTTTTTTCTTAATAATATTAAGCCAAATAATCCATAAATCATAAATGCTTTACACTTGTCCAAGAGTTTCACCATCCTCAATCCTTGTGGAGATTGATTGAGCTGTCACCGGGAACTAATCTATTTTTGTATTTTATCGGACAATGGACCTATGAAGTCCTAAAATTCCATTTGCAAACACTTCCTCCAATCTTCTCACGAGAAATTCATCTTTCCAGGTGAGCATTCCCAAGATCTTCTCCATTCTCATGAGCAGGCTGAGCATATTTGTTTTTTTCCCTCCGTTTCAATCCAAACAGATTCAAATTGGTTTAAAATGCTTTTCAAAATCCCTGCAACTTTCTACCACCTCTGTTATCCACTTTGTTTGAATTTGCTCATGAACGTAGAGTGCCCTAATGAAGGAAGCAAAAACACAACATCTAGTTCTAAAATAAAAGTTTGAAAGGATAATTGCTGTCTTAACTTGAAAATCAAAATGATTCTTAGTTTGAGATGCATCTAGAATGCATCTACTATAGGAATGCATTGAATTTTTTTTCTATTTACAATAAGCTATTTGGTTAGATGTATAAAACTATTTATCTGATGAGATGAAAAATAAATTTAAGTTTATTTAGAAGCAAGATTTAAGAATGAAGCAAAGCAATGTGCTGGCTTGTGCATCGTTACCTGTGAATCAAAAATTCATAGCAAAGCAGACATGTCACACCTGTGAATTTCATAATTCAGTCCAGCATCTGCCATAGTAACTAAGCACGACCACTTGCTTCTCACTATTTTTCATAAACATTGGTTCTCCGTTCTACCCTGCTAGAGCTGCTCATTTATTGGTAGTTCTTCTCCTTACTCTCACTCCCTCGCTAGTTCTTATACCATTTTCACTAGTTTTGCTGTCGGCACTAGAATCTTCTCACATACAAGCTTCTTTTCCAAAATAGTTCTTGATGCCACATCCTAATACTTTCTCTCACTTTACACTGCCTTTGTATCACAGTCTCTAGCCGATCAGTCAATGTCACGATTATATTCTTGATTTTTAAGTTTTCTTATGTTACTTCATTATATATATATATATATATATATATATATATAGCCTTTTATTAATTGAAAATTACTATTATGGAATATATCATTTTAACTGCTAATAAAATATTAATTAATGTAGTTTTAGTTAATTAAATAATTATTGTATGCGCATAATTTATTCATATATGGTCTACAACCTATGAACGCTTTAATTAGTAAAAGCAACGCTTCGTTTTGTGCTTAGCTCATTGAAATAAAAAAGAACCAATGTGCATTGTGTTACTTTTAGCACTTTGAAAATACTAACATAAATGTAGTGAAATTCATTTTCATTTAATTTGATGTACAATTTGCATTCCACTACTCCAAGTGGATGAAATAGTAAGATAATATATGATATAAATTGGATTTTACCTGAACAACATATAAATAAAAAGCAAATACATAAAAATTATTTAATTTTATAATTTGGCCAATAATATTTAAAAATGATAGAAAAATCATTATAGTTTTTATTTTGATGATAGTTTGATCATTTCTCATGAAAATTACCAATTATATGATAGTAATATAAGTGATAAATCAAAAGGTCATATAGTAATTAAATCATTAAACTAATAAACTTATCGCTATATTTTTCATAAAGTATATATTAAACTAATAAACTTATCATTATACTCTTAATAAAGCATATCACAACAACAACAACATCAAGCCCTTATCCCCCCCCCCCCCCCCCATGTGGGGTCGACTACATGAATCTTTTTTCTTCACTTTGTCATATTAAGATTCAAATTCTCATTTAAATCTAATAAAAGTGTCATTTCTAATACTTTCTAACCAAATTTTTTTATGTCTACCTCTACCTTTTTTAACATAAGTCAGATCTAATACATCTACAATCATAACCGAGCCATTAGAAAGTTGATGTTTTATGTGATAAAACCATCTAAAGTGACTCTCTAATCTTATCTACCACTGTAGCTACTCCAATCTTTTCACATATATACTCATTTCACATTCTATATCTAAGTATATAGCCACTCATCCACCTGAGCATCCTCATCTCTGCAAGGAATATTGAGGAATGATCGCAACCTAGACTATCAAGGAGATGAGCCCTATACTACAGCTCAATAGAGTGGGGATGACAAGCCCAAGGGATTGGGTGACGACACAATAACAACAAGAGCATGCGGGTGAGATTGAGGATATTGTTATGTGGAGGCATGATGAGCTGCGTGCAATGATAATTGGGGGCACTGTCGCAGCGTGCCGAAATATGAGGGCAACCTGAGGATGACATAGCACAAAAAATCATCTTTCACAAAACAAAGCCTAAATCATTGCCTATGGTTTAAAAATGCAAAAGTTATATAAGAGGAAAATTGAATCCAAACACCAATCTTGTACTAGTATTCAATTTGGAATAATCATAATGAATGAAATCAATGAATTGTAGGGACTTTTTTAATCTTTTCTATCAACCAAAAAGAGGCCTACTTAAATATTCCACTGAGTGGACGATTCACAATGCAGTAGTTACTATCCAAAAATGACACTGGTAGGCTTTTGCTTTAACAATGATCAAGCGCAAATCAATCAAGCTAGGTTTAATTTGGGCCAACAGCCACCCAATACAATACAACACCCGACCCAAGAAATGGAAATATAGATTCATGCATATAATTATAGTTCATAATTAGCATGCTTCATGAGAAAGTATCAGCTATATGGACTGCTTGTGAGGATCAATAAGCATATACGTTTAGTTAGTCTTATAAGAAAATAAGAATGGAGTTATAAATAACATCACAAATCAAAATAATGATTGATCAATTAGCATTAGCTCTTTCATAGCATAAGTTTCTTTTGTGCAAAAAAGTTTAACTAGAACACTTTACATGTTTAGATTGCAATTTAACACACTTAGGCGCTATGGCAGATACATATCCCGGGAACATATTGCATATCAGTGCCACTACAAATAATCAAAAGGAATAGCTTATGTTTCCAATCTCATGTTCCAATTACACACAAGAATTGCATTATTTCAAAGGAAACAATAAAATTATGGAGCAAAATCAGTTGAATCAGAATAACTATATCCTACAATTTAATATCACAACAACTATCAAATCACAAAAAAAAAAAAAAACTTGAAAAAAGAGCCTATTTCCAAGGACAAAGTTGAAAATGTTATATATCCAAAATTGATGCAGGCCTGTGAAGGGAGAGAGCATGGAGAAACATGCAAAATTTTTTCATACTTCTGCTAGTATTGGAGAATAAATAGAGTTCTCATTCAAAACTATGAGAAAATACTTAAAGTATAAGTATCACAAATATGAGAGCACAAACATGGGAAAACATTAGTAAAGAGCAATCGGACTCTTAATGTGAAAAAAAAGGCATTAACACAAAAGCTCGAGAAAGAATAATAGACTCATAACAATCACCACCAATCGCCTTCCAACATAGCAATACAAATGACATTTAATATAGATCTCATTGAACAAATTTTCAAAGTCAACAACACGAGAACCAAAAGTTTTAAATCCTAAATAATAAAAGTTCATACTGTCGAAAGAATCATAATCCAAAGAAACTTAGTAATCTAATCAACTTTTCCCAATTCCTTGTGCAACCATCATACCCACGAACAAGCATTCATATTTATATATCACAAATTAAATACAATAACAAAAATTTACCATATTTAGAATATAGCATGATGAGTGTTTAATCTAATGTGTATTTTTTTTTTTTTGAAAAATTGAGGGCTTAGCCCAATCTATTAATGATCAAAGGTAAAACAAGCATACAGGTAAAAAAAACCAAAAAACCTGTAACTAACGAGCTGAAAGAACAAAGACAAAAAATAGAAGACCCAGGGACCAAAAAATTAACAGGAATGAGCCTGTTAGCCTAGACTCAGAAAACAGAAGATATCATATGGCATGGGTTCAACCACTCCCTTGGTTGCTGAAAGACCATCCAAAGGAAGAGGAAAGCTGGCTTCATCATCGCCCAGGCCCAAAAATATGCCAGCAAGAGAGCAGCGGGGGCAACAAGTCGCAGCAGCAGCTAAGATAGTTGTCCCACAGTTTAGATGCAAAAATGGAATAGCCACCAGCAGCCAATGATGAAAAACACCCCACAAGAACTTCTCAGAAAAAAAACAATAGAGCCCTCTCAGATTCTAAAACTGCCTGAAGCATGAAACAGCTTGATCCTTTCCAACAAAATGTCACCATTCTTCCAAGTGCCAATTTTAAGATAGATAGCTCTAAGAATCTTCTTAACAAGAGAACCAAAGCTCAAAACAGCTGAATTGAACCGTCTACTATTCCTCTCAGTCCAAAGGTAATACACAGTTGCATTGAGGGAGAGGAGGAGAGCTCGTTTAAAATTTCTTGGGACAGATAGTCCTCCAAGATGGAGGAGGGCTTGAATGACATTGGGTCTTAAGAAAAAAGGTTGGAAGATGGGTACGATCCTTTTGAGAACATAAAAGGAGTAGTCACATTCAAACATTAAGTGGGAGAGCGTCTCATTAGTGCCATAACAAAAAATGCAGCGCTTATCTTGGACAGGAATATTTCTTTTAATAAGTTCGTCAACCGTTTTCAAACCTCCCCTCAATGCGATCCAGGTGTATAGCGAGAACCTTAAAGAATGCTTTTTGTGCCAAATGCAGGAGTGCCAATCCATGTTAGCCTCGCCAACAAAAAATTCTGCATAAAATTGTTTATAGACCGAGTATTCTATGTTGTTCCAACTTATATGAATGGAGGAGTTAGAGGAGATGGCAATAGAAGCAGCATTTTCTCTAATATTTGGACAGACAGCCTCAGGGATAGACCAAGAGGAGTTGATCATCCAATCCCGAAGCCTAGCTTTCCCACTTCGAAAAAAATGCTGAGAGGTAGCTTGGAATTTATCTGCTAGAGTTTCCCCCGAGCACCAATGATCCCACATAATAGCAATATGACTGTTAGAGTTAATATGAAATCTGAAATTCTTTTTAACCATGGAGGCAGTGAGGCAAATAGATTTCCAGAAGGCAGTGGCAATTGATGGGAGAAGCTTCCAAGGCGAAGTATATCTGGCCTTAATCCAATTGGAGAGGAGAGAAGAATTGTTGTAACATCTATAGATAATCCCACAGTTAACCGCAAACCTAGTCGCCTGAAGAGAAGGAATACCCAAACCACCTTTGGATAGGGGCTTACAAGTGCTAACCCACGAAATGAGGTGAAGCCTCTTGGAGTTGGTGTTGCCAGAATATAAAAATTTGGAGCATAGCTTCCCAATAGCCTTGGTAGTAGATTTAGGTAAAATCATGCCTCGAATCCAATAAGCCATCGTGTTTGCAATAGTAAATTTGATGTATTGAGATATGCCTGCAAAAGAGAACAAAGAAGCCTTCCAACCCGAGAGGAGGTTTGTGATTTTGTCTATCAAAGGAGTGAAATCAGAAACTTTAGTTCTACCTATAGAAATAGGCAGGCGTAAGTAAGAAATTTTGGAAGATATGTTAGGAATTTGGAGAGAGTGAGCAATCTCGTTGAGATCAGGAGAACTTGGGGAAATGATCAAGGAGCTCTTTTGAAGATTAAGCTGCAGTCCAGAATTGTTAGAAAAAGTATTAAGAATGCTCATGAGAGAAGTGCAATTGTGGTAATCAGCTTTACCAAATATAAGCAAGTTATCAGCGTAGGAAAGATGGGAGAGTTGGAAGTCATCCCATTTGAAGCCTTCAAAGGTGCCAGCAGGAGTAGTAGAGTCTATTAAGCAAGACAAGGCGTCCATGATGATGCAGAAGAGATATGGGCTCAGTGGACAACCTTGCCTAATGCCAGAAGTGGAGGGGAAAAACCCCTCAAGAGCCCCATCTATATATATGGAGAAATTAACTTCTTTAGTACAAGCTTTTATCCAATTAATGAACATAGTAGGGAATCCTTTTTGAGCCATTCTCTCATAAAGGAAATCTCTAGACGCCAAATCAAAAGCCTTCCTTATGTCAAATTTAGCACAGAAGAGCTTGTTGTTGTTGCATTTCTTGAAGTGGTTAGGATTTCCACAGCGAGAGTAGTGTTGTCTGAAGCAAGCCTTTGAGGAATAAAGGCAGCTTGGCTATCATGAATGATAGTAGACATAATAGATTTCATACGATTTGCCAGAACTTTAGCAATAATTTTGTTAAAAGCATTGCAAAGGGCAATAGATCTAAAATCTTGGATGCTCTCAACGTGTGGCTTCTTGGGAATGAGCGAGATGGCTGTGGCTTTTTCGCAATTGGGGAGATAGCATTTGGAGAAGAAAGATCTGACTGCATTGCAAACCAGATTACCAGGAATACTCCAGGTTTTCTTGTAAAAATCAAAATTAAAACGATCTGGACCCAAAGAGGAAATAGAACATCCTGAGAAAACAACCCCTTTGATCTCATCATTGGATACAAGCTTGGTGAGAGAAAGGAAATATTGTGGCTGGATGATATTGCCAATAGGGAAAGCATTAATTTTGATGGTTGTTGGACCTGAATTATTGAAAAGCTCTTGAAAATGGGCAATGATATTTTGAATAGCAACTGATCTAGACTGCTCAGTACCCAAAAGAGAAGCAGAGAGGGCACTTTTCTTGCAACATTTCCTTTGATTGATCTTGTAGTAGAGAAATTTGAGGTCCTCCTCCCCATAGGTTAACCATTTCACTTTTGCCCGTTGAATGTCCAAGAAACCAAAGTAGAATTAAAAAAATCAAGCTCCTTACTAATATGCGAAAATTGATTACAAAGCTCACTGTCAAGAGGGTCCTTATCCAAAAGACTTTGGCAGGATTTTTGTTGACAGGCCAACTCATCACACATAACCACAATGTGAATAGAGGAATGCCATTTCTTCAATTTGATCGAGGCTTTTAGTTTCTTCAAGTAATTGTAAAGGCAGATGATAGGATTGCCTTTAGGAGGAGTAGCAAAGATGGTAATCAGGATATCCCAAAAATCAGAGAATTTACACCAGTAGTTTTTGTACATGAACCTGGTTGAGTGTTTGGAGTCCACAGCCGTTTTGAGAATATGAGGGGAATGATCCGAGATCAAACTATTAGCCACCTTGTAGAAGGAGTTGGGATACACCATGAACCAGTTTTCACTCACAGGCACTCGGTCAAGCCTTAGGTGGATGGGATTGTCAGATCTCTGATTGTAACAAGTAAAAAGTTGCCAGAAGAAGGAAGCTCTATCAGGTTGGATTCAAAAATACGGGAATTGAAAGGCTTGAGCCTGGAAGCAGGGATGGCATTGCCTCCAGCTTTTTCCGATTGGAAGCGGCAGTAGTTGAAATCTCCCAAAACCATCCAAGGCATAGAATTGTTGGGGTTCACTTTTTTTATATCCTCCCAAAGAGTGAAACGCTCCTCAAAGGAGTTAGAAGCATAAACAGCCGTCAAAAGAGTAGGTGGCTGAGTTCCAGATTGAATGACACCAGTAATCATCTGACTAGATGAGAAAGTGGGGGTGAAGGAAATATTTTGAGTCCCATTTAATCCAAATACAACTTGGATTAGCAAGGGAAAAATTATTGTGGCTTTGTTCATGCTCAAAAATCCTATGGGCTGAGCAGAACCAAGGGTCATTCAAATTAGACTGCATAATACGATTTTCAAGGAGACAGATGATCTCCAGTTTTTCTTCTTGAACCAAATTCCTACAACAGAAGACCTTCTCCAGGCTATTGAAACCCCGAATGCTCCAGATGGTAATGGGAGGCAGAGTCATTAATGCTTATGGGAGCGTTTGGGGCCTTTGCTATGCCCCTTACTTCTAGTGATAACATGACCCTGAGGTGAATGAAGGCCATCTAGTTTAGATTGGTGAGAAGTCGACTGAGTGAGATTTGTAGAGGATGAGATGCTTTGGTTAGGTGGCTGAGTGTCGGAGCCATGTTCTTCCATATCTTGAGACGATGATGCTTCTGATTCTGGATGGTCTTGGAGAGAACCAAATTTGTTGGGTGATAAGACGCCGTTATGCGTAATTTCATGGGAGGGAGTATTAAGATCTGCGGATTCTGACATGGCATTAGGAGAGTTTAGATTGGGAATTGATTTAGTCACTTGCCCCACAAGGACAGAAGAGGTCTGGGGATTAGTCTGAACAGTAGAATTGAGATTTAGGATGTTGGAGTTGAGGCCAATAGGATCCAAGAGAGTCTGGTTTGGAGAGTGAGTCTCTGCAGGGTGAACAGAAATGGGATTGTCGGTGTTGTTGGTAGGATGGGAGGGCTGAGAAGTACTAACAGCATTATCTGTGGAGTTTGGAAGGGGGAGAATGCCCTTTTGGTTGCGGGAGGGAGGTCTGGGCCTCCTGCTGACTCTTCGGCCTCTATGAGAGATGGCAGCAGGTTGTGTAATTTCAAACAACAACAAAAACAAATCAATAAACTCTGTGGAACAGACCTCTCAAGTCAACCTCGGACTTATAATATCAAGCTCACTGCACAATATCCTATGCCCCTTACTAGAACTAGCATAAAGATGTAATACCCTAAAAGTTCTGTTCAACTTTTAGAAAGACAGTCATCTGGGACAGCCACCTACTCAAATGCAAAATGAAAAAGCTCCGAAGAATCAAGACATTAATCGTTTTGACCAAGACACGGTTTCAGCCCTCCGGCAATATGAGAATACTATAATCTATGGGATGATATTCAGTTTTCCCCATATGTTACCATAAGTTAGACGACCATTCCTCCATGAATTAAGGTGTATTCTGATGGCAACATGAAGAAAATAATTTATGTAGGTGGGTGCCCGACCCCAATCAACCAAAAAATAAAGCTCAAGCTAGAAATGGAAACCCTCTTCAAGCCAATTTTGGATGAAAACTGCAATTTTATAAAAGCAATTCACTGATTTAGACCTACAAATTCATGACAGTAAGCCTGGAAGGTAATTGAAGAGTAAGTGGGTTTTTTGGTAGCAGGATTTGAACAGGAATTTAGCATGATTTAACCTAAATACCACCAAACAGCAAAAAATAACAACTTTGAGGGGCTGTTTGGTATCAGATTTATCTCAGGATTTAAGTCAGATTTACGCTAAATCCAACCAAACGGTTTTACAGCGAGCGTTAAATCCCGGGATTTGGTAAATCCCGGATTTAGGGATTTACGGCTTAAATCCGGGATTTAGTAAATCCCACGGTTCAGCGGATTTAACAGGATTTGGCCGAAGAAGCGCGCGAAAGGGAGAAAGTTACCTTCACAGCCAGCGAGCTCCTGTTGTTGCTTCCGATCAAAATGTCGTAACTTCCTGTCCGACAGGAAGGGAAAGCCGTCGAAGGAGCGAAGTCGAACAGCCACGAAGGAGCCGAAGAAGCGACGCGTGCAATCTCTACACCTCCTGCGAAGCAACGAAGCCGAACAGCAACTACGAAAAGAGAAGATGAAAGGCAAACCCTGGAAGCGGCTAAGTTATTATACTTAATTAATATAATTTAAAATATTAATAATTAAGCAAATTAATTAAATAATTAATAATATAATTAATGCATAAATTAATTATCCAATTTAACTTAATTAATTGTAATATAATTAGTATTAATAATAATTACTGAGTAACTTATACTTAACATATTATTAAATTCATAACACTTTTATTTTATTTTTAATTATAAATTTATTTTTTTTTAATTTATAAGTATCTTCTTCACATTTAAATCACTAACTGCCATAAATCCTAAAATATATTACCAAACAGTTTCTTAGAATTTAACAAGATTTATCATTTGACATATCAAACAGTTTTCAGGATTTAAATATTTTATGATTTATCAAATCCTGATTTACAGAATTTACTAAATCCTACTAAAATTAAATCCCACTTGTTGCCAAACAGCCCCTGAAACCTATAGAATCTTAAATCCCGTCTCTCCCCAATGTTACCTTAAATCCTGGATTTAGCGTATCAGAGCATGGGATGGATTTAACTTAAATCCGAAATTCTCACGAACTCCTCTTCTTTTTGACACGCCGCTCGTCCCGTCAATGCCCGCTCGGCGAGCTCCTGCCGCGGCTTTTGTCGTTGAGGGTTTCGGGAATTTGTAGGAAGGGAATACGGGGAGAAAGACGAGGCAATTTCATTTTATAAATTTGATTTTTTTTAATTATTAATGTTAGTTGGTATAAGCTAAATAAATATATTAATTAAAATGTAAATTAATTTTAATGATTTATATTAATTAACTAAAAGATATTAATTTAAATAAGTTATTAGGTATAATTACCTTATAATTTATTAATCATTGATTAATAAATATATTAATCTTTACTAATTACCCCTTAATTAACATGATTATAATTGATATAAAACTTATTAATTAAAATTATTAGCATTTAGCCAAACAAAATAAATTTATATATGTTAATTAAAAAAGAAAATAAATTTATGAATTAATATTATTTAATGAAAAATGTTAAATTGCAGCTCGTGCTGTGGCACGGCTGTTGAGGGAATTCATGTCTCCTGCATAGTCCCGCGTTCGAGTCGCTCAACCTTCAAAAAAAAAAAAACAAAAAATAAATTAAATAAATTGAGATTATTTTTTCATTTCATTTGGCTAAATACAAACCAAGTTTAATTAGATTTATATTTTTTAAATTAATTAACTATTTACTTAGATTATTACTTGGATTAATTTTAATTTAATTAGTATGATTAAAAATTAAATTTGGCCAAATAAATATAAAAAATCATGCAGGATTTACATACAGTTAATAGCTAGATATATTATGCTAAAATTTTAAATTACATTAAAAATACTACTAATATTAACTTATTTAAAATAAAATGAATCTTTTTATGTATAAATTTTGATATGATTTAGACATTAAAGCTGTGCATAAGCACTACAAAAATCTAAGTGTCCATAAATAAATACATAAAATTTTATAAACTTTTAAATCATGATATAAGTAGTCAAAAAGTTTAATTTCTAAGATTTAAATTATTGATGAATTTGCTATTTAGAGCCACAAGAAGGATGCATCCTCAAATGAGTCAAGTCGAGCTCGAGTCATGCTTAACTCGAGCTCGGCTCGTTAGTCATATCGCAAGCTTGAACTCAAGCTCGAGCTCAACTCGAGCTCAAATGATCTGCTCGAACTCGGCTCAAGGCGACCAATGCGAGCTCGCGAGCAACTCACAAGGCATAAGCTCTCTTCCCGTTTCGGTCCTAGTCTCGATTCCGGTTCCGCCTTTCGCGCCACTACTCAAAGTTAAGAAAACTCTTAACTAAAATTTCAAACTGACTGATAAAAATAGAATAGAACAAAAAAAAAATTGCAAAATCATCTTTCTCACGAAGGGCGAACCACAACACTCCCTTAGATATTTGACATTGCTAAGAAATTTACTAATTAATTAATATCTTTGACAATGTTAAGATACCTGAATAAATTTCTTGATCACCACAAGATTTGGCTAGTCGCCAGCGCCACAGTCGCTCCTCCTCATGCTCACGAAGTCCACAGTAGATGAAGAAAAGCCCTAGCTCACGAACGGCGAACCACAGCAATCCCACAAAAAATAAAAATAAAAAACCCCTATTCCTCCTATTTGGCGGTTCAATTCGAAAACTAATATTAGCTTTATATTCAACGGTTCAATGATTCGGTCCATCCTATTCGGTGGTTCAGTCGCTCGTGCTTCGGAATACCTATCGTGGTCCGCGGTCCACCTTCCATTTTACGCACAGTTGAGCCGCTCGTCAAGCAAACGAGCCAAGCATCTACCAGATCGAACTCGAGCTCTACAATCCAACGAGCTTGAAAATGTGATCGAGCTCGAAACTTGATAAGCTCTTCTCTTAAGGTCGATAGCGAGTCGAATTCGAGCCGAATTGGCTTGACTCATTTGCACCAATAATCCTCACCACTAAAAAAGAGAAGCTCTTCCAAAATTTTGAAAGAAGGATTTTAAAAAATTTATATTTTATCTATCAATCAACAGATGTGTCGACACTTGAGGTCTGTGTGACCATCACCAAAAACATGCAAACATAAAATATTCTTCGAAATTCTAATAAAGAAGTTGATAAGGTGAAGACATTTTGTTCCTACTCCTTGAAGCGTGTTTGAAGCAGTAGACATAAAGAAGCCCGAAAATATGTTGAGCTATTACGTAAGAATCTTAGTCATCATCAATCAACTAAGGAAGAATGAATAGATTTCATGAGATATCCGAAAAATTAAAAAAAATTCTATGCTCGTTTGAAGAAAAGTTAAATTGTTTACATTGTGGAAACAATTAAGGAATTAAAAGATTTAGAGGTCATGACAATTTATGAGTTCAGGTTAATTTGAAGCCTATGAACAAAGGCTAATAAAGAGATAAGAGCCTTTAAAGAATGTTCTTTGAACATAGATTTTCTTGAGGGAGGATGAAGGAAATTTAAAAATATGTATTAGGAGAACGACAAAGAAATCACAATTATTGTCTTGAGAGAGGTCACAAAAATGAGCGAGGACAAAGAGGTTGCAATAATGATAAAAGATGCTATAGTCGTAAGGGAGGATATGCAAAAAGAGGAATTTCAAGATGTAAAGCTAACTTTTTTCTTTGTGAGAAAACCCACAAAGGGGGTTACGCTTTAATTCGAAAAAAATTGTTACAAGTCTTTAAAGGGAACTAGAGCCTCCAATGCTCGAAGAGCTATATCCAAAATGAAATAAAACCTAAAAGCATAAAATTCCCACTACAATACATAATAGAGAAACAGAAATGAAACTGTAGGGAAGCAATGAACCATCACCCAAAAAGGAGCCAGAGCCCAAATAAGTAAATACGTCCAGCTAAAGAAGATATATACAACAGCCAAAAAAGAAGACAATCCATCATAATCAATCGAAGAAGCTACCAACCAGATAGATGCTACCAGTTGTATTCATCAACAAAAAAAAAACTGAGATCCATAAATAGTCGGTCAAGCAAGGAAGACAAAAGAAAGAAGCCTGCACGGACAAAATCAAGCACCTACAACCCAATACAGACGAACAAGAAACAGAGGATATATGCAAATCAAAAAAGTGACAAACAAAGAACATCCTACAGATGAATTAAAACATGATAACAGCAAAAAAAAAATCAACGGAATGAGGAAAGGCCCATGCTATCAGGAAAATGCTAATCACCAAAAAAATGAGAACCATTAACATGGAAAGCACAACAGAACTCAACCTGAAGAAGAGAAACCCATAGACAGCCAAAGGCAGCACCATCAGATTATAGAACTACAAAATCAACAACCAAGCAAAAGGGACCCGAAGCAAAAAATCAACAGACAAATAGCAGCAACAAAACAGTGAAGACCAACCATTATCTTTTCAAATAAGGGAGGCCCAACATGTCCATCCTTATGAAACCACTAAGAAGGCCAAGGTTGGAGTCTTTGTTAAAGTATATGGGATTTGAAGATTTAGCTCCTACTTTAGCAAGCCAATCAGCACATGCATTACCTTCATGACAAGTATGTGATATCCTAAAGTTGACTTTGTTCAGCAAAACAATAACCTTACTAAAAAGGTTAAATTTGCATTTTGACAATTACGAGAATTCACAGAAGAAATTGATATTTTAGAGTCAGATTCAATCCAAATATTAGATATGTTATAATCAATAGTTAAAAGTAAACTTTTATATTTATATTTCAACATAAATAATATTATCGGAGGATATATTCACAACAAAACCAGCAATAAAGGAATGCAAATGGTCTCTGATAAGGCCACCACATCCTATACCATAAATATGAACAGCATCATCAATATTGAGTTTAAATTCATGAATCAGGGGCTTCACCCAACTAATACTAATAGGCATTTTGTTGACATCAAAACTAGGTCGGTTAATGTTAGATATGTTATAATCAACAGTTAAAAGTAAACTTTTATATTTACATTTCAACATAAATAATATTATCGGAGGAGATATTCACAGCAAAACCAGCAATAAAGAAACGCAAATGGTCTCTGATAAGGCCACCACATCCTATACCATAAATATTAACAGCATCATCAATATTGAGTTTAAATTCATGAATCAGGGGCTTCACTCAACTAATACTAATAGGCATTTTGTTGACATCAAAACTAGGTCGGTTAATGCTAAAATAAGAATACCAACTGCTTTTACTAGCAAAATGTTGAGGTTTCAAAATATTAGCAGTGGCAAGTTGTTGAACATTAGTTTTAAGGCAATTGATCACCTGCTGATGAGACATCTTAATGTTGTTATACTTACTATTATTTATTTCCATCCAAATGAACCAAAAGACAAGCATATGGGTAACATTGGCAATATGCCCTTTAGAATAACTATGGAACTAAGTGTTGTAATCCAAGATCCCTAATCTGTGATTTTGATGATGACAAATATTATTGATTGAATTATTTTTTTCTCAGTAAATATTTTGTATATTCTTTTTATCTGTGAGCACTAATATTACAGGTAAAATATATAGTACTGCTCAAGGCTACTAGAAACTCAAGATTGAGTAGAATAGGATGTCAAGTAAAAGAGAATGTACTTTTAATTTCTTTTATTTTTTATTTTCTTGAGTCGTCTAGCCACATAAGAGTATATGCAATTGGGTGACTGCACACACACAGGGAGAGTGAGAAAAATTTAAAGTTAAAATTTTTTGTATTAATCGTACTGTACGACTTACAATCGTAATGTACGATCATTTATATGGAGAATGGGTTTAACAGCTAATTGAACAATTAATTTATGTAAACTAATCGTACTGTATGATTCATTACGATCTGAAAACCCTAGCCACAGGATAAATTAAGTAAGATATTCGAAATTTGAATTTTGAAATAATCGTAATGTACGACGTGATTTGTACTGTATGAAAATTTGAAATCTTACTTAAATTAACCACCGTAATTGGCCAATCAAATCATGATTTAATTAATGATAGTCGATCATACTGTACGATATCGATCATATTGTATGATGTTGATCATACCGTACAATTAACAGAGATAAATTTTGGTTATCCCAAATATCGTACCAAATAAAACCATGATTTTTGAACTAATCGTACTGTATGTTGTTCACATCATACTATATAACCTACTTGAAATCAACTAACCGTACTGTACGATGAGAGTAGTATGGGACAATTGATTGAGATGATTTGCAATCATCCTAGGAATTGTCCTATAAGAGTAAAATAAAAGTAAACAAGTTATATTGGCTGATCTTGGGATCATACTGGACGATCTTGGGATCGTACTATATGATGTGTTCGAAAAGTTAAATGGTTTGTCTAAACGACTGTTTGCATCATACTGGACGGGTCTAGTTTTTGAACTGATCGTACTATACTAATTCCAATCATATTGTACAAACATAGACGACCAATTTGAATTTTTAAGATTTCTTGAAACCTAATACTTAAGCAATATTTTGAAGAATCTCTAGGTAATAAAGAGGATTATGTGACTGCTGAAGGAACTTTAAGAGAGGTGCTTTTGATAAAACATTAAGATTTAAGAGGAAGGAGAAGGTGAGGTTGAGCGTGAGGGAGAAGTGTGAGGGGATTACACGGTTGTTTTGGGCTAGCTACACCCTTGCACCTTATATGGCCTTGGTGAGTCCTTGAAGGCTCTCTTGGGAGAGAGGCTTCAAAGTTAAGTCCTCGAGATATTTTACCTTCTCTATGAGGGAGAAAAAGATTGGAGGTACTCTGCCTTCTCCAGAAGGGAGAAAAAGATTGGAGGTATGCTGCCTTCTCCAGGAGGGAGAAAAAGCTTTGGGTTCTCTACCTTCTCCAGAAGGGAGAAAAATGATTCAAGGTCCGCTGCCATCACCGAGAAGGTGACATAACTTATGGCACTCCGCTGCATCAGGTTTGGTAAAGTGAGTCTGTAAGGGTTTCTCCACCTTACTGTAGGATCAAAAGGAGAGTCACTTAATGTTGGTGCAATACCCGGAGCGGAGGACTCCAAGGAGTGGACGTAGGTCAAGGTTGACCGAACTACTATAAAAATCTCTAGTGTGCTTATTTCATTTTTTGATTTTTTATTTTCTTGCAATTTTCTTTCTTTGCAAGTTAAGTTTATTGGTTTCAATCTTATCAATCAACTGCACTGAGTTTAAAATATTTTGCTACAAGAATATTTGTATGTGTTAAACAAAATTAAAAAAAAAGCTTTTATATAAATTGCTTCTGCATGTTATTTTGAATAATCTATTTGAATCAAGTTTTTAAGTTATTTTGTGACTAAAGCAAAAAGTAGTATTCCTGCTAAGGATTTTTTTAAAATTACCAATTTACCCCCCTCTTGGCGCACCTCGAGCTAGTTTTGTGAGGTTCAACAACCTTCTAGAACTTTCACCAAGCAGACAAAAAAGAAATAAAACTATCATTATTGCAAATGCCATGAAGGCCTGATCCATTGTTCAATTCAAACCACACCTTATTGGCAATGAAGCCATGAATGAAAACATGATATATATAATGTTTCTATTTGAGATCAACATTTGCATCTAGAAACAAAGTAAATACCTTTTTTTTTAAGTCTACTATCAACCAAAATGAATCATTTAATAATTCTCCAAGCGAGGATAGAAGCCGAAATAGGAATTGAATGATTCAAATTTATCAAAAATATTGTTAGAGTCTTTCATAATTCTAAAATTATTCCACATCCTCTTAAAATTGAATTCCCCATTATGAGATAATTTAAATAAAAGAATATCATTAATAGAAGTATTAATAGGGATGTCACTAATAGTGTTAACAAAATTAGAGGGAAGAATATACAACAACAGATTGACATACCAATCCCCATTTCTAATGAAGCTAAAAACCTTCAAGGAGGGGGTAGAATGGGTATTGAAAAGGGAGTCAAGAGACCCATTTCCAATCTAGTCATCCTGCCAGAAATGGATAGCACCATTTTTAAGTCCCCGTTGAAGGGTAGATTCACCCAACCATTTAATTCTGCAAAGCCTGTGCCAAATACAGGATTGACCACTTTTGAAAAAGCATAAAATATGATGAATATTTTTATAATACTTATAGATCATGAAATTGGCCTAAAGATTCATTTGATCTAAATTTTCCCCACATCTTGTAAGAAAAACCAGTGACTATATCAACAATAGATTTGCAGCCCAATCCACCTTCCTTATAAGTGCCAATACAACAAGTCCAAATAGACCAATGAATTTTTTTGTGGTTTAAGGTAGAGCCCAAAAATAATAATAATAGTTTTCTCAAGTCTATTACAAACCTTAATAGTAGGATTAATAGTTTGAAGCAAGTAAATAGACGTGGAGCATAATACACTCTTAATCAGCACAAGTCTACCCCCATGGAAATAAACTTAAACTCTCAAGCAGAAAGCTTTTTGAAAATAGAAGAAAACATCTTATCAAACAGAAAAGATTTTTTATGACCTTTATGAAGATGAGCACACAAATAAAACATAAAGAGAGATTGTTTATTGAAACCAATGATCCTACTAATATTATTGCATTGCAAAGGGGCTAACATGCCCCTACCTACAGTATAAGTGCTTTTGGAATTATTAAATAACATACCACTTTCTTTTTCAAGCAAATTTAAGAAATACTTAATTTTTTTAATATTACTAATGGAACCATTACAGATAAGAATAATATCATCAACAAAAGAAAGATGAAAAATATTAAGACCACCAGAATTACAATAGCAAATGCATTTATAGTAAGTAAAATAGTGAATTAAGCCTCTGGAAAGATATTCAACCGCAATAATTAACAAAGCAGGAGATAGAGGATCTCCTTGTCTAAAGCCTTGGGCAGCTTTAAAGAAACCCTTAGAATTGCCATTAATAATGATGGAAAAGCAAACATTTTCGATAATGTTCTCAATAAGATTAATGAACTTGTTATCAAAACCAAACAAATTCATCATTTTATAAATAAAATTCCAATTGATATTATCATAAGGTTTGGAATATCCAATTTGAAGATTAAATTATGGCCCTTAATCTTTTTGTTGATATCATGAATAATCCCTTGAGTAAGATGAACATTATCAATGATGCTTCTCCCTTTGACAAAGCCCATTTGATTTTTATATATGATCTTAGGAAGAATAAAGGTCAATCTAGAAGATAAATTTCTATAAATAAGTTTATGAAAAGTAGAGTAGAGACTAATAAGTCTAAAATCATTTCAATACTCAAAGTTATTAGTCTTGGGGATAAAAAACAATAAAGGTGCTATAAAAAATGTAGGGACATTACCATTATTAAAAAAGGCCATAATAGCATTGCAAGGTCCTCTTTGATAATATTCCAGCACTGTTTGAAGAATTGGATAGTAAAAACCATCAGGGCCAGCTACAGAGTCTTTGCTCATATCTATAAGACAATTAAAAATCTCACCAACATCAGGGAGTTTTGGAAAGATTTTCATTATCGTGAGTAGAAATAAGATGAGGAATGGCTTGGGAAAAAGAAATGGGGTCAACATTTTTTTCATGCCCAAGAATATCCTGAAAATATATAGTTGATGGCAGAGACACTAATAGCATCTTGATCATCACACCAATCACCAGAGGCAATTTGATTTTGCTGATATAATTCCTATTTTTGTTCTTGTTAACAATAGCATGAAAATATTTAATTTTGCTCTCCTTCACAAAGATGCTTCGAGACCAACTTTTGCTTCCAATAATTAAGTTTCCTCATAATTTTGAAGAGTGATAAGATGTTTAGCATTGCAAATTTGATTCCAAGTCTCCAAAGAAGGGTTATTGGAAAAACGATTTTCAAGGTTAATGTCATTCTGCTCAGCTTTGTTAATATTATGAAAAATATTGCCAAAATGGTTTTTATTCCACCACCTCAACTTTTATTCAAGTCTTTTTAATTTAAGACAGAATAATCATATCATTATTACCATCATAATAAGTAATAGGGGCTAACCAATTATCGTTGATAACATTAAAAAACTCAGGATCGAGAAGCCACATATTCTGAAAATGAAAAGGATAAAAACCATTAAATCTAAATGTTGAATTTTAGCTAAGGTAGGAGTATGATCTGAAGCTGTCCTGCTTAAATGTTCCACAAAAGTCGCAGGAAAAGCAAACATTTAATGTTATAATTGCAAGTAATATGTATAGTATATATATACTTCAAATTAGTGGCATAAAAATCTAATCAAGTTGATGAGAATATAAATTCTACTAAGTAGCATGAATGAGAACATTCTATTACGTTATTAGCATATAAAGGAGAAGAAATCAACTAAGGAATCTCTATGTTATTTGGACACCAAAGCAATGCTCAAATATTTAACAAGTTCAAGCTAAACATGACTTGAGATTTCAAGATCATGGACATGAGGCTTATGAATTAATTCTAAATATTTTTTTTTATTTCTTGAAGCATGTAACTTTCATTCTATAAAGGAAAAAATAGTTAAAAAATACTCTATATAAGATTATATTCACCTGCCTACGCCTATCTCATAAAGATAATTTTTTTTGTAGTTCTACAAAAATCTTGAGAGTAAGGCTTCGTTTGGGACAACTTTTTTCCCCTATTTTTTTGCTGTTTTTAATAAATTTGTGTTAAAAAACTGCAGTAAGAAAACTATCCCAAACAAAACCAATATATATATATATATATATATATATATATATATATATATATATATATATATATAAAGGTGAAATCTAATTTTATAATTAAGAACTATAGCATTCCAATTATATATAAAAAATAATTATATACAAGTTATAACTCCAAATAAATAGAATAGCATCATCCTTCCAAAAATTTAGCATCAAGTAGCACACATACGTAATAAAAAAAATACATTTATTGCACTATATATTATAATTTTCTGTATTCTCTCTATTCTTCATTAGACCCAACATTTGACCTACCTTGTATTGCGACTAAGTCAAAAGTTCTAAATTCTAACGTCCGATCCGCCATTACCTTTGAAAACATGAACCTTTCAAGCCGTTCACATAACAACAACATAACAAATCTAATAAATATTTAATGATCAGTATTACTACCAATTTATATTGATATTGTATGCATTAGCATCGACTATATATAATTACAATCTAATACAAACCAAAGTAGACAGAAAAGAATAGTGAATTACTGTCTGCTACCTAACATTTTCAGTTTGAAAATTCAAAGTCATGCTTAAAACAGCAGAGACGCATTTGCCAAACGAGATTCTAATTAACAATTCAAGTAAATACAGTCAAAGTCTTCTAAGCGTGGATTTACAAACCATAGAACTTCTTTTGAATTAGAGACTTAGACTCCACACTTCATTTTAATGGCAGGGAAACTCAGTGCAGATTCGCCGATTAGTAAGAACACGCCTATATATATCACAACCATCTCATCCATAGTTGCTCATATCAACTCAACTTCATAGACAATAAACTTCACATCACGACAAAATCTAAGAGAAGGTGGTCACAGAAGTTCTACTTTGAAGGGATCAATATGGTTGAAGACAAGAGATCTGTTAGGATGGTGGAAGCTCTTCTTCTCTTACTGTTGATTACTGGTTCTTTGCAAAAGCCAGCCATGGCGGTGAGGCCACTAGCCGGAGAAAAGAAGGTAGGGTTTGTGGTTGAGAGCCTCGAAGATTTGTTTTTAGAGTCTCTTCCCAAAGGGCCACAACCTCCTTCACAGCCTTCGTGTGAAACTCACAGCAACATCAGTTGCCCGCCACCACAAAAATAATAACGATTTCATATATTCAATGCTTACGTGCAATATGCATGCATGCATGATTTAAGTAGATCGAATAAAATATAAACACGTTATTATATGTATAAGTGTGCACAAAATATTTATTTAGTTTGGAGAAATGTAATCAGATCAAGATTTATTTAGCTGTTGATGCTCGTCAATAAGAGACTATCAATAAAATTAAATAGTTCTTTGCTTAATGGTACTTAATTTTTCTTAGAATAATTTAAGAACTTACTGGAGTATCTCTGATCTCTCCATATTTAAGACAATGTCTTTCGCATGCATGTGCATAAAATATATTTTTATTGGGTATGTCCTATTTAAGAGAAATAAAATTGTCAGGTAGTGTTATATCTTTATACACACACACACATATATATATATATATATATATATATATATATATATATATATATATATATATATATATATATATATACTATACTATACTATACTATACTATACTATACTATACTACAATTTAGTCTTATTTAATTTACCAATCAATCCAATCTATCAAATGCATATCTCTAAATGATATATTATGAAAATGACACTCAAAATATGTTGCTTAAGTTGATGGAAAATTATTTTTCATGTGCTTTTGAAATGTAGGTAGAAAGCAAGAAAGCCCCTCATTTTCTTCTCCAGCTAAAATGAGATTTTCCTTTTTCAAGCGCGTTAAAACTTCAAATAATCCAAGTAAAAATATATATATTATTCATCAAACAATTTTCATAAACAAATTAAAACTGTTTTAAATTATATTTTTGAAGATGAACTATTTAAAACATTATCAAAGAAATGCTTTTGATGGCTAAAATATAGAGAGAGAAAAGCTTAACTTTGTTATTATTTACTAAGAATTCATTTGAGACAGTTTTCTTAAAGCTTTCAAAAGCAGCTTTCTAGTACAAAAAAATTTAATTTAAGAAATTTTTATATTAAAAAACTACTTTAGAAAGTAGTAAGAAAGCCGTCTCAAATGAAGCCTAAGGCTTAGTTTAGTATAGCTTTTAATTGCTGTTTTTTACTATTTTCAATAAATTTTCGTACAAAATAACTGCTTTAAAAAGTAGTAAGAAAGTTGTCCTAAAAGAAGCATAGGTCAAAATTAATAAGATTTTTCAAATATTTGGACAGTAAAAAGGTCAGTCATAGAATTTGATTAGGAAGTTTGAAGTCTCACAGTCATGCAATATCCACGCATTCAAAGTCATGCTATACGGAAGGGTAGAAACAAAACTTTCTATGAACTTTGCTCCTGTTTTTACAATAACCAAACATACGTAGAATCTTAGACTTTATTTGAGACGACTTTCTAACTATTTCTTAAAGAAGCTTTTTAGTAAAAAATTTAAATTTTTGTACTAAAATACCGCTTTAAAAAATAGAAAAAATTTTATGCCAAATAAATCCTGAGTTGATGCATGAATTATGAGAAATTGGTTTCCAGTTACATGGCGCGAGAGGCCTGAGAAAGTCTTCTTGAATGATGACAAAAAAATCTCTTTTTATTTGACTATATGAATTTAGAATTTTATATATTTTATTTGGCTAGATAGCTTCGTAATATTGTCGTGAAAAGGAGAAGAAAACAAACATTTTATTATTGTGATACAAGCTATTATATGGTAGCTGTTCAGAGTATTAACAAGAAGGAATTAAAAAGTCCAAGTACAATGCATTGACCTGGTTAGGTGAGTGAAATGGTAACAGGAAATGGAGCTGGCTTCAAAATGGGTTTTAATACTCCCCCTTAAGAAGGAAGATATATATTCTTAATTGACATCTCAATAGAGATTTTGATAAATGAGTTGGCTAGCTGCGTTGATGATTGAATAAACATGAGTTTAATGAAGCCATCAGTAGGGGTGTCAATATTTAACACAACTCGAAAGCTCGACTCGAATCAGATCCGAAAATTTTGGGTTAGGGTAAACCCGTTTATAAAACGGGTCGGGTTAGGGTCGACCCGAAAACCCAGGAATGACCCAGCAAGAATGCGCTGATCGTGTCGAGTCAAGTCTCCCGCATCGCCGTCACATCGTGTCAAGTCCCACTGACGACTTTGCCGGCGCTGCCATGCCGCTGTCGGTGTTGCCGTGCCGCTACTGGCCGTGCTGCTCAACGCCTGAATGAGAATGTGTCCATGGGTCGGGTCAACCCGGTAACCCGCGCGGGTCGGGTCTGGTTGAAATATCTGACAGTTTGTAAAAACGGGTTGGATCAACTAGTGTCGGGTCAGTTTCAGATTCGACACGAACCCGAGCAGTAACCCGATTTAGATAGCACTACCATTAGTGGCGAAATTTGTGTGTGTGTGGGGGGGGGGGGGGGGGGGGTGATATTTAGACCAATTAAGAAAAATTCATACACACATCCTATACGCAAGACTCGAATTCAAGATCTCTTGGTTGGTAGCCAAAGCTCCCAACTAACAGAACAAAGTGAGCTGCGTTGGTGACCTGATCTCAAATGAAGTGAAAATCCATATCAATGTGCTTGATTTACTCATGAAAGGCGGGATTGCAATTATTGTCTTGCAATGATTGCAATGCATAGTGGTTTTGGGAAAGTATAAATCCGGTGCTTGAACAAGCAATTTCGAGACCTAAAAAAGGCTTCAAAGTATTCAAATCTGTTACTTTAAAATAAGTGCTTAGAAAGTATTTAAGATATATAATGGTGAATTTGGAAGGTCCTATTATGGTGATACATCATTTCCTTATCCTATAATGCCGCGAAAGTAGAGCAACACCTTTGGGAATAGATAATAATATGATTCAGAATAAGTGAAACTGCAAATTGGAAAAGTTGAGTCCACATATGAATTTATATGACTTACACACCAAAATATCATATGTTGATGTTGTCTCCCCCTTACATGTATACCCTCGGGGTTAATCCATGTAAATTTCTTGCATATTATTTCTTAAAATTATGACTGTTGGAGTAGGAGGTTTCATTGTTATGATTGTTACATCTATCGGTCAATTAATAGGTATACGTGTGGAGCTTATAATAATCTATTTATTTCTCACCGATGATGTTAAATTATTTTGGGCCAAAAAATTCATGGCAATATAGTAAGAGAGCTTTGCATCGATCCTAACTTTGTATAAAGATTCATCACACAAATAAATAAATGAAGAGAGAACAGGAGATATAAAAGTTTTTATGTGAAAAACTAGAAAAAGCTGAAAAATCTCTAGGCTCTGTCCATCTAAAATGATTCAAATTTAAAAGTATTGATTATAAATTTTTCATGTTTTTAATTTGAGGATGATAAGATTACAATAGTATGAGTAGCTAGTAGAAATATCATAGTTTGTTTTGAGTGAAAGGTGTTCAGATGGTTATGATCAAGTGAGTCAATTTATATCGCAACTAACCAAAGTGGATATAAAATAATAGTGAGTTAATTTACGTTACCTAACAATTTATATCTCAACTATCAATTATTAAGACTGACTAAAATTACAACCATTTTCACTTTGGAAATACAAAGTCATGCTAAAAACAACCAAATTAAAAGAAAAGTGTATGTACTTTTGCCAAACACGATTCTAACTAACAATCCAAGAAAACGCAAGCAAAGTCATCCCAGCGTAGATTTACAAACTATAGAACTTCTTTTGAATCAGATACGTAGACTCGACACTTCATTTTAATTTCAAGGAAACTCAGTGCAGTTTCATCGATCAGTAAGAATATTTACATATAAATACGTCTATGTATATATCACAATTATCTCATCCATAGTTGTTCATATCAAGTCAATTAATTCATAAACAATATTCTTCACACAACAAAAGAATCTAAGAGAAGCACAAGAGAAGGTGGTCACAGAAGTTTTATACTTTGAAGGGATCAATATGGTTGAAGACAAGAGATCTATTAGGATGGTGGAAGCTCTTCTTCTCTTACTATTGATTACTGGTTCTTTGCAAAAGCCAGCTATGGCGGTGAGGCCACTGGGAGGAAAGAAGCTAGGATTTATGGTTGAGGGCCTCAAAGATTTATTTTTAGAGTCTCTTCCCAAAGG
Source organism: Dendrobium chrysotoxum (assembly GCA_019925795.1). Taxonomy (NCBI): domain Eukaryota; kingdom Viridiplantae; phylum Streptophyta; class Magnoliopsida; order Asparagales; family Orchidaceae; genus Dendrobium; species Dendrobium chrysotoxum. The sequence continues at coordinate 88,807,701 of CM034314.1, read as the reverse complement.
GCCACAGCGTCCTTCACAGCCTTCATGTGAAACTCATAGCAACATCAGTTGCCCACCACCACAAAAATAATAATGATTCCACATATTCCATGCTTACGTGCAATATGCATGCATGTATGATTCAAGTAGATCAAATAAAACATAAACACATTATTATATGTATAAGTGTGCACAAAATATTTATTTAGTTTGGAGAAATGTAATCAGATGAAGATTTGTTTAGGCGTTGATGCTCGTCAATAAGAGACTATCAATAAAATAAAAGTTTGTTTGCTTATTGTTAGTCATTCTTCTATATAATAATGGAAGTTAAATAACTTATGGAAACATCTCTCAATATTAATGACGTCGTCTTTGGCATATCAATGGGATTGATTTTATTGTTTTCATTGTTGTGGTTTGGTTAAATACTAAAAATGAAATATTATTGTTACTATAAATCTTGGTTCCACCAATAATTTCGCTAAGCTCAATTAATTTAACAAAGCCAACAACCAATACATCCAAACTAACTGAACACATATATTTATTGAGATTTCAAAGTTCAATTGGACCAAGACTGAGTCAAATAGACCGAAATATATTGTCATTTTATTTAGATGGGTTATGTTGAATATCAAACAGTAGTCAGAGAAAGTAATAGAGAAGAAGAAGCAGATGTAAAATAGTAACTTATGTATTAAGTATCATATATTACAATGTTTGTGTGTGTATATATAGAGTGTTAATACTTCAAGAGATAAATAAAAAAGTCCATGGCCACAATTTAATTATGAAACTTGATATTTCTAAAGCTTATGATAACATCAATTGGAACTTCATGTTTAATGTTTGAAGCATTTTGGCTTTGATGACAAAGTTATCTACCTTCTCAAAAGCATAGTTGAAAATTGTTGGTTTTTTGTGATCATCAATGGCAGTTCTCATGGTTTTTTTAAAGGTCCCAAGGTATTAGACAGGGCATCCCTTTGTGCCCTGCCCTTTATATTATAGCTGCTGATTATTTATCTAGGGGGTTATCTCTCTTTTTTTTTTCCATAAAAAAAGATTGCTTTTGCAAAAACATTGGTGGTTTTGACATATCTCATCAAAGCTTTCCTGATGATATAATTATTTTTAGTAATGGATTTATGAAGTGTGTTAGGAAAATTAGGAAATTTCTTTCCTGTTTTGAGAAGGAAAGTGGCCTTCATTTGAATAACAGAAAATGTTCTTTTATTGGTGGCAAGAATATGTCTACTATTCAATGCAACAATGTTGTTTTGCACACTAGTTTCTCTAAGCAAATTTTGCCTATTTTTTTTTTATCTTGGTACTCCTTTATTCAAGGGTCATAAGCATTCTTTTTAATTTGAGAAGATTATTACTTCCATCTCTGCTAGAATCTCCTCTTGGAAGTAAAAATGCTCTCCATGGGTGCTAGGCTTATTCTTATTAAGAGTATCTTATGTTCCATACCTACATATTTGCTTCAAATCATTAAGCCTACTATGAGTGTTTGGGATAAGTTGGAGAAAATTTTCAATAAATTATTATGGGGCTCTAATGCTTCCTCCAAAAAAAAGCACTAGTCTCACTGGTGTGCCTGAACGGGCCCTCTTATGTAGGGTCGTTTGGGTTGCAAATTGATGTACGATCTTATCAAAGAGTTCTATTTTAAGATTTGGTCAAAATTTAGAAAAAAAGACATTTGTGGGCAATTTTCATGCATCATAAATATTGCCATAACTTACATCCTTCTTTGCCTTTTTCAAGAAAGGTCAATCTTCGGGACGAAAAAGGCTTTGTGATATCAAATGGGAGGCAGAACCGTCTAGCTATTCCATGGGGAATTCATAATGGTTCTTATTTTTTGCAGATAATTGCACTGGTTGAGGGTCTATTAACTCTCTCCCTCAATACTCATTCTACCTCCACATTGAAAGTTTCCAAGTTCATTTTTGATGGTTGTTGGTCCATTAATAGTCTTTTGGATGTGATCCCCCACCAAAGCTTAGTTGATTGCATTGGTGATATTCCCATCAATGGGGTTAACAATGACCAAATTATGTTCAAGTTTTCTAACGATGGTGATTTTAGTTTCCTTAAGTCTTGGCATTATTTCAAAAATAAGAAGGATTCTTCTGAGATCATTGGGAAAAATTGGCACTCTGTTATCCCTTTTAAGGTCTCTCTGTTTACTTGGAGATTGCTCAAAGGGTATGTTCTTGTTGACACTAGGCATTAAAATAAAGGTATTAACTTAGCGTCTAAATGTCAATACTGTTATGGTTGTGAAATTATTGCTCGTGTTTTCTTGCACGGAACTATGGCTGCTAAAGTTTTGATGGCTCTTGATTATGGTTTGCATATTAATACTAATTTTAATGTCAGTAATGTTCTTTCCTTTCTTAATGGTTGGTTTCAAATCAAGGCTAATTGCCTAATTCTAAGAATCATTCCTCTTACTGGTTTTTGGATCCTTTAGGAGGAATGAAACAATAGCAAGCTCAACAAAATCAACATGTGCCATAAAAGGATTATTGCAACTTCAATAGCTTTTTAAGGCTAACGTTTTAATGGTAAAGCATTTTGGTGGTAGGCTAGATTGGATTTCTTTTTTTAATATCAACTGCCACAATTCTATTATTATTTCTCCTCCTAAGGTGATCAAGTGGTTAAAGCCTAGCTGGAGAGAATTTAAGTTGAATATCCACTCATGGTACTTTGTTTCAATCTAGCTGTGATTTTGGTAGCCTCATTCGTGATCATATTGGTAATCTCATCTATGCATTTGGATCTTCTGATCATACTCCTGATATGTTAAATGCCTATTTGTTGACTTTATTGATAGGTTTAAATACTAGTTACTCTCTGAATATACTTTCTTGATGGATTGAGCTGATTCCAGGTCTTTAGTTTCTATCATGGAGAGAAATAACCCTTGAACTCTAAATTTTTTTATGTTTTTAAGAAAATTAAGGTGTTATTATGCTTGTTTGTTTACAAATTTACCCATATTCAGAAATCTGGTAACGGTTGCATTGTGTGGCTTGCTAAGGAAGGCTACCACCATAATAATTTTATTACTTACACTCAACTTAATGTTCCACATTTCTTAAGAGAAAACATTCTCTTAGATGCTGTCAGTTTCCCTATGTCTATTATATGCTTCTTCCCCATATGTTGCTATTTCTTTGACTATATTTATGTTTTCTTTTTCGCTTGTTATTTGTATTAATTTTGAGTTTCTTTTTGTGTTGTTGTTTCCCACTCTTCTTTCTTTTGATTTCTGCTTGTTTGTTCTCTGGCAGGTTTTCTTGTTCTCGGTGTTCTCCTACATTATTTGTTTCCTTGGATCCTAGGTCTGTTTGTTCTAATCCTTTTCCTGGCCTTTTCTTTTCTTTATGATTATTGTTTTTAGCTCTTTATTTGTCTGTTCTTTTTGTCTCTAGTGTAGTTTAACATTTATTATCTGCTTGTTGTTTTGATCACCTCATCACTGGAATTTTTTTCCTTTTTTCTCCTCTTCTATGTAGTGCTTTCTATTTGACTTCTTTCTCACGGTTGGTTTGTTTTTGCTCATGGGTGGTTGTCTTTGTTTGCTTGGCTTGCATTTCTCTTCTCTCCTTATAGGTGTTATGACTTTTAAAACAGCTTCTTTTGGTTGTGTTGTTTGAGTGTTGGCTCTGCTGATGTGCATTGAGTGTAGATAATTTTTTTGTTGGATGATTGAGCTGAACTTTTTTCTTTGGATCTCCTTCTTTTGGGGTTGGATCCTAGCCACCTTAACTTTTTTTTCTAGGTTTTTTCTTCTTTTGTAATTAGTGGGGATCCTTGGCTTCAAGGTTTTTTGCATTTCTTTTTATTATACTTTTTCGGACCATAGCTTGCTATCGATCCCCTTTTAAGGCCTTGTAATTTCTCTTTCAATCAATGCATAGGCCCCACTGTGGATATATATATATATATATAGTGTTAAAGGATATGCTTGTTAAGCAGCTTATGCTGCCGTTAGGGGTGTCAATTATTGACACGATCCGACAACCTGACATGAGCCAGACCCAAAAAAATTTGGGTTAGGGTCGACCCGTTTAACACATGGGCCAGATTCGAGTTTCAATTTTTGACCTGTTTTAAAAATGGGTTGGATATGGGTCAACCCCGTAACCCAAAATTGACCCGGCTGCCAACCCGCCTCGCATAGTCGCATCACCGACTGGAACTCCGCAGTCTGCATTGGCCGACCGATGTCTCTATTCACGTCGAACAACACAGGCTCACCGTAGTTCCAACATCAGGCCAGACACACCACTTGCATCAAATAGCACAGGCACATCGCAGCGCGCAAGAGCCGTCGAACTGCGCACCAGTCTCGCCCTCCCTCGCATCGAACCACGGAGCTGCACCCCCCTCGAAGCTCGCGCAGGCACGCAACTCTCGGCCTTGCTTGAACCGCACACGAATCCTGATCTCCAGATCTTGATCTCAGGCACGCAAATAAAGACAAAATATTATAAAGAAACCCCCACTTAAGATTATCATAAGCTTTGATAATATCAATTTTAAAAAATAATCCCTTCAGTACCAGTAGAGGAAAGCTTAACAGAACTGTCAGTATTCAATTTGCAAAAAAGGAAGAGAAGGTTTGATTCATCTTACAATCCTTTCAAACTTCTCAATAGCCCGGCTAGCAGTGGGAATCCCCAATTCGGTAGTAATGACCTTATAATTATGAAAATTTATATTCGTTATGAGAACAACAGAGTATAACTACAAAATTTTGTCTTTCACCTTGGATATAGTACGCCTAAAATCCATTTTAATATATCTATGTTTAGAATCATTTCTCTCCATCCACAAAAACCACATTATAAGAACAAGAATTAAGTTGTAAATATAGCCTTGATTAGAATTTAACCAACATTGAAGAATGGTCACAACATCACTATTGCAGTTATAACTGCCCTTATTAGCCAAATAAAAAAAAAATCTCCAAACACTAGTGGTAACAGTCCCATTGACGAACACGTGATTCAAATTTTCAATATTAGCACAACACTGACATTTCGAGGGTACTTCAAAACTTTTTTTCATAAACATAACATCAACCGGTAAGAAATTATGGAGAGCTTTTCACACAAGGATTGAATAAGATAAAGGAATATTTTTATACCAAATAGCAGAGAAAATAAGAGAATTATCATACGTAGTTTTAAAAGCATGCCACACTTTGTTGAGAGCAAAGTTAGCATTAGAAGACAATTGAAAAAGGATCTAATCCTCACAATGCAATTGTAAAGGAATTCTAGTGATGATATCCACTAAAGCAGGAGGAATAACCTCAGCTAGTTTTTGCACATTCCAGATACCATTATGAATAAAACAGTTAACCTTAATGGATTTAATAGTATGAGTATTTAAAAAGTTATCAATAGAGTAAGGCCAAATCTAATTATCTTGCCAGAAGAACACCTCACCATTGCCCACACACCATTGAATATACTGCTCGGCTTCCTATTTTATGTTGCAAAGTCTTTTCCACACCAAAGAATCAGAGGACCTATAGTTGCATAAAATTGGGTGAACATTAGAACCCCAGAAAAACTTGTGAAACATTCTTTCCAATTTAAGACAAGTAGTCGTAGTAGGCTGAATAGTATGTAAGAGATAAATGGGAATCGAATTCAAAACACTTTTAATCAAAATAAGTCTACCACTAAAAGATAAAGAATTAGAAGCCCAAGCATTAAGCTTCCTTTGAATAGCAGTAAAAATATCATCAAGTAGGTGAGGCCTATTCTTACCTTTAAAAAGAGGGGTCTCCAAATATTTGATGGGCAAAGAATTATAAATAAAACCACACTTCCATTGAATTGATTAATCCTACAATGGTTCACAGATTTGCAACAATGAAAACACTTTTATCTTTGTTAATGGAAAGGTCGCTCACCTTTTGAAATTGAGAAAGGAATCAAAATAGAATCTTGATATTATTGAGTGACCCATTGGAGAAGATTATAAAATCATCAGCAAAACTTAGGTGGGTTATGGGAATACCACCTAAAGTATGGTAAAGAAGGTTAGGATATCTGCAATGAAGCTCCTTCAAACTCCTGGAAAGATACTCAATGGTGATAATAAAAAGAGTAGGAGAAAGAGGTTCCCCTTGTCTCAGTCCTTGAGAAGACTTAAGAAAGCCATTATTTTTACCATTAATAATCACAGAAAAGTAACAATTTTTAATGCTATTCTTAATAAACATAATGAAAGAAGAACTAAAATCAAATAAAGACAAAATATTATAAAGAAACCCCCACTTAAGATTGTCATAAGCTTTGATCCCCCCCCCCCCACACACACACACACTTTACTTTAGGAATAATATCGTGAGTGATCTTTTGAGCCAAAAGTTATCAAAAAAACTACGACCTTTAACAAAATCAGTTTGAGTACTTTTAGGATGAATAGTAAACAGCTTCCCCTATTAGCAAGAGTGTTTAATACATAAGTTTTAATAGGCCCAGTCTAGACATCAAATAAAAGCCCACGCATTTTAAATAGCCCACTATCATAAATTCAACACTCACTAGCTTGTTTGTGTTTCTTATACCGCTGGATGCCTGGATGGAAGGATGAGGTTCAAAAGATTTAGTAACAAGTCCTACTAAAATAGTCTGTATGATTATTTATTTATTTTTGGATAAATAAAAACCCTAAATTAAATTCATTAATTTTGAAATTTAGTTTAGAAGAAATAAACATTTATTTTAATTTTAACAATTTATAGTTTAGACAATAATATATGATTTGATTGTTATAGACAAATGGATGAGACTTTATTAGTTACACATAGATAATAGCCAATAATGTGGCCTTTAATTGCTAAGGGCAGGTGCCTCTAACTGTATGTGGCGATAGCCTCAAACAACCCTTTGACAAGTGCTTAGCGGTGGATTGCTGAATGTATAGATGCAGTTGCCATCTATGGATGGGTGTGAATGAAGCTCTCTTGTTGGCTAGATGAACGACTTTTAAGGGTAGGCAGTGTACGCCTAGGGAGAGTGCTTCTCTTTGTCGAGTGCTCCTGAGGCTAGTCCGCCTATCACGAGTGTCCTAATTGGACGAGTTTATCTGATGCAAGTGCCTTAAGGCGGGTGCTACTAGAATTCATGAAATTAAAATTTTTATTCATTATTTTATTACACTGAAATTCAGGGAATCCAAACACAAAAAAATTTTGATCACTATAAGCCAAACTTGTTTGTTTTTTTATTTTTCTTAAATTAAAATCTATAACCAAAAAATGACTAAATTGGCTCTATTTGTTTACTCTTCTAAATCAAATTATTGAGATAGCTCCATATTAAATTAATATCTTTATTTGAGTGTGCAGACGGAATGGTGATTTTGAGTATTAGTGTACAAATTTATATTATTGCATCTAAATTTTTGCAAGGTCTTTTTTTTTTACAACTCAAACCAATAAGTGTCCTTTTAGAGATTAGTTATTTGAAATCAACCCAAAATTTCAATGAGAAAATTCGTATAAATAGCAGTTACTAATTAGAAGTTTTTGATGCTTGAAGATCGATAGGTATATGTTTCATTATGGCTATTTCGTTCGATGAAAAAGGAATGAAAAGAATTTCTTTTTCAATAAAAAACTAAAATTTGGATGTTAAGTTTGTTGAAATTAAATGCAATGTAAAATTCCAATGAGTTTCTTTTTCACTACCTAGTTCTTTTTTATGTATTCTACCCACACAATTATGGCCAAATTTCTTTCTCATCGTAAGCCAACTGTATTGTCGCCGCTCGACACCGCCACAGACCAGCGATCACCGCCCACCACCGACTAATCGTCAACCATCACCACCAGATGCTGCCACCCGTCGATGATCGCTAATTGTAGGCGGCCTCAACTACTGCCCGCTGCCACCACTGTTGGAGGCCACCTTTGCATTCAGATCCCTCTGCCACTGCTCGCAACCAATCACTATCGATCACTACTGGCTGCCACCATCGACCATCATCATCATTTTATTTTACATTGCAACTATTTCACTTCAAGTCAAATAAAAATAATATTCTCAAAATTTTATTTTTTTTTGCATTCATCCAATTAACTTTAAACATCTTACATACACTCCTACGCCTATATGAAACTATAGAGCCCAAGGCTATTTCTGAAGAGTAAAAGAAATATACCCTTTTGCCCGAAAAATATCTAAGCATGTATGTCAAATCAGATAATGAAATCTACTAATAAAAGAAAACAATAAAGTAAAAAAAAAAAAAAATCAGATAGTGAAATCTGATTCGAAGACAATCTTCAATTGTCACCTTCTGGATTCTCTCTATTCTCCATTAGACCCAACATTTGACCTACCTTGTATTGTGACAAAGTCAAAAGTTCTCAATTCTAACGTCTGATCCGGCATTACCTTTGAAAAGATGAACTTTTCAAGCCGTTCACATAGCAACAGCATAACAAATCTAATAAATATTTAATGATCAGTATTAGTACTAATTTATATTGATTTTGCATGCATTAGCATCGACCATATATAATTACAATCTAATACAAACCAAAGTAGATAGAAAAGAATAGTGAATTACTGTCTGCTACCTAACATTTTCTATCGCAACTATTCGTTATTAAAACTCTTTAAAATTACAAGCATTTTCAGTTTGGAAATTCAAAGTCATGCTTAAAACAGCAGAGACGCATTTGCCAAACGAGATTCTAATTAACAATTCAAGTAAATGCAGTCAAAGTCATCTAAGCGTGGATTTACAAACCATAGAATTTCTTTTGAATTAGAGACTTAGACTCCACACTTCATTTTAATTGCATGGAAACTCAGTGCAGATTCGTCGATTAGTAAGAACAGCCTATATATATCACAACCATCTCATCCATAGTTGCTCATATCAACTCAACTTCATAGACAATAAACTTCACATCACGACAAAATCTAAGAGAAGGTGGTCACAGAAGTTCTACTTTGAAGGGATCAATATGGTTGAAGACAAGAGATCTGTTAGGATGGTGGAAGCTCTTCTTCTCTTACTGTTGATTACTGGTTCTTTGCAAAAGCCAGCCATGGCGGTGAGGCCACTGGCCGGAGAAAAGAAGGTAGGGTTTGTGGTTGAGAGCCTCGAAGATTTGTTTTTAGAGTCTCTTCCCAAAGGGCCACAACCTCCTTCACAGCCTTCGTGTGAAACTCACAGCAACATCAGTTGCCCGCCACCACAAAAATAATAACGATTTCATATATTCCATGCTTACGTGCAATATGCATGCATGCATGATTTAAGTAGATCGAATAAAATATAAACACGTTATTATATGTATAAGTGTGCACAAAATATTTATTTAGTTTGGAGAAATGTAATCAGATGAAGATTTATTTAGCTGTTGATGCTCGTCAATAAGAGACTATCAATAAAATTAAATAGTTCTTTGCTTAATGGTACTCAATTTTTCTTAGAATAATTTAAGAACTTACTGGAATATCTCTGATCTCTCCATATTTATGACAATGTCTTTTGCATGCATGTGCATAAAATATATTTTTATTGGGTATCTCCTATTTAAGAGAAATAAAATTGTCAGGTAGTGTTATATCTTTATACACACACATATATATATATATATATATACTATACTATACTATACTATACTATACTATACTACAATTTAGTCTTATTTAATTTACCAATCAATCCAATCTATCAAATGCATATCTCTAAATGATATATTATGAAAATGACACTCAAAATATGTTGCTTAAGTTGATGGAAAATTATTTTTCATGTGCTTTTGAAATGTAGGTAGAAAGCAAGAAAGCCCCTCATTTTCTTCTCCAGCTAAAATGAGATTTTCCTTTTTAAAGCGCGTTAAAACTTCAAATAATCCAAGTAAAAATATATATATTATTCATCAAACAATTTTCATAAACAAATTAAAACTGTTTTAAATTATATTTTTGAAGATGAACTATTTAAAACATTATCAAAGAAATGCTTTTGATGGCTAAAATATAGAGAGAGAAAAGCTTAACTTTGTTATTATTTACTAAGGATTCATTTGAGATAGCTTTCTTAATGCTTTCAAAAGCAGCTTTCTAGTACAAAAAAATTTAATTTAAGAAATTTTTATATTAAAAAACTACTTTAGAAAGTAGTAAGAAAGCCGTCTCAAACGAAGCCTAAGGCTTAGTTTAGTATAGCTTTTAATTGCTGTTTTTTACTATTTTCAATAAATTTTCGTATAAAATAACTGCTTTAAAAAGTAGTAAGAAAGTTGTCCTAAAAGAAGCATAGGTCAAAATTAATAAGATTTTTCAAATATTTGGACAGTAAAAAGGTCAGTCATAGAATTTGATTAGGAAGTTTGAAGTCTCACAGTCATGCAATATCCACGCATTCAAAGTCATGCTATACGGAAGGGTAGAAACAAAACTTTCTATGAACTTTGCTCCTGTTTTTACAATAACCAAACATACGTAGAATCTTAGACTTTATTTGAGACGACTTTCTAACTATTTCTTAAAGAAGCTTTTTAGTAAAAAATTTAAATTTTTGTACTAAAATACCGCTTTAAAAAATAGAAAAAATTTTATGCCAAATAAATCCTGAGTTGATGCATGAATTATGAGAAATTGGTTTCCAGTTACATGGCGCGAGAGGCCTGAGAAAGTCTTCTTGAATGATGACAAAAAAATCTCTTTTTATTTGACTATATGAATTTAGAATTTTATATATTTTATTTGGCTAGATAGCTTCGTAATATTGTCGTGAAAAGGAGAAGAAAACAAACATTTTATTATTGTGATACAAGCTATTATATGGTAGCTGTTCAGAGTATTAACAAGAAGGAATTAAAAAGTCCAAGTACAATGCATTGACCTGGTTAGGTGAGTGAAATGGTAACAGGAAATGGAGCTGGCTTCAAAATGGGTTTTAATACTCCCCCTTAAGAAGGAAGATATATATTCTTAATTGACATCTCAATAGAGATTTTGATAAATGAGTTGGCTAGCTGCGTTGATGATTGAATAAACATGAGTTTAATGAAGCCATCAGTAGGGGTGTCAATATTTAACACAACTCGAAAGCTCGACTCGAATCAGATCCGAAAATTTTGGGTTAGGGTAAACCCGTTTATAAAACGGGTCGGGTTAGGGTCGACCCGAAAACCCAGGAATGACCCAGCAAGAATGCGCTGATCGTGTCGAGTCAAGTCTCCCGCATCGCCGTCACATCGTGTCAAGTCCCACTGACGACTTTGCCGGCGCTGCCATGCCGCTGTCGGTGTTGCCGTGCCGCTACTGGCCGTGCTGCTCAACGCCTGAATGAGAATGTGTCCATGGGTCGGGTCAACCCGGTAACCCGCGCGGGTCGGGTCTGGTTGAAATATCTGACAGTTTGTAAAAACGGGTTGGATCAACTAGTGTCGGGTCAGTTTCAGATTCGACACGAACCCGAGCAGTAACCCGATTTAGATAGCACTACCATTAGTGGCGAAATTTGTGTGTGTGTGTGTGGGGGGGGGGGGGGGGGGGGGGGGGGGGGGGGGGGGGGTGATATTTAGACCAATTAAGAAAAATTCATACACACATCCTATACGCAAGACTCGAATTCAAGATCTCTTGGTTGGTAGCCAAAGCTCCCAACTAACAGAACAAAGTGAGCTGCGTTGGTGACCTGATCTCAAATGAAGTGAAAATCCATATCAATGTGCTTGATTTACTCATGAAAGGCGGGATTGCAATTATTGTCTTGCAATGATTGCAATGCATAGTGGTTTTGGGAAAGTATAAATCCGGTGCTTGAACAAGCAATTTCGAGACCTAAAAAAGGCTTCAAAGTATTCAAATCTGTTACTTTAAAATAAGTGCTTAGAAAGTATTTAAGATATATAATGGTGAATTTGGAAGGTCCTATTATGGTGATACATCATTTCCTTATCCTATAATGCCACGAAAGTAGAGCAACACCTTTGGGAATAGATAATAATATGATTCAGAATAAGTGAAACTGCAAATTGGAAAAGTTGAGTCCACATATGAATTTATATGACTTACACACCAAAATATCATATGTTGATGTTGTCTCCCCCTTACATGTATACCCTCGGGGTTAATCCATGTAAATTTCTTGCATATTATTTCTTAAAATTATGACTGTTGGAGTAGGAGGTTTCATTGTTATGATTGTTACATCTATCGGTCAATTAATAGGTGTACGTGTGGAGCTTATAATAATCTATTTATTTCTCACCGATGATGTTAAATTATTTTGGGCCAAAAAATTCATGGCAATATAGTAAGAGAGCTTTGCATCGATCCTAACTTTGTATAAAGATTCATCACACAAATAAATAAATGAAGAGAGAACAGGAGATATAAAAGTTTTTATGTGAAAAACTAGAAAAAGCTGAAAAATCTTTAGGCTCTGTCCATCTAAAATGATTCAAATTTAAAAGTATTGATTATAAATTTTTCATGTTTTTAATTTGAGGATGATAAGATTACAATAGTATGAGTAGCTAGTAGAAATATCATAGTTTGTTTTGAGTGAAAGGTGTTCAGATGGTTATGATCAAGTGAGTCAATTTATATCGCAACTAACCAAAGTGGATATAAAATAATAGTGAGTTAATTTACATTACCTAACAATTTATATCTCAACTATCAATTATTAAGACTGACTAAAATTACAACCATTTTCACTTTGGAAATACAAAGTCATGCTAAAAACAACCAAATTAAAAGAAAAGTGTATGTACTTTTGCCAAACACGATTCTAACTAACAATCCAAGAAAACGCAAGCAAAGTCATCCCAGCGTAGATTTACAAACTATAGAACTTCTTTTGAATCAGATACGTAGACTCGACACTTCATTTTAATTTCAAGGAAACTCAGTGCAGTTTCATCGATCAGTAAGAATATTTACATATAAATACGTCTATGTATATATCACAATTATCTCATCCATAGTTGTTCATATCAAGTCAATTAATTCATAAACAATATTCTTCACACAACAAAAGAATCTAAGAGAAGCACAAGAGAAGGTGGTCACAGAAGTTTTATACTTTGAAGGGATCAATATGGTTGAAGACAAGAGATCTATTAGGATGGTGGAAGCTCTTCTTCTCTTACTATTGATTACTGGTTCTTTGCAAAAGCCAGCTATGGCGGTGAGGCCACTGGGAGGAAAGAAGCTAGGATTTATGGTTGAGGGCCTCAAAGATTTATTTTTAGAGTCTCTTCCCAAAGGGCCACAGCGTCCTTCACAGCCTTCATGTGAAACTCATAGCAACATCAGTTGCCCACCACCACAAAAATAATAATGATTCCACATATTCCATGCTTACGTGCAATATGCATGCATGTATGATTCAAGTAGATCAAATAAAATATAAACACATTATTATATGTATAAGTGTGCACAAAATATTTATTTAGTTTGGAGAAATGTAATCAGATGAAGATTTGTTTAGGCGTTGATGCTCGTCAATAAGAGACTATCAACAACAACAACAACATCAAGCCTTTATCCCACTACGTGGGGTCGGCTACATGAATCCTTTTTCTCCATTGTGTCATGTTAAAAGTCAAATTCTCGTTTAAATCTAATAAAGAAAGATCATTTCTAATATTTTCTAACCAAGTCTTTTTAGGTCTACCTCTACCTTTCTTAACATAAGTCAAATCTAAGACCTCTACTTTCCTAACCGGGTCATCGGGAGGCCGCCGTTTAACGTGACCAAACCATCTAAGACGACTCTCTCTAATCTTATCTTCCACTGGAGCTACTCCAACCTTTTCACGAATATGCTCATTTCGTATCCTATCTCTAAGGGTAAAGCCACTCATCCACCTGAGCATCCTCATCTCTGCAACACTTAACTTAGAATTATGCTTCTCTTTTAATGGCCAACATTCGGCACCATAAAGCATTGCAGGTCTCACCACCATCTTATAGAATTTTCCCTTAAGTTTGAGGGGTACTTTTCTATCACACAATAAGCCTGATGCATTCCTCCACTTCAACCATCCAACTTGGATTCTGCTGATAATATCCCCATCTATATCACCATCACTCTGAACAATAGATCCAAGATATCTAAAACGTGTACTCTTGTTAATGACTTGATCGGCCAAAGTCACAATGCCCTCACTAGGTCTATTATTACTAAAATTACACTCCATATATTTCGTTTTAGATCTACTCAAGCGAAAACCCTTAGACTCTAAGGTTGACCTCCACACTTCTAGTATACCTTCAACTCCCTCTCTAGTCTTATCAACAAGAAGAATATCATCAGCAAAAAGCATACACCAAGGTACATCCTCTTGCAAATGTCTAGTGAGAACATCCATGACTAAAGCAAAAAGATATGGGCTTAAGGCTGATCCTTGATGTAATCCAACCGAAATAGGGAAATACTTGGTCAAACCACCTTGTGTTTGAACACAAGTAATAGCTCCTGCATACATATCTTTAATGATTTGAATATAAGCGTTATTAACTCTTTTCTTTTCAAGAACTCTCCATAGCACAAAAAAAATAATAAGAGACTATCAATAAAATAAAAGTTTGTTTGCTTATTGTTAGTCATTCTTCTATATAATAATGGAAGTAAAATAACTTATGGAAACATCTCTCAATATTAATGACGTCATCTTTGGCATATCAATGGGATTGATTTTATTGTTTTCATTGTTGTGGTTTGGTTAAATACTAAAAATGAAATATTATTGTTACTATAAATCTTGGTTCCACCAATAATTTCGCTAAGCTCAATTAATTTAACAAAGCCAACAACCAATACATCCAAACTAACTGAACACATATATTTATTGAGATTTCAAAGTTCAATTGGACCAAGACTGAGTCAAATAGACCGAAATATATTGTCATTTTATTTAGATGGGTTATGTTGAATATCAAACAGTAGTCAGAGAAAGTAATAGAGAAGAAGAAGCAGATGTAAAATAGTAACTTATGTATTAAGTATCATATATTACAATGTTTGTGTGTGTATATATAGAGTGTTAATACTTCAAGAGATAAATAAAAAAGTCCATGGCCACAATTTAATTATGAAACTTGATATTTCTAAAGCTTATGATAACATCAATTGGAACTTCATGTTTAATGTTTGAAGCATTTTGGCTTTGATGACAAAGTTATCTACCTTCTCAAAAGCATAGTTGAAAATTGTTGGTTTTTTGTGATCATCAATGGCAGTTCTCATGGTTTTTTTAAAGGTCCCAAGGTATTAGACAGGGCATCCCTTTGTGCCCTGCCCTTTATATTATAGCTGCTGATTATTTATCTAGGGGGTTATCTCTCTTTTTTTTTTCCATAAAAAAAGATTGCTTTTGCAAAAACATTGGTGGTTTTGACATATCTCATCAAAGCTTTCCTGATGATATAATTATTTTTAGTAATGGATTTATGAAGTGTGTTAGGAAAATTAGGAAATTTCTTTCCTGTTTTGAGAAGGAAAGTGGCCTTCATTTGAATAACAGAAAATGTTCTTTTATTGGTGGCAAGAATATGTCTACTATTCAATGCAACAATGTTGTTTTGCACACTAGTTTCTCTAAGCAAATTTTGCCTATTTTTTTTTTATCTTGGTACTCCTTTATTCAAGGGTCATAAGCATTCTTTTTAATTTGAGAAGATTATTACTTCCATCTCTGCTAGAATCTCCTCTTGGAAGTAAAAATGCTCTCCATGGGTGCTAGGCTTATTCTTATTAAGAGTATCTTATGTTCCATACCTACATATTTGCTTCAAATCATTAAGCCTACTATGAGTGTTTGGGATAAGTTGGAGAAAATATTCAATAAATTATTATGGGGCTCTAATGCTTCCTCCAAAAAAAAGCACTAGTCTCACTGGTGTGCCTGAACGGGCCCTCTTATGTAGGGTCGTTTGGGTTGCAAATTGATGTACGATCTTATCAAAGAGTTCTATTTTAAGATTTGGTCAAAATTTAGAAAAAAAGACATTTGTGGGCAATTTTCATGCATCATAAATATTGCCATAACTTACATCCTTCTTTGCCTTTTTCAAGAAAGGTCAATCTTCGGGACGAAAAAGGCTTTGTGATATCAAATGGGAGGCAGAACCGTCTAGCTATTCCATGGGGAATTCATAATGGTTCTTATTTTTTGCAGATAATTGCACTGGTTGAGGGTCTATTAACTCTCTCCCTCAATACTCATTCTACCTCCACATTGAAAGTTTCCAAGTTCATTTTTGATGGTTGTTGGTCCATTAATAGTCTTTTGGA
Source organism: Dendrobium chrysotoxum (assembly GCA_019925795.1). Classification (NCBI taxonomy): domain Eukaryota; kingdom Viridiplantae; phylum Streptophyta; class Magnoliopsida; order Asparagales; family Orchidaceae; genus Dendrobium; species Dendrobium chrysotoxum. The sequence goes on along the minus strand of CM034314.1, from coordinate 88,791,396 downwards.
TGTGATCCCCCACCAAAGCTTAGTTGATTGCATTGGTGATATTCCCATCAATGGGGTTAACAATGACCAAATTATGTTCAAGTTTTCTAACGATGGTGATTTTAGTTTCCTTAAGTCTTGGCATTATTTCAAAAATAAGAAGGATTCTTCTGAGATCATTGGGAAAAATTGGCACTCTGTTATCCCTTTTAAGGTCTCTCTGTTTACTTGGAGATTGCTCAAAGGGTATGTTCTTGTTGACACTAGGCATTAAAATAAAGGTATTAACTTAGCGTCTAAATGTCAATACTGTTATGGTTGTGAAATTATTGCTCGTGTTTTCTTGCACGGAACTATGGCTGCTAAAGTTTTGATGGCTCTTGATTATGGTTTGCATATTAATACTAATTTTAATGTCAGTAATGTTCTTTCCTTTCTTAATGGTTGGTTTCAAATCAAGGCTAATTGCCTAATTCTAAGAATCATTCATCTTACTGGTTTTTGGATCCTTTAGGAGGAATGAAACAATAGCAAGCTCAACAAAATCAACATGTGCCATAAAAGGATTATTGCAACTTCAATAGCTTTTTAAGGCTAACGTTTTAATGGTAAAGCATTTTGGTGGTAGGCTAGATTGGATTTCTTTTTTTAATATCAACTGCCACAATTCTATTATTATTTCTCCTCCTAAGGTGATCAAGTGGTTAAAGCCTAGCTGGAGAGAATTTAAGTTGAATATCCACTCATGGTACTTTGTTTCAATCTAGCTGTGATTTTGGTAGCCTCATTCGTGATCATATTGGTAATCTCATCTATGCATTTGGATCTTCTGATCATACTCCTGATATGTTAAATGCCTATTTGTTGACTTTATTGATAGGTTTAAATACTAGTTACTCTCTGAATATACTTTCTTGATGGATTGAGCTGATTCCAGGTCTTTAGTTTCTATCATGGAGAGAAATAACCCTTGAACTCTAAATTTTTTTATGTTTTTAAGAAAATTAAGGTGTTATTATGCTTGTTTGTCTACAAATTTACCCATATTCAGAAATCTGGTAACGGTTGCGTTGTGTGGCTTGCTAAGGAAGGCTAGCACCATAATAATTTTATTACTTACACTCAACTTAATGTTCCACATTTCTTAAGAGAAAACATTCTCTTAGATGCTGTCAGTTTCCCTATGTCTATTATATGCTTCTTCCCCTTATGTTGCTATTTCTTTGACTGTATTTATGTTTTCTTTTTCGTTTGTTATTTGTATTAATTTTGAGTTTCTTTTTGTGTTGTTGTTTCCCACTCTTCTTTCTTTTGATTTCTGCTTGTTTGTTCTCTGGCAGGTTTTCTTGTTCTCGGTGTTCTCCTACATTATTTGTTTCCTTGGATCCTAGGTCTGTTTGTTCTAATCCTTTTCCTGGCCTTTTCTTTTCTTTATGATTATTGTTTTTAGCTCTTTATTTGTCTGTTCTTTTTGTCTCTAGTGTAGTTTAACATTTATTATCTGCTTGTTGTTTTGATCACCTCATCACTGGAATTTTTTTCCTTTTTTCTCCTCTTCTATGTAGTGCTTTCTATTTGACTTCTTTCTCACGGTTGGTTTGTTTTTGCTCATGGGTGGTTGTCTTTGTTTGCTTGGCTTGCATTTCTCTTCTCTCCTTATAGGTGTTATGACTTTTAAAACAGCTTCTTTTGGTTGTGTTGTTTGAGTGTTGGCTCTGCTGATGTGCATTGAGTGTAGATAATTTTTTTGTTGGATGATTGAGTTGAACTTTTTTCTTTGGATCTCCTTCTTTTGGGGTTGGATCCTAGCCACCTTAACTTTTTTTTCTAGGTTTTTTCTTCTTTTGTAATTAGTGGGGATCCTTGGCTTCAAGGTTTTTTGCATTTCTTTTTATTATACTTTTTCAGACCATAGCTTGCTATCGATCCCCTTTTAAGGCCTTGTAATTTCTCTTTCAATCAATGCAAAGGCCCCACTGTGGATATATATATATATATATATATATATATATATATATATACAGTGTTAAAGGATATGCTTGTTAAGCAGCTTATGCTGCCGTTAGGGGTGTCAATTATTGACACGATCCGACAACCTGACATGAGCCAGACCCAAAAAAATTTGGGTTAGGGTCGACCCGTTTAACAAATGGGCCAGATTCGAGTTTCAATTTTTGACCTGTTTTAAAAATGGGTTGGATATGGGTCAACCCCGTAACCCAAAATTGACCCGGCTGCCAACCCGCCTCGCATAGTCGCATCACCGACTGGAACTCCGCAGTCTGCATTGGCCGACCGATGTCTCTATTCACGTTGAACATCACAGGCTCACCGTAGTTCCAACATAAGGCCAGACACACCACTTGCATCAAATAGCACAGGCACATCGCAGCGCGCAAGAGCCGTCGAACTGCGCACCAGTCTCGCCCTCCCTCGCATCGAACCACGGAGCTGCACCCCCCTCAAAGCTCGCGCAGGCACGCAACTCTCGGCCTTGCTTGAACCGCACACGAATCCTGATCTCCAGATCTTGATCTCAGGCACGCAAATAAAGACAAAATATTATAAAGAAACCCCCACTTAAGATTGTCATAAGCCTTGATAATATCAATTTTAAAAAATAATCCCTCCAGTACCAGTAGAGGAAAGATTAACAGAACTGTCAGTATTCAATTTGCAAAAAAGGAAGAGAAGGTTTGATTCATCTTACAATCCTTTCAAACTTCTCAATAGCCCGGCTAGCAGTGGGAATCCCCAATTCGGTAGTAATGATCTTATAATTATGAAAATTTATATTCGTTATGAGAACAACAGAGTATAACTACAAAATTTTGTCTTTCACCTTGGATATAGTACGCCTAAAATCCATTTTAATATATCTATGTTTAGAATCGTTTCTCTCCATCCACAAAAACCACATTATAAGAACAAGAATTAAGTTGTAAATATAGCCTTGATTAGAATTTAACCAACATTGAAGAATGGTCACAACATCACTATTGCAGTTATAACTGCCCTTATTAGCCAAATAAAAAAAAAATCTCCAAACACTAGTGGTAACAGTCCCATCGACGAACACGTGATTCAAATTTTTAATATTAGCACAACACTGACATTTCGAGGGTACTTCAAAACTTTTTTTCATAAACATAACATCAACCGGTAAGAAATTATGTAGAGCTTTTCACACAAGGATTGAATAAGATAAAGGAATATTTTTATACCAAATAGCAGAGAAAATAAGAGAATTATCATACGTAGTTCTAAAAGCATGCCACACTTTGTTGAGAGCAAAGTTAGCATTAGAAGACAATTGAAAAAGGATCTAATCCTCACAATGCAATTGTAAAGGAATCCTAGTGATGATATCCACTAAAGCAGGAGGAATAACCTCAGCTAGTTTTTGCACATTTCAGATACCATTATGAATAAAACAGTTAACCTTAATGGATTTAATAGTATGAGTATTTAAAAAGTTATCAATAGAGTAAGGCCAAATCTAATTATCTTGCCAGAAGAACACCTCACCATTGCCCACACACCATTGAATATACTACTCGGCTTCCTATTTTATGTTGCAAAGTCTTTTCCACACCAAAGAATCAGAGGACCTATAGTTGCATAAAATTGGGTGAACATTAGAACCCCAGAAAAACTTGTGAAACATTCTTTCCAATTTAAGACAAGTAGTCGTAGTAGGCTGAATAGTATGTAAGAGATAAATGGGAATCGAATTCAAAACACTTTTAATCAAAATAAGTCTACCACTAAAAGATAAAGAATTAGAAGCCCAAGCATTAAGCTTCCTTTGAATAGCAATAAAAATATCATCAAGTAGGTGAGGCCTATTCTTACCTTTAAAAAGAGGGGTCTCCAAATATTTGATGGGCAAAGAATTATAAATAAAACCACACTTCCATTGAATTGATTAATCCTACAATGGTTCACAGATTTGCAACAATGAAAACACTCTTATCTTTGTTAATGGAAAGGTCGCTCACCTTTTGAAATTGAGAAAGGAATCAAAATAGAATCTTGATATTATTGAGTGACCCATTGGAGAAGATTATAAAATCATCAGCAAAACTTAGGTGGGTTATGGGAATACCACCTAAAGTATGGTAAAGAAGCTTAGGATATCTGCAATGAAGCTCCTTCAAACTCCTGGAAAGATACTCAATGGTGATAATAAAAAGAGTAGGAGAAAGAGGTTCCCCTTGTCTCAGTCCTTGAGAAGACTTAAGAAAGCCATTATTTTACCATTAATAATCACAGAAAAGTAACAATTTTTAATGCTATTCTTAATAAACATAATGAAAGAAGAACTAAAATCAAATAAAGACAAAATATTATAAAGAAACCCTCACTTAAGATTGTCATAAGCTTTGATCCCCCCCCCCCCCCCCCCCCCCCCCCCCCCCACACACACACACACACACACACTTTACTTTAGGAATAATATCGTGAGTGATCTTTTGAGCCAAAAGTTATCAAAAATACTACGACCTTTAACAAAATCAGTTTGAGTACTTTTAGGATGAATAGTAAACAGCTTCCCCTATTAGCAAGAGTGTTTAATACATAAGTTTTAATAGGCCCAGTCTAGACATAAAATAAAAGCCCACGCATTTTAAATAGCCCACTATCATAAATTCAACACTCACTAGCTTGTTTGTGTTTCTTATACCGCTGGATGCCTGGATGGAAGGATAAGGTTCAAAAGATTTAGTAACAAGTCCCACTAAAATAGTCTGTATGATTATTTATTTATTTTTGGATAAATAAAAACCCTAAATTAAATTCATTAATTTTGAAATTTAGTTTAGAAGAAATAAACATTTATTTTAATTTTAACAATTTATAGTTTAGACAATAATATATGATTTGATTGTTATAGACAAATGGATGAGACTTTATTAGTTACACATAGATAATAGCCAATAATGTGGCCTTTAATTGCTATGGGCAGGTGCCTCTAACTGTATGTGGCGATAGCCTCAAACAACCCTTTGACAAGTGCTTAGCGGTGGATTGCTGAATGTATAGATGCAGTTGCCATCTATGGATGGGTGTGAATGAAGCTCTCTTGTTGGCTAGATGAACGACTTTTAAGGGTAGGCAGTGTACGCCTAGGGAGAGTGCTTCTCTTTGTCGAGTGCTCCTGAGGCTAGTCCGCCTATCACGAGTGTCCTAATTGGACGAGTTTATCTGATGCAAGTGCCTTAAGGCGGGTGCTACTAGAATTCATGAAATTAAAATTTTTATTCATTATTTTATTACACTGAAATTCAGGGAATCCAAACACAAAAAAATTTTGATCACTATAAGCCAAACTTGTTTGTTTTTTTATTTTTCTTAAATTAAAATCTATAACCAAAAAATGACTAAATTGGCTCTATTTGTTTACTCTTCTAAATCAAATTATTGAGATAGCTCCATATTAAATTAATATCTTTATTTGAGTGTGCAGACGGAATGGTGATTTTGAGTATTAGTGTACAAATTTATATTATTGCATCTAAATTTTTGCAAGGTCTTTTTTTTTTACAACTCAAACCAATAAGTGTCCTTTTAGAGATTAGTTATTTGAAATCAACCCAAAATTTCAATGAGAAAATTCGTATAAATAGCAGTTACTAATTAGAAGTTTTTGATGCTTGAAGATCGATAGGTATATGTTTCATTATGGCTATTTCGTTCGATGAAAAAGGAATGAAAAGAATTTCTTTTTCAATAAAAAACTAAAATTTGGATGTTAATTTTGTTGAAATTAAATGGAATGTAAAATTCCAATGAGTTTCTTTTTCACTACCTAGTTCTTTTTTATGTATTCTACCCACACAATTATGGCCAAATTTCTTTTTCATCGTAAGTCAACTGCATTGTCGCCGCTCGACACCGCCACAGACCAGCGATCACCGCCCACCACCGACTAATCGTCAACCATCACCACCAGATGCTGCCACCCGTCGATGATCGCTAATTGTAGGCGACCTCAACTACTGCCCGCTGCCACCACTGTTGGAGGCCACCTTTGCATTCAGATCCCTCTGCCACTGCTCGCAACCAATCACTATCGATCACTACTGGCTGTCACCATCGACCATCATCATCATTTTATTTTACATTGCAACTATTTCACTTCAAATCAAATAAAAATAATATTCTCAAAATTTTATTTATTTTTGCATTCATCCAATTAACTTTAAACATCTTACATACACTCCTACGCCTATATGAAACTATAGAGCCCAAGGCTATTTCTGAAGAGTAAAAGAAATATACCCTTTTGCCCGAAAAATATCTAAGCATGTATGCCAAATCAGATAATGAAATCTACTAATAAAAGAAAACAATAAAGTAAAAAAAAAAAAAATCAGATAGTGAAATCTGATTCGAAGACAATCTTCAATTGTCACCTTCTGGATTCTCTCTATTCTCCATTAGACCCAACATTTCACCTACCTTGTATTGTGACAAAGTCCAAAGTTCTCAATTCTAACGTCTGATCCGGCATTTCCTTTGAAAAGATGAACTTCTCAAGCCGTTCACATAGCAACAGCATAACAAATCTAATAAATATTTAATGATCAGTATTACTACTAATTTATATTGATTTTGCATGCATTAGCATCGACCATATATAATTACAATCTAATACAAACCAAAGTAGATAGAAAAGAATAGTGAATTACTGTCTGCTACCTAACATTTTCTATCGCAACTACTCATTAAAATTACAAGCATTTTCAGTTTGGAAATTCAAAGTCATGCTTAAAACAGCAGAGATGCATTTGCCAAACGCGATATTCTAATTAACAATTCAAGTAAATGCAATCAAAGTCATCTAAGCGTGGATTTACAAACGATAGAACTTCTTTTGAATTAGAGACTTAGACTCCGCACTTCATTTTAGTTGCAAGTAAACTCAGTGCAGATTCGTTGATCGGTAAGAATTCGCCTATATATATCACAACCATCCCATCCATAGTTGATCATATCAACTCAACTTCATAGACAATAAACTTCACTTCACGAAAGAATCTAAGAGAAGAACATCACAAAAGTTCTATACTTTGAAGGGATCGATATGGTTGAAGACAAGAGATCTGTTAGGATGGTGGAAGCACTTCTTCTCTTATTGTTGATTACTAGTTCTTTGCAAAAGCTGGCCATGGCGGTGAGGCCACTGGCCGGAGGAAAGAAGCTAGGGTTTGTGGTTGAGAACCTCGAAGATTTGTTTTTAGAATCTCTTCTCAAAGGGCCACAGCCTCCTTCACATCCTTCGTGTGAAACTCATAGCAACATTAGTTGCCCGCCAGCACAAAAATAATAATGATTCCATATATTCCATGCTTACATGCAATATGCATGCATGCATGATTCAAGTAGATCGAATAAAACATAAACACGCTATCATATGTATAAGTGTGCACAAAATGTTTATTTAGTTTGGAAAAATGTAATCAGATGAAGATTTGTTTAGGTATTGATCATGCTCGTCAATAAGAGGCTATCAATAAAATAAAAGCGTTCTTTGCTTAATGGTACTCAAATTTTCTTAGAATAATTTAAGAACTTACTGAAATATCTCTGATCTCTCCATATTTATGACAATGCCTTTTTTCGCATGCATGTGCATAAAATATATTTTTATGGGCATGTCCTATTTAAGAGAAATGTGAGATGATAACATTGTCAGGTAGTGTTATATCTTTCTATGTTACATAAATATAAAGCAACAAATCAAAATATTCTATAGCTTAATGAAAAAAAATTAGTGTTACTCCAAATTTTTATTCTACCTTGTTCTAATATGATTTAATTAGTTTAATAAATTTATCTGCCGATTCATCTAAAATACTGATCAAATGCACATCTTTTTATTAAAATTTCAAAATTCAATTGAATCAAGACTGAAATTCAAAATATGAAAAATAAAAATAAAAATCAGGAGCAAAATTTTAACTATTTTGTTGGTTGCTCTACTAGATCTAAGTCGTTTAATTAGATCTTCGATGCTTGTTCTGTTGATGGTTTTTATTTTATTGTTTGTGGGTTGGTTATGCTGTTGGGCTTTTGTTCTTTGCTTTGTTATTCCTTTTGTCATGGTGGTGGGGTTTGCCCTCTCAGGTGGGTTTGTTTGGCTGTTGTTGGTCTTAGAGTCTTCGTGGGGGTGTAGGGCTTCTGCTGCTGTGCTCTAGTGTGATTTTCTTGTGACTATTTCTTGGGTTGGTTGTTTGGATCCTGTTTGTTTGCTGGTTTATTATTTTGGTTTGATTTTTTGAGGTGGGTTGCTATTGTGGGTGCTTGATTTTTATCATATTTCTGTTCACTTCTCTTAATGTTTTTCTAGTTGTTTGCAGGATGTATGCTGGTAGGAGGTTCTGAGTGGGCTTGTGGGGTGCGAATCTATTTGTTCACCTTTTAGCTTTGTCTTGGACTACATTGAAGATCTAGCATGGGCTCTTTTTGAGGGTTGGCTTCTTGCCTCGTTTTTTTTTTTCCTTGTAATATATTGAATCATTGGCTCACTAGATTTTTTATTTTGAATAATTATATTTTTTTGGCTATAGAGATCATTTGATCCTTTAAAGATATGCAATCTTTTTTTATTATTAACGCATAAGCCCATCATGAGTTTTTTTTTAAAAAAACCTATACTACAATTCAGTCTTATTTAATTCTACCTATTATCTGGTCTGCTCAGTTCTGCCTATACATTGATTTGGTTTAATAAATTCATCAACCCAATCAATCCAATCTACCAAATGCATCTCTCTAAATTACGGCACACTTATATATATATATATATATATATATATATATATATATATATCAAAATATGTTGCTTAAGTTTATGGAAAAATATTTTTACTGTGCTTTTGAACGTAGGTAGAAAGCAGGAAAGCCCCTCATTTTCTTCTCAAGCTAAAATGAGATTTTTTCTTTTATAAGCGCGTTAAAACTTCTAATAATCCAAGTAAAAAATATATATTATTCATAAAAAAATTTTCATAAACAAATTAAAACTGTTATAAATTAATTTTTTGAAGATTTTTTTTATTTTTATTTTTTATTAAATGTTTTCCAAAATATAATTTTTTTTTGTCAGTATTTACTAAGGTTTTGTTTGGAATAGTTTTTAATTCCTGTTCTTTATTATTTATAATGATTTTTTATACAAAATAATTATTTTAAAAAATAGTAAGAAAGCTATTCTAAACGAAGCCTAAGTCGAAATGAATAAGATTTCCGAAATATTTGGATAGTAAAAAGGTTAGTCATAGAATTTGATTAGGAAGTTTGAAGTCTCATAGTCATGCAGTATCCACGCATTCAAAGTCATGCTATAAGGAAGGGGAGAAACAAAACTTTCTATGAACTTTGCTTCGGTTTTGCAACAACCAAACATAAGTAGAATCTTAGGCTTCATTTGGGACGGTTTTCTGACTGTTTTTTAAAGAAACTTTCAAGTGCAAAAAATTTAAATTTTGTCCTAAAATACCGCTTTAAAAAATAATAAAAAATTATCCCAAATAAAGCCTTAGTTCATGCATGAATTTAGAGAAATTGGTTTACATTTACATGATGCGAGAGGCCTGAGGAAGTCTTCTTGAATGATGACAAAGAGATCTCTCTTTATTTGACTTTGTGAATTTAGAATTTTATTTATTTTATTTGGCTAGATAGCTTAGTAATATTGTCTTGAAAAGGAGAAGAAAACAAATATTTTATTATTCTGATACAAGCTATTATATGGTAGCTGTTCAGAGTACTAACAAGAAGGAATTAAAAAGTCCAAGTACAATGCATTGACTAGGTTTGGTGAGTGAAAAGGTAACACTGAATGGAGCTGGCTTCTTAATGTGTTTTAATACTCCCCCTTTAAGAAGGAATATATATTCTTAATTGACATCTCGATAGATGTTTGATAAATGAGTTGGTTAGCTGCGTTTATGATTAAATAAACTTGAGTTTAATGGAGTCATCAGTGACCCGATTTTTTTTGGGAGGTGGGGGGCATTTAGACCAATTAAGAAAAATTCGCACACACATCACATATGCAAGACTCGAACCCAAGACCTCTTGATGGGTAGTCAAAACTCTCAACCAACAGACCAAAGTGAGCTACGTTGGTGACCCAGTCTCAAATGAACTGGAAATCAATATCGATATGTTTGATTTACTCATTAACGGAAGGATTGCAATGCGTAGAGGTTTTGGGAAAGTATAATTCCAGCAAGCAATTTCGAGACCTAAAAAAGACTTCAAAGTATCCAAATCTGTTACTTTAAAATAAGTTCTTTTAAAGGATTTAAGAGAGATGATGGCGAATTTGGAAGCTCCTATCATCTCCATATACTAATAATGTCAAGAAAGTAGAACAACACCTTTTGGACTAGAGAATAATTTGATTTAGAACGAGTGAAACCAAATTTGAAAAGTGATGCAAAAAAGTTTGAAAACCACTATTAAGATGCATGGTTGAGTCCACATATGAATTTATATAACTTGCACACAAAAATATCATATGTTAATGTTGTCTCCCCCTTACATGTATACCCTAGGGGTTAATCCATGTAAATTTATTGCATATTATTTCTTGAAATTATGACTATTGGAGTAAGAGGCTTCATTGTTACAATTGTTACGTCTATTGGTCATTTACAAGCGTCCGTGTGGCTTACAGTAATCAATTTATTTCCCACAGATGATGTTCATTTATTTTGGCGAAAAAATTTATGATAATATAATGAGAGAGCTTTGCATCCTAATTTTGTACAAAGATCGATCCATCACTATTATATTCATTTATTTTGGCAATATAATATTTGAGTTTTGTTTCTTCTCTTTGTATCCTGAAGCCTTTCAGGCGGTGGGTTTTAGCAAGAATTGATTCTTACAATATTTGACAACCAAGCAGGATGCAAACGTAGAAGTCATCAACCGAGGCAAAGTTTGCTTTCTAGTTGACTGCTCGCTGTCAAGTGGTGTAAGAGCCAATGAAGATTGCACCTCAGCGTAATCCAGTGAAACAAGTTCAAGAAGTTTTGCTTGAGGATTTGCAGTGGGAAATTACATAGTTGCATCAACAACTTGCATGATTTGGACAAAGAGTGATCACGAGCCCTCGAGGTCCAATTTTAAATATTTTCTGAAAATTTTATACATGGTATTTTGAAATGTACGTCTTTTGAATTGAATAGAATATAATCTTGAATCCAACAAATAGTGATATAGTACAATTAAAGTCTTAAAATACTATTTTGCATGATCCTTATTAATTTGATAAAATTTTGAAATAGTATATTTTCGCTCAGTGGCGTGTTTTGTCGTCTACCGTTATAATAAGTTGGTGAATTTTACACTTAGTTTTTGTGCTTTAATTGTTACAATGTAATGAATTATGTGTTATATTGATTGAAATATGTGAGTTTTGTTATAAAAAATATCTGTTGAGAGATATAAAGGGCCAGAATCCTTTAGATCCTATCTAATGCTGAAAATCTGAACTCTTTGAAATTCATTCTGTTTGGAGCCATAATGTCACAACCCAACCCAATTAGGATATGCCCCATCATGTTGAGTTGTGACAAACTATTCCCAAAATCTAATTTTGAAATGTTCAAATTCACTTCCAAATTATATTTAAATAAACTAAAGACTACAGAGCCACTAAAACATCCAAATGCTGAAAATAAACTCATAAATAAGATTTTTTTTATTTCATCAAAATGTATTCACACTACAGTATATAGCTATATACAAAAAGCCACATAATTGATAAAAAATTAGTTATAACTGTATAAAAATCAAAAGGATAAGATTTATTTTATTTCATTAAAACTACATAACTGAAATAAGATTTCTTTTATTTCATCAAAATATATCTACACTACATTGAGGGATATTCTGGGGGATCAGCAGATTATTCTGACTACCGCACTTGATCGCAAGCGGTAGGTGGAATGTAGAAAGGTTGGGTTTATGGTTTAGGTTCGCAAGCCTGCGCATACGAGATGCAGACATATGATGGCTCCAACTTCTCAGAAAGTAGCAAGGAGTCATTGTATAGCCAACAGGTAGCTGCCCTTAACAGAGCTAGATCAAGTCAAATTAAAAATCACAAGCTAACATGTAGATGCAACAAAGTCAGTTGTTGGATGAGTTGCAAAAATTGAGGGAGCAGTTCAGTAGAAAGCAAATAACATCAGCAGAGGAGGAGAATGATGAGACAGATTCTGATTAGACTTTTTTGTTATTACTAGACATTTTACTTCTATGTCGGACATTTCATTTATATGTTTGTATATTTTATTATTCTTTTTTTATTGTGCAACGAACTTTATATTTATTTTTAAACTGTTTGGTGATTGTTCAATATCATTCTGTGTTCAAATCTATCATTACATGCATGTAGCATTAATGTTTATGTTCAGTGTTTAAATGTGAATATGATATGTGTATATAATTTATACAGGATTGTTGTGTTGTAGAAAACATGTGAGAGAGGGCTATTTTTTTATTTTTGGTACAAGCTTCCGATGGCATATCCGTCGAAAATGAAGATACGACGAAATAGTATCGTGTTTCCGATGAACAAATTTCGTCGGAAGTACCGGCAGATAAACCGCTGAACATGCCTGCCGATTAGTTCTAGACGGTTTGTCTGCCAATATTTTCGATGGTACATTTTTGCCAGAATTTTAGAAGGACAAACCACTGAAAAGACCAATTCGTAAATGACAAATTTGGCTATATAAGTTCACCGGAAGTCAGTCGATAAATTCACTGGAAGTATCTCCCGTGAAGAACTTCCGTCGGAGCAATATTTCCAACGCTCATTTTACCATTGACCAAATTTCTGTCGACAATCCGCCGGAAATACAAAATTTTTGGTAGAATTTCTCATTTTTTGGCAGATTTAGGCCGCCTGAAATACGAGTTTTTCCTGTAATGTCAGGTGAAATGGCAATGGATAGTGAAAAATATTTTATTTAAAGAATTCATAATTGCCTAGCACTGCGGCCCTCACAAACCCGAGAGCATGGTGCTGCAATATCACTATTTGACGCTTTGACTGAGTGTAGTGCTGAGGCGCTTGAATGCCCAACATCGAGGCATTCTAAAAGTGACATTCTCAGATTCACCAAAATTTACACCAAACACTTGAAACACATTTTAAAGCACACCGAATTATTTTCATGCACTAAAACACTCCAAAGACATACAAATGGTTGAAAAACTCAAAAGTTCAAATATTTACCTTTTTTCAAATCAGGTCAGAATGGATAGAACTAAATGTTGAATCTGAATGTGTCACAACTAAATGGTGACAATTTTGGATTTTGTCTGAAAGAGGAGGAATTCTATTGAGAATTATAAGGGGCCAGAATTTTTAGATTTTATTTGAGACCAAAGAAACATGTTCTATGAAATGAAGTTCTTAAAAATTTAAATTTATTTAAATGCTTAATATTATTATTTGAATCTTTGGATAACTAGTATGTTATATTATTCTACTTAGCACAGTGAATTTAAAGAGCAAGTGTGATTGGCTGATGGCAGTGACACTGGAGCTGAAGCTTGCTTTTAATTTTTTGAATAAATTACATTACTAGATGATTCATATGTTTTTGTGTAGCCATATATGTTTTGCTAGTTTTATGCCTTTCTCAATTTTAAAGTATAACTGGGATGAAAAGAGGAAAAGGAATGGAAGTTTTGGGAAATAATATTTGAGTAGTTTTGTTTCTTTTCTCTATATCATGAAGTTTCTCAGGTAGTGGGTTTCAGGAAGAATTAATTCTTACCTTTTGCAACCAAGCATGTTGCAAACATAGCAGTGATCACTAGCCAAGGCAAGGTTTGCTTTCTCCTAGACAACCTAGTGTCATGCTGCCGTGGTCGTGGTGGCGATTCAACGATGGTGGTCAAGTGGTGACAGCTTGATAATAGTAGTTGGGCAATAGTTGTCCAACGTAACGATCAAAGCTGGTACTCCAACAATAGTAGCGGTCTAAAGATTACAGCTGGGTAATTTGTAACGCCCCAGAACTTAAAGGAGGAATTAAATCTACTTTTCCTATACGTTTATTAATTCTCAACTCAATTTCTCATATTATCATAGCCATCTAATCATCCAAAATAACATTATATATAAATATAAATATATATATTTATACACACACACATTATATTTTTCCAAAATAAATCATAATAGTTCAGAGTATGATGATTGTAACAAAAGATTTAAATAAATTTTGAACTACAAAATTATGTATAACTTACAAAATCAGATTTCTTGCTCTCCAATTAATTTTTCTAAAATTTCAACCGTGCTTCAAGCAGTTGATCTGTGCTTATTTAGATTATTATCAAACCATTTTTTATGTCATTGGATTTGTCTCATTGAGCTTATCAGTTTGACTATAAGTTTGTTGAAATTGAAATTTTGGATAGGGGTGTCAAAATCTGACCCAACCTGGACCCGACCGAAAAAATTCTGGGTTCGGGTGAACCTGTTTGCAATACGGGTCAGGTTCGGGTTCAAATGGGTTCGGTTTTAACCCATTTGTAAAATCGGGTCGGGTTTGGGTTGACCCGGAAACCCGAAAACGACCCGGGATCATGGCTTCCGCGTGCGTGATTGCGTGATTTCATCTTGTCTCGTCGTCCGCGGCAGTCCGCACTTGAGTCTCGTCAAGTCAAGTGCCGGATCAGCGGTCAGTCGCCAGCTCGTCTCGTCAAGTCAAGTGCCGCATCAGCGGTCAGCACTCAGCCGTCAGCGCTCGACCCCGTGGTTCTCGTAGCTCGCACCTGCAGGCCGCCGCACCGCTGCAGGCCCACAGTCCACGCTTGCCTCGTCTCTCATGGTCTATGCACTCTCGCGGTCTTGCTGTGGACCTGTGGTGATTTTCGATCTGACACGAATGAAGAACGTCATCCACGACGACAACGAGTCAACGTCAAAGCCTCGAACTTGAAGCAGGCGAAGAGCGAATCCAGGAAAGTCGGGTTTCTGAGTTGGGTCGGGTTCGGGTCTAAAGTTTTGACCCATTTATGAAATCGGGTCGTGTTAGGGTCAACCCGTTTAAACCCAGGTCAATCCGGGTTGGACCCGAACCCGACCCATGGACCTGTTTTGACACCCCTAATTTTGGATGGTCCTCAATTTAATTCAAAGAGCTTCCAATTTAAATATTCATTGAGATTCATGTTTATCCAGGTCAACTTCTAATGATGTTTGACTACTAATTATTTTTAATGCATTATATCTGTAACTTTGATTTTTTTTAGTTCTATACATATTTATATTGGTATTGTATGCATTAGCATCTTTCATAATTACAAAATATAATACGAATTATACAACACAACAAAACAAAGTTAGCGGTTATAAAATAATAGTGAGTTACTTCACGTTACCTAACACAATTTATATCTCAACTATCAGTTACTAAAACTGATTAAAATTACAACCATTTTCACTTTGGAAATTCAAAGTCATACTAAAAACAGCAAAATTAAAACAAAAGCGTATGTACTTTTTCCAAACGCGATTCTAACTAACAATCCAAGAAAATATAGTCAAAGTCATCCTAGCGTGGATTTACAAACTATAGAACTTTGTTTGAATCAGATACTTAGACTCGGCACTTCATTTAAATTTCAAGAAAACTCAGTGCAGTTTCAACGATCAGTAAGAACATTTACATATAAATACGCCTATGTATATATCACAACCATGTCATCCATAGTTGCTCATATATATCTACTCAACTTCATAAATAATAATCTTCACATTCACGAAAGAATCTAAGAGAAGCATAAGAGAAGGTGGTCACAGAAGTTCTATACTTTGAAGGTATCAAAATGGTTGAAGCCAAGAGATCTGTTAGGATGGTGGAAGCTCTTCTTCTCTTACTGTTGATTACTGGTTCTTTGCAAAAGCCATCCATGGCGGTGAGGCCATTGGGAGGAAAGAAGGTAGGGTTTGTGGTTGAGAGCCTCGAAGATTGGTTTTTAGAGTCTCTTCCCAAAGGGCCACAGCCTCCTTCACAGCCTTCGTGTGAAACTTATAGCAACATCAGTTGCCCACCACCACAAAAATAATAATGATTCCACATATTCCATGCTTGCATGCAATATGCATGTATGCATGATTCAAGTAGATTGAATAAAACATAAACATGTTATTATATGTATAAGTGTGCACAAAATAATCATTTAGTTTGGAGAAATGTAATCAGATAAAGATTTGTTCAGGTGTTGATGCTCATCAATAAGAGACTATAAATAAAATAAAAGTGTTTTTGCTTAATGTTAGTCATTCTTCCTTATAATATTTAATGACATCGTCTTTGGCATATATGTGGGATAAAGACTTGATTTTGTTGTTGTCATTGTTGTGGTTTGGTTAAATACTAAAAATGAAATATTATTGTTACTATAAATTTTGGTTCCAACTATAATTTCGTTAGGTTCAATTCATTTAACAAAGCCAACAACCAATATATCCAAACTGACTGAACATATATCTTTATTAAGATTTCAAAGTTCAATTGGACCAAGACTGAGTCGAATAAACTGAAATATATTGTTGTTTTATTTAGATGGGTTCTGTTGAATATCAAATAGCAGCTAGTGAAAGGAATAGAGAAGAAGCATATGTAAAACAATAACTTATATGTATTATGTATCATATATTACAATGTGTGTGTGTATAGAGTGTCAATACTTTACGAGATAAATAAAAAAGTCCATGGCCACAATTTAATTATGAAACTTGATATCTCTAAAGCTTATGACAACATCAATTAATTTGAACTTTATGTTTAATGTTTTGAAGCATTTTGGCTTTGATGACAAAGTTATCTACCTTCTCAAAAGCATAGTTAAAAATTGTTGGTTTTCTGTGATAATCACTGGCGATTCTCATGATTTTTTTAAAGGTTCCCAAGGTGTTGGACTAGGTGACCCTTTGTCCCATGCTCTTTATATTATTGTTGCTGATTATTTATCTAGGGGGTTATCCCTTTTTTTTTTCCATAAACAAAGATTGCTTTTACAAAAACTTTGGTGGTTTTGACATATCTCATATGTGCTTTGCTAATGATATCATTATTTTCAGCAACAGATACATTAAATGTGTTAAGAAAATTAGGAATTTCTTTCTTATATTGAGAAGAAAAGTGGCCTTCATTTGAATAACAAAAATGTTCTTTTATTGGTGGAAAGAATATGTCTACTATTCAATGCAACAATATTCTTTTGCACACTGGTTTCTCTAACCAAATTTTGCCTATTTTTAAACTTGGTACTTCTTTATTCAAGGGTCATAAGCGTTCTTTTTTATTTGAGAAGAATATTACTTCCATCTTTGCTAGAATCTCCTCTTGGGAAGTCAAAATGCTCTCCATGGGTGCTAGGCTTATTCTTATTAAGAGTGTTTTATGTTCCATACCTATATATTTGCTTCAAACCATTAACCCTACTGTGAGTGTTTGTGATAAGTTGGAGAAAATTTTTAATAAATTATTATGGGACTCTATTGCTTCTTCCAAAAAAAAAAATGCACTGGTCTCACTGGGGTGCCTACACGGGCCCTCTTATGGAGGGTGGTTTGGGTTGCAAATCGGTCTACGATCTTGGCAAAGGGTTCTCTTTTAAGCTTTTGTGGAAATTTAGGAAAAAAGACTCTTTGTGGGTAGATTTCATGCATCATAAATATTTCCTTCTCTTGCCTTTTTTAAGAAAGCTCAATCTTCGGGGTGGAAAAAGCTTTGTGATATCAAATGGGAGGCAGAACCAACTATTCAATTGGGAATTCATAATGATTCTTCTTAGTTTTGGCAGGATGACTAGACTGGTCGAGGGTCCATTAACTCTCTCCTCAATACTCATTATACCTCCTCATTGAAAGTTTCCAAGTTCATTTCTGATGGTTGTTGGTCCATTAACAGTCTTTTGGATGTGATCCCCCAAAGCTTAGTTGATTGCATTAGTGATATTCCCATCAATGGGGTTAACAATGACCAAATTATGTTGAAGTTCTCTAACAATGGTGATTTTAGTTTCCTTAAGTCTTGGCATTATTTCAGAAATAAAAAAGATTCTTCTGAGATCATTGGGAAAATTTGGCACTCTGTTATCCCTTTTAAGGTCTCTCTATTTACTTGAAGATTGCTCAAAGGATATGTTCCTGTTGACACTAGGATTCAAATAAAGGTATGAACTTGGCGTCTAAATGTCAATGTTGTTATGTTAGTGAAACTATTGCTCATATTTTCTTGCACGGAATTATGGCTGCCAAAGTTTGGATGGCTCTTGATTATGGTTTGCATATGAGTATTAATCTTAAAGTTAGTAATGTTTTTTTCCTTTCTTAATGGCTGGTTTCAAATCAAGGCTAACTGCCTGATTCTATGAATCATTCCTCTTACTATTTTTTAGATCCTTTGGGAGGAAAGAAACAATAGCAAGCACAACAAAATAAACATGTGCCATAGAAGAATTATTGCTACTTTATCTATCAAAATTCAGCAGGTTTTTAAGGCTAATGTTTTAAAGGTTGAGATTTTGGTGGTAGGCTAGATTGGATTTTTTTTTTTAATATCGACTGCCACATTTCTATTATTATTTCTCCTCCAAGGATCATCAAATGGTTAAAGCCTACTGCTTGTTGTTTGGTTGTGTTGGCTCTGGTTATACTTTACTTCAGTTTAATTGGTTTAACAAATCTGTCAACCAATTCATTTGAATTGATCAAATGCACATCCTCATGCTCAATATGAATTGGCCAGTTAAATTAAATTACTTTTATGAATTCTTATAAAAAAATAATCATTTGTATTAATTAAGTAAGTGATGTGGGGAATTAATCCATGACGATTGTTGAGCGAATATCGTTAATCAAGCTCATAATGAAACGAAATGAATTAATATGTTGTAGAATAACTTAAGGCGCATATCAAAATAAACTATTGAAAACATTATCAAAGGAATGTTTTCGATGGCTGAAATATTAAAAATCAATTGAAACAAAAGCTTTACGTTATCAGCATTTACTAAGTCAAAATCAATAAGTTTTTCCAAACATTTGGACAGCAAAAGGAAGTTTGAAATCCCACTGCCAGGTAATATCCACCCATTCGAAGTCGAGCAACGAGGAAGGGGAGAAACAAAAATTTCTATGAACTTCGCTTCAGTTTTTTGCATCAACCGAACCTACGTAGAATCTTAATCCATGCATGAATTCGGAGAAATTGTTCAGAATATAAAAAAAATGAATCAAAAGAAAGTAAAAGTCTAATGCATTGACTAGTTAGGTGAGTTAAAAAGTAAATGGAAATGGAGCTAGCTTGTTAATGGGTTTTAATACTCCCCCCTCAAGATCGAAGTTAGATTTTTTTTTTTTTTTTTGAGGTTAAAACTCACAGAGGGGCCTACGAGTTAATATACAACAACAACAATATTATCAAGCCTTTATCCCACTACGTAGGGTCGACTACATGAATCCTTTTTCTCCATGCCTACGAGTTAATATCCAAAAAAAAAATTTACAAGTCCTTAATGGGTTCAAAGACTCTATACTATTCAAAGAGTTACAATCAAAAAGCCAAAAAACTCCTAAAGAGCCAATGAACCCAATACTTATATTATAAGTAGAAATTAAAATGCAATTGGGGCCAAGAGCCACCACCCAAAAAAGAATCACCTTGAAGCCTTGAAAAAGCACCGCCTAGGAATGTTGATGGACCTACAAAAAACCTTACAGATAGTTAAACATAAGAAAAATAGGGAATTGATATACCTGTTGAACGAAATATGACTCCTCTTATAAAGATTATCTGCAAGGAACACACTCAAAATTTAAAACATGGTAGTGTCAAAATAATTATAATTGTTAAAATACATAGTGACTTTAATAAAGCAAAAGTTTTTCATAACAGTGAACAGTCCATTGGCATTAATAGAGTAATTGTAATAAATAAAAAGATAGATGATAAAAATAAGCAATGTTCTGCCTCAAAAAAATCATAATTGCTCCTCCGCTTCCATTCAAATAAACATAAAGCACTTGTACTCCAAGACCTGGTAGATAGAAGAAGAGCTTCCACAGTACATAAATCCCTGCCAATAGGTCAGAATAATGGCTCAACAAAATTGTAACATAAGGTGACAAGGTGGGCACAAGAGAGTGCAAAGAATACCTTAACCAGCAAAGCATAACCGAAATATAAAAAGCCCCAGCAAAATTAAAAAAAAAAAGATACAAGAAAATAGCCGCAAATCATAACGGAAGCAATAAGGCATTCTGGATAATAAATATAACCTCACACAGAGTAAAAACAACATGATGGGAAAGAACAAAAGCCGCATGCCTCAATAACAGACCAGACCAAAATTGCTCCATAACCGAAGAGTAGCAGGGCACAAACAATACAGACGTTAGCATTCCTTAACCAACCGCACATAGGATGACTAAAAAAACTAGTAATATTAAATACTCTTAAAAACAACACCATAAACTAAGAAGAACCAAATAGCAACCATCATCAAGAGGGATAAAAGCAAAATCATGATGATGGCCAGGATCAACGCAGGTAGCAAAAAAACAACATCAAGTAATCCTAAGGTAAGGCAAACCAGACTTATCCAAATTAACCATACCTCTAATAGGGCAATATAAATTCATATCATCAAACTCTTGAAAAGTTAGAAGTTGGCAACCAAAATTAGCCAGCCAATCAACACACGAGTTAGCTTCACGAAAAATATGAGAAATATAGTAATTCAGCTTGCTAAGAGATTGTTTAATTTGTCTGATCAGATAAAAATTATCAAGACTACCAACATAAACACCTTTGAGGATGAGTAGTAAAAGTATGGCATCCACCTCAAGCCAAACATCAATAACACTCATTTTCTAGCATAGATTAATCCCATAGTTTAAGGCCATAAGCTCAGCTGTTATCATGTTGGCAAAAGTTAAAGGGCCAGCAAAAGCAGAAAGAACCTTACCCATATGATTACGAATAATCCCTCCAGCGCCAGCAAAAGAAAGCTTAACAGAACCGTCAGTATTCAATTTGCAAAATGGAAGAGAAGGTTTGATTCATCTTATAATCCTTTCAAACTTCTCAATAGTCCGGCTAGTAGTGGGAATCCCCAATTCAATAGTAATGGCCTTATAATTATAGAAATTTATATCCGTTATGAGATCAATAGAGTATAACTGTAGAATTTTGTCTTTCACCATGACACGCCTGAGATCCATTTTAATATATCAATGTTTAAAATAGGGTGAACATTATTACAATATTTATGTCACATGAATTTTACCCATAAACTATTATTAGATCTGAAAGAAAACCACAACTTATGAGAGAAAGTATGAGCCATATCCACAATACTCTTACACCCCAAACCCCCTTCATTAAGAGGACCAGAAATATTTTTCCAGGAGGACCAAAATATGTAGAAGCTATTATTCTTAGAACCCCAGAAAAACTTGTTAAATGTTCTTACCAATTTAAGACAAATAGTCATAGTAGGCTGAATAGTATGTAAGAGATAAATGGGAATCAAATTCAAAACACATTTAATCAAAACAAGTCTACCACCAAAAGATAAAAAATTAGAAGCCCAAGCATTAAGCTTCCTTTGAATAGCAATAAAATATCATCAAATAGGTGAGACATTTTCTTACCTTTAAAAAGAGGGGTCTCCAAATATTTGATGGGCAAAGAATTATAAATAAAACCACACTTCCATTGAATTGCATTAATCCTACAATGGTTCACAGATTTGGCAACAATGAAACAACTCTTATCTTTGTTAATGGAAAGGCCACTCACCTTTTGAAATTGAGAAAGAAATTAAAATAGAATCTTGATATTATTGAGCGACTCATTGGAGAAGATTTTAAAATCATCAGCAAAAACTTAGGTGGGTTATGGGAATAACACCTAAAGTACGATAAAGAAGCTTGTGATATCTGCAATAAAGTTCCTCCAAACTCTTGAAAAGATACTCAACGGCAATAATAAAAAGAGCAGGAGAAAGAGAATCCCCTTGTCTCAGTCCTTGGGAAGACTTAAAAAAGTCATTATTCTTACCATTAATAATCACAAAAACATAACCATTTTCAATGCTATTCTTAATAAACATAATGAAAGAATAGCTAAAATCAAATAAAGCCAAAATATTATAAAGAAACCCCCAATTAAGATTGTCATAAGCTTTGGTAATATCAATTTTAAAAATAATATTACCTTCTCCCCCTAGCATTAATATCATGAGTGATCTCTTGAGCCAAAAGTTGTCAAAAATACTATGACCTTTAACAAAACCAGTTTGATTAAGGAAAATAATTTTAGGAAGAATAGTAATCAGTTTCCCCTATTAGCAAGAGTGTTTAATACAGAAGTTTTAATAGGCCCAGTCTAGAGATTAAATAAAAGCCCATGGCCCACAGATTTTAAATAATCCACTGTCATAAATTCAACACTCACTTGCTTGTCTGTGTTTCTTATACCGCTGGATGCCTGGATGGAAGGATAAGGTTCAAAAGATTTAGTAATATGTCTTGCAAAAATAGTCTGTATGATTATTTATTTATTTCTAGATAAATAAAAACCCTAAATTAAATTCATTAATTTTGAAATTTAGTTCAGAAGAAATAAACATAGATTGTATTAACAAATTTATAGTTTAGACAATAATATATGATTTGATTCTTATAGACATATGAACGAGACTTTATTAGTTACACGTAGATAATAGCCTATGATGTGGCCTTTTAAGTACTATGGGCTGGTGCTTCTGACTGTGGCGATAGCCTCAAACAACCCTTTGACAAGTGCTTGGCGATGGATCGCTAAATGTATAGATGCAGTTGCCATCTATGGATGGGTGTGAATGAAGCTCTCTTGTTGGCTAGATGAATGACTTTTTAGGGTAGGGAGCGTACGCCTAGGGCGAGTGCTTCTCTTTGTCGAGTGCTCTTGAGGCTAGTCCGCCTAAGGCGAGTGTCATAATTGGACGAGTTTATCTGATGCAAGTGCCTTAAGGTGGGTGCTACTGAAATTCATGAAATTAAATTTTTTATTCATTATTTTATTACACTGAAATTCAAATTCAGGGAATCCAAATAATAAAAAAAAATGATCACTATAAGCCAAACTTTTTTTTCTTAAATTAAAAACTATAACCAAATAATGTCTAAATTGGCTCTATTTAATTTGTATTTAATCTTCTAAATAAAATTATTGAGATAGCTCCATATTAAATCAATATCTTTATTTGAGTGTGCAGACAAGGAATGGTGATTTTGCGTATTAGTGCAAAAATTTATATTATTGCATCTAAAATTTTGCAAGGTCACTTAGAGATTAGTTATTTTGAAATGAACCCAAACTTTCAATGAGAAAATTCGTATAAATAGCAGTTAAAAATTAGAAGTTTTTGATGCTTGAAGATCCATAGGTATATATTTCCTTATGGCTATTTTGTTGGATGAAAAAGGAATGAAAAGAATTTCTTTTTCAAGATATTAAGTTTGTTGAAACTAAATGCAATGTAAAATTTCAATGAGTTTTTTTTTCACTCCCTATTTCTTTTTAATGTATTCTACCCACATAATTTTAGTCAAATTCCTTTCTCATTATAAGCCAACTGTATTGTCGATCGCCGCTCGACATTGCCACGGACCAGCAATCACCGCCCACCACCGACTAATCGTCAACCATCACCACCATATGCTACCACCCACCAATGATCGCCAATTGTAGACAATCTCAACCGCGGCCCACTGCCACCACTGTTGGAGTCTGCCTTTACATTCGGATCACTCAGCCACTACTCGCAACCAACCACCACCGATCACTGTCGGCTGCCACGGTCGACCACCATCATCATTTTATTTTATATTGTAACTATTTTACTTCAAATCAAATAAAAATAATATTCTCAAGCATTTTTTTGCATTCATCCAAATAATTTTAAACATCTTACATACACTCCTATCTTTAACATTATATTTATTTACTCTGCTTTTCCTTTTCAACAAATTAAACAACCCCTATATGAAACTATAGAGTAATAGAAATATACCCTTTTGCCCTAAAAATATCTAAGCATGTATGTCAAATCAGATAGTGAAATCTACTAACAAATGCAAACTATAAAGTAAAATTAAAAAATTTAAAAAAAAAAATCGGATAGTGAAATCTGATTCAAAGAATGTATGATGGAATGGAATTCTCTATGTAATGTCAAGATTCCAAACACAGGATTTTCGCTTTATTGACTCATTCAAGTCAATCAAAAGCTTTTTTTCTTTCAATTTCAAAAGTATGAAAGGCGGAATTTTTATTTTATTGACTCATTCCAAGCAAATCAAAAGCGCTTTTTTCCTTTCCTTTCTATTTCTTAAGTGGTTTTTAAAAACCCAAAAGTAAATGATGTAAATTAAGGCTTCATTTGGGAAGTTTTTTTTTTATTGTTTCTTAAAATAATTTTTAGTATAATTTTTTTTAATTAAAAATTTTTGTACTAAAAAAGTATTTTTAAAAAATAATAAAAAAACTGTCTCAAAGAAAGCGTAAGAAACCTATATATTTTTTAGTCTTTTTTTTAGCATGCTTTATAAATTTAATTTTAATTATATTTGTTGTGTGCTAGAAAATTTGAGTCGGTAGAGTACGGTTTCATATCTTAGCGGTGTACAAAGATTCAGCACGACATATAAAAATAGTAAGGCTAAAAAATTTTTTACATGGAAAAGCCGAAAGGGGAAAAACCACGGGACCTAACATAATTGCAAAATTCACTATGTAATAAATGATACAAGGATCTTCCCTTCTTCACTATTGAAGAAGAGGAAGAGTACAAAGATCGAATATTTGCACCGAATAACTAGGCTTAACCTTTCTTGGAGAAATTTTAGACAGTAAGTATCCACAGGTGGACAAATGTACCCAACAGTAGAGTCAAATCTTAATAATATTTTAGAGATGATGGTGGTTGTCGGTGGTAGTAACTAGTGATTGTTGGTGACAATAGCTGGTGGTTGTCGCCCACAGTGTGGCTGGAAAATGTTAGAGAGCTTTTCATTCTTCTCTCCTTCTCTCTTTTTTCACCCTTTTCATGTGAAAAATGATGGCCTATTTATAGGTTTTTGGGGGTGGCATACTCCATAAATATGAAAAAAAATCTAGAGTAAATTAGGAGTGCTACATCCAATGATCCATATTGATTCCTTTGATCATAGAGCTTTCATTAAGCATTTAGGAGACTTAAGGATGTCAAAAGTGAGTGATATTGGGCTTGTTGGATTTGTCTCATCGAGATGCTCAATTCAACTATAAGCATGTCATACTTAGATATTAATTTGTCGTCCAATTAATGCTTTTAAGCTTTCAAATAAACTTCAGTCCTTTGATTCGAGCCTATTTGAACTCGGATTGGACCCATTTTGGTGTCATCGGGTTTGTCTTGTCGAAACATTCATTTTGACTATAAGTTTGCTGAGATTGGTGTTCAGATGGTCGCAAATTAAATTTTGACCGTTTTCAATTCAAATATGCCTCGAGATTCGTGCTAGATCAATATGATTTTTGGAGATGTATCATTTACCTCCTATTTTCAAATATCAAAGCTTATTATGTATGAAAATATATTTTAAATGATGTATTTTTCATATTAATATTTGTGTTAAAGTTACATAATTTTCTTCATTAAAGTCATGTAACTCTATTTATTAAATTTGTATAACTCTTTTCATTAAAGTCACATAACTCGTTTAATTTAAAGTTATATAGCTCTTCCTCCATGAATTCATATAACTCTCTTTATGAATTCATGTAACTCTCTTTGATGAATTCTTGTAACCTTCATTCATAAATCTTCATATTTCTCTCATTAAACTTTATGAAACTCTTCTTCTCCTCCTTTAAGTATAAATATCCTCAATGAGGTGAAGAACTTTACACTACTTCTCATTTTCAATCTTCCTTTGTATTTCTTCTCCTTTTATCCTCTACTTCTTCTTATATTATAGGCATTCCATTATTTTAAATCATGCTCCAATGTCCCTCTTTGTGTAGAAGTAGTATTTGTCTTTCTTCTCCTTATGTTCTTTGCTTCTTCTTACATTAGAGGCATTTAACTATTTTAGATCAAGCTCCAGTGCCTTCTTTATATAGAATAAGTGATATTTGTCTTTCTTTTCCTTCTATTATCTGCTTTTTCTTACATTATAGGCATTCCATTGTCTTGAATAAAGCTCCAGTGCCCTTATTTGTGTAAAAGAAGTGATCTTTATTTTTCTTTTCCTTATATTCTCTACTAATTTTATATTAGAGGTATTCCACTATTTTTTCTAGGTAGTACCCCTTATCAAATTTTTGTACCCCTCTTTGTGTAGAAGGAGTTTGATGAGAAATCATTTTTTCCCTTTTAGACTATCCATGATAGAAGAAGAACGGTCATCTCATGTGTAAGTGGATGATATGAAAAGATTTGGCAATGTTGACACCTATGAAGAGAATCAGTGATTGTCGGTATACAGGTGGATTTTTGACAATGATTGAACAAAATTCTAGTAGCGATCAATTATAGAGGCGATAAGTTGAAGGCGCTAATTAGAGGGTGTGCTGCTAATACTAGTCAAGCGATGGTTCGTTGACAGTTGATATGAGGTTAAGGGCTAACAATGGTCATTAGGTAAAGGACCGATGATAGCAGTGATCGAGTTGTACTCTATTGAAAGTAGTAGGCATCCATGTTGATGGGAGGTAAATAGTGAACATCATGATAGAGATTGTCAGACTGTGCACTGATGTCAGCAGTCAGCACATACTAACGGTGCTAAATGAGCAAAGGTCTATCAGGTTTCCTATCTTTCCTTCAATGATGATATATAAGAAGTTTGATGTAATGAATGATGTGTTGATCATTACTCTTAAAAAGTCTTCCGGGGCGCATACTCCTGCAATAGAATTTATTCCAGTATACGGGATAATATTAATTAAAAAATTATAATCATCTTCACTTTTAGATTATTGTATTAGATGAAATTGACTGTATATTTGAGACTGATAATAATATTATATATGAATTTGAGATATTTGTATAAACTTGATGCTTATTTTTTATTTAAAATGAACGTGTCCCCTAGAGAAAACTAAATCGTTTATGTATCTTTAAGATATGCTTTGATATATTGGCCCCCGATTAGAGCAACTGGATTAGAGGAATTAACCCTTTTTGCAACTTTTATTCTTCTAAGATTTTTTAAATAATCAAAAAAGTGTATATCTTCTAAGGCTTTTAGCCTTCTGAGATTTTGATGTACTTATGCCTTTTAAGGCTTTTAGCCTTTTGAGGTATTTTAGGCTACTAAGATCTTTTTTACCTGTATGTTTTGAGACTTTTTAGCTTGTTAAGGTATTTGTACACCTGTACCTTTTGAAGATTTTTAGCCTGCTAAGGTCTTTTGTACATGTGCCTTTTGAGGCTTTTAGCCTTCTGAGATCTTTGATGAGTGATGATCCTATCAATCACTTACTTTCATAGAGTCTTTCTAGTGAGAATCTTGTTCACTACTAGCTTCCTTTCTAGGCTACCTCAAGGGTGAGCCTTCCTGGGGTTATGAATGGAGATTATCTTCCACCTGCCCTCATGGGGTCTTTCTAGTGCATGTCCATTGTTAGCTTACCTTTGAGGATACATCATGGGTGAGCCTTTTCGGGTTGATTGTTAGAGCATTACTCAATGATGTTGACCTGTATGAAAGAGGTTGAGAAAATCCACCAATGATATATGACCTATCCGAGGTTATTTGTTAGATCATTGTTCGATGATGTTAACCTGTGTGAAAGAGACCGAGAGAATCCACCAAGGATGCATGATATATCTAAGATTATTTGTCACTGTGTTGCTCAATGACGTTAACTTGTATGGAAGAGGCTGAGAGAATCCATCAATGATGTATGACCTATCCGAGGTTATTTATAAGAGCATTGCTCAATGACATTAACATGTATGGAAGATGTTGAATTGAATCCCCCTGGGGTCGATTATACTTTGATTGGGAGGGAGTGAATGCCATATGTATCTCTAATCAAAGATAAAGAATGCTCTATTTTTAGATCGTTATTGTCTTTTTGAGTTTGAGACTATAATTGTGTCGAAAATGCAGAAGTCTCAACAAAATAATGGAGGGAATAATTGATCACAATCGTATTTGAGATCGCAACCAAGATTGCCCCCAGTCCAAATTTGCTTCCCATAGAATTGATGCAACAACAACTGATCGTTGAAATGTGATAAAATAATATATATTTGTTGTTGAAATAAAGTTGTCCTCCATATTGAAGGACTTCTATTAGACTTGATAATAGGTCATAATAAAGGGACTATTTCACTTCAACCGTGCCCAGGAAGTTGATGTAAACAACCACTCAAGATTGAAGTAAAAATTTCCCCCAGTCAGGAATCAGTTTCCCATAGACGGCACCGCCAAACTATTGCATGCTAGAAAATTTGAGTCATTAGAGTGTATGTTTCACATCTTAGAGGTATACAAAGATTCAGCATGAATACATAAAAATAGTAAGATGAGATAACTTTTTACATGAAAAATCGAAAAAAGGAAAATACCACAGGGCCTAGCCTAGTTGCAAAATCCACTATGTAATAAGCGATACAAAGATCTTCCCTTCTTCACTATTGAACAAGCGGAAGAGTACAAAGATCGAATATTTACACCCAATAACAGGGCTTAATCTTCCCAGGATAAATTTTAGAAAGTAAGTATTCATAGGCGAACAAATATAACCAACAGCAGGATCAAATCTTGATAATATTTTGGAGATGACGATGGTTGTCGATGGTAGTAACTGATATTTTTGGTGGCAATAACTAGTGGTTGTCAGCCACGACGTGGCTAGAAAATGCTAGAGAGCTTCGTTCTTCTCTCTTTTCTTCTCTCTTTTTTCCCCCTTTTCATGTGAAAAATGAGGGCCTATTTATATGTTTTTGAAAATGGCATACTCCATAAATATGGAGAAAATCTAAGGTAAATTAGGAGTGCTCCATCCGATGATCCATATTGATTCATTTGATAATAGAGCTTTTATTAAGCATTTAAGTGCCTTAATGATGTCAGAATTGAGTGATTTTGGGCTTGTTAGATTCATCTCATCGAGCCGCTCAATTCGACTATAAGCATATCATACTTGGATATTAATTTTTCATCAAGTTAATGCTTTTAAGCTTTCAAATAAGCTTCAATCCTTTGATTCGAGCCTATTTGAACTCGAATTTGATGAATTTTGGTGTCATCGGGGTTGTCTTGTCGAAACATTCAGTTTAACTATAAGTCTGTTGAGATCGGTGTTCGGATGGTCTCAAATTAAATTTTGACCGTTTTCAATTTTAATATGCCTCGAGATTCATGTTATATCACTGTGATTTTTGGAAATGAATCAATATTTATAATAAAAGCTAATATATATTTATATACTAGGCATAAAACTAACCATGATAATATTATACACTTGAGTTTTTGTTTTTTAATTTCTTTTTAGTTCATCTCTCAGTGAATAAAGATTCAATTTGATCTTGCACATAATGCAACGATCTCCATATTTGTTAAAGTACAAGCAAACTGTAACTATAGGAATATTTAGAAAATTATATTAGATAATCATCATATAAAATTTCTGATTATCAAACCAACATTAGGCCCTCAACTAGTTGCCCAAGCCCATTCAAGGCCATTAGATTGAGATCATATGATCACTTTTTAAGGCTTCATTTAGGACGGCTTTTTTATTGCTTCTTAAAGCAGCTTTCTAGTACAAAATTTTTAATTTTTGTATTAAAAAGCTGATTGAAGAAGCAGTAAAAAAACCGTTCCAAACGAAGCCTAAATCAATGAAGGAGATTATCTAAATCATTTGATGCCACGGTGCACAAATTTAAAAAACTTCAATTAAAATAGCCAAAATGCTTCTCCCAAAGTGTATAAATAGGTTATGATTCTAGACATTTTAGATGTCTAAAATGGAATTGAAACAAATACGGAGTCTTTCAAAAGCAGAGAATTTTATAAATCTGATTATCAAATTGGCCAGCAGTCAGCCATTTCTAGTGTTCATAGATTTGCCCTATGCCACTATCATTTCCATGTCACTCCATTTCATATGGTCTATTGTCGAGCCCATTTCTCACTTCTTCCTCTATCCAACTCTAGCCATCTGCTTCTCCCTCCTATTAGAAGAGAGATTGTCATAATCATCTAAAGTTGTTTGTCATCTCCAAGTCATTCAGTCCCTTCTCCTCTCCTTCTCATCTCCATATTGAGGATTTGTCCCTATTACCGTGCAGACACGATCCGCATCAACATTATCAGACTCAATTCACCACTACACTAATAGATATTCATTATAATTACCATCTCGCTAGAATCATCATCTTCCAACACACAACACTAATTATATATCTAATACTAATTTTCCAACTTATTAGCCCCTTAAACAAGTCAATAAAATTTTGAGATATTTAATTTTTTTTCATCTACAATATTTTTCTCAGTCCCTTTCATAGAAAATTCTCCTAAATAATAAAAAACAATTGCTTAGTTACATCAGTCGTAGTAGTTGCTGTTGAACCCCTATATTAATAATTAAATATGTGTGTTCTGTAACTATGTGTGGTGTCGTAGGACTATATTTTCCTAAGGTATATTGTTCAAATGACATTTAATGAATAATCTGTTTTTGGTTCAAAGGATTTGAGTTTAAGAAACATGTGACTTTCGTTGAATACGTGAAAATCTATTTTAATTTAGCCAAACCAAACAGTTTCCGTTCGCTTCCGCTTCTTCTAAAGTTCTTAAATCGGTTAGGTAGTGATGAGAATTCATTGAACACACATTACAAGAAAAACGGCATTTTTCGACGGTTATTCGGCGGATTCAACGCCCATTCATTAGGCCGCAGAGTGAGATCTAATATGAAAACTACTCTTTTTTATTTAAATTATAACTTTTAGATTATTAAAATTAATAATTAATTAAAATTAATATTAATATTTAGAAATATATATAAACTTTACTAATATTTTTTAATACTTATTAAATATTATTTTTAATTAAATAATATTCAGAAAATATTTGTTTTATTAAAGATTATTTTTTAATCATTAAATTATATATTAAGATTATTTTTATTAAAGATTATTAAATAATAAAATTTTTAATTCAGAATTCTAAAATTTTATATTAAAAATTTTATTCCGGAATTAAAATTATTTAACTATATTTATTAAATTAATTAATTAGTTAATTTAAACTAACGAATTTACGTAACTCTCATTTATTTGTTAGTTGGGAGTTTGACTCCCAACTAAAAGATCTTGGGTTAACTCTCCTTCGTTTGTTAGTTGGGAGTTTGGCTCCCAACTAAAAGATCTTGGGTCAAAGTCTGTCATATGTGTTGTGTGTGTGTTGGGGCACTGCCTCTAAATTCCAAAAAAAGTTAATTAATTTAACTAAATAATAATTATTAAAAATTTATTTAATTTATAAATATTTATTATAATTATTTTTTAGAAAATTTTAAATTCCGTTGAAAATATTTCTTTGGGAATTCACCGGAAATCCACCGGAATGTCCCTCGTAAAATTTCCATCGGTAATTTGTATTTTTCCTGTAGTGACAGTACTTGAATTTAAAATTTTTTTAATTAAATTTAGACTTATTGAAATTTTGATTTCAACAAATTTATAGTTGAATTGAATTTCTTGATGAGATGAATCTAACCACACATTCAACGATATGATCTGATTTGATTCTAAATGAGCTCAAATTAAACAATTGGAGCATTTATCATATATCAAGTGGATGGTTACTTTTGGCCCCAAGGAGAATTTTGCCCGTGCTACTTTATGAATCTTGCTAATTTTGAGGATGTAATTTATTTTCTTGAGTTCTAAGTTGGGGTTAGTTAATCCCAAAAAATGTTGTAATATTTTAAAGCACATTTTATAAAATGTTGTATAAATGTAATGATATACTTGAATAGTATAACTTTTGTTTGATTTTGCCTTGAGATGGTTTTGTAATTTGATAATTATTTTTTTTATTTAAGTTTTACTTCAAAATCATCTTGTATCACAAGCTCACAACTTATTGAAAAGAAAATTGTATAAGAAATAATACTTAATTATACTTCTTATTTATTAACTTTTATTTTAAATTTCATTTAGATATTTATTTACACTTCTTCAAAGTGAAAATCAATATCTTAGTTAAAACTATCTTTTTTCTTAAACTACAAGTAAAATTTACAAAAAAAAAACTCATTTAAATTTATAACAGTTAAAATCGAGCTTTTTAAACAAGTCGATTAATCGAGTTGAGCTTGATCTTATGTTTTTTGTAAACGAGTCGAGCTCAAGCTCATTAAAGGAGCTCGAGTTCGAGCTCAGTGCGGGCTAAACGAGCTCAAGCATTTGGTGTCACTTCAACCTAATACTTTCCTCCAATTCATATATCTTAGAAGAGTACAAACTGTGACTAGATTTCAGTATCTTTATTCCACCACCCAACTTTAATAGTCACGCACTTGTAAATTTCCTCCTTTTTTTTCTGTACTGCTATCCCCGCAGAGGAATCAAGGTTCCACCATGGTGGCCTCACCCTAACCCTCGCAAAGAAAAAAAGAAAGAAAGTTGGAAACGTATCAAATCGAGTTGAGCAAGTGCTTATACATATTTGAGCTTAGGGAGACAAACTAACTTATAAGTAACTGTTAGTATTACGTCGAATTTGGATCGACCTTTCACTACAAGAAAATATTTCAATAGCGACCAAAAGAAGAAAATGATTGACAAAAAAAAAGAGATAAAAAGAAAATGGGTCAATAGCGATAAGAAAAATCAAAATGATGTAATTGATTAATCATTCAATTTCTACAAAATATATGCTGGATTTGTCTTGAATTTGGTTCGACCCCTATTTGTTCATATTCTTGATCGTCGTACGCTTCGAAGATGGTCCAAGGGGGCAGTGCCCCCGGAATAAATTTTGGTTTTAAGGATATTTTTAAATTCAAATTAATAAATAAAATGATGAATTCTCTTTGTTATTTATTGGGAGCAATTGGCTAAAAACCATAATATTTTAAAACTTTTAGGAGGGGCAATTCCTTAAAAATTCTTGTATTAAAAACTAAAAAATAGATTGAGGAGGACAAATTACCTAAAGAATCATATCATTAGAAAAAATTATTCCCCCCGGACCTAAAGGGGATTTTGCCCCTATTTATTAGTAGCTTGCTCGAGCTCGATTCAAGCACTATTAGAGCATTTTTGTTTTTGTTCAAGGTTGATTCTCTTAAAATAGATGATGTTTAAGGTTTATTGTATTCAATTCATAAGTGCTTAACGAGCTTTAAATGAGCGGCTCATATAATATAATAAAAGAGTCTTATCGAGTCAATTAAAAAACAATTATATCAAGTCTTATTGAACCCATTAACGAACATACTTATCGAGCTTTATAGAAAGCATAAACGAGCTAGCCTATCGAGCATTTTTAGCTTAAAAGCAAGACCCTAATAGGCTCTTCATAAATAACATTAATTTAATAGATATTTATAATTTACCTGATTATTAGGTGTTATCATATTTAATAAGTTTTGAAATTTGTTAATTAGTGATTATTTATGATATTATCTTATAATAAATATAAAAATATTTAAATTAATTTGTTTATTATTTTTATAATAAGACTTAATCTAGTCTCTTAATGACAGTGTTCATGAGCTTTTATCGAACATTAATCAATTTTCTTAATGAATTTAATCAATAAATATAAAAATATTTCAATTAATATGTGACTTCATTATATATATTTCATTTTGTATCTTTAGCTTTTAAAAAAACATTATATTTCTAAACTTTATGATTTCATTATCAGCTTAAAAACTTATATGATATTATTATAAATGCTTTTTTTTATTTAATGTTTTATGCCAAAATCAAAATTTTATGGGTAGAAATGTCATTAACATTCAACTGGCTTCTAATTTTTGAATTTTATCCTTAAAATTATAGATCAAAGATGTATTAAACAAATATATGATTTAAATTTTTTTATTAATGTCATGTCTATGATAATTTGATTTTATATATTTTGATTTTAGTTATTAGGTATCTTATTAATTTTAATTTTAGTTTAAATCAAATTAAAAATCAATCAAATTTTCAAAGATAATTTGATTATTACAAAAGTGCATGTAGAGAGGATAGTTCATTTAAATTATTACAAAAGTGCACTAGTAAATCCATAAAATAATTGACCGACCTCCACGGGAACCCCAGGCGACCCCTACCGTCTCTCATCCGTTCCCCTCCGCGGAACAAGTGTTCAACGGTCAAATTTTCAAACTAGAAACCGTCGAAAGTAAGCTCTGTGTTACGCGGAACTCATCCTTCAAATACCTCTCCCCTCCTTCACTTCAACAAATTAACAATACCTGTTATTCTTTCAGCTTCCTCTCTCTCTCTCTCTCTCTCTCTCTAAGATGCCTCTTAGATTCTTCAGACTGGCCCCAAAACTCACTTCCCGGCGACCCACCACCACCACTACAACCTCTACGTCCCCCACCGACGTCCCCATCCCCAACCATTTTCGTTGCCCAATCTCCTTAGACCTAATGAAAGACCCCGTCACCCTCCCCACCGGAATCACGTACGATCGCCGAAGCATAGAGACCTGGCTCGAAGCAGGCAACCTCACGTGTCCCCTCACCAACCAACTCCTCCCACTCCCCCTCGTCGCCGACGGAAACCTCATCCCTAACCACACCATCCGCCGCATGATCCAAGAATGGTGTGTCGCCCACCGCTCCCACGGCATCGAGCGCATCCCCACGCCCAAAACTCCCATCACCTCCGTACAAGTTGCGGAGACGCTTTCTGAGATATCGGCGGCTTTGCAGAGAGGGGATGGTCCCCGATGTTCTGACCTTCTGGCCAAACTCAAAACTTGGTCAAATGAGAGCGAAAGAAACCGACGGTGCATTTCGTCAAACGGAGCCGCCGCACGGGTGGTTTCAGAGGTTTTTAAGGAATTCCCTTCTGAACAGGGTCTGTCGGTACTTGCCGGCATGCTTCCGCTTAGCGAGGAGGCGAGGAAGCTATTGTCTTCGACAGAATCTCTTAACTCCATTGTTTCTGTGATGAGGAATGGTAATCTGTCAGGTAGACTTCATGCCGTTTTGATGGTGAAGGAAATTGCTGCAGCCGATACAGAACAAGCTGCTCAAATTGCCGCAACTGATGGCTTAATAGAGTCAATTGTGAGGCTTGTCAAGGAGCCATTTTCGCCGCAGGCAACCAAGGCGTCGCTTGTCGCGGCCTACTACTTGGTCGCCTCTGACGAGAAAGTGGCTTCGAGGTTTGCAGAGATAGGATTTGTTACTGTTCTATTGGACATGCTCGTTGATGCTGAGAAGAACTTGTGTGAGAAAGGGCTGGTTGTGATCGATGGAGTTTTGAACTCGGAGATTGGGAGGGAAAAGGCATCAAGCCATGCCCTCACAGTGCCGTTGCTCGTGAAGAAGATGTTTAGGGTGTCGGATATCACGACGGAATTCGCGGTTTCCGCGATTTGGAAGCTCTGTAAGAATCAGAAGAATAATGTTGGTAGAGAGAAGTGTCTGAACGAGGCGATTCAGTTTGGAGCTTTTCAGAAGCTGCTGCTATTGCTGCAAGTTGGGTGCAGTGATAACACAAAGGAGAAGGCGAGTGAGTTATTGAGAATGTTGAATGGGCTCAAAGGGACAGAGGAATGCATTGAGACTTCTGATTTTAAACAGCTTAAGAGGCCATTTTAGGACTTCTCTCGAGGATTTAATGTTTAGTTCAGATTGTATAGAAATAGATTATTTTTTTGTTTCATTTACAGAAATGATATTCTTTCTAATAACAGTTGGGGATGCTTTTGTCACCTCACAGCAAACGTATGTGGCCAATTTTACTCAATTAAATCGAAAAAAGAAAGTTGAATAACTCAAACCATTGAATGCAGACTCATAATTCATTTCATTTTCATTATTTTTATAAACAAAATGAAAAGAAAATTTATAATGAAAACATGATTAACAAGCATAATTATCTTAATTATTTTTATTAGACTTTTAATCATTTTGTTAATTGAAAATATGATACAAGTTCAATTTAGATAATTAGGCTTAAGATGAATCACAAATGAGAAAATCTTGAAATCCAAAAAAGAAATTAGAGATTATTTAGTATAAAAAATATCATAGCTGGACTCCAATCTAACCTCTATCTTAAAAATTTGAAAATAATTCTGCTTGGGAAAAACTCTTTGGTGAATAATCATTTTAATTATGGCACTAATTATACAGTAATATTCAACGGTAGCTTTTGAGTTGGATATTGTTGTGCTCAGCGTGAAAAAGAAGCCAAATGATGCGGAGCATCATATGCATTAAAGAGCAGCTTACCGCTACTACTCTTATTTCTATTTTGCTTCATTATTGTCATTTCAGCTTTATTCTTTTTTATTTTTAAAAATATAATGTAATTTTATTTTGTGTTGCTAATTTTAGTATTAAAGAGGAAGCACAACTAAAATTTTGATAGTTGTAAGCTATTCCTGTTGGTCCGTGAAGTTAAAGCTTAATGATATTTGTCTCCAAATTAATCTTAAGCTTCACTTGGAATGCTTTTCTTACTATTTCTTAAAGCAGCTTTGTAGTGCAAAAATTTTAATTTTTATACTAGAAAGCTGCTTTAAGAAATAGTAAGAAAGTCATCTCAAACGAAGTCTTAAATGAGGATATTAGAAGCCGAGAATTTAATGGAAGTCGTTATTTTATTTCTCACAATATTGAGAATAGGAAAAAAATTGCAAGAAGAGTCAATTGCATAAATAGATTTGAATCTTGGTAGAGCGTCAATCAAAACTCAAAAGGTTGTGACATTTGCATGTTAGCAACGAGTAAAGACAAGCCATAAGAAAAGGAGAGATTATTATCGTGCGGTCACCGGACCGTCCGGAGATCAATCAAGTCGCACCACGTCATCTGATACAACTGTACACAGCATATCGGTGACGTGGCGCATTCTGATTGACCTTCTAACGTTTTTCGTGATCGCACGTAATAATTTCGCTAAGAAAAGATACTACCTACATGCCACTATTGGGCTGAGTTTGAACTACATGGATGAATTTATCAATGTTACAAGTGAAGATATCTATGATGCTTCAGTCCTTAGTGTAAAAAATCTTATGGAGTCTTGTATCTTTAACACATATTTATATGGTCGTTTATCTTCAAATGGAGGATTTATATATAATTATTCTGCAAGAGAATGTGAGAAGTTTCATATTATTGATTGTTACCTATTTAACATTATGAGAGGTTGTAATATGCAAATCATGATTGATAATGAGACTCTAAAAATGTATATTAAAAAGGAGTATTATTTTAGGAAGATGATTATGCTTCAACCTTTTGTACTAATATTTGAAAGATGACGAAGAGTGCTATAATGATAAAAAGCAAGGATGTTAACATATTGAAATAGTGGGTACAACCATTAAATCTTTTTTTGGTGATTTTGGAGATGTAATATACGATAAAATTTCTCTTAAGTGCAAGTTTTTCTAAAGAGAAAATGAGCATTGCAAGACAAAAGATATATTAATATCGATGAGGAGGATAACAATCAAGCAAATATTTCGGTAAGGGCCGACATATAGGGGTAGAAACAGAAAGAGTTCAGAGTGGACAATTGCCCACCTTGAATTTTTTTTTCTTAGAAAA
This sequence comes from Dendrobium chrysotoxum, assembly GCA_019925795.1. Lineage (NCBI taxonomy): Eukaryota > Viridiplantae > Streptophyta > Magnoliopsida > Asparagales > Orchidaceae > Dendrobium > Dendrobium chrysotoxum. The sequence continues at coordinate 88,753,534 of CM034314.1, read as the reverse complement.
ATAAACATTTTAACTATTTTACCCACCTTCAATAAATATAGTTGTCAAAATTCTAAGAAAACTTTTCTTTACATTTCATATATGAGATTATAAAATTCACAATCCTATTTTGCCCACCCTTAAAAGAGAGATTAATTCTGCCCCTACTGACATATATATCACTGACACGCTAACATATATATCACTGACACGCTATATCACATATTTTCCTTATATAATTTAAAAAAGATTGCATTCCTTCCAATTGATATTTCCAACCAAAGAGATCCAACAAAAATAAATATATATGAAAATGTCAAATAATTTTAAATTCTTACCACTTAAAAGTTCTATTAAAAAAAAATAGACCAATTCCAACTAAAAAATGAAGAAACTCCCAACAAAAAATCATATTTTTCTTTATTTTAAATTCAGCACTAATATATAGACAAGTTAACAGAAACATGACAACCAGTATCTTCAATAATATATACAACTTAATTAGGAGCGTGGGAGGGTATTAAAGTACTGAAAATAATTTTTTATATTCTTTAATATAGTTAAAAGCTATATTAAATAATTATATATTGAAAAATAGAATCAAGAAAAATATTTTCCTTATTCTGAAATATGAAAATACAAAAAATTATTTTCCGTATTCTTGAATACGAAAAAATTATTTTCCGTATTTGCTTCTTTTACTAAATAAATTTTAAGTATGGTCCTTCTGCTTAATTAAGCTCTTCTTAAAAAATTTATCCTATATATAAATATATATAGTGTGTGTGTGTTTGGGTGTCTTAGATTGTCATTGAGCTCCTCAATATTGTCCTTGCTTTTGTCTTCAGCAGCAACATATTATCATTTGTCATCACCATTAACATTAAAATTAATAGCTGTAATCATGCAATTAGGCTTCTAATGGCACCATTTGTGACTATTAAAGCTTTTAATAACCCAGACTGAGTTGTTCATAAGTTGTAGCCAGCTAGCCGTTGAATATTATTTAAATTTGCTTAAAAAAAGAAGAAAAAATTTCATGATCAAGGTTTATATGGAATGACAGACAAAAATATAAAATCCAAAACATTCTATCATGGTATTATTTAAGAACTATTTTAAAGGAAAAAAATAGCTAAAGAAAGGCTAAATGCTTAAAAACAAAATCAGAATAAATCAAATAACATTAGTAATGGTGTTGGATACTACATCATAAACAATAGAAGAATCAACATAATTCGGGACAGAATCAATCTTATTTTGAAGGGCGGACTAAGGCTTCGTTTGGGACAGCTTTCGTACTATTTTTTAAAACAGCTTATTAGTACAAAAATTTTAAATTCAAAAAAATTTTGTAATAAAAAGCTATTTTAGAAAGCAAGAAAAAAACCATCCCAAACGAAGCCTGAGACTTCATTGGGATGGAAGTAGGTAGAAAATCGTTCCAAATGAAGCCTAAAAGCCCATTTGTGATGACGATAACTTTTTATAAATGTAGTTATAAAGCTATTGTAGAAAGCAGCTTCATCATACAAAAATTTTCTAAAAGTCGTTAAAAAATAGTGAACAAACAAAAATTATGATTACGATCGAAAAAGCAAAGGAGCAAAAAAGTTGCTCCAAGTGAAACCTAAATAAAATTGGGAGGTGTATAATCTTAGGAGTGAATAATTTTTTTTATTATTTAGAATTTTAGGCTAATACATTTATTAAGGGGGGCCAAAATAATTAGAAGGCTTATTCTATTAACGATTTTTTTTTTTTTTGAATAATCCAATTATAAATATTGATGTTATAAAGTTGGATTTTCTTGTGGGATAAAGCAAATAAATATGCTACGTGATAATTATGAAAGTTTAAAATGTTAATTATAAATATATTAAAGTGAAATGACCAACGGCAACAAGGGACGGCCGACGGCACGGCCGGTCCAATCCGGTTTTCACAGCTGTTTCTCGCTCACAACTCGGACCCGGTCTAACGCGGAGAAGCTATTCTTCCTTCAAAAAGTCCCACAAATGGAAAAGCTTTGAACAAGTTCCATGCATGACTACAAAATAAAGCAAGCCAATATGCACGTCATTGATTGACTCGATATTGAAAAAAAAGATAATTTATAAAGAAAATGAGTGCCGGTTCGGTTTAAAAGTCTTTGGGTTGATTTAGATGCATATGTCAGGATGAGCTGTGAGGGCCGTCGGTGGATCCAAAGGCTTTGGGGGGGTCATATTTCCTTACTTGCGTGGGTTTATTCATTTCATTAAGCTATCTGCTCAGGTGATTTGATTTATTCTTTATTTTATGATTTTTAGGGTCATAGATTTGATAAAAATAAAGATTTTAAGAGGGTAGAAATATAAATCTTTATGTTTATTTATATATTATTTCGGTGTTTAAATCATATCAAAGTATAGAAATTATGCAATTTATTTTAAATAAGAGAAATAATTGATCTTATTAATATTTATGATATGATTTAGGGGCAGCTTGATTTGATATAGAAGGAATTTAGAGTAAACTGAATATATTGTTAAATGAATACAAATGTATTTGAAATTTTTAGAGTTGTTTGGATGAATGTAAAATAAATGTAGGTGATTACTTTTTTGTTTGATTTGAAGTAATGTGAATGCAGTGTAAAGCTCAACAATGATGATGATGATGGGTAGCGGTAATGGTTAGTGGCGATCGAGAGCAGAATCAGTAACTAGTGGATAGAGCAGAGTTAGCTTGAGATGCATTTGCAGTTTGGCCAGGACGAGCAAATTTTGAAACCATAGAGTAGAAAAAGTTAGATGGTGTTGGAGACCAATCCAAATGGTGAATCCTATAGCTAGTTTGGTTTAAACCATAGAAAGGAGTTTTTTTATTGAAAATTATCACTGGTAATGCAAATTAAATTTACGTTTTTAGTGAAAAACACAAATCTAATTTGCATTTTCACGTAAAAAGAAGCAGGGATTAAGTTTTCATTTTTGCTACTTTTTAAATTACATTTTAATTAAGCTTAATTTATTTAATTTTATTTAAACAGAGCTTCTAATTAAAATTTGATTAAAAAAATTAATCAATTTGACATTCAAAATAATAATAATAATTAAAAAAAAAACTAGCACTTAAAATGCAAATCCGATTTACATTTTCACTTAAAAGTTAAAACGTAAATTATATTTACGTAAGAAAAAATGGGGATTAGATTCCCGTTTTTGCTCCTTTTTCAATTAGGTTTTAATTAAACTTCTTTTGCTTAATTGCATTTAAATAATGCTCCTGCAAAAATTTAGCCTCTCTGAAACTTCTCCTGTATCTTTATTCTTAGATTGTTTGACAAATTTTATGTTGGAATATAAACCATTAAATGTCTTTCATTTTTCTCATCTAAAATTTGAGGCCTAATTTAATATTTTTTTTATATACTGATATAAAAAATATTAAATTTATTTTAAAATTAATAATACCTACTTAAAAATCATATTATATTAATTTTAAAATAAATACAATAACCTTTGAGACCAATAAGATGTATAGCAATAGAGGAGAAGCACCATCACAAGTAGGTAGCCCACGTGATGCCGTCATCTAGGGGTGTAAACGAGTTGAGTTGAGTTGAGCTCAAGCCACCCTTGGCTCGAGCTCGAGCTTGATTAAATAATTGAGTTAGAGCTCAAGCTCGAGCACGAGCCATCTCATAAGCAGGTTCCTAAAGACTACATGGAATGAATCTGACCAACAAAAAATTGAAACTGAAAGATAATTCTTCACTCAAGCCAAATCGGCCAACCGTTGAAGATGAACTTGTTGAGAAATTCCCAAAGAATATCAACAGTTCATAGAGGGCAAATCTCTACTCTAACTGAAGATCTACAGAACTTTGCGTGTGCAACAGTTGGATGATATCAAATGCATTACTGTAAAATAAAATAAAAAAAATTACAACATAAAAGCAATCAAAGAACATAATTCTTGAGCCGTTTTTCATCTGCTTCTAATTGTTGGACATCCTTGTGATATTTACAAATGATGTAAATGCACCTGCTAACAATAAAGAAAAAAAAACTTGATTGAAGAAGCATTTCTTATGCATGGATTCCGTCACTTATTAGTATGCAGAGCACTAACTACATACCAGTATAGTAGGCAAGCTAATATACAAAGGACAACATTTCTTTGGGCTTTGTAGATCTGTAGAAGATAAATGTTAGCTAATAGTTTTCTCACATTTTAAAGTAGCATAAAGAACACTTAGGGCTGATTTGGTTTGCTTTAGTTTAGAAAGCACAAACATTTGATTGAATGCAGCTAGAAATCAATTACTCTTAAACTCTACAAGCACCTTCAAAATCATTTTAACTAACATACTTTTCTGAGAGCTGTTTGGTTGGAATACAAAATGGTGTAAAGTATTTCAAATGTACGAGTTTTAAAAATTTTAATGTTTGATTGGAACACAAAGTGGAGCAAATTAAAGTAAATGTAATATAAACTATTTTAGCTTATTTTTGAAGTAAACCAAACTCGCCTAATTTTGAGGGAGAACCGTTTACATCACAAGCAAGCTCACTTATTGTCGCCCACCAACACTGCAACCCGCCGCCCACCACCACCACCATTGCCACCGCCATCGCCTCTGGCCACCACCACCAACTCTGCCTCCACCACTGCCAACCGATGCCGCCACCTCCCCCGCTGGCCGCCATTATTTTTGGATTTTATCCTACATTCATTGCCTCAAACCAAACAAAAAAAATCATTAACTTGCATTTACATTACATTCATCTAAATAACTCCAAAATATTATTTTTACACCACATTCCTTTTATACTATATTACTTTTTTAGCCAACCAAATAGCCTCTTAAGTCTAATGTACAACTGCAATTCATAATTAAATGAAGTCCCATAAAGACATGGTTCCTAAAAAAGATGCGGAAAGCATGGAGATCAGCAATAAAAAACATATCTTCAACAAGAAAGATAGGAGAGAAGCATGGATGGCCTCAGACTAAAGAATCAATACCAACCCAAAGAGCCAAAGGAATTTGAAGAAAACCCCTAAACAGTTCACAGCCTTGAAAAGAATGACAATGCCTGTTTCTAAAATAAATGAAAGTCTGTAGAATAGGACACAAAACTAAATAGAAATGAACGGGGAATGATAATTCAAAGGAGTGAGTAGAGACGGTGCCATAAATGTTTTTTAGTGAGGGCACAACTTAATGATTTCTAAAATACTTTTATATTTTTTCAGATGATTTATTGCTCTCTCTCTATATAGATATAAATTATAAAATTTATTTTCCATATTTACCTTTTGGATCGCAAATCCAAATCACCAAATGACTTATTAATAGGGAGCTAATTTGACCGGCGGTGATCTAGTTACCCAATATTTGCCGCTAGCTTGGAAAACAATCTCCTTGGTGGAGGTCATGAGGATTGAGGCAAGGATCACTCTACTGTTCCTCTTATCCTACATGGTCGTCGCCTCTGTTGAACTCTTGCTCGGCTACGAATACGGCATCTTCGGTTCAATCTCTATATATCTTGAGATCTTCCCTTGCCCCTTTATTTAAGTTTTGAAACAAAGCTGCTTAGTTATGCAGGAGGAGTTACATTCATGGAGCCATTTCTCAAGAAATTCTTCGTCATTATCTATGCCGAGATGAAACAAGACAGCAAAACCAACAACTACTGCAAGTTCAACAGCTAGATTCTCACCCTCTTCATCTCCTCCCTCTATTTTTTCGGCTTCTTCACATCCCTCTTAGCTTTCCATGCCACCACGAGATTCGACCGCCTCATTTTCGTGCGCATTGGAGGTGCCTTTGTCTTCGTCGGAGCTGCCATCGGTGGCCAGTGGGGGCCTGTGCCCTCGGCCCCCAACCTTGGCTTCGCCCGTCTGGGTAAGGCTAAAAGAAACGAGGATTATTAACATACACATGGACCCATGACAAACATTACAAGAGGAAAAAACTTTAAATTTATAACAGTCAAGCACCATATATTGAGTTTTAGGCTTCGTTAGAGATAGCTATCTTACTGCTTCTTAAAATAATTTTTTAGTACAAAAATTAAAAGCTATTTTAAGAAGCAGTAAAAAAGCCGTCCCAAACGAAACGTTAGAATGGGATAAGCACAATCAGTAATCCATAACTCATTTTTAAATAGCATCTTATTTACATATATAAAAAAAATTGTAACAATTTTTGAATTGTGTTAACCAAAAAATAAAAATAAACTAATTCAATTGTATTTGTTGATGAGAGGAAAATCAAGCACAGCAAAATTAATGTGTTGGCTCAAAATATGCAAGAGGACATTCCTCCTGATTGCAATGACATGGCAAACCTTCATTGTACAGTCTTCAACACCTACAAGATTTTGTTATCCTCTATGTATGTTTGTTGTACCACAATATAACTTTCTTTACCATGTTTCACTGCAACAATGCCGTTTCACTGCAACAATGCCGTTAATTGGCTTTCTCCTCAAATCTAAATGGCCCCTTTTTTACTACTACTTAGGCTTCGCTTGGAACAACTTTTCGACTGCTTTCATGGTAAGAAAAATAAATAGTTAAAAAGTAATGCACTTTTGAAAACAGTTTTTTTTTTTGCCTTTAAAAAGTTGTTTTTGAATAAGCATTTTGAAATTGTGGCTGAAAAAGAAGCTTTTAAAAGCAAATATAGAAAAGCTTAAGCCACCCCAAACAAAACAGCTGACCTCATTTTCGTATGAGATCAAAATTTTCTATCTTGCCCCCTAGAATTTAGGTTTTTCTACACTAGTGTAGAAGACGCATGTAGGATTCCCCCCAATCGAATCTTGTCGACCATTTAGTGACGTTGATGTAAAACCATGCAAGGAGCTCATAAAGAATTAAGATTGCAATTGATAAAGTATTCCAAATTATTAGCTTATTATGATAACATTCAAAGTTGATTAAAGAATCTTAGTTTTCCACTTGCTTAGGCAAAATACATGTAGAATGACCAAATTTTGTAGATAAAACAAAGGTAGTAGTAATACTAATTGCTCTTAATCAACAACCTATGAGTTAATAATGAGAGTTTTCACCTTGAGGAATTATCCACTCGGCTAGACTAAGCTTGGGAGGGAGAAGATATTCCACACTAGAATCAAGATTGCCACGAGGAAGACGATGCCGAAGATCTTTGCCAACGAAGAAGTAGCCGGAGGTGGAGGTGATGGTGGATGACCGACGATCGTCCACTGACCCGGACGAATGTAAGCTTCAAGTGACAACGCCAATTGGTAGATGATGCGATTGACGTAGTCTTCAACGGTATCTTCGTTTCCAAAGTGCAACTCAAAGAAAGGTGATTCAAGGATGATCACCCTACCTTGTTCATCCACGACAAAACCATGATCATGGTCGGGATCCGCCATGCGAGAACATCGAGAGTTCGTAGAGGGGTCGTAGTAGAAGAGTCTCCGGGTAGAGAGGAGGAGGAGGAGGGTGGGCAGCGGCTTGATGAGGGAGAAGGTAGAGGGGCAGCTAGGGTTAGAGGAAGGATTGAGGAAATTATGAAATCTGAAATAAATTTCAGCTTTAAGTGATTTTGGAGGGAACTTAATTTTAATTTGAATTCAAATTAATTAGTAATTAGAGCTTTAATGGGGAGTTAATGGGGGAAGCCCATGATGGGGCCGGCGGCAAGGAGAGAGGAGGGAGAGTATGGGAGGGTTTTAAAGGGTTTCTAATTAGGTCTTTGTAGACTAGGAAAGTAAATAAGAGATCCAATTTAATTTATTTTAAATTGGATTCATGATTGAAAACTTTCCTTATTTGGACTTTTCACATATGGAAGGTATTTGAAATTCAAATTTGAATTTCAAATGAATCAATTCTCTCCTTAAATTGATTGATCTAATTTAGGAAGGGAGTTATGATGATTGAAAGCATCATAATTGAAGGGAGCAAGTGGGGAGGCCGACGGCAATGGGGAAGGGACGGCTAGGGTTTGGGCCGAGTGGGGTTTGGTTGGCGGGTGGGTTTATGGTGGTGGAGTTGTTGGGTGATTTAGGTAGGGAGGTGACTGGCGGTGGGAGGACTAAGAGGAGTCGGCGGGTGGGAGGCGGGGAAAGGAGAAATAAAGGAAAATAAAAAGAAACCACGAGTCGCGGACTCTTCCAACAACTGATGGGTATTTCGCTTGCTCTCACCTTGAGCTCTCTTTCCCTTCTCTCTAGTGCTCACACAAGATGAAGAAGAAGACAAAGGAAATTTTCATTAATCATTCATCAAATCATACAATGCAAGGGGCCTCATATAAATAGGCCAAAAGAAAGAAAACAAAATACTAAAGTGCCCTCGGTCTACAACATAGACTCAACTCCTAATAGGGGTACAATAGGAAAACTCAAAGCAAAATACATGAATAGAAAATACATCAAAAATATAAACTCTGAATCGTGGCCATCGATCTACTATTCTTCCGACGGTACACATGTCGAAATCTCTGGTCGATGTCCCCATCAGACATTCTAGTTGAAACCAATTTGTCCTCAAATGATTTGGTGTAATCGAACATTGTCGAATCAATTCGACTCGATTTGAGTCCAATTTGAATGCGACAGCTTCGATCGACGTTGACTAACTCATTTCGGGTTAATTTGAATTGAATTGGTGCCGATTAGAACAAATTGGCTCAATACAACAACAACAACAATAACAAGCCTTTGTCCCACTACGTGGGGTCGGCAACATGAATCCTTTTTCTCCATTGTGTCCGGTTCAAAGTCAAATTCTCGTTTAAATCTAATAGAGAAAGATCATTTCTAATATTTTCTAACCAAGTCTTTTTAGGTCTACCTCTACCTTTCTTAACATAAGTCAAATCTAATACCTCTACTTTCCTAACTGGGTCATCGGAAGGCCGCCGTTTTATGTGACCAAACCATCTAAGGCGACTCTCTCTAATCTTATCCTCCACTGGAGCTACTCCAACCTTTTCACGTATATGCTCATTTCGTATCCTGTCTCTAAGAGTAAATCCACTCATCCACCTAAGCATCCTCATCTCCGCAACACATAACTTAGTATTATGCTTCTCTTTTAATGGCCAACATTCTGCACCATAAAGCATTGCAGGTCTCACCACCATCTTATAGAATTTTCCCTTAAGTTTAAGGGGGACTTTTCTATCACACAACAAGCCCGATGCATTCCTCCACTTCAACCATCCAACTTGAATTCTACTGATAACATCCCCATTTATTTCACCATCACTCTGAACAATAGATCCAAGATATCTAAAACGTGTACTCTTATTAATGACTTGATCGCCCAAAGTCACAATCCCCTCACTAGGTCTATTACTGCTAAAATTACACTCCATATATTCAGTTTTAGATCTACTCAAGCGAAAACCTTTAGACTCTAAGGTTGATCTCCAGACTTCAAGTTTACCTTCAACTCCCTCTTTAGTCTTGTCAACAAGAAGAATATCATCAGCAAAAAGCATACACCAGGGTACATCCTCTTGTAAATGTCTAGTGAGAACATCCATGACTAACGCGAAAAGATATGGGCTTAAAGCTGATCCTTGATGTAATCCAACCGAAATAGGGAAATACTTGGTCAAACCACCTTGTGTTTGAACACAAGTAGTAGCTCCTTCATACATATCTTTAATGATTTGAATATAAGCATTATTAACTCCTTTCTTTTCAAGAACTCTCCATAGCACTTCTCTTGGAACTTTATCATATGCTTTCTCTAAATCAATAAATATCATATGTAGATCCTCCTTATTCTCCCTATATTTCTCCATCAAACCTCTCAATAAATGTATGGCTTCCATAGTAGACCTACCAGGCATGAATCCAAATTGATTTTGAGAAACATTAGTATCACGCCGCAGCCTACGCTCCATAACTCGCTCCCATAGTTTTAAAGTGTGACACATTAACTTAATTCCTCTATAATTCGCACAATCTTGTGCATCACCTTTATTCTTATAAATAGGAATCAATACACTCATTCTCCACGCATCTGGCATCTTTTTAGTCTTCAAAATATTATTAAAAAGTTTAGTTAGCCAAGAAATTCCTTCATCTCCTAAGCATTTTCACATCTCTATTGGGATATCATCAGGTCCAACAGCTTTTCCACACTTCATTTTCTTTAAAGCCTCTCTAACTTCGGTTTTACTAATACGCAGATAAAAACAGAAATCTTTATTTTCATTTAGGATGCTAAGGTCACTAAAGTCAATTGTATTCCTACAATCTTCATTAAAAAGTTTATCAAAATATCTCATCCACCTTTGTTGAATATCATCTTCTAAGAAAAGTACTTTTTGATCTTCATCCTTAATACACTTCACTTGAATTAAATCCTTACTACTCCTATCTCTTTGTTTGGCTAGCTTATACATATATCTTTCTCCCTCCTTAGTATCTAATCTATTATATAAATCATTAAAAGCTAAGATCTTTGCATCACATATTGCTTTCTTAGAATCCTTACATGCCTCTTTATATCCTTCCCAATTATCAGAATTTTTACATCTAAACCAATTTTTATAACAAATCTTCTTATTTTTTATCTTTTCTTGCACAATTGGATTCCACCACCAGCTATTTTTACTATTAGGGGCTTTTCCCTTTGATACTCCAAACACATCTTTAGCAATATTTTTAATATCACTAGCCACTTTTTCCCACATAACATTAGCATCCTCATGCACAAATAAAATCTTAGAATCTAAAATCTTACTCTCAAAAATATTTTTATTACTATTCTTTAAATGCCCCCATCTAATCCTAGAAAATCGCTTTACTTTATTTTTTATTTTCTGTCCTTTCATCTTAAAGTCTAAAACTAATAAGCGATGTTGGGTACATAAACTTTCACTCGGAATAACTTTACAATCTTTGCAATCTAAACGATCTACTTTTCTTATAAGAAAATAATCAATCTGAGTTTTACTATAACCATTCTTATAAGTGATGAGATGCTCATCTCTTTTCTTAAATAAGGTATTAGCAATTAAAAAATCATAAGCTAAAGAAAAATCTAGTATGGTCTTACCACCTTCATTAGTCATTCCAAACCCATATCCACCATGAATGCTTTTAAAATCATTTACCTCTCTACCAACATGTCCATTTAAATCTCCTCCAATAAAAATTTTTTCTTCGAGAGGTATCTTTTGAATTAATTCTTCTAAATCTTCCCAAAATTTTAATTTTGAACACATATCCAAACCTACTTGAGGAGCATAAGCACTTATAATATTAATAATCTTAGCATCAACAACAATCTTTAAAGCCATAAATCTATCTCCAATTCTATTAATATTTATAACATTATCCTTCAAACTCTTATCTATAATCACGCCTACACCATTTCTAGTACGACTCTTACCTGAATACCAAACTTTAAATCCTAAACTATCAATCTCCTTAGCCTTCTCTCCAACCCATTTAGTTTCCTGAATGCACAAAATATTTATCTTCCTATGAATCATAATATCTATTAATTCCATTAATCTTCCTATAAGGGAACCTATATTCCAAGTTCCTATCCTAATATTAGTATCATGGACTAGCTTCTTTGCCCACATCCGTCCTTGATGTGGGAACCCTTGCCTATTTAACACTGCACCCGGGCGCCGATGCAGCGGCCCTTGCACACTTTTCACTGTATTCAGGCCATACAGTGCGTCGCTTCCAGGGAACGCCCTAGCATTAACACAATTTATTAAAGGATTCATGTCATGGTTATTCGACAAGTTTTACGCTGGCTGTCGACTACCTAACGCAACCCTCCACTTTTCTCATCCAGGACTTGGGACCTGGCAACGGCAGTGTTAACAAATTGGCTCAATCCAAATTGAATATATTTGAATGAAATTAAATTTGACATAATCGAGCTCAATTTAACTAAAACAAACATCAACTAAATGGAAATCATCCTATTTCGAAGCAATTCAAATTAAATCGACATTAACTAGATTAAATCGACACATCTTGACCTAATCTAAATCAAATCAGCATCAATTAGCTTTAATAGACTCGGTATAATTAATTTAAAATACAAATCTAACAAAATCTCACTGATTTGTTTAGCCATTTATTCCAATCAAATCATCAAATATTCCTTAAGCTTCAAATAAAATTGCACCCCTTGATTTCAAATTTGTAGAGGGGCAATATGGTCATTCACCTTATGCCAAAAGATGTTTAGAGAAATAGGAAAGGGGACGGTTCACGCAAGGGGGGCGGCTGTTCGTGCATCTTCCCCATATGTCGAGCAGTTCGAACGAGAGAGGGAGGTCCTTCGATTCGTGCAAAGGGAGAGGAAAGGTCGGTTGGTTGGATGCATTTGCTCCATCCGGCAAAGTTAGAGGGGACCTGGGCACCGGCAACCCTTCATTTTTTGAGTTGAAATAAAAAGGCGTGGGTTTGTATATGTTCTTTCTTTCTTTTTCCAAAATTATTTGGGGCTTTTTTGTAGAGTGATCTTGGCATTCCGGGGGGGAGTTTTCTTACGTGCGTCTCTATTCCAGTGAACATGAGAAAGAGACGAGGGCTTGTGTTCGTTTTCTTCTATTCGTGAGTTTCAATCAAGTGGAGGAAAGAGTAAGGGTTGGTCAGGTATACTACGTGCGATCCAAGTAGGTAAGCAAAGGGCTCTCTAAGAGCTCGAGTGAGTTTAGATAATCGCCTATACATTTGCGCTTTACCATGTTTGCTAACAAGTTATTTGGTTGGGATTTAATCCATTCCCTATCTTTCAATCTCATTGAAAATGGGAAAGCATAAGCGCCTCTACTCCATCTGTGCTCATTCCGATGTTCTCATGTTTACATTTTGGTCATTAGCTCACTAGCCTGAGATATCTAGGTGAGGATGTATCTTCTCTAAAATCAGCTTACTTAACAAAATGGATTAATCTCTTTTACTTTAGTTTGCGAGACTTGGTTTTACATATTATTATTATGGCTTATCTTCTACATATAATGGCAAACCTTCTCATGTTTATTCACATATACATTCCAATGCTTTGTTGCCCAGTACAATGCTCGTAGTAATGTCAGAAAGAGACAGGTTCTTATAATATGTCTTGCCTCTTGTATATAAGTGTGGAGAGGGGCCCTTCTTTGAATGATCACTTTAAGGCTCTCTTTAAGTTTGACTGTTGTATAACATCTATTTTGCTGGGATCTACTAAAAAAATGAAGATATATTATAACTGAATCTTCTTTATCTCCCTCTTGCTGAACTTCTATGACAGTGAAGGTTAACTCAATACTATCTTATCTCTTATGAGATCAAAATTCAACAATCATATGTTGATGGTTCACATAATGATTTAGAGCTCTATTTTTCTTTTCCACATATTTGTTCTTTAATAATCCGTTGTGTTGATGAAATAAAACATGTCATCTTATTTTGACAAGGTTGTATTTCTACTTCCTCCAGTTTCAATATCTAGGTAGCAATACTTCAATAGTCGAGATTATGAAACGAGGTTATGGGATTGAAATAACACTCTATATATGATTTGAATGTTGGATCATGTCCCTAATTGCTTACATCTTTGGACACCATTTATGCTTTTTTTACTTTGTTAATGGAATAACATCATTGTCTAATTCAACTTATATCACTCCTTATTGTTTTCTGGCAGTAGTAAGGATTAAAGTATTGTTATTATAACTTTGTTAATCTTGATACGTGATAACTTTAGAATATCTACTGACATAATGATTCAAGCTTCTTGAATTTGTTGTGTTCTACTTTCTTCTCATGCTTAAATAAGGAAAATAGTTCTCTTTCAATTTGTTCTTCTGTTAAAGGATTGAGCTTGTATACTTATGCTGCAATTCTTTAGATTAGTTGACAGTTTACACTCCCTATCATTAGAGTATGTGAACGTATTCACATTTGCCAATAAAAGGAACCCTTGATCATTAGTTGAATGCTTATAATTACATCATGAATGTGACAGGTGCTAAAATAGAATAAATAATGGAGGTTGAAAGTTGAGATGAAATGAAATTGTACACATTCAAATGTAGATCTGTAGTCACTCAAATGTTGGTATTTTATACATTATTTTTCTGTTGCAAAAAAAGAGGCGACATTGATATGACTTTTTCTCAAATAAATTTTATTACCTGCATGCTTTCCCATTTTCAGTGAGATTGAAAGAGAGGGAATGGATTAAATCTCAACCAAATAACTTGTTAGCAAATCTGGTCAAGAGCAAATGTATAGGCGATTATCTGAACTCACTTGAGCTCTTAGAAAGCCCTTTGCTTACCTGCTTGGATCGCACGCAGTATACTTGACCAGCCTCCGCTCTTTCCTCCACTCGATTGAAGCTCGCGAATAGGAAAAAATGCATGCAAGCCCTCGTCTCTGTCTCCTGTTCACTAGAATAGAGACGCACATAAGAGAACACTCCCTCCCGTCTCTCGCCCTCTCGCCCTCTCATATGCCAAGATCACCCCACGAAAAGCCAAAAAAAATCAGGTAAAAGAAAGAAAGAATATATACAAACCCATGCCTTTTCGTTTCAGCTCGAGAAATGAAGGGTTGTTGCTGCCCAGGTCCCTTCTTGCTCGGCCAATTGTAGCACATGCATCCAACCAGCCGCCCAGCCAACCTTTTCTCTCCCTTCGCACGAATCGAAGGGCCTCCATCTCTCGTTTGAATTGCTCGACACATGGGAAAGACGCACGAACAGCTGGCCCCCTGCGTGAACCATCCCCTTTCCTATTTCTCTAAGCATCTTTTGGCATAAGGTGAATGACCATATTGCCCCTCTTCTAATTTGAAATCAAGGGCTAAAATTTATTTAAAGCTTAAGGAATATTTAATGATTGGATTGGAATAAATAGCTGAACAAATAAATGAGATTTTGTTAGATTTGTATTTTAAATTAATTATATTGATTCGATTAAAGCTAATTGATGCCGGTATGATTTAGATTAGGTCAAGATGTACTAATTTAACCCAGTTAATGTCGATTTAATTTGAATTGCTTCAAAATAAGATAATTTTCATTTAGTTGATGTTTGTTTTAGTTAAATTGAGCTCAATTAGTGTCAAA
Source organism: Dendrobium chrysotoxum (assembly GCA_019925795.1). Classification (NCBI taxonomy): domain Eukaryota; kingdom Viridiplantae; phylum Streptophyta; class Magnoliopsida; order Asparagales; family Orchidaceae; genus Dendrobium; species Dendrobium chrysotoxum. The sequence continues at coordinate 88,738,465 of CM034314.1, read as the reverse complement.
TTTAATTTCATTCAAATATATTTAATTTGGATTGAGCCAATTTGTTCTAATTGCGACCAATTCAATTCAAATTAACCTGAAATAAATTAATCGGTGTCGATTGAAGCTGTCGCATTCAAATTGGACTCGAATCGAGTCGAATTGATTTGACAATGTTCGATTACACCAAATCATTTGAAGTCAAATTGGTTTTGACTTGATCGTCACTAAAGGGCTGACATGATTCGATTTGGGGGGAATCCTACAATGTCTTCTACACTAGAGTAGGAAAACCTAAATGCTAGGGGGCGATGATAGAAAATTCTGACCTCATACGAAAATGGGCAAATTATAAAAAGGTGCATATTTTATGCGAGTATAAGTTATAGGAGCGCGATTAGAAAATAATTGAAAAAGGAGCTAATACGAAACTTAATTATTCGGTTTTAAAAGAAACCGTAACTTTATTATCCAGTTTCAGCTTTGAAAAAAATTTTAAAAGAAACCGGAACATAAAATTCCGGTTTCTCCAGTTTAACAAATTCTGATTTCTTAAGAAACCAATTTTTTGGCTTAATCTGCTTTAGGATATTTAGCTATATTGCATTTTCTAATTAATCCGGAATATTAGAAATTGAAAATTTGGGATATTTAATGACTTTCTAATTAATCCATTTATATTCCCTATTTAAAAATTAATAATAATAATAAATTATTTTATTTAAAAATTTGCTAAGAATGAGCCTCAAAATTTTTTATTTATTTGAAAATTATTAAAAATTAATTATTTATATAAAAACAATAATGAAAAAAATTTATTTTATATTTATTTATTTAATATTTAAATCATTAGATTATATTTTATTGTGATTAAAATATCTGATTTCAACATTTAATTTTTTTTATTTTTAAATAAACCAATAGTTTTTAATTTGAAACAATGTAAATAAAAAAAAAGAAAAATTAATGAATAAAAAATAAAATTTTAAAAATAAATAATTTTATTTTACTTGTTCTCATAAATTTATGAGATTAAAATAAAATTTCATAATATTAGATTTCTTAAATATTTTAAAAAATAAATTAAAATAAAATATTTAAAATATTATTAAAATCATAAAAAATAATTAATATTTAATAATTTTCAAATAAATAAAAAATTTTGAGGCTCACTCTTAACAAATTTTTAAATAATATTATTTATTATTATTATTAATTTTTAAATATAGAGTATAAATGGATTAATTAGAAAGTCATTAAATATCCCAATTTTTCAGTTCCTAATTTTTCAGATTAATTAGAAAATGCAATATAGCTAAATATCCCAAAGCAGATTAAGCCAAAAAATTGGTTTCTTAAGAAACCGGAAGTTGAAATTCCAGTTTCTTTTAAAATTTTTGTCAAAGCTGAAACCGGATAATTAAGTTCCGTATTCGCTACTTTTTAAATTATTTTCTAATCACGCTCCGTAAGCTTATAATCGCATAAAAGATGCTCCTTTTTATAATGTCCTACGAAAATGAGGTCAACAAAAACCTTAAATCTTATACCTTCAATATATATAATCTCCTACAACCCCTCTGATTCACCAGCATCCTCCTTTATACTCCATGTACATTGCAACTACCTCTTCCAATGACCCCATCTTCACCTCCACTATCACTTCTCCTACTACTAATGCTCTTTCTCCATAGCCCCCTCACCCTCCATTTGCCTGAACTTGGGAGGTTGGTTTGATAGCAATTAATGCTAGCGTTGCCTGCACTTGAGACGTTGGTTTGCCAGCTCAATGTGTGGGAAGAGATACGCCCTAATAATCATGATAAGGTTAACTCAATCATTATGTAGTCTAGTCTTTGACAGCTATATAGATTTTTGTTACCTTTTATGCACAGTTGTTGCACGAGAATCATACTTCTCCCTATCTTTCGATCTGTCAATCATGCAATTCAACAAGTTTGGGTTTCAAGCAATGGTTCCTCTTCTTAGTGATAAATGGCATTGTTTCACCTTAATCAGATCTTATGCCTCCATTATGTATTTACCTAACTAATTGCACTTTACACTCAAAATTCAGCCTTACGAAGCTATGCCTGAAGGGACTACAAAACTTGGTCAAGCTTCCATTGTCGCTCAGGGATGGCGAAGGCTCTGCTAAGGGTGTTCTGGCAATCAAGACACGGCCACACCATCATCATTCATGGCAGCCAATGAGGTGCATTTAATGGCAGTGGATAAAGCCAAACACACCCTGCGCCCAACACTTGCTCTGTGCATTAGGAACACACAATGCATAGGCCACCACCCCAAACAAAACCTAATTTCTATTTCCAAAGTCAAGAACTCAATTCCTCCACCCAGAGACAACCATAAACCAAATCTACAATTCCAAGCACTCTAGTGAGCTCTAATGGAGGTTTCTCAATTGTTGTTAACTTGTTATTGCTGAAATCCTTTTTTTTTAACACTAACAACCAATCATCTCCCAACCAATCCATTTCATAAGAACTCAAAAATTAAAATTCCTGCGTTAAATCAACGAAGGGAAAACTAAGGAGAAAGAATTTTACAGATTTCACGTAGCGATCCCTCTCCGCCGCAGTGCAGACCTCACCAACACACAGTAAGAGATGCTCCTTCTTCCAATACAAATCTGAAAGAAACATTGCACAGCACAGGGTTCAGCAAAATGAATCGGAGCTGCGAAGAGAAATATATGATGGTGAGAGGAAAACCCATGAGCTGAAAGGTGGCGAAGGGCAGTATGCCGGAGAAAGGCTTAAGGAGAAGAGAGGCTAGCACCACTACCCGTGATCTGAGAAGCCGCGGCCATGGCAGCGTCACGATGATCGCGATTGCCGCTTCCACTGCAACCACGGAAGCCAGTATTGCCCATTGCAACGCCATATTCTCTTCTTCCTCCTGTTTCTCTCTGGAGCTCGAAGCCTCTCGCTTCCTCGGTCTCTCGGCGCAAAATAAAGTCTTCGATTACTTCAGCGGGAGGCAATGGATATCTTTCCCGGGCGATGCGGGACGATAGAACGGGGTGGAAACGAGTCGAGCTGGGCTTCAGCTTGATTAATTAACCTAATTGAAGCTCAAGCCTTACTTAACGAGTTCGATTTGAAGCGGGTCATTTATTATAAAAAGAAAAAATAATTATGATTTAAATAAATATTATACTAAAATAATAAAAAGAATTAAAAATTATAAAAAAATAATAAATAATCATTTAATACAAGAAATGAGATAATTTTTAAATATTTTCAACAAATTTATACGTAAAACCATGAATCTTAATATATTTTAAATATATTTTATATTAAAAATTTTTAAACGAGCCAACTTGTGAGCTAACGAGTTGATCCGTTTATTAAATAGGTTGAGTTTGTGATGCCCCAAAATCTAAATCAAAAGAATTATTATTTTATCTTTTAATAAATAACAATTAGAACTATCTAATTTCTTTTATCAACATCAATAGCAGCATAAATAAAAATATCGATCAAAATATCAATAAATACATATGTATTCAATTCTCAAAAATTATATGCACTACTTAGGATCTGTATAATCATACCACAACTACTCTATCCTTAGTATAAAAGAATAGCTAAAATAAAAAAAAAATAGAACCTGAAGAATCTTGGTCATGTTCACACTCCTAATCCTCTGCCATGACCTGAAATCATTTAGCCACATATAATAAGCTAAAAAGCCTAACAGGTCATCAAAAACTTATAACTGAATTCAAAATACGATAAAAGAGTAATATGCATGTTAATAATCAAATCATAGCAGTTATATTCATATGATCATTAAATTAGTACATAAATAATAGAATTCACATACAGTAGTAATAAAAACTATAAACAGTAAAATATTGCACTATGGAAATCAGTAAAGTAGTAAATCAGTAAGAGTGTCAAATATATAAAGCAGTTATCGTATTCATAATACCAATCAATACAGAAATTGGATAAAGCCTCAAATCAAAATATCAGTAAAGACTGTTAAAATCAAATCAATTTAGTAAAATTATATAGGAATATACACATGCTATCTAGTTATTTTATATTAATATTAAATCAATATATTAATCACATGCTCAATATCTCTTATATATCACATGCTTAATCAATATCTCATATTTTTATATCAATAAATCAGTAATATTATTAATAATAAATTCATATAATAATATGAATAATACCTCAAGAATATACATTTTAGTAGTCACACTAAACAAATAAGAAGTCCTAGCTATCACAATGATTTAATATCATCTATCAGTAATAAATAATAAAAATAAAATAATTTATTTTATGAATATTTTTTTAAAATTTTTAAAGCCCCAAAAGAATTTTTATGAATTTTATACTAAAAGAAATTAATTAAATTAACAGATTATATTAAATTATTATTTTATTTTTAAATGTTTATTTTTATTACATAACTTTATTAAATCCTTTTCTCCCTAAGCATTTGGCTAATAGAGAAGGTTTTAGGTAATTTAGAAAGAAATCTGAGGAGAGATAAAAGAAAATTTAAGATTTAGAGGTCGATGAGCAATTTTCATCAATCGAGCCTGTTGAAAAATTTATTCGACTCGCTGTAAGGAACCTTTACCCTATTTTTGCTTTCAAAGATTTTATGTTTTTGATATTTTTCTGATCAAATTTGTGTTTTCGTTATCGAAAAATAAGAATAATTTTATATTGATAAAACTTTCACATCGTAACTTTTTATAGGTTATAGAGATTGAGATTATGAACGTTTTGAATATTTTTAAAATTTAACTAAATTAGTAAATATTACATAAAATAATATTCTGAAGCTTTAGTTGAACTAAATCACTATTTTTTAGATATGAATTTTTGCTCAGTATGATTTTTGTTGTCTATCGTTTGGACATTTTGATACTTTTTCAATTAAGTTCAATTATAATTTATTTACTATAATGTATTAAAATGAATGTGGATATGTGATTGGATTGAGTAATAGCTGGTCGCTATTACTATTATAGTACTATGATAATAATGTGTGTGTAAAAAATAAGTAAAGACTGATTGATTCGTTGGCTGGAGACTGATTGACTTGTATAGGATGGTGGGCCAACGGGTTTTCTTTAAATACTATAGTTTGGTGTTATCATCTACTGATTCATGTGATACTGGTGGGCCGATGGGCTTTCTTTAAGCAAACGGTTTACTGATATTGATACAATACTGAAAAATATCGTAATAGCCAGGACTTCTTACTTATTTAGTGTGACTACTGAAATGTATATTTTGAGGTATTTTTTATATTATTGTATGAATTTATTATTAATACTATTACTATTTATTGATACAAAAAATATGATATATTCATTTTGCACATAATATACATGATATATTGAGCATGTGATTAAGATATTGATTTAATGCTAATATATAATAATTGGGTAACATGTGTACATTCTTATATGGTTTTACTACATTAATTTGATTTCAACAGTATTTACTAATATTTTGATTTGAGGCTTTTATCCAATTTTTGTATTGATTGTTATTACGAATGCGATGACTACTTTATATATTTGACACTCATACTGGTTTAATGCTTTATTAGCTTTCGTACTGTAGTATTTTACTGTTTATAGATTCTACTATTAATACATGTGAATTTTACTGTTTCTGCATTAATTCAATGATTATATGAATATAATTGCTATGATTTGATTGTTGACATGCATATTGCTCTTTTACCATGCTTTGAATTCAATTGCAAATTTTTGTGATCTGTCAGGCTTTTTAACTCATTACCTGTGGTTAAATGATTTCAGATCAGGGTAGAGGATCAGAAGTGTGAGATTGACCAAGATTCTTTAGGTTCTTTTTCTTTTTTATTTTAGCCATTTTTTTATACTCACGATAGAGTAGTTGTGGTATGATTGTATAGATCCTAAATAGTGTATATAATTTTTGGGAATTGAATACATATGTATATATTGATATTTTGATCGATAATTTTATTTCTATTGTTATTGATATTGATAAAAGCAATTAGGTAGCTCTAGTTGTTATTTATTAAAACATAAAAAATAATTCTTCCTATTTAAATTACGGGGCATCACAGAGTTGGAGTTGACCCGCGAATTCGATTTTAACTTGACAATGATATATTTAATATATATTTTTCTTAAATATTTTTACTTGTGGATATAATTTTCTTAATTTTTTAAAATATTTTAAAATTTATAGTTAATAAATTATAATTTTTTTAATCAAAACATATTAACGGGTCAAACTTAGGTCATTCGGGTATTTAGTGGGTTGGGTTCAAGTTAGTTTTTTGATCCATTTATTAAACCGTTTGGTTCAAGTTGATTGGATCTAGGTCGGGTCAATTTTGAGTCGGATCCTAATCTGGCCCCCCAAACAATTTTGACACCCTTAAAAAATATAATGACTTTTTTGGTGAATATTTCCTTATGAATTACAAATGATGATTATAAAATATTGAAATAAAAGTAAATAATATATGTGAATTGTTTAATTTTTTTAGTGTACTTGGATAATTTTTAAATAATCTGTTTCTTTTTTATGCTCTCATTTTCCACTTTTCCCCCTCTCAAGTTGATTATTATTTTATATCATCTTATTGCTGAAAATTTTTAATCTGATTACACTGCACATTAGACAAATTCACCCAAGCTAACTATAGCCTAATACTAATTGCTAAAATTTTATATCTAGCAATTTCCTTATATAAGATAATATTTAGGGAGATTTAAATACTTCTCGGAGAATTTTTATGTATTCATATATCTAATATTTAAATTTTTATATTTATTTATATAATAACTTAATGTCTATCTTATATCAAAACGTATTTATGAAAAGATAAATTTCATTTTAGATAAATAAATTTGAATGATATTTTTATTTTTATTTAAAGATTAAGGCACTACATAAATAAATATAAAGATTTATGTGTTAAGTATGTAAAAACATAAAAATTTTATATATATGAAAATCCCCTAATAATTATATCAATAAAAATATTAATAATTAGATATTAGTTTGAATTAGCATGGAGTCCAACAATGTAGTATATAGGGTAGAAAGATACCCCTTAAAAAGTGTATTTGATGTTCTAAATGCTCACGTATTAACATTTAAAATCCAATATAAGATGGGACTTGGCTTCGTTTAGGATAGCTTTCTTATTATTTTCTAAAACGGTTTTCTAATATAAAAATTTTTTGAACTATAAATTTTTATATTAAGAAGTTGCTTTAAAAAGCAATAAAAAAGCTATCCCAAACGAAGCCTAAAAGACAATATTGTGGAAAAAGTAAAAAAAAAAGGAAACTAATTAACCAATAGTAGATCAACGATCTTAGATCAAAAGGAGAAATTTAATTATTATTATATGCTCGAATATTTGTGATGGTACCAAAAGTTTCTCATCTAAATATTATACAAAAATCTTGCACACACAAATAAGATGGGTTGAGAATAACTTATATGAGACAAGGTTTTTATATGAAAAATCAAAGGAGAGAAACAAAATGATGCTTAGCCCAATTTAAATGATTACATTAGTGCAAGTTGTATATGATGAAGGGTGCACTTTCTTATAACCTGATAAGACATTAATACAATATAAGGGAAAATGGACTGCCGACAATGGCTTTTATGGTGGGAGCAAAGAGTTTTAAGGTGTTGATGTTATTATCAAGAAACTCTCAATGGATGGCTTGATTGGTTATTTTCTTATTGGAGCGAAGACCAACGAACATAAGGCAAACATTACCCTTAGTAGATCAGTAGATTTTGGTGGGGAACATAGTTGATGATGATGATGGTGAAGATGTTTGTCCCAAATGTTGGCTGCAACGTACATGGACATTGTTGATGATGATGAGTGTCGTGATTGACCTTGACGATTGTAGCTTAATTTCAATAGTGGGCATTATTGTTGATGCTGAGCATTTGTGTCGATAATAATGATGAGCATCAACAATGTTGGAAATGATGAATGTCGATGTTGTGGGCAGTAGCATGAGCTAGCATTGTCGGCAATGATAGATGTGGACATCAATGTTGTTGACAATGATAGGCATTAGCCTTGATGGATGGTTGGCATCAACGTTGTTGGTCAGGATAAGCATCAGTGTTGTTAACAAGGATAAGCCTCGACCTAAGTGGTGATAGCAAACGCTGACTTGTTAATTAGAATGAAAGTTGGCGTTGGTATCAATAAAAAACATTAATCTTATTATAGATGATGTGCATTGTTGCCATTTAGATGGAAGGCGTCAGCTTTATCGTGAACAATGACAGGCATTGACCTTCATAGCGATAAATATTGGTAGTAATGGTGGGAGTCAACCATAACGACGATAATAGGCATCAGCCATAGTGGTGATGACAGATTTCTTCAGTTTTTTTTAGGGATTAGGTAAACCTGACCAATGAGTTTGAGGAGACTGCACAGCATTGATACCTGTATGAAAAGAAGATAATGCCTCCCTTCATGGTTAATTCACAATACCATATGGCAAGAGCACCATTTCCAGGGCTGACTTGCCTTGGCAGGAGTTTAATTGCTTACTTGACTATTGGCTTTCCGTGACGATAAAAGCTCTAGTGGAACAACCCTAATTGTTTGGTAGTCTCGTTCTACATTACGAACGGCTCATACTGCTTGCCCTCGCACTGAAAGTGCTTTGGAGGAGGCATGAAGAAACTTGCTGTCACTACTGCTACAGTGAGCTTGAGTGTTCTCGGCCACATGACAAGATGGCAAGATGCTATGGCTTGTACTCTCTCTTTTGTTGTAAGCCTCTATTATATCTTCATGTGTTTTCATCAATGTATACTTGTTGCATAATTTAGCATACTTTTTTAAGACCTTGCCTTATCTGACTTGTGAATCGTGCCTTTCATGAACCCATACCATCATAGTTGAAGGTTTTATTTATCAATTCAATCTGGTGAGTCGGTGAATTGATGAGATAGATAATCTTGGCAACTTTGTAAACTATATGAGCTGACTTCGTGGCTCGGCTGGATAGAATCAATAATGGTAGGTGTCACATGGTCTTGCTACTGGAAGGCTTGTAGTTAGATTGAAGAGAATTGCTTGATGTCCTGGCAAAGAGGCTAAGCTCCATGGTTCAGCAAAGGAGAACCAATAAAGATAGATGTCGCTTGGTGTTGCTGCTTGAGGACCAGGTGACAGGATTGAGCGTTGTGGCTCAGCTGGAAAGACCCAACAAAGGTAGAAGTTGGCGTGGTCTTTCTACTACACGAACTAAGGAAGTCAGGCCACCATTCTGACAAAGGTGCAAAATTATGACAAGTTATTCTGAGTAGTACTTATTTTGTGAAGGAAAAGTGTGAGACGACACCCATGCGGTACTAAGCTGTTGACAACTTGATCATCAGTCTGAAGCTCCATGCATGCTGGACTTGTTGATGATGAGTTTGATTCAGCTGCCTTTTGGTTTATCCATCCAAGACGCCACTAAGAATGATCAGAACAATTCTGCTCCTAAAGCTAGAGGATAAACAACCTTGGGGCAGAAAATCTAGGCCGACTCAATTCCTCTAATCCCAACATCAAAATATAACGTAATCTTGATGTCTATCAAATCATTGTGGCGAAACAATCATTTTGACAATAACTTTGTGATTCAGAGCTCATCATACTTCTGAATTAAATTTTATAGTAGGATTTTAACAGTTAATTCAGTTTTCTTTACAATGCTATGATATTTATGTCTTGAAATAAGAATTGCGCTTAACTGATTGGAAACGTTTATGATCCCAACGATAACAACATCAACATATCCATGTTTATAGTACTTGGGATAAATGCTACGTAGCAGAAGGTTTCAGCAGTAGCTGCTGTCAACATAGCAGTAATAGAGAGTTGAGTTTGGGATGAGAAAAGAGAATCATGGAAGAAATAGAAAGTGTTCCGTTTAAACGGGCATTCCAAAGAAACCTCATTGGCTGGCATGTTCATACTTGTAGAAGCAAAAAAAAGCATAAATCATGATCTTTTATATGTTATTTTAGTTTTCCGTTTAAATGCCTATGCCGAATCTCAATGTACTATGAGATTATAATAAGCGCCACGTAGCAGAACTTGGGTCTGCATTAGGTCTAACATTATTCTCTACAAGGCGTCCATAAATCTAACACACACATTTAGCAAATTCAGAAATGGATTCATAAAACCATTACAGTTTGTTACACAGCATTTTCCTTAGTGCAAAACGCTGAAGCTTTCCGCCCACTATAAAATTGTGGTGGAATCCTCTATAAGACCTCATACAGAACCCAGATTTAGGCAGATAACAGGCATGCCATAAAAAAAAAAAAAAAAAAAAAAAGCTCAAACATTTAGGGTCATTCTTAATATTTACAGAGCATAAGTCACCTTTAAGAGAGACCGTGTTATTGCAAGACCATGAAGGACTTAGGCTTCGTTTCGAACAGCTTTCTTACTGCTTCTTACAATAGTTTTTGTACTAGAAAGTTGCTTTAAGAAGCAGTAAGAAAGTCGTCCCAAACGAAGCCTTAGCCTATCAAGTAAAAGATCGAGTTCAAGGGGCTAACCGCTTTCTGTGGTTCCAAAGACAACACCAACCATCTGATCCCTTGGATAGCCCAAGTTAATTGCCTTCTCAATCATGTTTCCATAGGGGTAACTACACGAGGTCAGCAAAGCAGTTGCATTACCATTTGGTGGATAGCTTCCTAGATGGTAGCTCTGAGGATGAGAAGTTCTGTTCCCATCAATCACATAAACAGCATCATAACCCAACATGTTTGACTGAGAAGGATAGGTGCTTGTTCCCACATAACCACTTTTAGTTAAAGGTGCTGGCGCAAAGGAACCTTGGCTGGCCTGAGGGAGCGGTTCTTGCTGCATATTATGCTGAGGTAGAAAATGGGAAATAGTGCTGCTTGAACCTCCGTAATTGCCAGATTGTGGGGTGTTGGGGTATAGAGCTGGCAGCAGAATGCTGCTGCTTTGGTATGATTCAGGAATTTTGTTAGCATGTTGATTAGGAGCACATGGTGCATAGGCAGGTGGAGTTTCTAGTCTTGGAGATTGACCTTTGGAAGAAGGTTGTTGTGGTTGCATTGGCTGAGACCAATGCTGCTGATACTGGGTGAAAAGCGGTTGCTGGGTAGGTTGGTTTGCTGCCACAATAGGTTCCTGCTTTGGTGGTGCTTGGACTGAAAGGTCATGTATTTTAACCCTTTGTTGTGCGTAATGTAGCTCAGGTTGCAGGTTCTGGCTCTGCTGCTCCACTAGCAGTGGTTGGTTGTGGGTATAATAGTATGCATTTGCTTGATTCAGAATATAATGATCTCGTGGAAGCACGCTAAGAGATGGTAGAGACTGCTGCACCGGAAATTCCTTTTCTGGATGGTTTTTATCAGGAGCTGTGATGGCAATTGAAGGAGGAGGTGAAGATATTTGGTATGGAAGCGTAAGAGCCAACGGCTGATTTGGCACATCATTGCTTTCATAGTTAGCTTTATTTTCTGAAATAGCAGAATTTAGGCCCTCGTCTTTTTTCTGTGAGTGGCTCAAGTCGGTTGAGTCTTTCTGTGAGAGTAGAAGTTTAGTCAGCTCCTTTTGGGCCTCAGAAAGTTCTTGTTTGTCCCTGATGATCTGTACAGACCTGCGGACCTGATCACAAAGCAAGAACGATGTAGGCCCATAATTAGCATCTTTCTTTCAAGATCATACTACTAAAGAAATAAAACGTGGGAACACTACCTAAATTCTTGAAAAAAAAAAAACTATGACACGCTAGTAAGGCCACCTTCCTCCCAGATGATCCAGTATTAAGGATCACAGATGAAAGATCCACGATAAGGATCATAGATGAAAGATTAGTGGTAAGGATCATGGCCAAAAAACCAGCAATTAGGGATCTGAACAAAAGTTCAGCGATTGGACCTCAATCCATGATTAGAATCACACACAACGAGGCGAACTGAAACCAGGGAGAAAAGAGATCTTAACCAAGCCAAAGCCAACACAGGGGGACTGAACTAGACCAGAGGAAACAAAGAGTGGTGAAACAGTGAGATTCTTAAATTATAAGTTATTAGGAAGAAAACCAACAACTATGATGCCTTTCTATCAAAGTCACCCAACAAACTATTCAATCCCCTTTAGCAATGTAAAAAGTTACCAAAACATAAGAGAATGGGATTGCATTCAATCTTATATTCCATATGAGTCGAATGGTCTCAAAATAAGCTTCAAGGAGTACTAACATTGTCTATGGAAATGACTTGAATAATTGAGAAATTAACTTCTCATATTTTTCAAATTGAATCTTACAAACATTTAAAACAAGATAATCTGATATAAAGTACATGTTATGATTAAAACTGCATCGACCAAAATCAATACTGTTATTGGGCTATTTAATCATTTCAATTTACCTTACTTCCACTTGAAGGGAAAAAATTCCTGATTGGCAAGGTTTAGATGTATAATGTGCATAGCATGCTTTTAAGGAGCTTGTTTCTATATATTTGAACCGGTGACCTCCAGATCCAAGTCACAATGGTCAGAACCTAACCTTTCAAATTAGGCACACTCATGCAGGAGCATACTCGAAACTTACTTGATAATCACACTAAAATTCAGCCACGTCAAATACAAGTTGATTTGTTCTTGGGTGAAGTCCCGAGTCAAGGGTGTCACAAAAAAGTTCACTTGATTTCATTAATAGCGAAGCTCCCAAAATCAATTTGAGTGGGAAAGAAAATTTATACAAGAGATACGCCCAATATTTGTGCCCAGTTCTTGGACTGCTTAAGTTCAAATATTTAAAAATGTGTTTAGGCCAACGTCAGAGTGATCACTTCAATTTATGCTAACTCAAAAAAAATTTTAAGGTCATTCAAATTTGATTAGTTTGAGTCAAGCTAGAATGTCAATAAAGATATCAATTGACTCATCAGCACCTCCACTTGAATTAAACTCAACAAATAAAAATAGATATTTTTTCTTCTTGAAAACAGAGAGAACATTCAAAATGTTTATCACTTATCACTAAACATATGGCACTCAATTGCCAATCAAGGTTCATTTTGTAGCACATACTCGAAAGATTAAAATCAAAATTTAGAGGAAGTAGGAGGAGAAAAGCCCCATCATTTAACTTCATATTTATGTAAGAGAACCATTATTCTCCAAATGCACCTTCTTCCATGAAGGTCATTCCCAACTTAAAGCATTAACCAAATAATACCGTTATTGCAGCTCTAAGTAATAAATTATGATGTTTATAATAAAAAGACGTGTCTTGATATGTCTAACTTCTAATGCTGAATACCTACTCTTTTGGAATTGGGAATTGATAAGCTTCCCCAAGACATATCTTCTTGACTATAATAAGCTATGAGAACTTTCTCCAAGCCTTAAGATAATGCTAAACCTGAATATTGTATAGTGAATTTCAAGTTACTTGTAAAATGACTTATAAAAATGCCATAAAAAACTTTAACTGTTGAATTTGGATGAGTTGTAAGAATGGAACTTACTAGATCAATAAAAAAAATAGTTAAATCAAAGGTCACAGTTCAAACAATATCTTTTCATAGCCTGCTATCATGGAGAATGAAAAGAAGAATTAGAACGTTGAATTTATAAATGTTATCTTTGAAATGTCAAGCAAACTTAAATAAGTTTATAATAGCATTACAAACTACATTAAATAATTTGGGGACTGTTTCCGTGGAGAATAAGAACTCAGAAAAAGGATTTGGGTACTGCACAAAAAATAGCTCCTCACACAGAACTGAGTAAGAAAGTGCTCATAAAGCGAAATCCAAATGGATTGATTAATTTTGACATTGATGAAGATGATGGTAACTTGTAGAAGTGTGACAAAAAATACCCTAATTATAGTTATCGAAAGAAAGTCATTCTGAAAACATAACAGCATAAAGCATACAGCATACCAAGTGCACTAGAACCTTCACTATAAACCAAACAATAGTTCTTTTGCATATAGTTATGCATTCATTATTCAAAAATTAGTACTAGCACTCGTTCGATTAAATTGCAAAAAGAAGATAAAGCAAACAATATACATACTTAAAATAATAAATAAGATCAATCTAACAAGGAACACACGGTTGCCTACATGAAAAGTACAGAGAATAAGCAAAAAAAGAAAAACAGGAAAAAGGGGTTACAAATCAACAGGTCAACAGAACAGCATGCCAATAGTCTCCTCTTAAATAACGGTTTAAACCAAAAGCCAAATTTTGGAAGCTATCCCAGCGTGCAATTAAGGAAAGCAACAATAAACACCACAACATAGTCAATAGCTTTGGATATTCAAGGACCTCTGCAGCTGGTATTGCAAAATAGTAAAATTCATAATACAAACATCTAGCACTGGAAGCATCAACTTCTCTTAAATATGTAATCTAATGGGCTCATTTGTTTGCTTGAATTTAATAAGGATATTTTGAAAAAACGTGAAATTAACTGGATTTCATCATTTGGTTGGTTGTAGTTAGAGATCAATATTGATTTTAAGCTCTCAAAACTACTTCAAACTCACCCAAAACATGTTTTCCACCTATAAGCAACGAAATAAGCCCTCATTTGAAAAGGTACACATTATACTACACGCTTACTTCATGAACATGCTTCTCTAGAGAATTGAGCTTCAAGTCGGCTTCACTCTGATCACGAATCATATCAGCACGAAATTCACCAATTGATCGTTCAAGCTTGTAGCAATACAATTCCACCTGAGTTAGCCTACCGCTGATTCCTTCGAGATGCATGGTGAGATTGTCAGCATATTTTTTCATGCACTTTTCAACGGCGTATATTACATCTTCTCTTGAAAACTCCTCTGGTTTTCCATATACATTAGCTGAAGGGCTCCTCACTCTGTTCCCGTGGAGATTCTGCTTGTTGACAACAAAAATAATAAAAATAAGACAATTAGCAAGCAAGTCGAGGAAGTTAGATCACTGGTGGGACAGCAATCACAATACTAAGGCGTTATTTGGTATCCTATTTTAGATAAAATTTATGAAAGATTTAGCTTAAATCATGCCAAACAGAATTTTTGAACTTTAAATCCTATGATTTTGATAAATCCAATTTTAATCCGGTTATTAATTAAATGTAGAATGTGTCAAATCACATCATTCACAAAATTTAGCAAATTTAAGAATTTCCATTTCATGAATCTTAGATCTTTAAAAACCCAGTAGTGAGTCATTTATGGAAAAAAAGTCATTTATGAAAATTTGACAACATTTAGCAGTTATCATGTCAAACAATTTTCAGGCTTGAATCCTCTCACGATTTACTAAATCTGAATTTCAAGGATTTGCTAAATCCTTCTTGTTGCCAAATAGCCCCTAACAGATCGAATGCCAAACGCACAGAATAATCTCTCCCCTAGGAGGTTAGAAAAACTAGCCTACCCGGGTAAAGGAGATCAGCTTTGAAGACATATTTCTCCGCGTAAAAAAACAAAAAAACAGCCATAGAAGTTGAGGCAGGTGTTGAGTTATTAACACAGAGAGAGAGAGAGAGAGAGAGAGAGAGAGAGAGAGAGAGATCAGAGAGAGAGAGAGAGAGTGAGAAAGAGACAGTCAGATATAAGGAAAAAAAGAGAGAGCCAGATAGAGAGAGGTCCTCTGCCCCATTGCGGAGTATTTTATCAGGGTGAAAATTAAAAAAAAAACAAATTGAGACAAAAAGCATAGCTAAATGACAAGACAACGACGTAGACTATATTATGCTTTTCCAATAAATGTCATATGTTTCGAGCATTTCCAGCAAACAAATTTTTTTCGAAATAATGAGTATGACCACTCCTACTAATCCACTCAATTAAGATACGCAAAATCCTTTCTTTCTCAAGTGTGACTTCTTAAAGCATCTATAAATCTAGCAAAACAAAGCACTTCCACCAATTCCTTCTCGACCAGGTACAGGAAGAGAGTGGATTGGGTTTTCACCTTAGCCGGCGAATCCAAAAGCTTCCCATTGTCCGTTGTTTCCAATCGCAGCGCATACTCTTCAAAAGAACACAGCACGTCATCAGATCCGAAATCAAACAATCTCGGCCCCACCGCCGCTTGCACCGAAGACCCGCCGCAATCCATCAAATGTTCGAATTAGGGTTAGGGTTTCAGCCTTCCGCAGAGAAAACAATGGCGTATAACCAGATCTCGGGCAACCTTCTTTTCCTCCCCCAACAAAAGAGAAAGATGCGTCTTTTCGCCGCTGCCA
Source organism: Dendrobium chrysotoxum (assembly GCA_019925795.1). Lineage (NCBI taxonomy): Eukaryota > Viridiplantae > Streptophyta > Magnoliopsida > Asparagales > Orchidaceae > Dendrobium > Dendrobium chrysotoxum. Next base: position 88,722,178 of record CM034314.1, on the reverse strand, counting down.
GTCTATAAATAGATCTCAGCTCGGCCTAAAAGCCAAAGAAGAAATGACGCATAAGTTGTACCTTATATCTATTTTTAGTTATCCGCTGTCGTTACCGAAAAGTCGAAAAGATTGGAATAGGCAACAGTTTGGCTTCCGGAAGGTTTACCGAGTCTGAACCGTCGGATCTTTGCAGAAATGGTGGCGGTATGGTGTGGAGGAGGTACAATTGAAACGCGGCAACGTGACTTTTTGGTCGGTGTAGATAAGGATCATGTGAAAAGCAGCAGGTTCTACACGTGTCTCATGTGCTCTTTTTTTTATTGACCATGAAACATAAGGATATAACAAAAATCATTTAAAAATTACCCCCCAAAAAAATCATTTAAAAGGAAAATCATTTAATAATATTTTAAACTAAATGGATCTTTTCAAATCACTATTTAATTCTTGTCATCGTATCTCGCGTCATGAGTCATGGCTAAAAATATATAAAAAATTTGATAATAAATTAATAAAATTAATTTATTTTAAACAAATAATCAAGGTTATTAATGCTGATGCATTAACATAAATATAATATTATTGTTGTCACGGCGGTAGAGAAATATGAATTTTAGCATCTTAATTTGATACAAAAATCTAATACACAAACAGATGAAAGATAAAAGTGTAGTATTCATAAGAGACATTAATTACGTGATTTTTTCTTTTTCAAGAGTTTTCACGTAAAAGTTCTGGTGTCTCTTATAAATATAATATATCTATCTTTCATTTGTTTGTGTGATGCATCTACGTACAAAATTAGGACGTTAAAATTCATATTTCTCTACCGCCGTGAATATTTCGGGACACAACAGTTATAATATAAATAAATAAGATGATTAAATTTTTTGTGTTTGACTCCTAATTTAATATTTTGAATACTAAATTTATTGTGAATTTATCTATCGCTTGATTTTCTATATTTATAAATTGAATTTCATCATGTTTAGATAAATGATTTCTAATGAAATGATGATAAATATTAATGTGTTTTATTCGGGAGTGTGGTATGAGATTTTTCTTAATACAAATAACACTAGTGTTGGCACACATAATAAATACTTTATCTTCTAATATTATAAAATAGAGAAGATGTTGCTAGAGCCTAATACTTGTGCAACCTAGCTCCCCACAATTATGTGTTTTGCCTTAGCATGGATAGGACAACAAAAAATTGATTTTATAATTGACTATAAAACTAATGAACGTCTTCTAAATTTATAGGGATGCTTATTTGATTAATTGTAATTTTGAGCCTAAAAAAGGAGAAAGCTTATAATGTCATGTGTAAGGTACGTATAGTAGGAACTTTTGTTGGGTGCAGACACCGGACGTAGCTCTACGTCCGAAGTCCAATAAAAATGCGACACTTGTCCTGCACACGTGGATATTAATTTATGATTTATTTTTTATTTTTTTCTTGCTAGCCCGACCTACCCGGCCCAAAATATTCATGTTCAAATTTAGGATTTTGGAATTGGCGCCCTTTTTTAAAATGAAATACCAAAAAACATCTATATTTTTTAGGATTTTTGCTCAAAAAATATTTCATAGCTGCTGAGAAAGAAGAAACGAAAAAAAACAGGTGAAGATGACGACTGGTTTGGAGGAGGAAAAGCCGTTGAAGATAATGACTGGTTTGGATGAGGAAAAGCAGGTGAAGATGAAGATGAAGACTGCTTTGGAGGTAGAGGAGCTGGTGAAGATGAAGATTTGTTTGGAGGAGGAGAAGTCAATGAAGATGAAGACTGATTTGGAGGAAAAGTCGATGAAGAAACGAGAAATAATAATTTTTTCTGTACACTTGGGGAATATGTAATTTTGAAGTATTATTTGTATATTGATAGGTTTTTTTTGTACACTTAGGAGAAAGATGAAGATGCTTTGTTGTATTGATGTATTTTTCCACTGTAGATGACTATTGGAAAAATAAAGAAAAGCTCATTTTCTACTTTCGTTTATGTTATGTTTTGTTTATTTTGAATTGTTAGTATTAATGCTCAGTACTGCTTGGTACCGCTCAATACCGCTTAGTATAAATGCTCGGTACCGCTCGGTACCAATGTTCAGTACTGCTTGGTATCGCTTAATACCAATACTCAGTACTGCTTGGTATTTTTAAATAACTATGTATTTCTTAATCAGATTTCTTACATCAGAATCAATATGATTGTTTCTTACATCTGAATTCATATGATTTATACACAACGATACCAAACATAATTTTTTCCTTAATATAAATTCAATATTTATACCGATGAACTCTCAGCACCAATGCTAGGTACTGCTCGGTACTAAAGCTCGGTATTGCTCGATACCGCTCAGTATCAATGCTTGGTACTGCTCGGTATTTCTAAATAACTATTTATTTCGTAATCAGATTTCTTGCATCAGAATCAATATGATTTTTTCTTACATCTGAATCAATATGATTGATACACAGCGGTATTGAGCATAATTTTTTCCTTAATACCAATTCAATGTTTATACCGATGAACTCTCAGTACCAATGCTAGGTACCGCTCGGTACTGCTAGGTACCGCTCGGTACCAATGCTCGGTACTACTCGGTATTTCTGAATAACTATGTATTTCTTAATCAGATTTCTTACATTTGAATCAATATGATTGTTTCTTACATCTAAATCAATATGATTGATACACAACATATAAACAAGTAGAGAAAGCCTTAAAGTTTCTATAACACATATTTATGAAAAAGTTGAGAATGCTTTAAAATGAACATAAATATTATAGAAGCATATATTCTTCCTCAAGGGTATATAAATACTGTGCTTTTACTACTGCAAATCATGGACTACAAACGACTTATAAACTTTGAAAATAAATGGGAGTTCAAAATAACTCTTGTAATAAAAATTTGTTCAGGGGGTGTTGCCCCCGGAAACCCCCATAGGGGCGCTGCCCCTTGACCCCGCCACCTGATTGGAACCTGCCAGGGGGCGTTGCCCCCTTGGACCCCCGCCAAGGGGCATTGCCCCCTCGGAACCCCCAACATATTTCCTAAATGTACAGGAAAAAAACTATCATTTCTCGTTTCTTCTTTCTCAACAGCTTTTCCACATCCATACCAGTCTTCAGCTTTATCTTCATCTGCTTCTCCGACTTCAAACAAGTCTTCATCTTCATCTTCACTGGCTTCTCGTCGTTTCTTCTTTCTCAGCAGCTATAAAATGTTTTTTGAGCGAAAATCCTAAAAAATGTGATGTAAATGCGGTATTTCATTTAAAAAAAGAGCGCCAATGCTCAACCCTAAATTTTCAAGAGGATTTGTTATGGGCCAGGTCAGTCGGGCTAGCAAGAAAAAATTAAAAAAGAAATAAAAAAGAATATACAGCTGTACAATACAGATGTTATGATTTTATTGTCGTCCGGATATAAAGCTGTCCGGTGTCCGCACCTAATAAAAGTTCATATAGTAGGGACATTATGGAGCACAATAGCGTGATTCTAAAAATAAAAAATAATTTTTTTGGATATTAGCTGTTGATGATGACATCATAATATATTGATCATGCTCAAAAGTTTCATAAATAAAAGATTAATGAAATCGTTTTACACCAACATCTAACCCAATCCACCTTATAATGGAATTAAGCCCATTTGAGTGTTTGAGAAAGATAATTGGTCTTATTGATCCCTCCCTAAAAATTAAAAAAATAAAAATAAAAAAAATAAAAAAAACTTTTTAATGGCTTTAGCTTTATCTTGGAAACCCCATGCTAATTTTCAAAGTGGGTAGAGGTTACATAGTAGAGGTTATCTATCAACAATAACAACATCAAGCTTTTATCCTACTACGTGATGTCAGTTACATGAATCTTTTTTTCTCCATTGTGTCATGTTAGTAGTCATATTTTCATTTAAATCTAATTAAAAAAGATCATTTCAAATTATTTTCTAAGTAAGACGTTGATTTCCACCTCTGCCTTTCTTAACATAGGCCAAATCTAATACGTCTACTCATAATTGGGTCATCAGAAAGCCAACGCTTTATGTGACCAAACCATCAAAGGCGACTCTCTCTAATTTTATCTGCCATTAGAGCTACTCTAACTTTTTCACATATATACTCGTTCCACATTCTATCTCTAAAAGTGAACCCACTCATCCACCTGAGCATCCTCACCTTTGTAATACTTAACATAATTTTATGCTTCTCTTTTAATGGCCAAAATTCTGTGCCATAAAGCATTGCAAGTCTCACCACCATCTTATTCAAAATTTCCTAGTGTGATCATATCGATTGTTATTGCCACTATATGCTACCATAGGGCAAATACGATTACTAAATTGTTTAATAAAAATTTTGTTTGGCTTATCAAAATTATCACAACAAATTATAAATTCATTATGAGTGTACAAAACTAGTTATCATATATTGACATAATCAATTCTATACTCACCAACTTTTTATGTGAAAGATGTTCCCCACCAGAGGTTGAGCTCACTTCACTACATATAACTCTCAATCATTATTGAGTATAATAGTTAATTGTTGATCAAGGTTCTCGAAATCCTAGATAATCTTCGGCTTTGAGCTTAGAAAAATCTTAAATTTTATTTTGCACATATAACATACTAATTTGTTTCAAAACTCTTATAAGTGATGAACATATATTTATTTTGTGATAACCTACTATAAATCATTCATACAAAATGATATAAATTTGAGCATACCTAGGAAAGCCTCCTCATTGCAGAGAAGTTATATGATAGTTGATCTTACTAGCTCATTGAAATGAATGCACTCATCAAAGGGCTCTTATCAATTTATGTTACCTAAAAAATACTATAGTTGAATTATATACTAGTTGGGCCTATTGAGTTGTGCCTTATCATTTATAACTCAAATTATTATAACTGTAATTTCTTGACATAAAAACCTTTTTCATTTTCATGAGCTTTTTATAATTCTCTACTTTTACTAATCCTATGGACATCCTTATGATGCTTTTTTTTTTGTCTAATGCAAAAAACTCCCTTTTGTGTAAGACTACTGGTTATATTATTTATTATGTATTTTATAGCTTTTTAATTTGATCTTTAAACTGGGTCCAAATTAAATTATCAAAATTTGAATACATTTATTCACAATTATTAGACTTGAATATCTATTATGACTTGTTGAATTTCGCTCCACTCAAAATTCTTCATATAAGATGTTATTTCTTGATTATAAAGCAATATTGATGTTAAGAATTTTTTTATTTGGATATTTTTATTTACACTCTTTTATCATGCTCATATACATACTAATCTAGAGAGGTTGTTATCTAAAATCTACTTGTAGGTTTGCAGTCTTCTAAAATTTTTCCAGATGAGTATAAATCCTACCTATAATACTATAGAAATTCAACTATTTAAAGTCTACTAAAGAAGTCTGGTCATCTAAAACTTATATGAACCGGTTCAATAATCTAAAACCTACATTTTATATTACAGAGTTACAATTTTTAAACTTACCTGCTACCTTGGAGAGATATAATTTTCTAAAATCCACCTATATGTTTTTAATCATCTAAAGTTCTAAACCCTACCTAAAGGGGTCCAATCATCTAAAACCTACATAATACTATAAAGGTTCAACTATCTTAAGTCCACCTAAAGAGGTCTTCTAAAACATAAATGAAGGGGCCTAATCATCTAAAACCTAGCTATTATATTAGAGAGTTCAAATCATTTACAGCACATATACTATATGTAAGAAGACTAGTTTAATAAAATTTGATGTTTTCCTTTGCTAAGGAAGCCTCCTTATTGAACAAATCAATTTTTATACTCGCTATAGCAGTTCAACCTTTATTCACTTAGCCTTTCAGGCTTTCATTCAAGTCCATACATAGATACTATCATCGTTAAAAGAAACATCTACTTTTCCATCTCTTTACTTGCATATTCTAATTTTTTTCATCAACTTATCATTTTCTTACAAGTAATTTCTTATGATTTTATGCCAAAAAAGGTAGTAACATATTTGTTGAGTATTAATGAGAAATATGTCGAAAATCAAGTTCTTGAGTTATTTATGTGTATAATAAAGGATTATTTATATAAATATTAAATCACATTCTAGCATTTATTATTGATAAAAAGTTATATTTGATGTTATCTCTTAAAAGAACTTTATCTGAATAAGGCTTCATTTAGGACGACTTTCTTACTGCTTTTCAAAGGAGCTTTCTTATACAAAAAATTGTAGTTCTAAAAATTTTTGAACTAGAAAGCTACTTTAGAAAATAGTAAGAAAACTATCTCAAATAAAGCCTAAAACTAATATATCATATTTCAACAATCTTGATAACAATATCAGATTAAATGTTGTTTAGATAGTCATGATCATAACATCTAAAAAACATTATAATATAACTATATGCAATTTTCAAACCAATATAAAGAAGAAATTGGGTTAGAAAATCCTTACATAAAAATACATAAAAAATGGTAAGAAATTTATTTAAAATAAAAGTGACATCCAAGTTTATGAAATGCTTTTTTGCACTTAGGTCTATTTGAGACAACTTTCTTATTGCTTAGCTTTTTAAACTACAACAACAGTTCTATTTGGCTAGTACTTTCTCACTGCTTTCAAGAAATTTCTGTACTAAGAAGTTGCTTTTCACTATTTTTTGCAGTTATTTTTTCAAATTTATTTTCCCCATAATAATTTTACAATAAACTTTATAAAAAATTGCAGCCGTCCCAAATAGACCTTAAATAGTTATAATAATATTACAAAGTGATAAATCAATTATGAGTTTGTGAACAAAGAAAGGAATTCAAAGAATTTTGGGCATGGGTTTCATGCATTATATATCTATGGAGGGTATAATTATTATTATGATTAAGCATATGAAATTAAATTGTTAAATAGGATAGCATTATGGGTCTTTGTTATGCTTCATAGTGAATGAGCTTTAACTATATACGCTTAACTGGAGTGATTCAGATCTTTGCATGAAAGTTGTATTACTAAATCTTTTCATGCAAAATCCTAATAGTCAAGCACATGAAAGTAATTGAACAATCAGATCAAACACACAAAAACCAAGTGAGTGTGACAAATATATCATGCTAATGTTAGTGAATTTACAATAAGTGCTTTGATTTATGTTTCATTTAAGTTTTGTTTGAGACGGCTATAGGTTTTTTGTAAAAATGATCATAAAACTATTACGGTGAAAGTAATTTTTTTGAAAATTGTTGTAAAAATTAGAGATTCTTAGAAAAAAATTTCTTGAAAGCAATGAAAAAGTAGTAGCCAAATGAAAACTGTGGTTGAGATCTAAAAAAAAACACTAAGAAAGCTGAACCAAACGAAGTCTTAATTAGCGCAAGAATAAGTGAACAAAAAACTCAACTTGCAAATGTAACTAAACAAGTGATATGAAATGCATATGTATAAAGTAAAATAAGGGAGTGAGTGATAAAATTATTTAACTTAATATTAAAGCTTGATTTAGCCAACCACACAAATTCTGACAATTGAATTGGCAAATACCAAAGACACTTTTAATCATATTCTCCATTATCTGCTTCACCTTCCTTATTGAATGTTGTGACAATTCAACATCAAATTGAGAGTCATGAGTCATTTATGTACATGCTGGAAATACCCTTGACGAAATAGGGCAACAAATATAGGGGAGGGAAACTCGAGGTTAGGAACACCTAACTTTCTTCCTGCTTTCTAAATCATCTTTTTAATATAAAATTTCTTTAACTAGAAATTTTTGTACTAGAAAATTACTTTAGAAAATAGTAAGAAAATTGTCCCAAATAAAACTTAAATGTGTAACAAGATGTGGTAATTATAAAAAATTGTGATGAAAATTTTATTGTCACAAATATTTGTGACAAACATTATATTTGTTGCCAAATGTTTGTAATTTGCCCTTTTTACCTCTCAAATGCCAAACAAATTGATTGTTAAGTATTCATTACTAAACCATTGTTATTTTCCAATGGATTGAGATAATGGGTAATTGGTGAAAACTCCTACTAAGAGAAATATCACAATGTACCAAACTCTAAGAATTGATCTTAAAATTTTATTTATTTTTCTAATGGAGACAAACGTAGTTACAAGTCACTTCAAAATAACCTATAGTGAGCAGTCTCCCAAACCTCAAAATGTTCTAATATATTACAATTTGCTTTGAAGATATATATATATATTACTACAGTCTACAGGAAGAGATGGATGGTGAATAACTTGGTTTAATCAACATTTTAAAGGGTACGGCATCATTTGGTACAGCTTTTGGACACTATTTTTTTCTGCTTTCAAAATTTTTTGTGTTAGAAAGCTGCTGTAAAAAACAGTAAAAAAATTATCCCAAACAAAATTTAAGTTTGACCAAAATTATAGACCATGATCATAACATTCCTAAGATAAATGATGCTTTTCACCCAATGATCATCCCAAAAATGAAATATTACATTTTTAATAAGAACAAATGATTAAAAAAATTATGTTTGATCGAAAAAAATATTAGACCAATTGTATATTACAAAATGATTTTTTTTTATATCCCAAAATAAAACTATATTGCCAGCTTATACTTATCACTTAGTTCTTATATGCATGCATATCTAATATCTAAATTTTCTATTTATAATCTAAAATTTTAAATTGCATAAAAATATGACTAATTAATATTAATTTTTTTGAAGTAAAATATATATTATCATGCATATTTTATAAATAAGAACTCAGTGTTATCAATATTAATATTCTTTTGTTTCTATAATTTGAGGAAAGGAATATGAGGAGCTTATGTCATAAATTTATTTCCTACTCATCAGCTTCAAAGCTGAATAGGACAAACTTGTGTACTGTTTTTTTTTTGTACTGGAGTGTGGCTTCCACTTTGCATCTTGCTTAAATAAGCTCAAACCTGAATGCCTAAAACTCCTACCTGCTTAACATTTGCAGTCTAACAGGTACTAAAACTGAAAGAGGAAGTGTGAGGAGTGATGGCATTCTCTTCAAGAGCTTGGCTATGCCTCTTCTTGATATTCTCTTCAGCATTTTTGACTTTCGAGTCTCGAGCTTTAAAGCATAAAAAAAAGTCCATAACTGAGGAGATAGATGGCAAATCAAATGGAGTTGAGAAGATGAATTTTGACATTGGCTTCGAGAACAATATGGTGGTATTCGAGTCGAAACACTTGAGCCCTGGAGGACCAGACCCCCAACATCATTGATACTATTGGTTGGGAGGATTGAATGATTCATATTTGATCAAGTTAGTTTTTTCCTTATTCTATTCAACCAATGATCATCCCTAAAAGGAAATATTACATTCACCAACACTATAAAATATTGTCTTTTCAAACTTTTTTCCTTATGCTATCCAACCTTTTCTTTGAAGAAGAGTCAAGCTACTCAAGAAAATTAGCCTGAAATTAAAATTTTTGGGAAAGAAGATTTTTTAGCAAGCCATAATTAAAAAAAAAGAAGAAGAAATTAATCATATCATTCAATCTTTTAATACTTACACTACCTTCAGAAAAGGGAAAACAAGCTTCCCTCTATTGGTATTATGATTTGGACATTGTATATGGCCAGAAAGTTTAAACTGCCATACCTTTATGAAATTCATATTTACTTATGCATGAGGTGAATTGTTTCTATGTGGATTCTATCTGATTAGGCATTGTTCAATCACAGGTGACAAACAATCTCTTTCACAAGCTTTAATATCAGAGAAGAGAGAAACGAGCTTCTTTATTGCTGTTTAGTGCTATGAGCTATCATGCACTTTATTGAAAATTAAAGCTACATCAAATGCAAAGAAAGTGAAAAAGCTAGCGACAGCCTTCTGTAACAACTTACCACTTGACATATACTGACACTGACATACGTGGAAGAATCCATTAAAACTCCTCTCTCAACCCAACACTTTCAAAGATCAAGTTAACTTGATCAAACAATAGTATCAATGGTGTTGGGGGTCTGGTCCTCCAGGGCTCAAGCGTTTCGACTCGAACACCACCGTATTGTTCTCGAAGCCAATGTCAAAATCCATCTTCTCAACTCCATTTGATTTGCCATCTATCTCCTCAGTTATAGACTTTTTTTGATGCTTTAAAGCTCGAGACTCGAAAGTCAAAAATGCTGAAGAGAATATCAAGAAGAGACATAGCCAAGCTCTTGAAGAGAATGCCATCACTCCTCACACTTCCTCTTTCAGTTTTAGTACCTGTTAGACTGCAAATCTTAAGCAGGTAGGAGTTTTAGGCATTCAGGTTTGAGCTTATTTAAGCAAGATGCAAAGTGGAAGCCACACTCCAGTACAAAAAAAACAGTAGACAAGTTTGTCCTATTCAGCTTTGAAGCTGAGTAGGAAATAAATTTATGATGTAAGCTCCTCATATTCCTTTCCTTCAAATTATTGAAACAAAAGAATATTGATACCACTGAATTCCTATTTATTTATATGCCAAACAATAAAAAATAGAACTCAGTGATGAGTATAAGGCAATACACTTTTATTTTTGGATATAAAAAAAATCATTGTAATATAAAATAGGTCTTATATTTTTTCGATCAAATATAAATTTGTTTTAATCATAGTTATAATGATGAAAAAATAATATCTGGAGCTCCTAAGTTAACTTTATTTTAAATATAAGGTGGCTTTAAATACCTTTTAATTTGACTATATTATTTAATGATATAAACTGCAGACAGGAAATTGAAAACCTACCACTTAATGTAATAGGATAAAACTGTGAGGCTCTTAGGTCAAAACGAATAATATCTCGATAACTAAGAGTTTGAGTTGTTACACATCATTTCTATGATTTTGCAGTCATAGTTCTGTCTTCTTCCTGCGCTCTCACTCTTACCAGGAAAGTTCTCATCAGTGTGAATCTAGTCAAGTTCATTTCCTCCTCTGTGATCTTAGCTGTTTGGCTTCTTAGTAAGCAGAAGGGAGCATATATTCTGTTATTTTACATGAAGTACTACTCCAAAAACCTTAAAACCATTTGCGTTTACAACGTTCTTCTGGCATCATTAATTATCCCACAATAGAAAGCTTCTACGTTGCTCATTTTCCTTTGGCAATAGGCCCACTTATGCTTTTTAAATGTGATCAAATGAAATGTGTGGTAGAAATCAATTTATATTGTAGTTCTCCGGTTGTTCTTACGTGGTCATTTAATTTATAGAGTATCATATTTCTCCAATTTAATTTTATGGTTATACAAAATTGATTCAAAATACTCCTTTAAGGACTAAATTAGGATCAATATGCCATCACACGAATCATTTTGGATCAATTGTGCATTATTGAAGGATTGAATTGGAGAAATACGATACTTTTGGATTAACTTAGCAACACATGAGCAGTCCAAGGACCATTTTGAGATTTAGGCTTCGTTTGTGATAGCTTTCTAAAATAGCTTTATAGTACAAAAAATTATAATTCAAGAAATTTTTATACTAAAAAATTATTTTAGAAAGTAGCAAGAACGCTATCCAAATGAAGCCTTAATCTAATAATAATCAACGATTTCAACTTATGAAGCTGATCACCAGTCAGATGAGCTCAATTACTTGATTCCTTCTGATTCATACCTGTTGTGCAATATTGGAGTGCAGCCTCATCTTCAGAATTAACTTGTCAACACTGACAATTAAGGATAAGAACTATGGCTGAAGCTTCATATGATTGGGTTTCTTGCTTTTACTGAAAAAAGGTTCAGAAATTATTATCAGAAAGCATCAGAAAGCTGCTTTAAAAATTAGTTTAAAATTTTCAGGTGGCAGTATCAACTTTCATAAGGACGTTTTACAATATAATATGCTATACTGAACTGTAAATATTAAGTTTTATATCAGCAAACCACACAGTCAAAAAATTATAAAAAATTTTACTATCACCCTCACTGATATTTACCATCTTCTAATTATATCAGCAATCATTCTACTGTCAATGAAGAAAGATTAATCTCCAAATGAACTACAACCATTGGTCTCTGAGGTTTCCTTGGTACTTCTCTTTTATTCTTTCAACTTCTTCTCTCATCTAGTAAGAGCTTGTTACATGCGTTTAAAAGAACTGAATTCAGGTATCCATAGACCAATTCCTTCATGACAAAGTGATGGCTTTTAAGGCCATCTTTATTAGCATATAAGGACAAATGTTGAGTATGATCAATATTAATATTCTAATGATATATGGTCGGCAGAACATATAGTGGTCAGCTTATTTCTGGCATTTACGATACATTCAGAAGAGCCGTTAATATTTTGGAATTAAATAGGTTTTTTTCTTGTTTCTGATAAGAGTTATTGGCTTAGCAAAGTGCCACCATCTCATCACCATAGTCACCATAGCCTACTTTTTTATCACAGGCTTGCCTTTTTAGGGTTATTGGCTAAGTCAAATTTTTAAGATTGAATGGAAGATCCATCCTTCATCACAAACTAATTAATCATATGAGAAACCAGTGGTTTTCCTTTGAGAACATGGAATTGGGTAATGGTTGATTGAAGTCTCATTTACTAGAAGTAAAAGATTTCTTAGGTAGCATATAAATGATGTGAGCCCACCCATACATAAATGTATTGAGCTCAACTTAATACCTAAAATTCGAGAAATCATTTTGTGTAGATTGTATATGCAGATTTATGTGCAAGCTCCTGGAATACACAGTTGTGTAGTCGTCGTGTGTACTTCATTTAATTGGAATATGTAGTTCTATATTCTTGTGTACTCCATCTACGTTGCATAGTTGTGTACTTAGTACAGAGCGAGTACAAAATTACGTACTCCCGTAATCCTCATGTAGAGTTATGTATATAGTTTGCACGTAAAAAAAGGTAAATATACTTGAGGCCTACTTGAGAATATAGTGATTTAAAAAAAAGAAGTTCAATGTGGGGGACAAAGGAGGGTGAGAGAGAGAGATTCCCAATTGCATTTGTTGTGGCCTGAAATTATACAGGTGTCTTGCAACATGATTTGCAGTTTTCAAACAATGGAAGATCAGAAAGATATCATTTAGACAGAAAGTTTAACAGGAAAAGTTTGGAAGACTATAAATGCATTTTCCTTTATGATTTATTTTGGTTGCTTATCTCCAATGTACTAAATAGTTCATTGAATTTATCTTGAAAACATGAGCAAATGCATTTTTTTTTTTTTCTTTTTTTGACAACACCTTGCTCAATTTAAGTGAAAAAACAGGTTAAAAAATATATTTCATTCCATTTCTCCTTAACCTTAAGCAGACAAGTCGGTGGAAACTGATTTCAATTCAATTCCTTCAATCCTTTTCATTTCCTTTTCATTTACACAAACTCTCTCTCTCAATTCCTTCAAACAAACAAAACAGAACCTTTATGAATGTGATCTAACGAGAATCTTTTACAAAGAGCTTATTTCCATGCTATCTCAAATGGTTGAAGTTCTGTTCTCAATAAATTAAATTGGATGGAAAATTGCTGACAGAAACTGCTCTGAAAAGCTATTTTTGAACTTGATTCCAACATAGCTTGCTTCAGCTTCATTTGGGACAACTTTTGATCACTGTTCTAAAAAAAAAATTTAAACTAAAAAATTATTTTAAAAAATAATTAAAAAATTGTCCCAAATAAAATCTAAATTAACCATTTCAAATATCAAGCTCCGCTCCTTATATCATGTGAATAAAGTAAAGCAGCTGAAAGATCACACAATTAGTTTAAAATTCAACGGCTAGTTTTTTCATGAGATCCATCACAAGTACTTTTTATTTTATTTGAAAAAAAGTATGAAATTTATGGCAAATTATTCTGTACGGACACTGAATGTGTCCGGAGACCAATAAAAATGTGTCACATCACCCCAAAAATGTACCGCACTGGGTACCGAGCTCGGTACCGCTCGGTACTTGAGCGGTACCGGACGAAAAGAATTGTCCGATGTCCGCACAAAATAATCTCTCGAAATTTATTAGCCTAACTACATAAAAATGTTTGAATTCTAAATTGTAATTATTCATGATGATTATGAGTTGACTTCTCTTGGACTAACTTGTTGACTCTATGCTTCGTTATCATTTAAAAGATGGGGATGCTCCCTACCTGAAACACTGAAGGAGAAAGGCAGAGGTGTCTTATAATTATCTTATCTAGAGTGACCTATCAAGATAATGATGCTTATGATGTTGAAATTATTAAGCTACATCAAAGCTAGAATTTAATTAGTAAGTGTTTTACTTGGGAACACTTTCCGTTAAACTTTTACCAGCGTATTGATTAGAAATATATTTGAGAATCCTGATGGGCCGAGTTCTAATGACCATCATGCCAAAAAAAACTCTTATTTTTATTTTTAATATCTAATTTTGAATTAATAATGCCATTGATTAATGCATCGTTTGGGTTAGCTTTCGTACTGCTTTCTAAATAGTTTTTTAGTACAAAGTTTTCTTAAACTAGAAATTTTTGTACTAAAAAAATGTTTTAGAAGATCTAAACGAGGCCTAAGTAATGTTGAGGGTTTTGAATAAAATTCTTTAACTTAACATGTAAACTTTCCATATTAATGCTTTTTAACCTTATCTTTGGATCCTTTTTAACGCTTATTTAATAAGAGGAATGTCATTGTTTAAGTCAATGCAGTGATTTTAAAAAGGCCTTAATTTAACATTTACACTTTCTATTGAAGTTTGTTTTTTTAATCCTTCTCTGGACCATTTTACAACTTTTTCACTTTTTGTGAGTAAAAAGTTAAAAAACTTTAGGCCTTGGCCTACTTAAACTATCAATAGAGGAAAATGACATTTTTATAAGGTCAATCTTCATATTTCTCACTCCCATATTTTTATTTTTAACATACAAATATGATATATTCCACATTGTAGCATAATATATGAAAGATGTATGTGGACTAATAAATCTTTTTATGATACATAATCTATATATGCACACACTTTTAAAGAATCATTATGTCATATTATAGCTTAACAGTCAATTGGTTGATGCTTTGGCCAAAGAATCCTTTGCTAATTCTACGAGTGTTTTAGGTGAAGCCATAGAATATTAAGTCTTGATTGGTTGTCGCCTCTGATTGGTGGATGTCTTGGTATTTAGCAACTTGTTGCAAGTCGTGTTAATCCCTTTAGTATTTCATTATTGATAGATTTTGATCTCTTTATTGAATTAGTTTAACCCCAATCTTCATAGACTAGGATTCTCAGAAGTAGAACTCTAGAAGTCTCGCCTCACTATGTCAATTGGTTGCAACATATCCAATAGATTAAACTTTAGGAAACCCTAACTAGCATTGAAATTCATAGGCTAGACCTAGGCAATCCTAGTCAACCTTAAAACCCATATTTTAGAGTATATTAAAGTGTAGTAAATCCCAATCAATCTTGAAATATACAAGTTAAACTTGACTAAATTTTAATTTAAGAAACTCTTTTTAGCCTTGAAACCCATTGACCATACTATTTTAATTTGAGTCCTAATTAGCCTTAAAATTTATATAGACTACCTCATATGGCTTAGAAGCCCTAGACTATCTTGAAATTCATATCGGCATAGATAATCTTAGTCAACTTTGAAATCTATAGGTTAGACTAGACTAAATGATGTACAACCCTTTCGTTATACTGGATCAAACTTAGTAAGCCTTATATAGCTTTGAATATATATGTTATATCTATGCAGACCTAGCCAACCATAAAATCCATAGGTTAAATTAGAATAAACTCCATACAATTCTAATCAACATAAAAAATATGTATGCCCATTTAATTTTGAAATTCATAAGTTAGACTACGCCTACAATATATATTGAAACCCTAGAAAATATTGAATTCAAAATGATGAATTTGAGATTAGACTAAATTAAATTTAATAAATCCTAGTTATCTTTTATATCTATAGGAAAAATCTAAACCTCCCTAATTAACTTCAAAATTAATAAGTTAAACTAGGCTATCCTTACTACGAACTTTGATCAGCTTTAAAAATTATAAGCTAAACCACCTCCACTTTAGAGAAACTTTAAATAGTCTTGAAAGCTATAGGTCATACCCAACCTTATTGTTGACTTAAATAAATTTTAGTTAACCTTTAGACCATAACAGCACTTAAAAGGTCTAAGTAGATATAGTAGAAACCCTTAGTTGACTCATTTGGGCAAAAATTCTAATTATTGTGTCCTCCCTGGTTGTCCTTGACCAAGGTTTGTTGGGTTCATTTACAATCTATAAACCTTAGGGTTTGACCAAAACTCTAAATTACACTTAGATGACTTGATTAACCACCCAATTGGCTAGTCTAAACCACTTAGATAACTAGTCCAAGCCCATTCGATTAATTGACTTTATTCAAAGCCTAAGTAATTAACCCAATATATATACTCTACTAAATCCAAAGTAGATTCACCTAGCCCTAACTAAATGCAAACTTAAACTTAGTTTTATCATAACCTATACTTAAGTGAAACTAAGGAGAACTCCTACCTCAATTAACTTACCTAGACCCTCCTTAGGAATCAACCCAAGATCCACTTGCTTGCCTAACCTAACCTAAAACAGCTTGACCCAATATAATTGACTAAATACTAATTGAGTCAATTTCAAATTAATTATGATATATATATACTTTTAGCAAATAAATAAATATAGTTATCAATCCTACGAAGCAACAATAGGGATAACTCAGTTGAGAGAGCTTTAGATTGAACATATGAAGGCCGTGTGTTCTATCCATGCTCATTGCATTTTCATTCACATAGATAGAAAATTGACTATCAACTTTCTTATTATTAACATATATAGATTTGACCGTAAGAAACTTATTTTTTAACTAACAAAATTTTAAAATATAACACTAAAGCTGCAAAAATAAAGTTGAGAAAAAGATCTCTCAAATAAACCTTGACTTAATGTTTTAGGCTTTGATCACCTTATAATTTTTTTTTCATTTTTATAGTTTGGATAATTCATCATTAATTTCATTCAATATAAATTGTAATTTGATAAAAAAAATTTATTAAATATTCAATATAAAATATTTTTTTTAATTTGAGTTTAAAAAATATTACACATTAAATAATGGGACCTTAATATAATTCTAGTAGAAATTTTGTCATTAAAAATATGCAAATGCTTCATACTTTAGTGGTGACACTAGAATCTAGTAATAAGAACAAGTTGAGCTTTATAAAAGATAAAGCAAAAAAGTGATAAGTTTTTGGATTAATTTAATAAATTTGGCAAACTCTCCAAACTAGTAAAAGCTTTAAAAAATTGATAAGTTTTTGGATTAATTTAATAAAAAATAATTGAATTTGAATGGAAATCACGAAAACTTAAAACTTTTTTTTTTTTTTTTTTGCATTTTGAGATCAAAGACTATTGGGTGAAGAGGAATTAGTTGTGTAAATCTAATTTTCTTAGGGCAAATAAATAGTCAAATTTATATTCATTTATCAACTAATTGTTAATTATCTCATTTTGTCGGGGCTAATTTTAGGCTCATTTAATTGCTTGTTATTAGAAAATATGATTTAAAAATAATAAATTTATTTTTCTTATTTTTTTAAGGGCAAATATGATTGCTTATGTTTAAAAAATACGGCTCATTTTAGATGTGAAAATAAAATTATTATGTTTGATAGAATTCAAAAGTAATTTATGATATTTAAATTTAAGGTTGATTTCTATTTTATCAACCAAACAATAGATTTGAGAAACTTTTTTTTTTTTTTTAAGAATATTTTCAAATTTAAAACAATAAATTGAGCCCTTATGAATAATATATTGCCATCCATCAAAGTCGAGATTTATGCTTTGTTAGGGATGGATTTTTTACTGCTTTCTAAAACAGTTTTTTGGTATAAGTATTTCTACTTTATGAAACTTTTGTACTGGAAAGCAGTTTTAAAAAGCAGTAAAGAAGCCATCTCAAACGAAGCCTAGATACATGTTTGACATAAGCTAGAAGTCATTTCAATAAAGAGAGAGATAGAGAGAAATAGAGAGACAAAGATTAATCATCATAGTCATGAATGAAAGTTCACATGCACAATAAAAGAAGTAAACAAAACAAACAAGTGACAAAAGTGTTTTTATATTAAAACTTCATAAAGAATAAAACAACATTGTTTAACTCAATTGAAACAACTTCTATTAATAGTATATATTTGTTACGTAAAAAGGCTCTCTTCCTTAAACTCAAAAAGGACATCGATACAAAGCAAGTGAATGCATAATTTTTCAAGTGTCCTAGCGATAATGACATAAGAAATTTATGAGGCAGATGGAGCCCTTCTAAAAGTGGAGGTTGCAAGCCTTGAGGCAAAGCTAAAAGATCAAAATTGCTACTGAGAATAACCAATATAATCAGCATCTTGAAGGTGAGGCTAGCATGATTTGAAGGTAGTGAATAAGATGAGATAGTAGGAAGATCATAAAGGTACTTCGAGATGGTTAAATTGACTACTCTCCTTTTTAAGTGGAGATGATACATTTGGATTAATATGAATAAGAAGATATAAGATCATTGTATGGTGACTAAATGAGTTGAAACAATTCATTTCATAAAGGTGTATTCACTAAGACCAAGAGGCTATGAGCAATTGAAAGTAGTTGGAATAGTTCCTCTCCTAAGAAGTGATTAAATATCATCCCTCAAATACTCAACTAATATTTGTTCATCTGACTTATGTAACTAAGTCATAAATCTTTCAACTACATAAGTTCCATACTACTATGTCTACCTCAAATGTGTTAGCATATGTGCGACATTATCTGTTTCAGATACCACTAATACAGGCGCCTCCACTTCCTTTACTCATATTATTCCATTGTATTGCTCAGTCTATCTCTAACGGACTCTGATAGTCCTAACTACTTGTTTTCTATTGTGGTTATATATTATCATGTAATCGTTCCATGAGAAATATAGAAAACTGAGCTACAATAATTCCTGTTTGCTTCTTCTCTGTTCTTATTTCCCTTCTCTATTTTTCTGCATTCTGAAGAGTTTTTCATGGTATCAGAGAAGTAAGCTTTACAACATATACTCTATCTTCTTCTCTTAAGTTTTCAATGGGAGATAAAGCTTCCTTAGCTCCTAATCAGCCAATGTCATCTCTTTCGGCAACTATGGCTGAAATTGTTATTTCATCGCCATTAAAGTTTCTTATGAACAACTTGAAACTTTTAGTTCATACCCAACTCACTGCTGAGAATTATGCCTTTTGGAGGCTTCAAGTTTACAAAATTTTCTCAGCTAATGAGTTTGAGAAATATCTTACAGGTCAGCAAGTTTATCCTCCAATCCTCTTCCTCGGATCAAGATTATTGCCTTTGGTGTTTGATAGACCAAAATCTGGCCTCAGCTCTTCTGTCTACTATTTCACCAGCGGTACTTCCATACATTCTCAATCTTACTTCAGCTCATGAAATCTAGACTACATTGGAGCTACGTCTTCAACCTACAAATCGATCACGTGTGATTCATCTAAAGAATGAACTTCATCGAGTTCAAATGTGTGACAGTACTATGACCCAATATTTAGCTCAAATTAAAACCATAGTAAACAACATAGTAGCTGCTGGTTCTCACATTGATGTAGAAGATATTATACATCATATTCTCAATGGCTTGCCACCATCTTATAATGCGTTCAAGACTGCTATACGAACCAACCTACAGCCAATCAGTCTAGACACTTTGTATTCACTTTTATGCAGTGAAGAAGTGAATATTCGGAACGAACTTCAGATCAATCTGTTACCTCATACGGATAATCTTGCTCTCTATTCTACCCGAGGAACATCTCGTGGTCGCTAAGCTTCTGGTCGTTCTAATTGTGGCCAAAGAAACTCATTTCACCAGCCATTTTCTGCCAGTATCAGACCTCCGTCACCATCCGCATCTCCTCTTGCTCGATCCATCTGTCAAATTTGTAGTAAAACTGGTCATACGACTCTTACATGTTGGCACCGATGCAACTTACAGTACTAAGCAGCTCGTCGTGCCCTTCTCACACAGGCATCTGCACCCAACACAAAATGGGTTCTTAATTCGGGTGCTTCAACCCATCTAACCTCTGATGCCAGCTACCTTCAACAACCACTTCCCTATCAAGGTATTGATTCAGTTTCCACTACCAACGAAATTCAACTTCCCATACAAAATAGTGGACAGGACATCCTACCTCTTCAAGATACCAATCGTAAGCTTTTTCTTTGCCACTTATTACATGTTCCTTCACTGTCTCACAACCTCCTCTCCATTCATAAACAAACATCCGACAATTGTTGTACTATTTCTTTTGATGCTAATGGCTTTGTCATCAAGGATCTCTTGGACAATCAAGTTTTAGCTCAAACTAATTCCTCTTTATGTATCTCTTCTTCCCCCTTTCTATGCACTCATTATAATGTGGCAAAAAGCCACAAGTTATCTTTTAATCGTGTCATGAACAAAACTACTCAACCATTTTCTCTTATTCACTATGATGTTTGGGGCCCTGCTCATGTTTCTTCACTTAATGGTTATAGATATTATGTTATCTTTATTGATGATTGTACACGTTATTGTTGGCTATTTCTCATGCATTCCAAAGATGAAACCTTATCCAAATCACAGGAATTTACTAAACTTGTTAATACACAATTCAATGCTCAAATTAAAATTTTTCGCTCAGACGGTGATGGTGAATTCACCAGCCATTCTTTCAAACAATTTCTCCTCACTCAAGGCATTACACATCAGTTTAGTTGTCCATATACTCCCGAACAAAATGGTGTTGCTGAGTGTAAGCATCGCCATCTTTTGGATACAACACGAACTTTGTTACATGCCGCTAGTTTACCGCTTCAATTCTGGGCCGAGGCTTTACAAACCTCTAATTATATCATCAACCGACTTCCCTCCAAAGCCATAAACCTTCAAAACCCATATAAAATGCTCTACAACTGCATTCCATAATATAAGCATTTCAGATTTTTGGGCGTTTATGCTTTCCCTGGTTCAAAGCTCTCTCTCCGAGCAAATTGCACCCTCGATCTAGTGAGTGTTTATTTCTTGGATATTCTACTGCTCACAAGGGTTATCGATGTCTCAATATGCATACCAAAAAATTACACATTTCTCATCATGTCATTTTTCATGAATAGATCTTTCCATATGGTTCTCTTTTAAATTCATCCAATTCTTCATCTACTAACTCCTCCATTTCTCCCCTCCTCTTAATTCCCACCTCTATAATTATCCCTACTTCAACAGCTCAACATTCTGCTGCACCCCATTCTCCCATTCATTCTCATACATAGTCCCTCCACAATCTACTTCTCCACGAAATTCTCTTCCTTCAATTTAGTCTCCTTCCAATGACCTGCCACCAACAACTCTTATTCCTCCACCTATACACCCTATGCAAACCAGACTTTGTTCTGGCATTTTCAAGCCTAAGCAAATCTTTGATTTGTCAGCCATTGTTTCTCTGCCACCAACTCCATCTAGTTACAACCAAGCAGTTAAATATCAAGGGTGGCGAGAAGCTAAGTTTGATGAGTTCCTTGCTCTTCAAAAACAAGGAACCTGGTCCTTAGTTCCACCACCAATGAATGCTTCAATTCTTGGGTCTTAATGGATTTACAAACTCAAACTCAAACAGGATGGCCAACTAGACAGATATAAAGCACGTCTTATGGCTCAGGGGTTCAAGCATGAGTATGGTATCAATTTTAAAGAGACCTTCAGTCTAGTAGCAAAAATGCCAACCATACGCATTCTTCTCACTATTGCTCTCATCCGAGATTGGTCGGTATTGCAACTTGACATTTCAAATGCATTTCTTCATGGTGATCTAACTGAAAATATTTACATGAAACAACCCCCGGATTTTACTGATGTTAAATTTCCACATCATGTTTGTAAGCTTCATAAGGCTATTTATGGTCTCAAACAAGCACCTCGGGAGCAGTGTACAAAGCTTACAAACTTTTTACTTGACTTCAATTTTCATCTTAGCAAACCAGACCCAGCTCTTTTTCTATATTCTATAGCTACAACTCAACTTTATCTACTTATTTATGCTGATTATTTTCTCTTGACAGGTAACAATTCCCAGCTATTGCAGCAGCTCTTAGACAAGTTAAAGTCTACTTTTTCACTCAAGCAGCTGGGGAATGTGTTTATGTTTCTTAGCATACAGTTTTGCCGAACACATCATGGCTATTTTCTTCACCAAACTCATTAAATCCAGGAATTACTACACAAATCAGGTCTTGAGAACTGCAAACCTGCTCCAATGCCAATGTCACCTCATTCTTCTCAGCAAAAGTCTTTGGACGTTCCTTTTCCTAATCCTTCTCTTTTTCGCAAATTGGTTGGGTCATTGCAATATTTAACCATCACTAGACCGAATATTGCTTTTGCTGTCAACAATTCATGTCAATGCATGCATGCTCCCACCAATGACGACTATCAAGCACTCAAGCGCATATTAAGGTACCTTAATGACACTCTTACTTATGGACTTCCTTTGCTCCGTGGCAATCTTTCCATTCGTACCTATGTTGATGTTGATTGGGCTGCTGATACACTTGATCGTAAATCTGTGACTGGATTTTGTACCTTTCTTGGTCCCAATTTAATCTCCAGGTGTGTTAAAAAAAAGCCTACCGTTACAAAATCTTCTATCGAGATTGAGTATCGTGCATTAGCTTCAGTCACTTCTAATGTTATTTGGCTACGCCGTCTTCTCAATGAATTACAAGCTACTCAGTCCTCAGCCACCAGAATCTTTTCTGACAATACTTCTGCAATGGCCCTTGTTCATAATCCTATTTTTCATGACAGGACCAAACATATTGAGATTGATCATTATTTTATCAATCAACATATCTAGTCACATGCTATTGAGCTACTTCACATCACTTCAATTGATCAGCAAGCCGACCTTCTTACCAAGCCGCTGTCCATCTCTCGCTTCCAAGCTCAACGTGACAAATTAACAATTCAACACTTAGATTATTAACTTGAGGGGGGATGTTAGCATACGTGCGCCATTATCTGTTTTAAGGACCACTAATACAGGCGCCTCCACTTCCTTTACTCATATTATTCCACTGTATTGCTCAGCCTATTTCTAACGGACTCTGACAGTCCTAACTACCTGTTTTCTCTTGTTGTTATATATTATCATGTAATCGTTCCATGAGAAATGTAGGAAACTGAGCTAAAGTAATTCCTGATTGCTTCTTCTCTGTTCTTATTTCCCTTCTCTGTTTTTCTGCATTCTAAAGAGTTTTTCAAAATGCATGCTTGACTAAAAGCCCATTCATCGAACAATGGTGGCAAAGTTGTAGGTTTTAGCTCATGATTTGTGCATGTTTGTGTAACATTTCTACACACCTTATTATATGTCCTCTATTAGGAGAGTAGCATGTCATGAGTTCAAGTCTTATGTTCAAAGCTTTTTTCCTTTTTTTTTTTAAGTTGTTATGTGAAAAACTCACGAAAACATTATACTAATCCTTTCAAACGATATAAGTACTGAAACCTTGAAATATATATAATAATATACTCAACAAATCAAACCTTTATTCATTCAATTTTTTCCATTGTCCAAACTATTTGAGAATGGTTAAAATACCATTTCTTTAAACTTTAGTTCTCATTTATTTTTAAATGAAAGAAGAAAACATAAATCGATGCATAATACTGTTAAATGAATAATTTGAAATCCAACCAAAGCCACAAAATCCCTGCTTCAGAGCTCATACAACGGTCAAATTACCAAGACAATAAAGAACGAAAAGAGAAGAGAATCCATTAAATCAATCAACGAAATTCCTTCCTCAACATGACGGATACGCGGGCATGCACCAACGCCTCGTCGTCATTGTTTTCCACCAAATCTGCAGATCTCTTCTTCCGGTTGCAGCCAAGAACATGAATTCTCGAAGCAGAAGAGAAAGAAGAGAGATCGGATTGAGGAGAGAAAAGATGAAAGTGGTTGTAGTTGAAAAGCTGGGTAATATCTTGCAGGGGTACCCTTCTCCTCCTCTTCCTTGGGCTGCGCTTCTTCTTTATAATTCCATTGATGAAGCTGTTTCGGGCACTCAGAGGGCTAGGAGGAGCGTTCTCTTTGTTATTGAATGAGTACAAAGATAGAAGACCCATTCTTTTTCTTCCACCTCTGTTTTCTTGCAGTCTTCCTTCGAAGGGAGGGGAAGAGAGAGTTGGGTGAGAGACGGCAGAGATGAAAGATCTAAATTTGTAGAAAGGAATTGGAGGGCGTTTCAAGTTTGGATTTTGGAGAGATGATAGAGAGAGAGAGAGGGAAGTTGAAATTGACGAATCTGTGAAGAGGGAGAAATAATGGCGAAGCGGGGAGGGATTTGTGTTTTGCGGGCGAAGGAAAAAATGGAGAAGCTGTGGAGGGAGATTTAAATTTCTGAAGGCAGTGATTCATTGGTGGCCAAATTTTTTGTTTTAATCCTCCCGCCATGGCCCACCAGAGTACATGAGGAACGACTGACTGCCGTTCGTTATAATCAAGATTCGTGTAAGTACTGTACTGACGGTGATCCATCTTATTAGTTTTAAATTTCTTATGACTCATTAATGAAAAGATAGTCACAATGAATTTGAAAATTAATGGATAAGTTTTATAAATGAAAAATTCTTTAAAGAATGTGTTAGAATGTCCTAATCAAAAATGGCCTTGAAAATTTTCAAAGCGCTTGAATCTACTTTTAAATTAATGCAATATATAATTTATATTTTACTTATTTCAAAACAAATTCATTAGTTTTAAAGCTCAACCTAATTATTTTTTAGTCAAAATATTGTAACATAACTTTTTTCAAAGGAATTTGTATTACACTAATTTGATAAAAATCTAACATTTTTTAAGCTCCTCTTAATACAATTTATATATATCCTGATATCCTGACCCAAATTTTATTTAGCATTAATATATCAATATTTATTCATATAAAATTCATTTAATAGATTTATTTAATAACTAAATTATTTTCAATAAAATTTTAAAATAGCTTATCAATTTGTCATTTAGAGGTTGTTTGATTTATTGAAAAAAGAATTCAGAGTAAAATATATATAGTATAAAAGGAATGCATTTTATTTGAAATATTTGAAGTTATTTGAATTGTGTAAAAGAAATGCAAAAGATTATTTTTTTGTCTGGATTGAAGTAAAACAAATACAATGTAAGGTCAAATGATGATGGTGGTCGGCAGTTGCAGCGGTCGGTGGCGACAGTGGCAGACGGCAATGGCGATTGGCAGGCGGCAACTACATAGTTGGCTTGCGATAAAAAATGAATTTAGTCAAAATTGGACAAGTTTACAAAACATCAAAAATGAAATAGGGAGTGAAAGAATTCACAAAAAATTTACAGTACGTTCCTTTTTCATCAAACTAAATACTAAAAAAATTAAAAAGCCATGCATTTCGAATACTTTGTATTCATTTTTCATCAAACCAAGTAGCCCCTTAGTCAACAATTTCTCCTAAGAAGTTGTTTGGTTTATGAAAAGTAATATAAATTATTCCAAATGCATGGATTTCAAAAAATTCCAATATTTTGTTTGATGAAAAAAGAATGTAAAGTAAAATTTTGATAAATTCTAAATTCACTATAGTTCATTTTTTATGTGTAGAAAACTCACCCGTTTTTTACCTAATTCTAAATAAACCGCAAGCTGACTTCACTGTCTCCGCTAGCATAAGTAGGGCAATATAATCCGCCCTCAATAATGTTGAGAATAACAAAAAAAAATCTTAAATAATTATAAAAAATTATTTCATTAGAAATACCCTAAACATAAAAAATGGTTAATGGTATTTATTTTCTTTCAACACAGTGTTCAAAATATAAAATATATTTAAGCAATAGGCTTATCATAAAATAATTTTTCCCCTTAATGTCACTCATTTTTTAAAAGTAAAAAAAAAAGGTTACTAAGTTTCGCTCTTCTTTACATAGGCAATTTGTCAGCCCAACATGCCATAATTGAGCCTAATTAATGGCTTTAGGGTTTGGGAAAATGACATTGGAAGAAGAAACCGAGAAACCCTAAGAAATTATGTACTTCATTTCAATAAGGTAGTATATGTAGTGATACAACAATTAGTTTTCCTATGACAGGGACATTTGGCTCGGAAGTCTGAGATGTTTGTGTTGGTTACATTTGGATGGTGGAGATTGTGACGGATTAATGTTTAATGCATCAACTTGACCCTTAGCATTTTGAAGTATATGTTCGAAGAGAGAGATTTGGTGGATATATCAGCAATTTAATCCTTAGTTGAGATATGATGAAAGTAAATTTGGTTTGATTTGATATCATTTCGAAAGAAGTGATAATCAATCTCAGTGTATTTAATCCTGGTATACAAGATTGGATGGCTAGCGAGTGGCATAACAGAGAGGTTATCCTAGTAGAGGGTTGGGGTGACATGACAGGCGAAACGAACTTTTGAAGTAAGCATCAAATCATAATGACTATGAGGGGTAGTAAGATCCCTACATTCGATCTGAATGGATGGTTGTGCAACTACTATTTGTTTCTTTACACACTAAGAGACAAGGGTTATACTCAATAATGCATAATATTTTGTTATGAATTTTTTGTCCAAGGGATCACATGCCTATTGAGAATCATAGTATGCAACATCTGCTGAATCCGTACGCAGTTGCATTTGCTCTAACCCAGTTTGGTAAGATCAATGAAGAAAATTTTTCTACATTCATATCTTATGCATGTGTCTATGAGTGTTCTGCTTGCATAAATGGCTAATTGTTTAATTATTTTATTTATGTCTATAGTCATACTATAGTGTAAATACTGTGTATATATATTTTGATAAAGAATGAATAGAATTTTGTAGATGAGTTCATTGTCTGCTTACTAGAAGTAAATTAGAAGCTCTGTTGTACGTTTTAATTTTGAATAGAAGAAATCTAAAAAGTTCCTCGAAACTTAGATTTTAAGCTGGCTTATCCCAATTTAACATGGTATGACCTAACTATCTGTGGGTCATATCGTGTTAGGTTATGACACAACTAGTGTTGTAGTTTCCAAAGACACCTCTACATTGGGTAGAAGTGAATCAGACCCTATCGCATCCCCTAATGTTAGCAAGAGCCAAAGGGAGATTTGATGGGATTTTAGTTTAAGTGTTGCTAGCAACCTCTTGAACTAAATTAGTTTCCTTACCACATGCTACTTAGTGCAGATCATTCGTTCTGAGAGGTTGTAGATTTGTGTGAATAACAGACTTGAAAACATGATAAGAGGGTGGGAGACTATTGAGAGTGTAGTGGATGGCATATTCTGCATCTAGTTTGGAACCTATGGTTGCAACATCATCTACTATGTCTTTTTGGGTTTATGGATTGACGTTCCATTAATATATTATTAAGCTCATTTATGAGCTAGATGAAGCAGGGTTAATTTATGGCTATAGTCAACAATTGATTGTTGGTTAGATATTTGCACAGAAGTTTAGCGTGAGAACATAAGGGAGAAGCATGGCATATATTGTGGCTTATATGCCAAAGGCAAAGTTTTGATCTACAAGCATCGATTGAACATATTGGAGGTATGAATTAAGAGTTAGTTCTTCGATGATAGTGAGTTTATTTGGAAATGACATTATGGCGTCGAATTAGCCTTCACTTCCGTTTGTGTGAAAGTGCTTTATTATATAGGATCTATATGTGGGGTGATTAACGGGGGTTAATTGTGTGGTAACGATGCTTTGATGTTTATCATAATGAACTTTAGTTGGGAAGGACTAGTAATATCGCTCATTGGTTTGGAGAAGATGTTACCTCATTGATTTGATTCATATGAAACCCAACATTTAATTTATTTTATATATTAGAAAAGATGGAATGATTAAAATAGAAGAATTGTAAAATTATGAATAAAAAATGAAAATTTTCTTATATCTTAAGAGATTTTCATACAATTTACCGAATAATTAAAAGAAAATATATTATATATAATCTCTACATAGATCAAAGGAAAAAGCCCACCAGCACATAATAATTTCTCCTAAAATTATGTCATCCCAAACTATTACATCATTATCGAATCAATCGTATGCACTCCTCGAATATCAAAATCATCAACTCCATCTCAGATTTGAGCACCTTCATAAGAAACCTTCATTATTAATATTTTTTTTTTTCAAGAAAATTTTTAATTTTTATGCAATTTCTAATATTGCCTACATACCCTTGCAATAAATCAAACATGGCTGATGGCTCATACTAGGTTACTATTTTTGTCAATACATAGAATATGATAATGACATAAAAAACCTTATATTATTCATTTTTACAACATTAAAGACTCATAACTCTATCACATTTAACTTAAATACCATACCCTCTAATTTTTTGAGGCTATGAAGACAGAAACGTGGCTTGGTAATATAACTAAGGTAGCATCAACATGTGAAAGCAACTGACTTTTTTGAATGGCCTATTTTCAATCGAGCTTTGCCTTTGAAGACATGCCAAAGCCACTTCTTATTGATAGAAAAAGGAGAGACAAATCAGTGGAGAGCACATCCATTTAAATAACAAGCCACTTATAGCTGGAAATTTCCCTTTTTTTCACATTAATATTACCTAAGATATAATATTCCAAGTCACGACATCATCCAAGTGCTTGAAAACTGCACAGCACTTGGAATTTCCCTTTTTGTGTTTGGCGTATTTACATAAAGTTATACCATCTATACTAAAATTTTCCATCTACTGCACCCTAGCTTTCCATTATGTTTTTGCCAAAGGCCCGCCGGTGGACTAATCTTTCACATGTTGTCGTTCTTGTTAATGTATTTCACACAGCGAAATATTATTGTGACTTCCTCGCTTCTTTATCATTGTTCATGTGTTGCAGGTCTTGTTGATATTCTTCCTCTTATGAGATCTTTTCGCACTTCTCTTCTCCGTTGTCGAGGATATCAAGAAGGTGAGAAGTAATGGAGTGATAGTTTTTGTAAATGGAAAATTTTAGAAGAAATACTTTCTAAGTGTTATGCATGTAAATCCCTTGTTTTATTTTCTTATCCTTTGATATGTTTGAAACGTATAATCTTATTCTTATTCTTTTTGTTTTATTAAGAATAATTGTACATTTAAGTGGTTTAATGTGGCAAATAAATATCAAATAATTTCCGGAAAATAGTAGTCCTTGATCTGAACTTTGAAAAAGCGCAGAGATTATTCAAAACTAATTAATATGCAAAAATATTAAGAATTAATTCTTTATAATAGACTAAGGCTTCATTTGGGATGGCTTTCTTACTGCTTCTCAAAGTAGTTTTTTAGTACATAATTTTTAATTTTTATACTAGAAAGCTGCTTTAACAAGTAGTAAAAAAGCCATCCCAATGAAGCCGGAACAACTTTCTTATTGCTTTGATTTTCAAGTCATAATCATAATTTTTATTTGGCCACTATTTTTCACTACTTCCAATAAATTTTTATACTATGAAGCAACTTTCTACAGCAATTTTTTAAAAAGTTACTTTCTATAGCAATTCTTTTAAAAAATTACTTTTTCTACCGCAGCTTTACATTCACTTTTATAAAAAATTATAATCATCCCAAATAAACCGTGAGTGGAGAGGTGATTTTGAGAACCGTGTTGCATGTTAGCTCTAATAATCATATTGGAGGTGAATTTCCTAATGAAACTCTTTGAGCATTTATGAGAAACGTACCAAGTGGTTATCGTTATGACCCAACAAGTATAAGATCTATGTGGCCTCTAATAGTCTAATGAACAGATGGCTGCAATTATGGGCTCATAGCTTTTTTTTTTCTTTAGCCTAGCAAACTAAGTAGACCTTTGATTGATTTATCTTTTTAGTGGACTAGTCATGAAAGTCAAATAAAATTTCATTTTTGAAGATGAAATTATAAACGATCGTTGTCAATATTTGATAGAGTTGATTTTTATTTGGGATTCTTATTCTACTTTGAAAAATGCAAGTCTACATAAAATTATTCTTTTTAGGCAAGTTTTTAGACAAGATAAATTAAGATTTTGTTTGGGATAATTTTTTTACTGTTTTCTAAAATAATTTTTTGATACACAATTTTCAATTAAAAATTTTTTGTATGATATAGCTATTTTAAAAAATAATAAGAAAGCTGCCCCAAACAAAATCTACTTTTGATGAGTCTTGACTAATCAAGATTTATCAACGATTGTTTTAGTTGTTAGCTCAATCATTTTTATTCGTTTCATTCAAGAAGTGTGATGTCTGTTCATTAACGTTGGCAATGAGCTTTTGCTGCTAATCAAGAGGTCTTGAATTTGAAGCTTGCGTATGTGATTGCCTTAAATGACTCAATTGGGAGGCATATGTGTCATAAAGATTTTCACGTAATGGTACATAATGTTTGGTGGAGTTTATTTATTTTGGGGGAATCTAATTCTCCCATGGAAGTAAGCCCCAATGTTTAATTATATCATACGTAGAATACCAAAAAATGCTTTCGATGAATACGACATCAGCTGGATCTATATGCAAACATGTTCAAGTTTACAACATGAATAGGCATTGATAAACATTTGCTTGCCATTTTAATTTTGATAATGCAGGGCTTATAGTTTATGTCAATATATCAAATCTAAGTTACAAGCAAAACTGATATTCATTTTTAACTTTCTAAAAATGATAAACAAATGATTTAGTAGTTTTGAAAGAATTTGTTGATGTTTAACTTTTAAATAAAATTTAGCCTAAGAGCCTAAATAGAAATATCAATAACATTGCTGAACATTGTGGGTAATTTATATGAAAAATGGTATATCTCTAATTAGTTTTAAAATGCAATGAAAGTGAGCATGCATTAAAATGGAGAAGGTAAGGTAGTAATCAAATAGAATCTTACCCACTAAGATCTATAACCTAGCATTCCATGGGACTGTGTGTAACAACCTAAATTTTCATAAAACAAATTTATTTAAAAAATATAAAAATCTGTATTGGAGCACTACGGCGCTATTAGTAATTCTGGATCTAACATGCACCGCATCAACGCTGGAATGTTGGGCACCCATGGCGATGGGCACTGAAATGTGTTTTTAATGTATTGGAGCGCTGCGGCGCTGTGCTTGTGAATGCATTGGTCATGGAAAGTGCTGCCCCAACATTGGAGACTTTGTTCTACAGTAATTTTGAATCTAACATGCAGCGCATCAGCGTTGGGATATTGGGCACCTGCAATGTTGGGTACTGAAATGAGTTTTTAATATATAATTATCTTAATTAAGATAATTGACTAAAAGTAAATATATAATTATCTTAATTAAGATAATTGACTAAGCTTGATTAAAGAGATATAAAGTGCTGTAAGAAGCCTGATTAAGCATTAATATGAATAGGGCTGCAAACGAACCGATCTGAGTATGTGAGTGTTCATGTTTGAGTTCATTTATTATTAGCTTGGTCAAGTTCAGTTCGTGTTTGATTCGAGCTTTGTTGTTTGTGTTCATGTTTGGTTCATTTAAATTAATGATGTTCATGTTTGGTTCATATTCAATTCATGTTCAGTTCGTTTAGTGTTTATCAAGCTTTAAACAAACAAGCCTTAACGAGCTATGTTCGTAAATATATTTAGCGAATTTATTTACACTATCAAACAAGCACGTTCATGAACAAATCTAATGAGCACTCTTGAGCTATCAAATTAGCAAGATCATGAATATATACATAACTAGTATTTTTGAACTACCATATAAGCTCATTCACAAACAAATGATCTTATATTTATTTATGAACATCTTACACAAACAATCTAGAAAACATTGATAAATGTGAAATGTCTTTTGTTTATGAACAAATTTATTCTATTGAAGGTATAAAATAAAATGAAATTAAATTTATAATAAAAGGAGTTGTTTATTTAAATTGAAAAAATAATTAATCTATATGAATATATTTATCGAGCTTATTCACGAGTTCTAAATCGAACACTAATTGAGCTTTTATCGAGCTTAATGTCGAGCTTGTTCGCGAGCTTCAAATGATGTTGTTCGTAAACATAAATAAACCGAACACATTATTGATCAAGCTTATTTATTTAAGGATCAAGTATTAAAAATGTTGTTCAAGTTTGTTTGTTTAGTTAGTTAAACGATCACAAACGAGTTTTCAGCGAACCGAGCAATGAGTAGCTCGTCGAACGTTTGGTTTGCTTGTAGCCTTAAATATGAATATTGATACATAGTCAAAAAATTATCTTGATCGGGTATGAATCTCGAGGCAAAATCTAGCTGGAAACTTTTAAAAATTAAAATTGGGACCATCCGAACTCCGATTTTGGCAAACTTATAGTCGAACTGAACGTGTCAGAAATATGAACCCAACAACACCAAATCTATAAATAGAGCCCCCTCTCCTCCTTAAAGAGGGCACCTAATCCTAAGGAGAAAAAGAAAGAGCTCAAATGGGTCCAAATCAAGGGTCTGAAGCACTATTAGAAGGTTCAAACTATAATTTGGATTAGCAAACGGTCTTCAAATGTGACGTGCTTATAGTCAAATTGAGCGTCTCGACGAGACGAATCCAACAAGCCTAAGATTGCCAAAACCAATATCTCTAAGACCTTCAAATTCCTAGGCAACGGTCCACGATCAAGGGATTCAACATCGGCCGTCCATTCAAACCACTCCCTAACTACCCTTGATCTTCCCCCTATTTACGGGCCATGCCACTCCTATAAATCTATAAATAGAGCCCCCTCTCCTCCTTAAAGAGGGCACCTAATCCTAAGGAGAAAAAGAAAGAGCTCTTGCCTCCTTGCTCCTCCTAGACCACCACCGGAGTTCCGCCGGACCACCGCGTGACGCTAGAGTTTCGCCGGACCATCACCTGAGGCCCTGCACTCTGCCGGACCACCACCTGAGGCCCTGCACTCTGCCGGACCACCACCTGAGGCCCTGCACTCTACCGGACCACCACTTGAGGCCCTGCACTTCGCCAGACCACCACCTGAGGCCTTGCACTCTTCCAGACCACCAGCTGAGGCTCTGCACTTCACCGAACCACCACCTGAGGCCCTACACTCTGCCAGACCACCACCTGAGGCCCTGTACTCTGCTGAACCACCACCTGAGGCCCTGCGCTTTGCTGGACCACCACCTGAGGCCCTGCACTCTGCCGGACCACCACATAAGGCCCTACACTTTGCCGGACCACCACTTGAGGCCCTGTAGTCTGCCGGACCACCACCTGAGGCCCTGCACTCTGTCGGACCACCACCTAAGGCCTTGCTCCCTGCCGGACCACAACCTGAAGCCCTGCACTTTGCTGGACCACCACCTGAGGCCCTGCACTTTGCCGGACCACCACCTGATTCCCTGCACTCTGCCGGACCACCACATGACGTCCTCAACTCCGCCGGACCATCGCTTGACGCCCTGAGCTCCGCCAGACCACCACCTGACGTCCTCAACTCTGCCGGACCACCGTCTAAGGCCCGGAGGCCCAGAAGTCTTCCAGATCACCGGGTGACCTTGAAATTCTGCCAGTGCGACATCGAACCTTCACATACCCCCGACTACAACCATACGGTTGACATTTGTAATATGATTGCCCTCAAGGATGAGTCAGCTCGTTGTAACCTACTCAAATTTTAGTGAAATCACTTTCAACTAGGCTATGCCCCGTGGTTTTTCTCCTTTCCATGGTTTTTTACGTAAAAATCTTATGTTCTCTGTGTGTGAGCTGGATATTTATACAACGCTAAGACGTAGGATTAATACTCTATCGCCGCATATATTCTAGCCCATAACAAATATAAACATATGTATATTATAAATATAAATATATGAGGATTAAATATATTTACAAAATTTTAATATATATATATATATATATATATATATATATATATA
The DNA here is from genome assembly GCA_019925795.1 of Dendrobium chrysotoxum. Lineage (NCBI taxonomy): Eukaryota > Viridiplantae > Streptophyta > Magnoliopsida > Asparagales > Orchidaceae > Dendrobium > Dendrobium chrysotoxum. Next base: position 88,688,198 of record CM034314.1, on the reverse strand, counting down.
TATATATATATATATATATATATATATATATATATAAACGTATTAATATAAATATAATTTATAATAATAATAATATTTAATATAATACATAAATTAATCATATTAAAAATATATTATTAAAATTTATAATTCATATTATAATAAATTTATAATACACATAAAAAAAATTTTGCTGCCCAAATTTGTAGCCAAACCAACCCAAATTTGTAGCCCAACTCAGTCCAAATTCATATTCTAACTCGTATAATTTTCATGTAGCTTTTTTTAGTCCCACAACATGAAAGAGTTTGAGATAGTTATCTTTAACTTTTTATATAGTGTAAAGTAAGCACAGCTAACAGCAAAATATGTATGCGAGATGACATGTATATATAATGATTGAATTCATCTTCATATCTAATAAAAATATTTAATAAATAAAATATTCTATTTTGATTTAATTAAATTACAAATAAATACTTTAAATAATCAAACAGTTTTATTAAATTAGTATCGGTTCAACGATTTTTGGGTTGAACTGATGATTCAAACTGGTTTGAACCAATTTAATGCAAATACGATCTTTGAAGTTGATCGGACCGATAACTAGACCAGTTTACGACTGAATCACCTAGTCTGGTCTGATTTTTAAAATATTGGTTCTTCTTATAATTCAATTAACATCCAATATTTATTTACAATTAGATCGGACTAATTGCATTAAGGAAAAACAAATATAAATAATAGAAAAATATCATTATATTGCCTAATATTTATATTCTACTACAAAGTCTAAAAGTCCAAAATAGCATATATAATTGCCACAACAAGTTACAAAAGAATATATAAAATCAAAGAGCTGATAATAAAATTAAACTATCATTATTGTCTAGCCTTATGTTGCAGGCTATTTATCTTTATCTGAAATTATAAAAAATTAAATAATGAGCACATAGTTTAGCAAGTAAGCAAAACTTACCATTGGATTCAATGCAAGACAAAAAAAATTAATATGAATGCCATAATTTTAGTTCATATCACATAACAATCAATAGTCTATTAGTATAATTAATAAGAAATCTATAAAATATGTATCAATCAACAGTAAAACCAATATGATTAAGAAAACCAAAAGAGATCTATCAAAATATAAAAAAATCAATAAAAATGACGATCAATGGGCATATTATGCTATATTGTATCAATATCAATATTAATTCTATCAATATGACTTCGGTTCTATCTATCAATCAGCCTAATAGTTTTATATATCAATTTGCAAGGCAAGACATCTAGCTTTAATATGTTGTTTTCATCCTTCCACCCCAATAGTCACTCAATTGTTCATCAATCTTTAATTTAACCCTAACTATTGATTAGTTGGTCATCTATCTCTATCTTATCATCATTATTTATTATCTTAAGTCAATACACATATGACTTTTATTAATCATTTAAGTGTCATCATCCTCTATCCATTGGCAAACTTCAGTTAATCAATTATATGATACACCTAAGATTACACCACAAACTTTTTATTTAAAAGAAAGCCTATCGGTTCACCCTCATGCATAAGATATTATATTTTAAAAGCCAACATGTATTAATTATTGTGTTAAAAGCCAATCTTCCTTATTTATATGTAAATGCCACCTAATTAATATAAGTTAACCCTTAAAATATTAATACCTTGTACAAAAAGGTGGGCCAATGGGTTTTCCCTAAAATAAAAAGTTTATGGTATAATCCTTGATGTTAGCTTGTAACTGATTAATTGAATTATGTCAATGGGTAGATAGTGGTGACACTTTATTAATTTATTAGAAGTCACCTGTGAATTAATTTAAGATTTATTAATAATGATGGTATGATAAAGATTGATGACCAATTGGTTGATAGTTGGGATTAAGATAAAAATTGATGACCAACTTATTGACAGTTGGGATTAAATTAAAAACTGATGATCAACTGGTGGACAATCATGGGTTAAAGATATTAAAAATATCATATTAAAATTAGATGTCCGCCTTGCTAAATTTCATATTGTTATGCATATATGATAGCATACATAATTGTATATATAATACGATAGATATATAAATGACATATACGACAGATGATAGATAAGATAGACAAGTCGGATGATAGATATGATTAATGATTAATGACAGATAAGATTGATAACTGATAAGATTAATGACACATGAGATTAATTGATTGATTGATGACAAGATTGACTATATCACATGATTGACATGTAGTTAGACTAAAGGGTATATATATATAATGAGGATATAAATGACATGTATATGATATGATTGCATATGAAGCACAAGATATATTGATTGCTACATGCCCCCACAGTTATATGCTTATTATTTTTGATTGATGCATTGACCTCAGTTGTAGATATTGGTTACTTGTTAGGCTATATGCAAATTATATGATTTTTTACATGTTCTCAGGCAAGGATAAGGATCTTGTAGATTAAGGTTGTTATGAGCTACGAGTTAGAGTTTCTTTATGCATCTATTGGTCTTTCTTTTTCTTTTGAAGTCATGGTGTGTTTATCATGATAAACTATTTATACTTACTAAGTATCATGGCTATTTTAAATATGTTATTTTGGGCTTAGAATAATATAAATATTTAATGAATGGTAATGCATTTATGCTTTCTCTTATTTATGCAATTTGTCCAGCTCTAGTTGATATGTGAAATGTTTAGAATGATGCAATCCATTAAACATTAGATCTTGGGGTGTTACACTGTGCTCACAACACATTAGATTTCACAAGCCTTTATTGAAATAGATATTCATTATATCAAATGAAAGAGTTATTTCATTAGCCTATTATTACAACATTTATTAGATTAGTTTTAAAATAAATTCTTAAGTGTCTATTACATCAATATTAATGGCGCATTGTAGATCATTAAGTAAAACTTTACAAGAAAATAAAGACAAAGAAATGCAAGTGTGTGAGTCTACAACCTACACAACTTTTCTAATCACAAAGTAAACTTTAAAGTTGTGCGATTAGGAGGGTTAAGTGAATAAAATCCAAGAATGTTATTTAAGTGATATGAAATAGCCTAGAGAAATGTGAGAAAAATCCAGGAGTGAATTCACCCTTTGATGGAGGATTTTAGTTAAGTGATTCTAGTTTGTTGTTATATATTATCAACTTTAATGGAGGATCTCAACATTTTAACCTTATATTAAACAAACTTTATTTCCTTCATTGAACTAACATATATCAAAATTATAATAATTGTTGATATATCGTCAAAAAATCATCTTGATCGGGCACGAATCTCGAGGAAAAACTCAAGTTGGAAACTTCAAAAATTATTTCGGAGACCATTTAAACTCCGATTTCAGCAAACTTATAGTCGAACTGAGCGTCTCGGAAATACGAATCCAACGACACCAAATTCGACTCAATCCGAGCCCAAGTGAGTCCAAATCAAGTACCTGAAGCACTGTTGGAAGCATCAAACAGCTATTTGAGTTACCAAACGGTCTCCGATTTTGGCGAGCTTATAGTCGAATCGAGCGGCTCGACGAGACAAATCCAACGAGCCCAAGGTCGTAGAATTCTGATATCATTAAGACCTTCAAATGCTTGATAAACGGTTCACGATCAAGGGATTCAATATCGACCGTTCATCCGGATTACTCCCTATTTGCCCCTGATCCCTCACATATTTACGGGCTATGCCACTCCAGAAAAACTATAAATAGCCCCTCATTTCTCTTAAGAGGGGACCCAAGCCAAGAAGCCAAGAAGAGAAGAAGAGAAGAGAAGCCTAGGAGGGAACAGCTCCTCCTCGACCACCGCCGGAACTCCGCCGGAACACCGCCGGAACTCCACCGAAACACCGCCGGAACTCCACCGAAGCACCACCAGGCGCCCGAGGGACGCCAGAGCTCTTCCCGACACAGGAGCAACGTCGGAATTCTGCCCGACGCCGGAATTCTACCCGACGCCCGAGTGACGCCGAACTTCTTTCCAAGTGACGCCGGAATTCTGTCGGACATTCAAGCGACGTCGAAACTCTGCTTGTCCTTGTAACTGATACTCATTGTAATCTGATCGTCCTGAATTTAAAGGACGGATCAGCCTCGTGTACTTTAAACGACACTAGTGGAACTCTTTCAACTGGGCGTGGCCCCGTGGTTTTTTCCCTTTCCAGGGTTTTCCACGTAAAAATCCTGGTGTTACTATTTCAATTCTGTTTGTGTGCTGAATATACGTACAACGCTGAGACGAAAAATTAAAATCTATCGCCGCGTATATTTGAGTCCGCAACAGTTTGGCGCCGTCTGTGGGAACTTTATCCCACAACTTCAAGTATTGCTACGATGGTCAACAGGCGTAGCAGTCGCCTCATAGGAGCCTCCCGCTCTCACTCTCATCAATCCAGAAATCAGTCTATGAATCATAGACATCCGATATCTGCCTCTTTATACCCGAGGGGCAAAACGCACCTGGAGAGGGGACCTCGGGACCCTCCCTAGAAGAGAGAATTCGAAAGATGGAAGAATCTCAAAACGAGATCCTACAACTCTTGCGAGAGACTCGACAGCCGACCCTAGCACCTCAGGAGGAGATTCTTCTCCCTCGAGATCCACCCCGTGTCGAACATGTTCAGATCGAACATCTTCAGGCTGAGAATCATCTTCCTCCACCCAGGAGGCGTTCGCAATCGCGTCAAGAGAACGAGCTGGCTGATACAGCAAGTTCTACCCATCCTCCACACACAAGTCAGCAATCTCGCCTTCCTCAAGACCTCCCTGAGGAGCTAGCCCAACCTCACATTGCCGAGCTCCCTCGCAATGTCCTACGTCACGAACTGCGACGATTAGTCCGGGAGGAATTCCCTACATGAGGCATAAGGCAACCTCTTCGTCAGTGGGACTTCCAGGAGTCATCACCCCTGACAGAAGCCATTCTTCAACACCCTATTCCGGCTGGCTTTAAGCTGCCAAGCATTGAATCCTACGATGGGACATCCGACCCGTACGAGCACATCGACCATTACAGGACCATCATGCATATTCAACGAGCTTCAGATGCACTCCTTTGCCAGGTTTTCCCTGCTACTCTTAAAGGACAAGCTCGAACATGGTTCTATTCACTCCCCGCCGGAACGATCCCCACATTTGTCAAATTGGCCAAAGTATTTGTCGAACAGTTCGTAGCCAACCGAAGAATTGCTAAGGATTCTTCTCACCTTTCTGGGATTCGTCAGAATGAGGGAGAATCATTGAAAGAGTACTTTCAGCGGTTTTCTATTGAGGCTCGACAAATCCCAGGAGTAGACCCAGAATTGCTCAGAGGGGTCTTTCTTGGAGGACTTCGTCCTGGCCCCTTCTATTCGGCACTCATGCGCGATACTATTCACTCATATGCCGATCTGATCCATCGTGTGGAAGCACAGATATCAGCAGATGAGGCAATAAACGCTCACAGAAAATAGTTCGAGCAACCCACTGGAAAGCGCAAGGGAGCACCCGAAATGGACAATTCATTATCACAACGGAAAAAGTAAGGGAAGAGCAATCTACCTCCTAAACCCCCACTACCACGACGAGAACCCCGACGGGAGAGGGAGTACACTCCGCTCAACACATCTCGAGCAAATGTGTTGATGGCGATTCAAGATCAGGACAAAGTGAAGTGGCCGCATCCTTTGAAGCCGAATACAGGAAACCAAGATCAGTACTGCCACTTTCATCGTAGTCGTGGCCACACTACTGAATCCTGTAGGCAACTTAAGGAGGAGATTGAAAGACTCATCCGTCAGGGCTATCTTCGATAGTTTATTGGGAATCCACCTACCCGAGGAGAAACTCGTCCCACTGGGGGGAGAATCAACCACAAAGACAGCCAGTGAATAACCGGATAACGGTTGGTGAAATTGAAACAATCGCAGGAGGCCCCTTACTATCCGACCAAGTCTTTTTAACTGTGGAAGAAAATCCAACTCCAAAAAAGGCTCGTATCGATCATTCCATCACGTTCAATGATTCCTACTTGGAAGGAGTAAAAACCCCCCATCAAGATCCGCTTGTCATAAACGCAGGCATTGGTGACCCGTGTTACAATGTCAAAAGAATTCTTGTAGACAACGGAAGCTCCGTAGATGTCCTATTCTACTCTACTTTCCTCAACATGGGTCTCTCAAGAGAAAAACTTCAACCTGCTGCAGGTCCTTTATATGGATTTGATAATCGACCTGTACAAGCAGAAGGAATAATCAGTCTCCCGGTAGTCCTTGGAGAATTTCCTCGACAGAGTACACACTCCATTCAATTCATCGTGGTAAAGTCAGAGTCAGCTTATAACGCCATCTTCGGGAGACCGCTCCAGTCAATTTTTGGGATCATCGCATCCATTCCTCACCTCAAGCTGAAGTTCCATACCCCATCAGGAGTCGGTGTAGTATGCGGAGATCAACAAATAACACAGACCTGCTATCTTAGGCAGATCAAGTCTCGTCCGACGATTACCCTGAGCATCGAGGATTTTGATCTACGGAGCGAAGATATTCCTCAGAGAGCTTCCCCTGTGGAAGACCTCACTACTGTATCTATCTCTGAAGAGCATCCTTCAAAGACAGTGCGAATTGGATCACTGCTCTCAGATGATGAGAAGAAAAACTTTACAGCTTTTCTACGAGAAAATCAGGATATTTTTGCATGGAGTCCAGCGGATATGCCTGGAATTGACCCCGAAGTGATCGTTCACTCCCTCAAAGTCAATCCAACGTGCAAACCGATTATCCAGAAGAAGAGAAACTTTGCACCAGATCGCCAGCAAGCAATTGAACAAGAAGTAGATAAGCTTTTAGAAGCTAGATTCATACGAGAGGTGCACTATCCTACCTGGTTAGCAAATGTTGTCATGGTGCGGAAGGGAAGTGGAGCTTGGAGAATGTGTATAGATTACACTGATCTCAATAAAGCTTGCCCAAAGGATAGCTTCCCGCTCCCTCGCATCGATCAATTAGTTGATACCACCTCTGGTCATCAGATGTTGAGCTTTATGGATGCCTACTCCGGCTACAACCAAATAAAAATGAATCCTGCTGATGAAGAAGCAACAGCTTTTCAAACAGACAAAGGATTGTACTGCTACCGGGTGATGCCCTTCGGGCTCAAAAATGCTAGAGCAACTTATCAGCGTCTCATGAATAAAATTTTCAAAAGCCTTATTGGACGTACTATGGAGGTGTACGTAGACGATATGTTGGTAAAAAGTCTGGAAAAAACCCAGCATATCTCTGACCTGAAACAATGTTTCCACTTGTTAAGGCATTACAATATGCGACTCAACCCCGCTAAATGTACTTTTGGAGTCGCTTCTGGAAAATTTTTAGGGTTTATGGTAACCCATAGAGGAATCGAAGCCAATCCGGAGAAGATCAAGGCACTAAGGGACATGGTGCCGCCAAAGAACATCAAGGAGGTCCAAAGGCTGAATGGGAGAATTGCGGCACTATCTCGTTTCCTGGCACGTTCAGGAGACAAATATCTGCCCTTCTTCAAGATACTTAGAGGTGCTCGTAGCTCCGGATTTCAATGGACAGATGAATGTCAAGAAGCCTTTGAACAATTGCAAAAGTATTTGGCATCCCCGCCACTACTTTCTAAACCAATACCAGGAGAGAGATTGTATTTGTATATGGCTGTATCTATCCAAGCCATTAGTTCAGTTCTGGTCCGAGAAGAAAACGCTATACAACGTCCTATCTACTACGTTAGTAAGATTTTATCTGAAGTAGAAGGACGTTATCCTTTGGCAGATAAGACAGCATTGGCGTTAGTTTATTCCGCCAGAAAACTACGCCCTTACTTTCAAGCCCATTCAATTGGAGTTTACATGAATCTGCCGCTAAAAAGCATTCTGCAAAAGCCAGAAGCATCAGGCAGGCTTGTTAAGTGGTCTGTAGAACTCGGAGAATTTGATATCCACTACTTGCCTAGACCTGATATTAAATCTCAAGCACTAGCAGATTTCATAGTTGAATGCACCGTTCCAGTATCTGATGTACAACCGAGTGCTTCACCTTCTTCTCCATGCTGGATGTTGTACGTCGATGGAGCTTCAGGGAGTTCTGGGGTTGGGGCTGGAATTTTATTAATCTCTCCACAGAAGGTTACCCTGGAGTACGGGCTTCGACTCAAGTTCCCGGCAACCAACAACATAGCAGAATACGAGGCCCTTGTTGCTGGGTTAAGACTAGCAATTGACTGTGAAGTCCAGAACCTAATAGCCCACACTGATTCCCAACTAGTCACCTCTCAGGTGGAGGGGGATTTTGATATTCACAACCCACAATTGGCTCAATATTGTAGCATTGTAAGGCTACTCTTAGCCCGTATAGGGGAGCATCAAATCATACATATCCTCCAAGAATAAAATGCAAGAGCAGACGCTCTTTCTAAACTTGCTACATCAACAACGGGGGACATCTATAAGAGAAGATGTATCGAGGAAATCCACTTTCCAAGCATTCAAGGTCCATGGGTCATACAGTCAATTGACGAGCCAAGAGAGATGTCTTGGATCGAACCCATCTTATCTTTTCTGAAAGATGGGATACTACCCGAAGATCCTATAGCTGCAATACGACTTCGGAGACGAGCTGCAAATTTCACCATTATCAGCAACGAGTTGTATAAGCGCTCCTTCATTGGGCCGTACCTCAAGTGTCTCCCACCATCAGAAGCTGATTACGCGCTTCGGGAAGTTCATTCAGGAGTATGTGGAGAACATCTGGGAGGAAGAGCGTTAGCTTACAAGATCATGAGACAGGGATTCTATTGGCCTACAATGAAACAGGATGCACTTGAATTCACACGAAAGTGTGAAAACTGTCAACTGCATTCTAACCTCACTCATACACCCGCTCTGGAGCTTGCATCCCTTCAAAGCCCCTGGCCTTTTGCCCAATGGGGGATTGATATAATGGGACCTTTTCCCATAGCAACTGGACAGCGAAAATTCATTATTTTGGCTGTAGATTACTTCACCAAATGGGTGGAGGCAGAACCTTTGGCGAAGATTACTGAAGCAAATGCCAAGCAATTTTTATGGAAGAACATAATATACCGTTTTGGCATTCCCGCAAAAATCATCACTAATAACGGCACACAATTTACTGGGAAGATCATTACATCTTTTTGTAGGGATTTTCACATTCAGCTCATTCACACAGCTGTTGCCCATCCTCAAACTAATGGGCAAACAGAGGTTACAAACCGAACAATCCTGAAAGGACTGAAGACACGTCTAGGGAAGGCCGGGGGGCAATGGGCCGAAGAACTCCCCAATGTCCTCTGGGCTTATCGGACCACCGCTAGAACTCCTACAGGAGAAACCCCATATAACCTTTGCTTTGGTACAAAAGCAGTCATACCGGTTGATATCGGAGTTCCTAGCCACAGAGTTCAGACTTTCGACTTCAAAAGTAACGAGGAGAAGCTTAGAGAGAATTTGGATCTCCTCCCAGAAGTAAGAGATGAAGCCTCACTCAGAACCGCTGCATACCACCAAAGAGTTGCCCGTCACTACAATCGAAGGGTGAAACCTCGCCCTATCACTATTGGGGACTTAGTATTACGAAGCATTGAAGCCGCTGGAAAAGGCTCTCAGCGAAACAAGCTCTCCCCCCTCTGGGAAGGTCCTTTTTTGGTAACGGCTATGGTCAAGCCTGGAACCTTCAAACTGAAGGATGCTGGTGGAAAAATGCTTCCCCGAACTTGGAACGTGTGCAATCTTCGCAAATATTATCAGTAGGAGTTGATACTGCTATCCGTCTAAGTGTTATGTTTGTCTTATATTTTATCTTCTCCTGTAGTCGTATTATAAAATTTTTCGTACATCCCTTATGTGTTGATTATAGAAGAACTTTTTTCTTGTATCCCTAAGTTATTCTAGGGAACTGTTATCTCATATTACAAAGCAATATGATATTCACTTCGTCGTACTAATGTTTCTTCTCTCCAAACTCTTTTTCTGTGATTCGAGAAGTACACAATCTATATTGTATCTCAATCACTGAATGATCAATCCTAGGGGGATTTGATCCGATCTCTTCCGCACAGGTTAATGTCATCAAGCAAATGCTTTGACTAACAACCCCGGATAGGTCAAGTATCCTAGGAGGATATCTTGAATATCAAAATCATTTGATGATCAATCCCAAAGGGAGTTGATCTGACCTTTTTCCGGACAGGTTAAGGGTATCGAGCAAATGCTTTCACTAATAACCCCGGATAGGTCAAAATCTTTAAAGAAAAGGAATGCCTCACATTTGTTCAAGTCAAAAGAGAGCTCACTAAAGTCCAAACTGAAGTAAAACTGAGTAAATTTCATTTGCATGTGAGAAAAGAACATCAACAACATCTTTATATATCACTGAACATCAAGTACACCAGATAGAAACATCAACATCGAGCATATATACAAGCACTAGAAAGAAAGCAAAGAGATACAAAACTACATCAAAGACACCCTATAGAATCTCAACATCATCCTCGTCCTCCTCCAAGGCAAAAGCTCGCTGCAACTCACTCTCCAGCTCTTCACCACCAGAGTCTGAAGAAGCATCACTAGAAGCCTGGCTGGGAGTCAGTCCCTCGATCTCTGCTCCGGTCTTGCGATGTACTGTCCGAACACCCTTCATGAAGCCCCTGATGAAGCCATCCTCTGTGCACTCTGCCTCCAAGGCCTTCACCTCCACATCATAGATATGACTGCGAGCCTCCTGAATGTGGTCCTCAATAATGATCTTGAAAGCATAAGATTTCTTGAACTCCTCAATAACTGCTGATGGCAACTGCTGGGCCTCCCTCTCAGACAGAACACTCTGAAGCCTCTCATTCTCAGCCTCAAGAACTTGCTGAGCCTTTTCCTGCTGCTTGATCGTCGCTTGTGCCTCCACCAACTCTATATGCAGACGATCCATCCGTTCATTCTGAGAAGAGACTGAAGTAATCTTGTTCGCCAACTCAGTTCTGTATCCCTCAAGCTGATCCTCCACCACCTTCATCTCCTTCACTTTACTGTCATATTTCTTCTTGTACTCTCCCTGAAGGTATTTAACCTTCACAAACTCTTTGTTCCAATCATTCAGAGTCTTAGTCATCTCAAGCTTGAAATCAGAGTACTGAGACAAGAAAAATATCAGAAATATATTCCTTAAGAAATGTAAAAAAAAAAGGGAGAAAAAGTGAAGGAGAACTCACCAACTCCTCAGCCCGTCGGCGGCCGATGCACTGATGATTTAACACATCCTCTGGGATATATGACTTGGATGGAGAGGCTCGCGGACCTTTGCTAACAACTGTCAAAACTTCATCTGCCCTCTTCTTCCTCGATGCCTGCAAACCTTCCTCGCTCCCTGGTCGCTTGGAGTGGTTCTTTTGGGGGACCACTTCTGGAACTCTAGCAGACTTCTTCAACATCTGAGCATGTGATCTCCCTGCTTGAGTAGATAATCCGACCTTGAACAAGTACTCATCATCTACATATCTACTCAAGTAACGCACCTCGTAGTGTAGAGCATCCAAATCAGGGAGTTTGAGTATCCTCAGCAAATCTTCTGCTCCGATATGAAGGGGGACAGGAAGCTCTTTCAACTTCCCCCACTTTTCCTGAAGACCCCAATCATTCTGCACATAAAAGAAGTTGCTAACCCAACCTTTCGAGGGGTCTCGAGTACGGATGTCCAACCACTTGGACCTGAATGAAATGCGTCCCTGCGCATCGCTAAAGAGACGCCCCATCCGAGAAAGGCACTCTGAGGAAAGTACCACTCCGCGGTCTCTGAAAAGCACGATCAGGCCCATCACGATCGACATTGCCCTGTAGGAGAATTGAGACAAGCATACCCCGCAAAGCGTTAGAATGTCGATCAGTTCGGAGGAAGGAGGAAATCGTAGTCCCGCTCGCAGACTAAATTCATACACCGTCACATATCCAGGAGGAGGAAAGCAGGCACGATCAGTTCTGGCCGGCACCTTCATCACTAAATCATTAGGAAAATGAAACTTTTTCCTAAATGAAATGAAGGAGTCCTCAGTGACGGTGGAAATCACATCGTCGGCCTTCGGCGCCTTCTGGGCCCTCTTTGGAACTTCAGACCGTTGCGCAGGACGGTCTTCTGAAGGAACTTTAGAGGAGGCAAGATCACCCATTTTTGCTTCCTTCACTAAAGAGGGGCGCAGATCTAAGTAGGGAAAATCACCTACGAAAGACTGCGGAAAGCCTCCGAAGTAGGAAGAAAAAGGGAGGAAGAACGGGGGGAGGAAGGGAGAAAGCCGCTAACTTCTGCACAAAAAGAGGGGCGCCAAGTCAAGTAGGGAAAGTCACCTACTTAAAAATGGCGGAAAGCCTCAGAATGCCAAAAGCTAGAAAGCCAGAGGAAGAAGGGAAGAAGGGGCGAGTTTCTACTAGGCCTTGGGGGGTCTATTTATAGTTTTCCTTAAGGGGGGGAGGATTCCAAAATTCTATTAAATTCCCTGAAATTTTTCAAAATTTTCGGAATTTTTTGGGATTTTTTCAGAATTTTTCGGGCCCCATTTAAAAAAAATAATAATAATTTTTTATTAAAAACCGGCCGGCGGTTTCCCTAACCGCCGGCCAAGAGGCGCGGCCAGCCAGACCGCGCGGGCCAGGCGCGGGCCGAGGGCGGGTCGCGGGCGGGCCAGCGCAGGCCGCGGGCGGGCCCAGCGCGGGCCGCGGGCGCTCCGGCGCGGTTCTGCGCCGGCGGCGGCGGCGGCGGCGGCCGGCCGGTTCGGCCGGTTCGGCCGCCTACCCATTCCCGGGCTCCGATTTTGGACCCGGACGGTCCAAATTCGACGTTTTTGGGGTCCCCGGACACGTTTTTCGACGTTCCGGACTCAATTTTGACACTTTCGGAGCTCAACGGGGCCTCTATGGTTGGGTTCGAGCAAACATTTATTTTTTGGAACGCAATTTTTTGCGATTCGGCCAATGTAAAATACCGGAACAAGTATTTTCGGACTCGTGGAGCTTCAACGTCCGAAAATAGGGGGGCAACTGATATATCGTCAAAAAATCATCTTGATCGAGCACGAATCTCGAGGAAAAACTCAAGTTGGAAACTTCAAAAATTATTTCGGAGACCATTTAAACTCCGATTTCAGCAAACTTATAGTCGAACTGAGCGTCTCGGAAATACGAATCCAACGACACCAAATTCGACTCAATCCGAGCCCAAGTGAGTCCAAATCAAGTACCTGAAGCACTGTTGGAAGCATCAAACAGCTATTTGAGTTACCAAACGGTCTCCGATTTTGGCGAGCTTATAGTCGAATCGAGCGGCTCGACGAGACGAATCCAACGAGCCCAAGGTCGTAGAATTCTGATATCATTAAGACCTTCAAATGCTCTATAAACGGTTCACGATCAAGGGATTCAATATCGGCCGTTCATCCGGATCACTCCCTATTTGCCCCTGATCCCTCACATATTTACGGGCTATGCCACTCCAGAAAAACTATAAATAGCCCCTCATTTCTCTTAAGAGGGGACCCAAGCCAAGAAGCCAAGAAGAGAAGAAGAGAAGAGAAGCCTAGGAGGGAACAGCTTCTCCTCGACCACCGCCGGAACTCCGCCGGAACACCGCTGGAACTCCGTCGGAACACCGCCGGAACTCCACCGAAACACCGCTGGAACTCCACCGAAGCACCACCAGGCGCCCGAGGGACGCCAGAGCTCTGCCCGACACAGGAGCAACGTCGGAATTCTGCCCGACGCCGGAATTCTACCCGACGCCCGAGTGACGCCGGACTTCTTTCCAAGTGACGCCGGAATTCTGCCGGACATTCAAGCGACGTCGAAACTCTGCTTGTCCTTGTAACTGATACTCATTGTAATCTGATCGTCCTGAATTTAAAGGACGGATCAGCCTCGTGTACTTCAAACGGCACTAGTGGAACTCTTTCAACTGGGCGTGGCCCCGTGGTTTTTTCCCTTTCCAAGGTTTTCCACGTAAAAATCCTGGTGTTACTATTTCAATTCTGTTTGTGTGCTGAATATACGTACAACGCTGAGACGGAAAATTAAAATCTATCGCCGCGTATATTTGAGTCCGCAACAATTGTAATCATTATTGCTCTTTGGTATCGCAATTTATATGTGATTAAACAATGTGTTTGCACCCATAGAAAATTTTGATCTCTCATAATTAAATAATTCATGTTTTAACCTTCATAACATAAAGGAAAAATCTTTTGGATATTCTCCAATCTGCTTCTTTTGATTTTATCATTGGAATGCTAGAAAGTAATGAATCCTTTATCTCAAGTTTTAAACTAGCTTCTCTATTTTTAAAAGTAACTATTTTCTCATTAAAATATGAATTATGAAATGATATAACATTAATTTCTTTAATCTTTTCATTTTTCACATTCATGTATAGAAATTAATTCAATATTTCATTTAAGCCCAAAATATCATTATTGAGATATAAGTTTTCTTTAAAAAAAAAATATTTGCATCCATTTTACTGAAAAATAATTTTTTATAACTTCTCAAAGGCAACAAATAATTTATCAAAAAGTGCTAACAATTCTTCATGAGATAATTCTTTTATCTCTTTGCCCTTTGTGTTGGAGTAGATGCTTGAACATGTAAAAGGAGGTGCTTCTATTTATTCTTTCTTTTTCTTAAACTTGGGCTACAAAGGACATGGATTCTCCAATGATATTCTTTTCCTTTATACTCTTATTCTTTTTGTGGAGACTAGGAATGTAACTTTAAGATTTAGTTCTTTAAAACTTCGTCAAGTTAGTCTCGCATATCTAAACCCTAAATCTATGCAAATTAAACAATGAAAACATCAAGAATATTAATATCATCCTTTGAATATTAAAAAAAGTGAAAAATCATCTAATAAATGAGCATAATTAAAATAACTAATACACTTAGCCATTAGATATTTTAATTCAACTTTATCAAAAAAATACATGATAAAGAGTAAGCATTTAAATAAATATCTCATACTTTATACATGATGGATATAAAAAATCTTAACTTAAGATTCTGAAAAAAATCAAAATGGAATAGATTAAGAATTAATGGATGGTCAATAATTTTCTTGAAATAATATGGAAGAATTTACTATGGAATATAAGTATCATAACCCTTTGGCTATTCAGCCAAAAAGAAAGGCTAGTTTTTTCATATCAATTTGAGACTCTAAACACACTAAAGGCACACAAATGAGGAGAGGAAAGAGGAGTGAGAGAGGCAGAGAAAGGGGGGCGGGGGGGGGGGGGGGGGAGAGAGAGAGAGAGAGAGAGAGAGAGAGTTTGGTATGAAGAAGTACTTTAAATGCTTGCTAATTGATACTCTCAAAATAAATACATGCAAATAGATAAGTATTTAATTAAATAATTAAGCTAACACATTAGCATATAATTATATAAGTGTATAGGTAATAAGATGTACAATGGGTGAAAAGCTAATATAAGAGTGCTCAATTGATGTCGGACTCAATCATGCTATTCCATGACTTATATTCAATCAAACCGGCCAACCTATAAGTATAATCATACAAATATAAAATAGTGTTTAGTATAACATAAAGCAAGTGAGTGAATCATAAAACTATTAATCACATCGGTATAAATTAGCTTCACCACACAAGCTTGAATAATTAATTCACCAATCATCAAAGAAACACAAACCTAGTACCACATAAAGATAAGAACACTTATTAAGACTTATAAGATTTATAGTTGAGTAAATTAAGCTAATAAAGAAGTATACTAAACACCTCTAAGATATAAAGCACTTATCACATGAATCACCATATAGACATGTGATTCAACAAGCAAGAAAATTGATAACAAATGTAATTTGAAGTAGAAAACCTTAAAAAAAAGATAATTTTTATGTGATTCAGCAAGCAATCGATTTGTATCCATGCCTAAGTCATCCTGATAGTTAGGATTAAACTAACTATCTCCTAATGATAGAGAATATGTCTCCTTAAATTCAAAGTGGAATGCACCACATATTCTCATATGCTTGATGAATACAATAGCTATTATGAGCAAGGAAAACTTGACAACCCCAATTTATAAGATTTAATATATTAACGTAGTTCTAAGGAACATTCATGGTGTATAAAGGTAAAATCGAACTAATGAAGTCTTCATAATTTTTAGACTAGATTATAAAATAAAAAAGAATGAAATTACAAACTTTTCTCGTGAGAATAAAAGAGTGATCAACACAAGCAAAAGAATCAAGGAGCTTGATTAGACAAAAATATTTATTTTCCCTTAATTTTCACATAGGTACTTATATTATTTACATAACCCTTTAGTTTTTTTTTTCTAAGTATATCCTCTAATTATAAGAAATTGAATGGCTAAGAAAAATCCAAAAAATACTTAAAATGTTCAAGTATCCACCTCAAAAAGCATTCCAAAAACTCCAAAAACTAGTTATTTCTTGGTTGTAATTACGAGTTGAATTGAGCTCTCGATATTGTAAAATAGGGTTACGCATGTTGCATTGATTAGAATAATTTTGGGAGAAAATAACTAATGTTTTAGAATGTTAAATAATTTTATTTTTAATCAAAATTATAACATATAATCTGTATAATCATATGCAAATAACTTAATGAATTTAATAGAGTAGGAATAAAGCCCAAATTCTAATTTAAGCATAATATATTTATCTAATTTATCTAATTAATATATAGGCATCATTAATCTTTAAATATAACAATGAGAGCTACATTAAATTTGATTTCTGTGTAAAACTGTATGTTCATAAACTACCATAAAATTTTCAAGCAAAATATAAATTTAAAACCTATTAAAAATTTTACAAGATATTGATATATCATAGATCCACTTAATAGGGCAAAAATCATGGTGGAGTTTTTGAAGTATAAACTTTTAAAACTAAATTTAGGATTATTCAAACTCCAATTTCAGCAAACGTATAGTCAAGCAGAACAGCTTGATGAGAATAACCTAATGATATCAAAAGTGATTACGTCTGAGACCAATAAGCTTAAATCAAGCATTTGAAGTATGGTCAAAAACTTTGAGATAATAATTGAATCACCAAATGATCTCCAATCTTTATATAATTATAGTCAAAATGAGTATCTCAATAATAGAAATCTAATAAACTCAAGATCACTCAATTATGGGATTGCTAAGGCACTTAATTGTGAAAGAAAAAATTTTATCGAAGAAATTAATAAGGGATATGCGAAGAGTGTTTTGAGATTTTGACTAGGTCTACTAGAATGTTGCTCTTAAAAATTATAAATAGATTTATTACGAAAGGAACCTTAACTTAAATTTTAAGAAAACAAAGAAATTTAAAGAACTTTAGAGCTCTGACCAATGTTCAATAATGACGAGTTCCGCTAGCAACCACCAATGCTTGACTGCTATTGTTCGACAGTTGTGACCAATTTTTTGTTGTCTGACCAACATTATTTGATTAGCATCACCCAAGCATCATGGTCCATCTAATATCATTTGTCAATCAATTGTTGTCACATGACTATCATCACTCGTCCATTGTCATCCGACTACCATTATCTGACAGGTATAGTCCGGCCATCATTTCCCAGCTACCAACGCTCGACTAACATCATCCAAACACCACATCATGCTTCAATACTTCCCTAACATTCTCAACTACTACAAAAAATTAAACTAGTATATATACTATGTAATCTCCCCTTATCTTATATATAAATTATTTTAATTGAGTTTGTCCCATTATTTTTTTCTCTTTTCAAATCTTTTAAGTAAAAATTTTGATATTTCTTATATTCTCTCTTTTATCTATTTACATGTGGGATCTTCGTCTAAAGTTAAAATGTAAAATGCTCTCTATCGCCTAGAATTTTCTAACATGTACCATTTCTATATTGATTATCCTTAATTAATATAACTAAGCATAGCAGCACATAAATAATACATTTAATGGTGTCATTTGAAATATTAGCTCATATAAACTATTTCATAACATCATTAATTAATTATATGTTTAAATAATTTTCTTAGCATATGATTACTAATCATTATAGTTAATGCAAAACTGAAGAAGGGTATAAATAAAGTAAGGGATTGTTTGGATGGCTAAAAAAAGAAATGTAGTGTAAAAGAAATATAGCACAAAAAGAATAATTTTGAGTTGTTTGGATAAGTGTAAAGTAAATTCAGGCGATTTTTTTTTTTAAAGTAAAATGAATGTAGTGTAAAGTTTAAATATGATGACGGCCGGAATGTGACAACGATGGTGGTCGGCCGTGGTCGGTGGTGATGGTGGTGGTGGTGATTGCCTAGCGGCCAGTGGCGAGTGGCGGCGGCAGTGGTGGTCGCAGGGTTGCGGCCTGCGACGAGTGGCGGCGGCGGTGGTGACTGGAGGGTGGGAGCGTTGGTATTAATTACAAATTTCATAACCAATGCATGTTAAAATCCAATGCTAAAAATGTACAACAAATTTATAAAATATTACATCGACTTTAGAGCACCTACACCCTAAACTACTCAGTAAAATAACATCACACGACTCTAGAAAGTCTAATCGTATAGGATGAGACTAAAATCATATCATAGTTCAGCTGGTCTTGCAATAGTCCATTAATCTAATTATCTCAAGGATTATGTGTATGATTATACAATCATACATACGATTGTCAGGGGAGCAGAATAGCTAAAGATCAAATATTTTGACACTCAAATGAAAGCATCACATGTTATGTGACAACAAAAAGAAGATTTATTTTCAAAAACCCCCACTTATTTGTAAGTTATTTGCCTTAGCATATTTAGGCCTCATTTGTTTGGACTTAATTACGCCTTTTCCAGCTCGAATCAGGGAAAACGGTTACTTTTCTCCCTTTTTGTTAACACGGCTTTTCTAAAGTACAATTTCCTAAAATTCTAAATTTCTGCCGATCTTAACTGGGAAAAATTACTGCTTATTCAGTTTAATACCTGAGAAACGAAACGAAAAAGTCGAATTTAAGTTTGCGTACGCGTAAAAAAAATAGTGTAAACAAACAAGTATCAATTTTCTTAAATAATTTTTTTAAGAACTCCGTTTCATCAATAACTGCTTCTTTACCAACTTATGCAAAAGAATTGCAGGATCCAAACGAGGCCTTAATCAAGTCCTACAACCTTAACCGGAAAGTCAAGAATTCAAAACTTGATCTAAGCATGTGCATACATATTTGTGCTCCCCCTCCTCCTAAAAAAAGGAATAATAATATTATACTGTGAAAGTTACAATCTTCTTTTATTATCGAACTTTTGGAAGTGAGGGAGCAAGCTGGAATCTTTCGAGCGAGTTAATTCATAGACTCACAGACATCATATATAAAAGCTTTGAACTCAATACATCTTGATTGCAGGTCAATGTAGGCTTCATATGTGGTGTCACAATCATTAATGAAATAATTTGAAATGAAATTGATTACCATCCGATCTGTCTCAAACAAGTCCAAAATGTAAAAACTTTTTGAGCTCTTCAATGAAGATCAACTCATATGTATCAAACTTTACTTAACAAATCAAATGGAAGGAGACAAGAAGTCATTGATATTCAGCTTCATAACTTCCTTACGAAAGAGGTCTCAGAGCACCTTCCCATACATTCACATGGTTAATAATGGTCTTGGAGCCGGTCCCACCATTTTTTTTGCCAGGTAAAAGTAGAACCCACCCACACTGTCTTGTAGCCAACTTTAGCCCTACCAAGCGAAGGACACACAAATCTGTAGCTGGTTGTCGGGCACAACTTATCATCACTACAGGCAACCATTACTCTCACCTTCAACCCAACAATTACAGTCACAGCAGAATGAGTATAACTCTTCAAAAGTTCAAACTTCAAAGTAGAAAGAAAGCAGTAAAAACCAAAAAGTAGGGAGCAGTGGTGATTTACTCCTAGTGCATAGACATCACAGAAAAAACAGCGATGAAAAACCCCAAAAGCTGTAACAGGTCGCTCTCGCAATTCTAAAAAAACATGGATAGGAAGAGGAGGAGAGAGAAATAGGGGTAGGGGAGTAGTGAGTAGCTTTTGCGAGCAAGTAGAGAGGATCTAGCCATCAAGGAGCTTGGCTAGCCTCAACAGCGAAGTACTGGACATTGACGGAGGCGAGGTGGAAGACAAGGAAAAGTCATTTCTACTTCTCTTTTTTCCCCCTTTCCCTTTTGTCTCCATTAGTATCTCGTTTGAAGATTGTGCAGGGGGAGTGAGAAGTCGCTTGTTGGCATTTTTTCTGTGTCTTTGGGAGATGGGATGAATCAACTCATCTTTAATCCATCCTCCTATTGTTTGTTTTTATTCTTCTCTCTGCGAATACATGATGGCTTCTGGTTCATCTTACTGACCAAAAGTTGATATAAGTAAAGAGCCCTTAGTTTCTTTGTCTTAAGGGTATTAAGATGGAATTTTGATTTCGGCATCTGGGTAAGTAAGAATAGTGGGTTTGCTTTCCTACGCCAACATCTCATATTGTAATCTATCTCCTTTTCCATCTTCTGCAGTCTACCGTTAATGGTGGAAAAATGAGTGTTCAGCTGGTGATGGAACTGTTGCAGTTGAATGGCCAAGCTTTTCAAAAGCGCCCTAACTGGTATCAAGCACAGCAAGAGGATAGAGAAAAAGCCCTGTTCTTTTAAGAGTGGAAAGCACGGGAAAAGGAAGAGTAGCAGAGCAGGAAGGGGAGGGGGAGGAGGAGGAGGAGAAGAGGAATACGGAGAGCCTGGATCCAAGGAGGAGTCAGACTCACCTCCACCCAAGCCAAAGCGAAGGAGAGCGAGAAAGAGAGCTTCACCATCACCTGCAGCCTCCGTACTTCCCCTTCCCTTCTTCCTCTTCCCACTATGCTCGCTTATCGGAGAGGCAGCCGCGTGCGATGAGGACCGCCGCCAACGCTGGCGGTGGAGGCGAGATCGTAGAAGTACAAGGCGGCGGCCACATTGTTCGAGCAACAGGGCGAAAAGACCGCCACAGCAAGGTGTGCACGGCCAAAGGCCTCAGAGACCGGCGCGTGCGCCTCTCTGCTCACACCGCAATCCAGTTCTACGACGTGCAAGATCGACTGGGCTACGACCGGCCAAGCAAAGCTGTTGACTGGTTAATCAAGAACGCCAAACCGGCCATCGACCGACTCGCTCAGCTCCCTCCATGGCGCCCTCCCGACCCCTCACCGCCTCTTCCCGCCGCGACAGAAAAACCCCTCCTTTCTTCTGAAACCGGTGACTATGCTTCTGCTTACGGCTTCTGCAGCAGTTCCAGCTTGCTCCCTCCTTCGCTCGATTCAGATTCCATCGCCGATACCATCAAATCCTTCTTCCCAATGACCGGTGCCGCCGCTGCTGCATCGACCTCTTACCACTCAGCATTCGGCGGAAGCAGCAGCCATGCCGAGGATCTCAGTCTCTCTCTCCAATCCTTCCAAGATCCCATTTTTAACCAACAACAGAGCCGCACTGCTCCCGCCCATCAAGGCCTTTTCGCCTGTGCTGCTCCTCAGGCCTTCGAAGCCGGCGCTTCCACATGGCCGGAACCCAGCCATAGAGCGGCCACGTGGAATCTGGTTCAAAACCAATTTTTTACACAGTGGGGAACCCTTCAGTCCAGTAACCCTCCTTCGATTCGTGCAATGGCGGACCCAATCGCTCTTTCTTCCGCATCCGGTCACCAGATGCATCTCACAGCTTTCCGGCCGAGCTCAACCTCGCCGTCGCCAGTCTTCCGAACAGCCGCTGGCGAAGTGATTGGGTTCTCTGGGTACCATATCCCTGCACGAATACAGGGTGGGGAGGAGGAGCACGGCGGCGGCGTCGCTGACGCACCGCCCTCTGCTTCCTCTGCTTCGCGCCATTGATGGAAAGAAGTAAGAAGAGGGACTGAAACTCCTACTAGCTTCTCCTCATCAGGTGAACATCCGTCAAAACCTCCACTTTCCAATCATTTCCGAGCTAAAAGGTTGCTCTTTTCTTTCTCATGGTTAGATTTGTCTGGAATTCTTCGCCGGGTGAAGCATCTGCAACTTCTCCGGGCTAAACCAGTTCCTCTGTTTCTCTTTCCCTTTGGTGTTTATCTTGTTGTGAGGCTCTTGAAGCCATGTATCCGTACTGCTTTATTTTGTTTCTTGATGTTGCTTTTATGTTTCTCTACTGTCATTGTTGCTGTGCACTCATCTGCTGTGTTTATCATTGTGCTATTATTAAGAAAAAAAACCTTTTGCTGCTTCTCATTGCAAAATTATCTCTTTAAAAGACTATTCATGGCTGCTTTGTTTGGGAAAAGGAAGAAGAAGGTAGCTGAGCCTGAGAGGAGAGGATCTCGACTCTCGAGTGATGGAACAGTGGCTAAAGTTAGACATGAAAGCTTGATGTCACTTTCATGGTGACAAGGAGAGATCGAGCAGAGAGCCTTTCTCTATAATTGGGGAATGAGAAGTCGCTATCCTGGTTTCTTGGTGACTTGGTAGCTTTGTGATTTGCGTTTGAATGGAAAATGAGAATCTAAGAGACTAAGACGTGGTTTAGTGATTTGATTATGTGTTGTGAATGGAGACTGAGCTTGTCCTAATTAGAAGATTAGGAGAATAAAATAACTATTTTTGTGATGACTGGCCATGCCTTTCTTGTTTGAGGTGGCTGAGGATTGGTCTCTTTCTCCTACAGTGGAATATTTATTTGCTAACCCACTCAATTGATTCTGCTTTCGCCTTTCTTGTCCACTGTAACAGCCAATTGTTCTCCTAACTCGATATCTTGCTAAGAGGCTGTTCGTTTGCCAATAAAGTGGGTTGTTATATTAATTTTTTATTTATTTTACATATTTAATATTTATATTAAGATTAAAATGTAAAATCAAAATATGGTATTGAAAATATTTTATATCTCTTATTATTCTTGTAAATGAAATGTGCCCCAATTGATCTCATTTCTTTCTTATCTGTTGGAGTTTTTTTGTGCCATCTAACTTATTTCCTTTTGTGTATTTTTTTCATGTTAGCTTTTAGGTGTTCTTCTCTTTAGTCCTTGAATGACTTGTATTGTCATTGTTGTAGTCTTTTGTGACTATTTATAGACACTATAGACTATTTTAGAGAAGATGGTCAAGAAATAAAACATCTGATTTTCACTGCTCTCCCCCTCCCCTTGCCTTCCCTTCCCTTCCCTTACGATACCAAACTGATGCGGTGATCGTCGGAAAAATCGGACCTGCTTTGAAGGATTTTAACCTAATCCAAGGGAACAAGGAGACACACAAAGTTCTAAGGCTTCAAAGAGTAATATTCTTCATTTAATAATCTTTTCCTCCTACATTACTTAGTTTATATAAAAGCAAAAGAACATTTTAGAACACACACACCTAAGCTAACAAAGGATAAAGTATTCCTAAGACTTTATTTAACTAATGATGTCCACATCATTCCCTCTCTCTATCCTCCTCTCTTCGAAGAAGCTAAAGAGAGCTTCTCTTCCTCCATCAAAATCCTAAAATTATCACGGACTATAAAACAACCTCTAAGAGAATGACAAGCCGAGAATTTTGATCAATGTGAATACTTAAAGGATCACAAGCTACCACTTCTACAAATATCCAAACCAATTTCTAGATTACTTTGCATCACTCATCATATTATCTAGCTTATTAAAAAGCTTCATTTTTTATTGGATTCATATTTGCCTATTTGTCATCATAAATGTCACACTTCGAGTCCAAAAGATTGTACACACGGGCAATAGGAGATGTGATGAAGGGATATGAAATATATTTTGCACTTATAAGAAAAAATTCAGATACTATAATCAATACATATAAGAATTAACAATGAAAAATAAACTAACATTTCATTAAATCAATATAAATCATAGCAATAGTATATCAATGAATTAGAAAAAAATTAAAATAAATAAAAAGGAAACTAAAAGATTCAATTGCATAAATAAAATTACCCAAACATAAAAAATGATAGATATATGTTGTTTACATGAATAATATTTATTGCATTTAATAGTTGTAATATCAATGAGCAATAGATATTTCACCTTAGTCATGAATCCAATTCATAGGAGTTTGTGTGGTAACAAATCAACCAAAGCTATATCTATCACATGGTAATTTTGTTATGAATATTAAATATGATCTAATAAAATAAGAATCATAGTAGTTGAATAATGAAAATAGGACTATGTTAGTTCAATCACTCTGTTGGGAGAGCAGATATATTAGATCTAATTTATGTTAAAAAGATAGAGCTAGGCCTTAAAAAAATTTGATTAGAAAATATTAAAAATAATATTTATTTATTAGATTAAATAAAGTTTTGACTTCTAACAAATTATTATTATCATTGTTGCGGACTCAAATATACGCGGCGATAGAGTTTAATATTTCCGCCTCAGCGTTGTACGTATATCCAGCACACAAACAGAAGAGTGAAAGAAACACCAGGATTTTTACGTGGAAAGCCCTGAAAAAGGGAAAAACCACGGGGCCACGCCCAGTTTAAAAAATTCCACTAGTGTTGTTTGAAATACACGAGGCTGACTCGTCCTTTAACTTCAGGACGATCAGATTACAATGAGTATCAATTACAAGGCCAAGCAGAGTTCCGACGTCACTCGGGCGTCAGACAGAATTCCGGCGTCACTTGGAAAGAAGTCCGGCGTCACTCGGATGTCGGGTAGAATTCTAGCGTCGGGCAGAATTCCGACGTTGCTCCCGTGTCGGGCAGGGCTCCGGCGTCCCTCGTGCGCCTGGTGGTGCTTCGGTGGTGCTTCGGTGGTGTTCCGGCGGTGTTCCGACGGTGGTCGAGGTGGAGTTATTCCCTCCTAGGCTTCTCTTCTCTTCCTTCTCTTCTTCTCTTCTTGGCTTGGGTTCCCTCTTAAGAAAAATGAGGGGCTATTTATAGTTTTTCTGGAGTGGCATAGCCCGTAAATATGTGAGGGATCAAGGGCAAATAAGGAGTGATCCGGATGAACGGTCGATATTGAATCCCTTGATCGTGAACCGTTTATCAAGCATTTGAAGGTCTTAATGATATCAGAATTCTGCGATCTTGGACTCGTTGGATTCGTCTCGTCGAGCCGCTCGATTCGAGTATAAGCTCGTCAAAATCGGAGACCGTTTGGTAACTCAAATTGCTGTTTGATGCTTCCAACAGCACTTCGGGTACTTGATTTGGACTCACTTGGGCTCGGATTGAGTCGAATTTGGTGTCGTTGGATTTGTATTTCTGAGACGCTCAGTTCGACTATAAGTTTGCTGAAATCGGAGTTTAAATGGTCTCCGAAATAATTTTTGAAGTTTCCAACTTGAGTTTTTCCTCGAGATTCGTGCCCGATCAAGATAATTTTTTGATGACGTATCAATCATATTGATTTCATTTGAGATAATTTTTTTATTATTTTTTAAAGTAATTTTTTAATACAAAAATTTTTATACTAAAAAATTATTTTAAGAAAAAGTAAGAAGGAAGCCTAAGGTTACATTTTGGATGGCTTTCTTATTGCTTCTTAAAATAACTTTATAGTAAAAAATTTTAATTTTTATATTAAAAAGCTATTTTAAGAAGTAAAAAAGCCGTCTCAAATGAAACTAATGTTTCGTTTGGGACAACTTTCTTACTGCTTCTTAAAGCAGCTTTCTAGTGTAAAGCTGCTTTAAGATTTTTGTACTGTAAAACTATTTTAAGTAGTAGTAAAAAGCCGCCTCAAACGAAGCCTAAGGCTTCGTTTAGGACGACTTTTTTATTGCTTCTTAAAATTGGATGATTTTTTTATTATTTCTTCAAATGGAATTTTAATACAAAAATTTAAGAAGTAATATAAAAATTATCCCAAACGAAGCCTAAGTCGCTATATTATTCTCGTCTGGAAAAACGAACCTTGGATTCCGCGGCGGCATTCATCCAACCGAGCAAAACATCTAATGACCCGAATAGGTTCGCTGTCTTCCTTCCTGTTAAGGAGCAATTTATTTCTTATACTTTGGCCCCCGAATTTAAGAATATTCAAAGTTAGCGTGTTCGCATTAACTTCTTTAGGGGTGCCATTAAATTCGATATTTGCAAATACCTGATATTTGATTCATTAAATAATTTATTGTTTTTTGTTCATTTCTTTCTATAAATATAATATTTAAGCTAAATTTTTCGAAAAAGTTAAATTCAGATTTTGTTTGAGACGATTTTTTTACTATTTTTAAAATAAATTTTTTTATTCTAAAGAGCTATTTGAAGAAGCAATAAAACATCAATAAATGTATAAGCCATTACTCATAATGTGAGGATTCCAGTGAGCACTTCTCTTATGGGACAAATTCCTCTGGGTTGGTTTGACGGTGACGGCTCATAGAGGGTTTCGTTTGTAAGCAGCGAAGCAGAACGGATCGCCCAATGGGAATAATATTGCTCTATAAAATTCAACAGATTTGGTACGAAATGTAATTTGAAATTTGTTTTAACTTTCTCCAAATCTGTATTATTGATTGATGTGCAATTTAGTAAAATACAGTATGTGCAAAAGAAATTTCACTACATTCAATATCGACTTATTTGAAGGTAAGTCATGATTGTCCCATATTGATGCATCATTGGTGCATAAGTTAGGCAAATTCAGGCTTCATTTGGGACAATTTTTTTATTATTTTATAAATTAATTTTTTAGTACGAAAATTTCTTGAAAATAAGAAAAAAAATAATTGTCAAAAATTGTCCCAAACCGAAGCCTGAGAGGACTTAAAAATATTGAAGTTTTATTTAATAATATTTTAAATACATTTTTTTATGGACATAGGTTGTTTGACTTTTTCTTTCTATGATTGTTATTTTCTCTGGCTTTACTTAAGTGTGTAAGAACTTCATATACGATTAGGGGTGTCAAAATTGGATTGCGGGTCGGGTTTGGCTCAAAATTGAAATTGACTCGTTACTGTTTGACACAACCCAAACCCGACCCATTTTTGCAGACGGGTTAGAAATTTGAACCTGGACCCGACCAATCGGGTTTACGGGTTGACCCAACCCGACACAAAACCACACTGATTTGGCTGAAGAAGCGCAGGAAAGGGAGAAAATGGCTACCTTCGCAATGAGCGAGCTCCCTCCCGCCATTATCATCATTACTTCCAATCCAACAAAGAACGGCAAGTTGTCGTGACTTCTGCCCCGACAGGAAGGAACGGCGTCGAAGGAGGCGAAGAAGACTTTTATAGACTCGTTCAAAAATTTACCTCACGCACGAATGGGAGAAAATGGCTACCTTCGTAATGAGCGTCGAGCATCGTCAAAGCGTCGGTTAGGGCTCATGTAGAATGGAAAAAAGTCTTACGACCCGACAGGAAGGAACGTCGTCGAAGGAGGAAGGAACGTGCCACTGAAAGGTGGAAGCGTGGTTAGAGCAGGCGTGCGGAACGGCTTAGCTGTTTATACAGTTATACGCCTGGCGAAGCGGGTCAAAATTGGGTCCAAATCTGGTTTCGGGATAGACCCGATCCCGACCCGGAATTCAAAGCGGGTCAAAAATCGGAACCCGAACCCGATCTGTTCTTAGATCGGGTTGACCCTAACCCAAAAAATTCAGCTTAGATTCACGTCAGATTTTTATATCATGTCAATTTTTGACATCCCTATATACGATAAAATGCAACTATGCAGTTTCTATGTTGTCATATATTTTCTAAGGCATAACAACGCCGACGCCCTTTATCGGATATGCTTTACATATCCTCAATCTATTACATCCATCACAAGCAATATCATGGCATTTCCTTTTTTGAGTTTGGAAAGCAAGTCTTTTCCAATTTTCCTACATACTTTACCGTGCCCCCTTCTATTTGATGTGGATGGGTGTGAAGTAAGAAAAAAAATCAAGGGACAAAATTACCAAAACTTGTGTCTATTAGCTTTATTAATAAGGAAATCATTTATAATTTAAGATGACGCAAGGGTGATATGTCATATTTTTAAGTATTAATGATGGACTAAATTGTAATTTACTCAAACAATGATAAAATAATATAAAATTAATAAAAGGTTTAAGGGAATATTATTCCTATTTATAATATTAATGAAATAAAATAAAATAAATAAAATATATAAGGATAGTAATCAAAAGGCAACCCAGATCTGAGGATCATAGTCGGATGACAGAGGTCGATGGGATAGTAGTCGGGCGACGGTGGTTGGAAAGACCATAGTCAATGGACGACAAAGGTCGGAAGAACTATAGTCGGCAGACGACTGGGGCACAGAAGGACCGTAGTCGAGCAACTGAGGTCAAAGTGATGTGGATCAACCTAGGTCCCATGTGCTCCTGCACATTTTACCCTTGAGTGCTTATTATTACCACCTTATAGTACTATTTATTCAAGCTTATCTACTTTTAGTTAATATAGTACAAATACACTTTTAGGAGGTTACAACAGGGTATACGTGTATAGCAAAGGAGAATATATACTGCTATGTATTACCTTTTTTCAATATACTGGAATCCAAATTTTCTTAGCTATCTATTTCCTCTTGCTCGGAGGGCTGAGGGTCGACTTCTACGCCATAAGTGGTATCAGAGCGAGTGCTTCTGGGAACAATGGCGGAAGGAAGTAGAAACAATACCCTTGATGCGATTCAGGGTTTAGAAGCTTTGTGGGCAGCGCAAGCAAGCGTCACATGGCAAGTAGATGAACTATCTGTAGATTTCATACGCTTCTTCGCAGAAGTGAGGCGCGAAATGCAGCAACTCAGGGCAGCAACACTTCCGCAAAGGGGATTGCAACCACCAATCACGGCTACCATACTGACATTATTGGATCAGTAGGCCAGGGACGAACCCGCAAGGCGAATTCCAATGGCAATGCCTGCATTCTCCTATTTCAATGAAGAAATTGAACCTCGTCGTTACCCACGATGTCACAGATCATCTAAAGATGAAGCTCGTCCTTATTATGATCAGCCGAGGTGCCTTCCCGTACACCGTCGAGGGCACGATGAGTTTAAGGTAAAGCTAGACATACCTTTCTTTGAGGGCCGTTTGCACATTGAAGATTACCTTGATTGGGAGCGCTTTGTAGAAGTCTTCTTTGAATATATGGAAATTACACCCAAAAAATAGGTTAAGTATGTATCCTGTAGATTACAAGGAGGAGCCAGCGCCTGGTGGATGCAGCTAACGCAAAATCAGCGTCGAGAAGGGAAAGTTCCTATGCATAGCTGGTTTAGAATGAAACAGTTCTTACGTGGACATTTTTGCCCACAGATTATGAGCAAATGTTATACCTTAGGTACCAACATTGCCTACAAGGAAACCAATCCATTGGGGAATACAACGAAGATTTTTATCGCCTTAGCGCTCGGAATAACTTGAATGAATCAGAAAATCAACTAGTAGCCCGTTATATAGGCAGATTGAACGAAGCAATTCAGGAGAAGTTGGAACTTAACTCAGTCTGGACTTTGTCCCAAGCCGTTAATTTTGCCTTCAAAGCTAAAGCACGGCTGTAAAAAAGGAACATGAGTCAATTCTCTAGGAAAATGCCCTCATCATCAGTGTAAGAGCTGGCCAAAGCAACTACACCTTCACCAACCCAATTCACAAAGACTATTGGCGGTCCCTCTACAGGGGAGCAGAAGTCACAACTGAAACTGAAAGGCCCCATCCGTGATAACCCATATAGTAAGCCAAGTACACTTAAATGTTACAGGTATTTCCAACTGGGGCACAAATCAAATGAATGTCCTACTAGGCCTCAATTACAACTTCTCGAAGGAAAATCTAAAGACAGAGTGGGCATGGGTGGTGATGTTGAATTCTGACCTCTGAAAGCAGATGAAGAAGAAGTTCATGGAGATGAGGGAGAGGCGCTCATTTGTGTCCTAGAAATGCTACTATTAGCACCATGGAAAGTAGTAGACTCACATAGGCATAAATTATTTCGTTCTTGGTGCACTATCAATGGCAAGGTGTGCGACTTGTTGATCGGCAATGGGTGTTCAGAAAATATCATCTCAAAGGCAGCGTTCCAAGCATTGCACCTCAAAACAACACCCAATCTGCATCCATATAATATTGGGTGGGTAAAGAAGGGTTTGGATGCTGTGGTGGCAGACATGTACCGGGTTCCCTTTTCCATAAGCAAGCATTACTCATGTGAATTTGTGTGTGATATCATAGACATGGATGTTTGTCACATTATTCTTGGTAGACTATGGCAGTTTGACATAGGAGCAGTGCATGATGGGAGGTCCAACACTTACTCTTTGGATTGGAAAGGCAAGGAACTATGGATGCTTCCTCATTCCAGCAATCCGGGGATATCCTCCGATACAAATCACAGCACAACTTATTTCATCACCCGGAATTTATATCAGTCAGCCGAATCCAAAGCCATCCTAGCCCTTGTAGTAAAGGATAGTACCACAGTGAGTACATCTAGCTGCAATTGGCCACCTAAAATTCAAAAGTTATTAATTGAATTCTCTGATGTCATTCCAACTGAATTGCCTGCTACATTACCTCCACTTAGAAAAATTCAACACCACATAGAATTAATTCCGTGGGCCTATCTGTCGAACCTCTCGTACTACCGCATGAGCTAGAGGGAGCATACCATCCTCCGAGATCGTGGATGACCTATTGTAAAAGCAGTTGATCCAACCCAGTATGAGCCCATGCATAGCACCAGCTCTTATCGTCCCGAAGAAAGATGGATAGTGGCGGCTTTGTATTGACAGTCGAGTCATCAATAAGATTACAATTAAATACAAATTTCCTATTCCGCAGCTTAGTGATCTTCTTGATCGAATAGCTGGGGCCACCCATTTTTCAAAATTAGATCTAAGGAGCGGTTATTATAAACTACGGATCAGACCGGGGGACGAGTGGAAGATAGACTTCAAGACTAGAGAAGGCTTATACGAATAGAGGGTAATATTGTTCGGGTTGTGCAATGCTCCACTTACCTTCATGAGATTGATGAACGAGGCCCTCAAGCCTATCCTGGATAGATTTTATATGGTATACTTTGACGACATACTTGTGTTCAGTTCATCTTTCGTTGAGCACTTGGTATATCTTCACAACATCTTTGAGGCCCTTCGTCAACACAAATTATTTCTTAACCTTCCTAAGGGTGAGTTTGCAACTAGTACTGTCACCTTCTTGGGATTTGTGATCTCACCTATAGGTATACAGGTAGATCCAAGAAAAGTAGAAGCCATTGTGGAGTGGCCTACGCCTAAAACATTGTTTGATGTTCGCAGCTTCCACAACCCTGCCAACTTCTATCGATGGTTCGTTAAGGGGTCAGTATTGTGATGGCTCCCCAACTGATTGCTTGAAGGCACCTACACTTGTTTGGACACAATCCCAGCAAAACACATTCGATAACATAAAGATAGCCTTGAGCTCAGCTCCCATGCTAATCCTGCCAGACTTCGACAAACTATTCCAAGTGGAGACTGATGCTTCTTCTGTTGGCATTGGTGCCATCTTATCTCAAGAAGAACGACCAGTTGAATTCTTCAGTGAAAAATTGAGCCCAACCCATCAGAAATGGTGTGTACGATCAGGAGTTTTATGCCGTCATTTGGGCACTGAAACAATGGGAGCACTACTTGCCTCATCAAGATTTTGTATTGTGCAGTGATCATCAAGCACTCCATCACATCAATAATAAAAAATCTATAAGTCATATGCATGCCAGGTGGGTAGTATTCTTGCAGAAGTTCACTTTTGTATTCAAACATAAATCAGGAAAGACGAATTGAGTAGTTGATGCACTGAGTAGGCGAGCCTCCTTATTGGTACAGATGCAAACAGAGATCAATGGGTTAGAGATACTAGTTGAACCTTACAATGATGATGAAGATTTTGTTGAAATCTGGAAATCATGCTTAACCGGCCAATCCCCTGGTGACTTCTCAATCCTACCTGGGTACCTATTCAAAGCCAATTGCCTCTGCATACCGAAATCTTCCTGGAGACACATCTGATTTGGGAAATCCACTATGGTGGATTAGCCGCTCACGTAGGCAGAGACAAGACTTTTGCGCAGCTGCAACAACATGTTTACTAGCCTCATTTGCGCCGAGACGTTGCTCGCTAGGTTGAGCGATGCCCTATTTGTCAAGTTTATAAAGGTACTAGTCACAATATAGGACTTTACACCCCCTTACCAATACCCGATTCTATCTAGGAGGATCTTAGCCTCGACTTCGTACTAAGCTTCCCAAGAACTAAAAGGGGATGTGATTCTAAATTGGTGGTCGTCGACCGCTTTTCTAAAATGAGACACTTCATACCCTGCAAAAAGTTGTTCGATGCTAACAATGTGGCACAACTCTTTTTCAAAGAAATAGTTCGATTACATGGTTACCCCGAAGCCTAACTTCTGACCGCGACGTCAAGTTTGTCAGCCATTTTTGGCGAGAGTTGTGGAAGCATTTAAACACCAGCATTAAGTTAAGTTCAGCATATCATCCTCAAACTGATGGGCAGACCGAGGTTGTGAGCCTGACACTTGGGAATATGCTGAGGTGTTTAGCTCAACAACATCCTCAGCAATGGGAAGAACTACTAAGTCAAGCAGAATTTGCCTTCAACTCTATGCCAAACCGATCAACTAATCAATCTCCCTTTAGCATTATGTACGCTAAATACCCTAACAACTTGATTGATCTTGCAATTATACCAAAATGTAGAAGTACTGCAGCTTCCAAAATGGCAGAGCAATTCAAGACCATGTTGGAACAAATCAAAGAAAAAGTTCAATCTACTTCGGGCGACTACAAAGCTCGTGCAGATCTCCATTGGCAGAAGCAGCTGTTCTAACCAGGCAAACTTGTCATGCTAAGGATGCGCAAAGAACGGTTCCCCACCGGCACTTATACGAAACTAAGTCCTCGCAAAATTGGTCCCTTTCCCAATTCTAAAAAAAATCAATGATAATGTTTATATCATAGATCTACTAGGGAATACTAAACTTCGTCAACCTTCAACATTGCAGACATCTCCAAATACTACCCTCTAGATGACGATAATACCAACCTTCATTTGTTGGAACTGAATCTTTCCGACCTGAGGGGACACTGATGTGGATCAGCCCAGCTCCCATGTGCTACTGCACATTTTACCCTTGAGTACTTATTATTACCACCTTATAGTACTATTTTATTTCAGCTTTTCTACTTTTAGTTAATATAGTACAAATACACTTTTAGGAGGTTACAACACGGTATACGGGTATAACATAGGAGAATATATACTACTATGTATTGCCTTTTTTTTTAATATACTGGAATCCAAATTTTCTTAGCTATATGTTTCCTCTTGCTCGGAGGGCAGAGGGTCGGCTTCTACACCACAAAGGACCGTAATCAGCATACGACGAGGTCGAAAGAATCATAATCGACATACGATAGAGGTCGAAAGGACTATGGTCAGGCGACGATGGTTCGAGGACCTTGGTTGGGCAATAGAGGTCTATGGGATCGTAGTTTGGTGACAGAGGTTGATGGGATCGTGGTTTGTGGACGACAGAGGTTGGAAGGACCATAATCGGGAGATGGTGGGTCGAGGACCATAATCTGGTCTGGCAATGGTGAGGGTTTGTCGGTAGTGGTTCTTGGGCTGAGCTTTGAGATTCCTTAAGCTTTGGAGTTCTCTTAAATCTCTAGCCAAATTCCAAGCCTGCCAATTCCCTTCAATAGAATGCTACATGAGAAGTCTCATATTAATTCTCTTTATTATGGAGCATTCATTCTGCATTTAAGTGTCATAATGATATCCGAATTGAGCGATCTTGGGCTCGTTCGATTCATCTTGTCTAGCCGCTCGATTTCAAAAGTATACTACATTTGAATATCATTTGGTCAACCAATTAGTATTTTGAAGCTTCCAAATATACTTCAAGCTATTGATTTGACCGCATATTTGGTCAATTTTAATGTCGTTGGGTTTGTCTCATCAAGACGTTTACTTTGACTATAAGTTCGTTGAAAGCGGAATTCAAATAGTCTTATATTTAATTTTGAATATTTCTAATTGAGATATGCCTCTAGATTCATGCCCAATAAAGTCAATTTTTTGTGGCTTCTCAATAATAATAATTCTTATTTTCTATATATATCACAGTGTAAGCTTGGACCCAAACAATGAAGACCACAAACATGGATGGAACAAGAAAACCTCGTGCTCTCCAATGGTTTAACCCCCCGTCTCCTTCCCTTCGCGCCCTCTCGGGCGCTCCTGGCAGCGGAAGTGCGGCCAATCTTGTCTTGCTCAATTTATCCCGTCCTCGACTGCTACGTCGATCTCAACCTCTTCCATCTTCGCCTTCGACTCCTCCGATCAAATGAGGTCCCTCACGGCCTTTCCTCGTCCTCCGCTTCCCCTTGCGATAGCCACTTGCTGCTGCGCCCCACAACGAGACCATGATCGAGAGGTAAGTTTTACAATTATGCCTACTCGCCCTCTACTGCAATGACTTGCACCTCCGCTATTTGTTAATATGCCAACACCGCCATTTCTTCTAAGAGAATAGAGATGGTCCCTAACGCTAGTTGGAGCCACATGCATTAGAGGAGTAAGGTCCTATTAGAATACCGCGCCTGGTTGAAATGTTGCAGAATAGGGAAAAGCTTGCCATGCTTTAGAGATTGCAAAGGCTGGCTCTCTAGATGATTACTTTGCAGCTCATTTCATGAGGATATGATTTGAGTTGATTGTTTTGGAACAACAGCCGCATTCTTGACTCAGGGGAGGTGAAAACTCGACTTTGTTTATAGGAGGAGAGATTCTTCTATGTCGCAAGTCCTGTAATTAACTGGTATTTGAGGGCTTCCATTAGAGAGTTAAATAGCCATGTAAGTGAATGTGTGCCATATGGTTGGATATGAATTCAGTTTTCTGAAGCACTAACTAGTATGGACAAAGTACCGTATACTATAATTATTTAGATTGTAGTGTTATTAAGATTTCAAAATGATTTGTTAAGAATAAGTTTGATGCTCATCAATAATTAATGGAGAATTAGCATTACACCACTTAATTGGGATAAGCTCATGATGATGATAATTTCATATATTATTGATATGTCATCAAAATTTGATTTGATCGGGCCTAAATTTTAATGTATATTTGAATTAGAAACTTATGAATCAAATTCAGTACTATACGAATTTTAATTTTAGCAAACTTACAGTCAAATTGAATATCTTGACGTGATAACTCATCAACATCCAGAATGATCCGATCTAAATTTGAACTGATCAATCAATTGAAATATAATTCAAAATCTCACATGCTTATAGTCATATCACGCATCTCGATAAGCCAAATCCAACAAATCCAATATCACTTAATTTGACAATATTAAGACAATTAAATATTGAAAGAATGACATATAATCAAGTGAATCAATACGGGCTTTCTAATGATGTGTTCTGGATTTTTGCTATATTTACGGAGCATGTCACTCTTAAAAACTATAAATAGACCCTCACGTTTTACATGAGGAGAGACATTGGCTTAAACTTCATGATATCTCATAGACTTAAAGAATGTTGGAGCTCCATCGAACCACTGTCAGAACGGCGTTGCTGAACCACCACCTAATTGTCATCATTGGACCACTATCTAATCCGGCCACCAGGCTACCGCCATCAAAAAAATTGCTTGATCACTATCTTCAGACCACCACTCAGTCGTTGTTGTTGGAATCTAGCCTGATCGTCGCCATCAGACCATTGCCTAACCATAACTGTTAGGCCACCACCCAACCATTGCTATTTGACCACCCCATCGAAACACTGCTTGGTCGACGTTGTCGGACCACTGCTAAATTATCGTTGTCGAGCTACCACCTGACCTCAACTATCAAAAAATCCCCCAATAGTCATCGTTGTACCACCAAACGGCTAATTCAATTGGAATACCAATCGACTTGACATGATCCATGCACACACAAGTCATACATGGCTTGACATGATCCATACACAACTCAACACGCCACAAGGACACGTGTGAGGGACAACCTATCCCTGAGATATTAATACACATGCAAAATATCTAAGTTCCAACAACAAAAGAGCAATTCAAAAGCCACTAAAGGCCTATCATTATCTAAAGTTCATTGGCAACCCAATTGAAGGATAGAAGGCAAATTGTAGGAATTAGGAACAACTCAATTGAAGATTAAACAGCAAATCATAGATTCAAGCCAACAATTTGAATAAACCAGGGAACCAAATAAAACTCGGGATCAAAGAACTGATCCAACTCAACTGAACTAACACAATCATTTCTCTATATGAATCATGATTAGTTATGTTTTCCATGAACTAAAATATCAATTAGAAAATTCACTAAAATGAAATCCTAACTCAGAATTTTGATTTGCATCACTTTGCATGCCAACCGTTTACTCTTTTCTACTTGTATTAGTAATCTCTCTCTCTCTCTCTCTCTACCCAAATGAATTAGAAAGCAGAAATGGTAGATCAAATATAACACGACTAGAAGTTGTGAAAATAAAATTATACAAAATAGAGTTAACACCTCTTATAAGACTTAATAAAAATATTAGAGAATATATATTCATTAAAGGCAATCCCAAACAATTGGGTTCAATCTGCTAAAATTATACAAAATAGAGTTAACATCTCCTGTAGCACTTAACAAAAAGATTACAGAATATTTCTTCATTAATGTCGATCCCAAAAATTGGGAATAGAGTACTTATTTATGTCGATCCCAAATTATTGGGATTAATCAGGTAAAATTGTACAAAATAGAGTTAACAACCCCTATAGCACTTACAAAAAGATTTGAGAATATTTATTCATTGATTTCGATCCCAAATAATTGAAATAGAGTTAACAACTCCAATAGCACTTAAAAAAAAAAGATTAGAGAATACGTATTCATTAATGTCGATGTCAAAAAATTAGGATATATCAATCTGTTAAATTATACAAAATAGAGTTAACAACCCCTGCAGCACTTAACAAAAAGATTTGAGAATATGTATTCATTAATTTTGATCCGAAATAATTGAAATAGAGTTAACAACTCCTACAACACTTAACAAAAATATTACAGAATATGTATTCATTAATGTCAATTCCAAAAAATTGGGATCAATCTGTAAAATTGTACAAAATAAAGTTAACAACATCTATAGCACTTAACAAAAATATTAGAGAATATTTATTCATTAATGTTGATCCCAAAAAATTGAAAATAGCAACCCTTCCCCACCCGCCCGCCCGCTCACGGACATTCATTCAACACACTCTTTCTCACACATTATTTTTTATGTTTATGTACATATAGCTTAAGATGCATAGCTCCTTGTTGCAGTCTATTCTTGTTTTGGATGCTGCAGTCATCATTTTAAAAGATAGTTACATTGTTAAATATGCTATGAAAAAAACAGCATTGATAACGAGCTTTCACTATTTTCCTGTTTTAAAGTGTGCATCTCCATTTTCCTAGTGATTCCTCTTACTTTCACGCTTCATTTTCCTGGAATGGAACCAATTTGGTTGTTTTTAGATTTGCTGAAACTTGCTGATGAACTCGCCAAAGCAACAAAAGACTCTTTTTACATGTTTTTCAGATCAATTTATCTTTTAGAAGGAATAATCAGGTATCACTCTCTTTGTCTAAAGAAAACTCATGTTGTCATGTTAGGATTATTATAGTAATGCAAGGGATCCACAACATGGTGATTGAATGATCCAAATCCAGTGGAGTGGACAAAGTGTAGTCCAATCTATCGTTTGGATATGAAAATGTGGTCTTGCTGTTTGTTGCTTTGATCATTGGAGGTTGTCATGAAAGAAAGTGAAGCATTTATATGAATTTATAAATAAATGACCACACGAAATATTACTACTTTAGAACATTGCACAATGCAGAACATTAATGCCTTCTAAAGCACTGTAGAGGCAAGTATCCAAGGCCTTCTAGAGTTCTAGGACACTAGTAATGTAACACTTGTAGAAGATAATGACAGTACGACAGGCTAATACAACAAGTTGCCAACACAAGTTGGCTATATGAACTGGAAAGTAAGCATCACAATCTTAGGAATTCCTACGGGTGTGCCAGTGAAAGAATCTAGTGTGTCTTTAGGGTGTTGATTTAAAGTGACCCACAACTTACTATAGAGTTATAGTTGATCATAGAATCCAATTTCTTAAGAGTTGTGGGTCAGCAAGCCACATATCTTGTTGATTGACATTTGGATTTATCAAATTTCAATAATTGATTTAAAGTTGGTTTGAATTTGGATGATTTGATTAGGTTTAATTTTAATTTGGCTTTATTTCGGTTGATTTTTTATTCGGTTTTATTTTCTATTTTAATTTGTCTAGTTTGGATTTTTAATTGATTTAATTTGAAATTGAAAATTTATTTAATTTAATGTTTGGGTAAAATTCAATTAGGATTTAATCGGATCTTTTTTTTTTTGTATATAAACACTTCTTTCGATAGGACAAACCTTAGCTACAGGACGTGCTCCTATGGAAGACCTGTCCGATGGTACAAACCAAGACAAAGAATGCTAAGATGACCTGATGGGAACTGCTTCTCTTCCTAAAACAGGGCCACGATGTGAGGAGATCATATTTAAAACAAAACTCGCATCCTTTAGTCCATTTTGTTCTGTATGAGTATATGAGTTCGTTATCCATAAAAATCATCTATTTGAAGAAAGCTACAGGGAAAAAAAAAATTCTCGACAATCATCATTAGTGGTCTACTCTTTATGCTCTACCGGATCTTGGTGTTCATCTCCAAAACTAGCATTCAAAGTTCGAGTAACCAGCATAAAACACCAAGTCAGTATCGAAGTTTTTCTATAACATTGTTGCAGGTTTTATTAGCAAAGAAGCCATCTCAAAATATGCGTCCATTCCTTCAATTTTGTCTACTTTTCACCAGCTTCTGCTGACTTTAACCTGACAGTGTGCTTTCTTCCTCTTTTAGACTCCAAAGATTGTGATGAGGACATCCGACCGTGAAAAATTTATCAGAGAAAGAGCCGAAGATCTACGGCCATGATTGGACCACTTTATTTTTAAGTTATTATTTGTATTTGATTTATTTATGCATCTTTTTCATTTTTATCATCATTTGAGGGAGTAGGTTTATATGACCCCATGGAGCACTTTTGTCATTTGATTTGTTATTGTATTTTGGCTATTTATAGCCCTTCCTCTTCTTTTGAGGGATGATGATAATGAAAATTTCAGCACTTATGTTCATGGAGAGTTGTGAGAGCTCTTGTGAGAGTGGAAGTCCCTAAGTGAGGGTAAAGTGCTACCCATCAGTCGCAGGAAGCGTCTGGGCTTGTAGTCCATCTCCCCCACCAACTTTCTCCCCTTTTTCTCCTAGCCGCCATCCCCATCGTCCTTTCTTTTCTCCTGGCCGAAACTCCCCACCCAAAACCTAGGCCGACCCCCACCTTCCCCTTTTCTCTCTTGGCCGAACTCCACCCCAAACCCTAGACCGAAATCCATTCAATCGCCGGCCCCACCTCCCTTTCCTAAGCCGGCAGCCCCATCCTCCCTCCCTTGGATTCCAAGTTTCAATCTAGCAATTACTACCTTCCTAATTTAACTCATTGCAAAATTGAGAAAGTCATTTAAATTCTGATTTGAATTTATTTGAATTTGAATTTCCTTTCTTTAAATAAATTCAGTTATAATAGGAAAGCCCTTTAATCATGCTAATTCAAATAGGGCTTGCCATAAATCCCCCTTTCCTTAATTAGCATCCTAAAATGGGCAACTCCTTAATTCCTCCAATTAGTTTCATCTTTGCCTAGACCTCTAATATAAGCATGTGTGAGGGATCTTAATGGTGACTAGTCTTATTATTAATCAAGAGATTTCTTTTGCTGGATTTATTTTAATTATCTTGTGCTCCACATTTTTATCTTCTAATCAATTGTCTACGCCTAATCATTGCTTTATTGTCTCCAATCTATTGTTTAATCCGTAGAAAATTGAATAACTGTTATTGCTCTATCACAAAACGTGTAATTTCAAAGTTAATATATTTGCCTATGCACGTAGTTCTACATCAGACTGCTTCAGCTTCTCCAGCGCAAAAGAATAAACGGGCCTCAGGCGTTCAATTGAATTAGCAGGTAAGGGATGACCATTACAGACCATCATGTCAGCCTTGCTGAAAATGTTCCCAAAGCGTTTGACCTCATCTTTTCTCAGTAAAGTAAAGCAACGGCCCTTGTTTCCCGCTCGTGCAGTCCGACCTGCACGGTGGACGAATGCCTTAACATAAGTCGGCATGTCATAGTTA
The DNA here is from genome assembly GCA_019925795.1 of Dendrobium chrysotoxum. Classification (NCBI taxonomy): domain Eukaryota; kingdom Viridiplantae; phylum Streptophyta; class Magnoliopsida; order Asparagales; family Orchidaceae; genus Dendrobium; species Dendrobium chrysotoxum. The sequence continues at coordinate 88,647,826 of CM034314.1, read as the reverse complement.
ATAACATTTCTCACTCCTTCAACATCCATTCCTCGAGTCATTGCATCTGAAGCAATAAGAGCCTCGATTTTACCTTCCCTAAAGGCCTTCAACCTTTTGCTTCGGACAGATTGGTGTTGTAGACTTGAATACTCTCTAACCTTGGATAGTAATTCTCCAAATAAATTTAGTGACTTGGAAAGCCTGTGAGTTGACTCCACAGATGATGTAAAAACTATCGATTTTTCCCCTCTTAGCTCTTGCAACAGCGCAACTAAATACAATGGCTTCAATTTTGATTCACAAATTAGTTTGAATGACTCCAGTTTTTCAGGTAACTTGTAACGCCGATCTCCACTTGTTAACAGCAAAGGGTGGTGCAAATCAAGTTGAGAAAGCTTGCTTGGATCTTGTGTCAGCGTTGCAGACATTATAATCTTAAGCAACCTCGGATAACATTTACCCTTAAATCCTCTTTCCACACCACCTCGTCTTGTGGTGGTCAAATAAGCGTAGATGGGACGATCACATCTTCCTTAAAACCTCCATTAATCTTGGATCTAAGAGTGGAACAAAACCGAGAGGGCAATTGTCGAAGAGTTCGATGTCAACAGGATTCCGCATCCATGGGAGCACCGGCAAGGTCTTGGGCCGCCCCTCCGCCATGCTTCCTTCCCTGACGGGCTTGTTTGGATGCAGGTTTCAGGAAGATTTAGTTTAAATCCTTATCTTCCGTCCGCTCGACGGGTAGCCGGCCGAAGGCAAGCTCGAGCGCAACGACTCCTAAGCTGTAGACGCCGGTCTCCTTGAAAATAGCAAAGGAAGACAACCGAACAGAAGTACAGCGAAAACTGTCTCATGCATATCCGAAGCAGCAACGAAAATATGGCGATGAGGAAAGCAAACCCTAGAAATTATTACTTGCGGAGTCCGAGGGTTTAATTGGGTCCAATTAGGGTTTGGTTCAAGTCCAATTAAGTTTTGGTTCAAGTTCAATTTGACTTCAATTATGTTCGATTAAGCTTACTTAAGTTCATTTGAGATTTAGGTTTTATCCGGGACAATTTTCTTACTATTTTCTAAAGAATTTTTTAGTACATAAATTTCTTGAACAAAAAATTTTTGTGCTAGAAAACAGTGCAGAAGCTGTTCCAAAAGAAGCCTTAATTGATCAAACTAGGTTCAATTAAAGTTTTAATTTGGTTTTATTCCAATTTGATGAATTTTAGGATTCAATTAAAGTTCAATTAGGCTTGAAATAGTTTCCATTTTTAATTAAGATCGAGTTAAGGTTCAATTAAGTTGCTTTAGGATTCAATTGGGTTTTGGTTTAATTAGGTTAGGGTTGTTTTTTATTAATTAATTTGAATTTTAATATTTAGTTTAATTTGATTTAATTAGGTGTAATTTTGATTTAGGGCTTAATGAGCCTTAACTTTGTAATTAATAGGTTCATTAGGTGTGTTTTGTTGTTTTAATACATTTTTATATTTTTTGTAATTTTAAATATCATTTAATATTTAACATTAATTGTTAGAATTTTTTGAATTGGGAAATAATATCATTAACTTTCCATAATCATGCTATGGGAAATAATATCATTAACGTTGAAGGAGAAGTGGCGTCGGCGAAGTAGCAATCACAACATAACAGGATCAAGTAGGGGAGTAAGGGTTTTGTGGCGTGTGGTTGGGAGTTTGAGGTTGTGCAATTTTTCTTAAATTTGATTTTATTTTTTTATAGTAACTATGTTTAATTATATATTAAAAGTTCATCAATTTAACCTTTAAAGTCACTTAAACCCTAATTTTTTAGTCTTATACCTTTTCAAAATCGCATTAAAATTGTGCTTAGACATTCCTTGAGGCATGCCCTACCTTAATGTAGGTGTAAGCCTCATTTGGCAAGTATGTGGTGTATGCTTTATTGCCTTTATTTTTTTTTAAATTGCATTGAAGAAGGCCTCTAATTTTGCAATTTTAAATAATGATTGGGAGCGCATGCATTAGGCCACAATCGATTGGTAGAGCTTAGGGACCTTCCTTTTTGAATGCCCCTTTAAATCAAGCACGTCCAACAAAAATTGGATGGTTTAAAATTAACCCCGAACCTATGGCTATGAATCTAGCTTTGAATTAATTAAATAATGTGATTTGTTGATCTAATTTAATCATATTCAATGGCACATAGATTGTCTTTAACCTCCTATTGCAAGCATTAGCCATTGCTTCTGAATATGTTAAATTTACAATGACCTTTCACAGTTTCACTTGATTAAGGTATCTATTTTGTATCTCTAGATCAAGTGAACACATATATGGGTTTAGATCCCAAAAGTCATGATGTGCACCTTCGGAGTAGCACGACTGATGATTCTATCTTTATCACGTCTCTTCCTCTATCATAATGATTGTTATTATGTATGTTGTTAACATTCTTCTTATTGAGGCTATTACTCCTAGGCTTCCAACATTGATGAAAGAAAACAATGTCTTTCAAAGACATTTATTGCTAAATATCTAAGGTGACTAAAACATTTTATTGCCATTGAGTTAGATATAGTGAGCAAGGTGTTTCTCTCTCGCTCAATGAAATATGTTACAAACCTTGAAGAAATTAGTCTTCTTGGGTGCAAGACTTTTGAATCTCATTTGAATTATTAGTAATCATCCAAGAATTAAATTAAGTGTTGCAGAGATGAGGATGCTCAAGTGAATCAGTGGTTTTACACTTAGAGATAGAATGTGAAATGAGTATATACTTAAAAAGGTTGGAGTAGCTCCAATGGCAGACAAGATTAGTGAGAGTCATGTTAGATAGTTTGGTCACATAAAACGTCAGCCTTCTGATGACCCTATTAGGAGAGTAAATGTATTAGATCAATATATGTTAAAAAAAGGTAGAGATAGACCTAAAAAATTTGACTCTTAATAGGACACAATGGAGAAAAAAGATTCATGTAGCTAATCCCATGCAGTGGGATAAGGCTTGTTGTTGTTGTATCCAAGAATGATGAATGCATTGAAGATTCATCTTTCTTTTAACTTCTGTTTGGTAAACTTATCTATTTGACTGTCACTTAATTAGATATGTCATTTGTTGTTGATGTGGTTAGTTAACATATGCAAAACCTTAAAAAAACATTGGTCTTTCTTGTCCTAAGAATTTTAAGATATATTAAGAAATATTTTAGAAAATGTCTACTCCATTATTGACATAATCATCAAAGGACTTAAACTTATTATGATGGTGAAAATGTTGGATCTCTTGAGGATTAAAATTCTTCTTTATGGTATAATCTTTGTGAGGGAAAGTTCTTATGCTATAGAAGCAGGAAGCATATTGTTGTAAGTAGATCTAATGGTGAAGCTCAATACAAGGCCATGGCTCTTTCTGTCTGAGAAATGATGTATATTAACACTCTAGTTAGTATAAGAGTTTGGTTTCCCTACAACATAGGCTGGTTCTTAATTTTAATAATCAAGTAGCTATCTACATTCCTACAATCTTGTTATTCATGAAATAATCAAATATATTAAAGTTGATTATCACTTTATTAGGAATGGAATCCAATGAAAAAGGATCATCACTTCACATATTGCCAGTGAAAAATAATCAACTAATATTTTTTCCAATATTTGGAGACCTCTTCATTTTTTTCAATCTTTGTAATGAACTCGAACTTATTGATACATATGCCCACGCTGGAAAGTTACATTATCGTAGAAAAATTCTAGATTGGAAAGGTGATTTATGTTATCTAGGAAAGAAGTAGATTGAAAAATGATTTATTATTGTAATAAATCATCATAATTGAGGATATTCTCCTCCTTATAATCTTCTTTCTATTCTTCCTATTTAATTATATATATGCATTTATGTTCGGTCAATAATTTATACAACAAGGGGTTTTTTTCTCGGATAGCTAATTATATTTGTTGAGAAATTATTCTGTGCGGAGTCCGGACAGGAAGAATATTTTCCATCCAGACTGTGAGTGTACACACTGTGTATAGATAATGTATATCAAAATTTGATATATACTGTATATAAATTTATATACAGTATATATACTCACATATCCATTCCAACTTCGCACTCATATTTGTGGCTGATAAATTAGTTAATAATCATCATAATGGATAATGATGGTGGCAACAGAACCACACACAGCTATTCTTCGTCTTGATCCATAATTTTTCTCTTAGCGGATGTATGCACGCAAATAGATAGTTCCATCTTTTAAGAGACAAACCTGAATCAAACTTTATGCAAACTGTACTGTGACAGGAAACCTCACTGCGTAGCTGTCATTCCATTTGTTTGCTCCAACTGGTCCTGTTCCTCTTTGTTGTGTCTTCAGAGCAATGATTATGTTTGCTAGGTGGCTGTAGAGCTGCAGTAAAAACCATTGTGGATTTCTTAATCCATAAGATTCCTTAAAATTTCTTCTGTTCCTTGAATGCAATTCTTGCTATTTGTACCTGTTTCAATGAAGTACACGTCTTTCCCAAATCTTTAGTTTGATTGTGGCACCAACATATCTTGATTTATTGGTTGAGAGATTAAGCTTTTAACTAAAAGATTTTAGATTCGAATCTTTGTATTTGTGATGTGTGTGTGAGTTTTTCTTAATTAACTTAAATATCCCAAAAAAAAAATTGTGGCATTGAAATAATTATTATCTTCTTATTACGGCTAAGCTAATAATGTGCCATTATGCAACATTGTAATGCACTTTCATGTCTTTTGTTCACTCAAATGCTATGATTTTTTGCTCTCCAGGATACCAAACTCCACAGCCACAATGGAAAATTGTGTGGAGATACTTCTTTTTCCTATTCATGGAACTGGATCAGGTATGGATTGTTGATTATTCATCTTTAATGTTTTTGTATCTAACACTCACTGCTGCATCCCCTCTACTACAGCCTTGCTTTTTCAGTGGGGAAAAACAAGTGTGGGTTCGATGCCGGTGGATAGCCTCGCTAGGTTCCACCGAGAGATTAGTTACGCCATCAAGAATTCTGTTGTGTAATTGTTCCAATTTTAGGTTTGTTGGCATTTATGTGCATTTTATCCTATTAGTATTATAAATAGGAGGTGTATGGTGCTTTTATGAGTAGTCCCTATAATAAGTTATTAAGGCCAAGGAATAGAGAAATTTTAGGAATTCTTGGAAGTGCTCTCTCCCTCTCTTCCCTGTCCCCCTCTCTCTCTTCCAAGAAGAGCTCAAGAAGCTCTCAAGAACTTCTCCAATTTCTTAACATTTGGTATCAGAGCCTCGTTGAGGCAATCTTGAGGTGGAGGAAGGTTCGAGGAAGGAGGAGGGGGGCTCGACAATGTGAGGGAGGCGGAAGAAGTGAAGAAGGAATGCCAGAGGCATGGAGGAGGCAAGGCTTGGATTGTCGGCTCAGACGTGCAATTCACGTGGGCTTCTTGATCGGGAGGAATAGCGGGCCGGTGCTTCAAGTGGGTCAGCAGAAGGCGGGCCAAGAATAGAGGGCCAAAAACTGGTCAGACGCTCTCCTGGTGTGATCGAACGCGCGTGTGGTGCGGGTCCTGTGGGATGGACTAACGCAAGAAGCAAGAAGCCACGTACAGGCAGGCTGATAACGCGCACGCGGTGCAAATTGGAGTAGGGCACCTGGGTGAGCTGGCAGGGGTTGCCGCAGGTTGTACGGGCAGGCCGGAAGTGGATCGAGTGTGGAGGTGTGCTCGGGCAGAGGTGAGCAGAATCGCTTCAGACGCAAGTGCAAGGTTGGCTACGGGCAGATAGTGGGTTGCGGTCAGCGTTGGAGCTCGCGAAGCAGAAGTATGCGTAGGCACAGAGGCTCGGATGGCAGGAGTTCGGACGCCGCAGATGGAGCCATGAAGCAGTCGGAGCTTGATCAGAATTGGGCCAGAGGTTGAGCAGGGTCTGGATCGGAGCTTGCGTGCGGAGATGCACGTAGTGACCGTGCGAGGCGTGCGGGTGTTGCACGCAGAAGGCAGGCCGCGCAGGGCGCAGGTGAATGCGCAGGGTGCGGGATTGAAACGAGCAAGGCCTGGGAATTGCACAAGGCTCAGTGCGCAGGTGGATTTGCGCAGGGTGTGGTCGGAGTCAAACCATATGTGCATAGGGCGCAAGGTGTGAAGCGCAGGGTTCAGGCACGGGGCACAGGACTGTTGTTGGATGTGCGGATGATGGTTAAGCAATAAAGATTTAAATTTGCTGCTCTCCCTCTCCCCTTCCCTCTCTCCCTCCTCCTCTCCCAAGAAGCTCAAGATGGAAGGGATTCTTTCTCATTCAATATCCTAATACACTTCCTTTAGAGTGTGACAACTGATAGATACCCATCAAAAAAAAAAATAACAACAAAAAAAAACACACTGTTGCTCAAAGCCTAATATTTCCAGCAGCAATGGGCCCGGCATCTTCTGACACATGAGCGGCCTACTCCGCCATCTTCCTATGCCCTATTCTGCCAATTGCCCACAAAAATAAGAACTAATAATAGAGGGATCTATCATGTTAGATTACTTTCACTATGGAGCAGACAAATTTTAAAAAGGATCTCCGTCAAAATGAAATGAGGAGAATGAATATGACTAAAAAGAATTTTAAAAAGGATCATGGTTTTGCATTTTTTGTTAAAATAGTAAAACGCAAAAGAAATTGCGTTCTCTTTTTGCATTTTCAGCTGAGAGAGATGGAGATAGAGAGAAACGGAAAGAGAGGTGGAGAGAAAAGGTTGAGAGAGACCGATAAAGAGGGAGAGAGAGAAATAGAGAGAGAGAGAGAGCAAGCGGGTACAGAAGAGAGAGGAAATTTCATTTAACTTTAAATAATTTAAATTTATATTTTAAATATTTAATCAAATTTTAATTAATTTTAAAATTTTTAGTAACTTTTAATTTATATTTTAAATATTTAATAAAATTAATTTAAGATATTAAAAAAATTTTAACATGATGAATATTATAATTCTTATATTTAATTTCAACCATTTAATTTTTATTAACTTAAATATAGATATAATTTAAAATTAATCTATAATCATAATTATAATATTTAAATTTAATATACTTTTAAATATTATTAAAATTGATATAATATGCTAATTTTAATAATTTTTAAAAGTATATCAATTTTTCTTATAATTAAGTGTTGTGCACCAATATTCACCCAACTCATCCACAAGATATGTAAGTGGGAGTCATTTGCTAGCACTTCGAAGCTTAAGCTTCATTAGCGATAGCTTTTTTATTTCCTTTTAAAGTATCTTTTTATCACAAAAAATTTTTGAATTAAAAAGTACTAGAAAGCCTTAATGCTTAATAATGTTAGAAACTTAGAATGTACCAATCCTCCATAGAGTTATAAAATATATGAATTACTCGATCTTAGTCTAAGTCTTGGCTCTAATATCATTTATTAGGGAATGTGAATAAAAGAGTGAAAGTTGAACTCTATATATCATTGATCAATGCTATTTTTTATCTAAAATTTTAAACTTACAAATGAAATGTTGAAAACTAACAACTTAATATTCCTCTATTAATATAATTTTCATTTACCTCTTATGAAATTAAATTCAATGTTCTTACTTTCCTTTGCACTAGGTGGTCAGAATAATAATGCTATCATGCTACAATTATGGAAGGTGCAACATCACATTATATTCTTCTACATTGGTCACAATTTCCTACAAATCACTTCTTTTCTTAGTGTGCGAGAGCATCGTGTGCAAATCCTCTATAGTCATGTAGCAATGACGAAGGTGCAATTACAACATTCAAATCATCTAATTGAGCTTTGATGATTGGAATAGAATTCAATTTGTTTCTTAAATCTATTCTGATTTTGACTAAGGTTTTATTTGGGATGACTTTCTTAATGATTCTTAAAATAGCTTTTTAGTACAAAAATTAAAATATTTGTACGAGAAATTAAGAAGCAGTAAAAAAGTCATCCCGAACGAAACCTAAAGTGCATCTTAATTGCTCAAAATGCATTGATTTTTTGTGATATAATAATTGTACCTTACAATTCATACCATCATGATTATATAAATTATAAACCTTAAAAATTCAACTATTAAGAGTGGGCAGTGAGTGCTCAAGACCCCCTCTCTATGATAACCTAATAGGAAATCTCACACTAAGAAATGACAAGCATTAGTAAGTAATATATCCTCAAGCACACCTCTTCATGGATACACCATCAATTGTTACACCATACATCAAAAAAATTGAGATTATTGATGAATAGTAACTGAGTTCTTTTAAAAAATTTTCCTATATCAAATTCACACAATCACACATAAATTTACATAATAAATAAAATAAACAAACGAACACATATGTGTACAAGTGTAGGTGATTATAGATCTATAGCAGATGTGTAAGATATAGATTTCATTTGGGATAATTTTTTATCATTATTTTTTGCTGCTTTCAAGAAATTTTTGTACTAGAAAATTGCTGTAAAAAATAGTAAAAAATCTCTCACAAACAAAGCCATAAAATGCTTGATCAAGATGATGTGTGCTAGCAAACAAACTTTATTCAAACAAATCAATCTAATATGTGTAACCAAAAAAATATTCAGTGATGTTGAGCACAAAGCTATGCTAGATATGAGAATTATAACTTTTGAGTGGCCCCAATGATGTGACACTGGAACGGGACCAATGCTGTCTGTCATGCGCGCAAGCAGGTGAACAACTATGGGGTGGTAGTTTAGTAATTAAAATGAATATTTTGTTTTTAAGATAACTTACTGAATACAGAACTAAAGTATATCATGTTCTTTATCAAAATTTATGTAAACATTGCAAGGGATTAATGGAATTAAAACTAACCTCAAATTTCGTTAACTGACGAATAATTATCTAATTAATCACAATTAAGTTTTAATTAGTTTAATTAAACAAGTTTAATGAAATGTATGGAATATATGGATACAACTATAGGTTGTGATGATTAATAAATAATTAAGAAATATGGATCCAATCATTAGTAAGTTTGTTTTTTTTAATTAAATAAATAGGAATATAAGTGGCTTATATTGGATCACATAAACTTGCTAAAATATTAAGTAATCATGGACATAAATATGACAATTTATGCATATGATCACATGATTCATGCATCTGGAATAAATCAAATAATTAGAAAGTTTCATCAAATAGTTTCCCAAAAATATATAGAAAAATTATAGATTGGTTCTCTAACAATTTAAATAGATGTTGAATACTTATTAACTAAACACATTTTTATTTTTATTTTATGTTCATCATCTTTAAGGCCTTAGTTAATTTTGCTCAATCAATTTACCAAGGTTATGAAAATAAGACCAGGCATGAAAGCAGGCGAACTAGATTTTTTTTTTTATTAAAACCCACAAAGGGGTTTACGCGTTCCATAAACAATAAAATTACAGGTCTTTAAAGAACCAAAAGCTCTCTAAAAATATAATCTTTGAAGTAAAACCTATGAGCTAATTGTTCTATATGTACAATAGATAGAGAATAATAAAAAGAAATACCAAAATGATCCAAAGAAAACCAATACAGAACACAAAAGCAGCGACAGCCACATAGCAACATAGAAGCCACAGCAATCACTAAAGCAACCTGCAAAAACAAACAAAAAAAGAAAACAACAGGCAAAAGCAAGAAAAGCCAAGAGCCCACCACCTCACAAAGCAAGCACAGTAAAAGAGACCCCACACAACAACTCACAGAAACAAAAGCCACAATGGGTAAAAGCCGCCAGAATCGAAGACACCACACCCTCAGAATCCAGGCGCAACAAGAACCACCCAGCAACCAAACCTCACAGAACAGACCAATGAGAGGCCCACCCCAGCAAGAACACCAACCTCTAGATGACACCCAACCAAAACATCCAACAGATAAGAGAAGAACCAAACAACACAACACTATATTTAGATTTTTGCTTTCGACGTTTACCAATATGAGAGAAGGCATTAACCACAACATGACTCACATTCAAGCCATACAAATAATGAAATGAATCAACCTGCTCATCTATGCCCTCCTCACCAACCCTGCAAGGGAAGGAAGGTGACCCATTGAGCCAGTTAGATTGGTCCACACAAGTTTTCTCCGATCTAGAAACCAATTGAGCTTTAATGCATTAGAAGATATGAGAGTAATTGGCACATTAACAAGAGGCTCACACCCAATCGGCCCTACAGGAGAGGGCAACATAGCCAGCTCAATAGAAGACATAGGAGATTCAGCAGAAAGAACCAAATCACTAGAAAACTCATTCACCACCACCATGTTAACATCACATAAGCCCTTATCCACCTCATCATGACAAGAGCCAGAGGCAACAACCAAAGGAGTTATCTCGCCAATCGGTGATTGAACCAAATCATTACCACAAGCACCCTCACCACCAGAACAAGCCAATTCGATAGAATGAGAAGAATCTTTATTGCCATCGATGTCCACCACAATAGAAGGTAAACTAGAATCACCCAAAATAGGATTCAAATTATCTAAATTCGCTTGAGCCGGAACAACAGCAAAAGGCACCGCATCGAAGTGCAGAAAATCGAGCCCATCTGACAGCCCCACATCACCAATAACAGGGGCAATAGTTTCATGCAAGGATAATTCAACACACCCAAAATCCTGAGCATTGCTATTCACATCATGAGGAATGTTCTCACTCAGGGTTAAACTGGAGATAGAGTCGGATGACAAAATAAATATTAAAATTATTCAAATATAATATAATTTACATAATAATTAAAATTTTTAAAAGTGAATACGTAAATATATCTATTAAGGATTGTGAACAAGTTCAATGAAGGTGCGACGTAAAGCTTGTTAAGCAGTTTGATTAATCATTAATGTAAATATAAGTATATGCATATTATAAATATACATATATGACTGAAAATTAAAATATATTTGAAAATTTTAAAAAATTTATAATATTAAATACAATTTATGATAATACCAATAACAGGGGCAATAGTTTCATGCAAGGATAATTCAACACACCCAAAACCCTGAGCATTGCTATTCACATCATGAGGAACATTCTCACTCAGGGTTAAACTGGAGATAGAGTCAGATGACAAAATAAATATTAAAATTATTCAAATACAATATAATGTATTAATGTACATAATAATTGAAATTTTTAAAAGTGAATACGTAATTATATCTATTAAGAATTGTGAACAAGTTCATTTAAGGTGTGACGTAAAGCTTGTTAAGAAGTTTGATTACTCATTAATGTAAATAAAAGTATAATGCATTAAAATATATTAGAAAATTTTAAAACATATATAATATTAAATATGATTTATGATAACAATAATATTCAATATAATATATTAATTTTATAATATAAAAAATTTATGTTCTTAACCTTATAATACTTATTATAAAAGCTCAAATTTGTGGCTTAGCACAATTTCACATCTGAGCTCCTCATTCAATATTCACATAGCTCTTTTAGTCCTACATCACAAAGAAATTTTAAGTAGTTGTTTTTATATTGTGTAAATACAAATCACTAGCAACAAACTAAGTTGCATGAGATGGTAGCCATACATCTTTGTTGAATTTGCCTGCATATACTTTTAAATGAATATTTAAATGGGAATCTTGTTTTTGGACCTGATTGGACCGACAACTTGATCGGTTTATGCTCACTCTAATCAATCTGTAAAGTTTTCAAAATGTTGTAATTTACACTAAATTAGTAGAGTTTGCAACTCTATTTTGCCCTTGTGTCTTCATTAATTCATAATTATTGCATACCCAAATTTGCTCATGTAGGTAATTCACAGGTATCGAAACAGATTTTTGTCCAGGGTTTTGGCCAAAGGGAGCATGCGGTCAAAACATTTTTTTCCCAAAGAAGCCTTTCCCTTCAGGGCAATCGCTAGCATTAACTTATGAGTAAGCAACCATTCACCCCAGTAGAGCTTGCAATGTATGAGCTCTTCGTTGTGGGATCAGATCAATGGTATACTCATTCTCCACGAGTTCGTCTAAAGGACTCACCTAGACAAATCTTTGCCTTGTGGTGCACTCTCCCATAATAATTGTCCATAATCAAGGCCATGGCCTCACTAACTAGACTCATCATGGGCTTACAAGTTCTTCCACTAAGGGGACTCACCATCCTCTCCTGAGGACTTACCTCTCTATCCTAGTGACTGTCATGCCCCGGGATTTGAAGGAGGAACTTAATCTACTTTTTTCTACACATTTATTAATCCTCAATTCAATTTCTCATTTCTTCAGAGTCATCTAATCATTTAAAATAAGATAAAACATACATCCAAAATACACATACATAATATTTCTCTTAAATATTCATGACAATTGTTCATAATACAATGATTTCAACAAAATACTTAAATAAATTCTAAACTACAAAATCATGTGTATCTTACAAAATTAGATTTCTTGATCCTTATCATAATCAATCTACTCAGCGAGATCTTTGCCTTTACCTAAAATATTTTAAATAGCAACATGAGTATAAAACTCAGTAGGCCAGTCTTTTCTCTCAAATCATAGTTCAATCCATAGTTTAAAAATAACAGGAAATTTATCTTTTTACTCTATAGTTTTAGCATACTATATCACATATTGATATGAATGCAGAAATGCACATGTATCAATGCACACTTATCACTCTCATTTATCATATTCCAACTACTTGAGGCTGGGACAAAACATAACCAAAGCGAAGCCGAGTATTTTCCAACACAGAGTCATCTCAATGTCAGAGCAGAACATAGTAGTCTAAAACAAAGATACATTTGCATTAGCCCAAGCACGAAATCTAAAGTGCACTTTCATTTCTATAAAAGAGCTTCAAAATATCATGAAATACATGACGATGCAAATGCAATATACAACTGAGGAATTAAAGCATGTACATACTAAATACCATATTTTACAAAAAAATATCCAATTTCAGATGCTTATTCAAATTTTTTTAGAATTTTATCAATTTTATAGAGAATATGTAGAATATCAATTTAACACATTTTGCCAATTGTATTAAGGTTGATAAGTGAAATAATTATTCAAAAATTTTAGAAATTCATACGGAGCAAACTTGCCGGTCAAATTGTCCTTAACAAAGTATGTAATAATATACTAAAAGTTATGGGGTGAAACTTCTTAAAACTCAAGAAAATCATATTTATAAACATTTTGGAATTGAAAAAAAATAGAGTATAAGTTGTCTATCAAGAGACCAACAATTTTTTCAACTAACTAAACTGACAAACTTTGGATTTCGATCTCTCAAAATCTTCCTCTCTTTTCTCTTCCCTCTGCTTCTTTCTTCTCCGACAAGGCCAGGAGTCGAATGGTATTAGCCAAATGGACTTATATATTTTAATATTTAAAAATTGCTATTCTAACATAGCGTCGCTGCGCTCCTAGATAATCTATCAGATTCTCTCAGAATCTCTCCAACTGAGACTCGGTGCCACCCAGCGCCGCATCACATATTCTTTTTACCTCCCAAACATAGAGCTGGATGCCACGACGCTGCCAATCCTGGCGTCGTGGCGCTCCTAGAGCAAATTCACTGAATTGAAATTCAATTCCCTAACCACGTCCTGACTCACTTCAAAAATTCATTAAACATTCTAGAACTTATAATTATCATCTCAATTAAAATTAGATAAATATTAATCATAAGTACCTGAATTTTTGGACAACAGATATTAAATGGTCACCTTCGTAAACTCGCTCTACATACTAGTTCTCCTAGACACCCTCGGGTCCGCCATAGGGTCACATGTGCACCACCAAGCTTAGTTCACGTGTTTGTATTAGTTTATACTTATTAATTATGTATAATTTTCTGTTTTATTCTAGTGTAGGCGGTAATGTAGCCATCTTCACCCTACAAATAAGAGGTGAAAAGGTATATCATGGGATTCATACAATTTGCATTATTCACAAAGATATTAAAGTTTTCACTTACTCTCCATATAAACTCATTTCCTCAATCAATTCTCTTGATCTAAAACCTACGAAGACCTATTAGTAGGGCCAAGTCTCATACACAGATAAATTTGAATCCAATAAATATAAATTCATTCATAAGTAGCCAAAGTTTCAAGATATCTTCATCATCATTGTTATAATTTAATTAATTAAAAATATTTTGCAAATTACTGTACAGGCTATCAGTTATCATTTTAATGGTTTGGAAGTGCTTTATATTGGCCAATATATCTTGGTTATCAAATATTCTATATTGAAATGTATAGCTGATCTATCTGTATATGACATACAATTGCCATGCAAACATATCAACACTACGGTTTCATTTATGACAGCTTTCTTACTATTTTTTATAATAATCTTTTTGTACAAATATTTTTTAATTCAAAAAATTTTGTAATAAGAAGTTATTTTAAAAAATAGTAAGAAAACTATCCCAAGCGAAGCATATATTACTCTATTGATTGGAAATTTGGACTTTCAACCAAGAGGTCATGGATTTGAGTCATTAAGGCTTCATTTAGGACGACTTTCTTACTTCGTTCTAAAGTATTTTTTTTATATAAAAATTTTTGTACTAAAAAGCTGCTTTAGAAAGCCGTAAGAAAACTATTCTAACGAAGCCTAAATTAAAATTGTGATTAGATTTGCACAAAATTTGAACAGACAAAAAAAACCTTCATAATCTATATAAATCATGTGACAACAAATATACAGCATTTACATGCCAATAAATAACAACACAGAACAAGACAAAGTACTTAATAACCCATACTCGCAACTTTCACCAGCAATATGGACCACTTGTGCAAGAAATACAGTTCGATTTTGAATACCTTAGATCCGGAAAGAAAATAGAGCCCTCATACACAAGCAATAAAGAGCAACACCTACTAATACAACTTTCATAATCAATACTGATTTATCTGTAAAATGATTTCACATCTTATAGTTTTAGGTTTTATTTGGGACAGCTTTCTTACTATTTTTTAAAATATTTTTTTTTTACAAAAATTTCTATTTCAACAAATTTTTGTTCTAAAAAATTGCTTTAGAAAATAATAAAAAATCTATCCCAAATAAAATCTTAAAGCACATGTGCAAGCAATATAGAGGAACACAAAGCACTCTATTATAACCAATGTAAGCCATCCACTGCACAAGAAATGCATAGAACTTAGTCTTCAGTCCACCTTCTACCTGGACCATGCAATGCTTCAGCTGTAGAGAGAGAAAGACAAATGGGGTAAAATATTGGAAGAGAGAGAGGGAGGATGACTTTTCATTATGGACAGAATGATGAAAAGAGAATTTGACTCAGAGTTGTAGGGCTATTTAATTAATTATTATTTAAAATATTTAACTATTTAAATATGATTTTATTAAAACTTTTATCGTTAACTAACAATTCATTATCTAGTTATAATTATTAAATATTAAATTACCACCCAATTATTTAATTATTTTTGCACTGCTAATGATCTAATTAATTATTGTGAATGGTACGTTTTGCTTTTCCTCGCTCTTTTTGCGCAATGGAAATGTTACGGCCGCGCACTCATGACTTAGTACGAGAGATATTCTGTAAAGGATTTGGCTAAAGCTAAAATGAAAGCCTAAAGGGGCTTAAAGCTGATTGTTTTAGTGGCTTAATAGAGCAACAAGCTCGTTAACGAGAAAACCTGCTCTAATTTTTGTAATTCTTCCTTTTAAAGTTATTTATTAATCCAGTGAAGCCACCAACATTTTTTTCTGGGCACATGAAAAGCATCAATGGTTTGTTTTTCCCTTTACTCCTCTCTCGCGACTCACGAGTCACGACCTCGAGCACGGCTTTTGTTTTCCCTTTCGCTCCTCTCTCGCCCCCAAACGAAGACCGCCCGTAGCAAATGTTTATGTCTTATAAGCTCTAAGGGCCATATTATTTGCATTCTTAATTTTTGATCTTACAGCTCCTCTTGTCTCCGTTAAAGAGAAGACAAACTGAGCTATTTTAATATATTCTAACCTTCCAAATGATACATAAAACATAACTATTTTAATTTAGGCTCCCCTTAATAAAGTTTCTGACTTCGCCTCTGAGGGTGGGGATCAATTTTATTTGTCTTTCTCAAAATCACAATACTTTTGAGTGGATTTCAGTAAGAAATTTCAGCAAGAAATTTCAGCCATCCAAAATGAATTGGATGGTTAAGTTCATTGGCATGGTAGCAAAAAATGATGAATTTATCATAATATGAAATTCTTATTTATTTAAATATTTAGCACATAAATTTGAATATTTATTTATATAACATTTTAATTTTAAATGACAAAAAATATAACTAATTTTAATTTACATCTTTCCACATGCATATATTTCAATATTATTTAAGTAATAGTATTATATAAAGATATAAAGACATGAATTTGTTTATATATACAATAACAATGATAACATCAAGCCTTTAACCCACTACATGGGATCGGCTACATAAATAATTTTTTCTTCATTGTATAACATTAAGAGTGGAATTATTATTTAAATCTAATAAAAAAATTAGATTTGTTATATATATATATATATATATATATATATATATATATACAAAAATAAAGTACACATCAAAATGATAAAGGGTCCATTAATTCTCTCTCTCATCATTTATTTCTTTCTCTCATTATTTATGAAAAAAAAATTACGCCGAGATGTCCTTATGCAATTTGTGCTAGAACAGGTTAAAAATTCTCTGATTTGCATTGAGATTAGTGCTAGATATGATATCTAATGACGTGACTAATATAAATTTAAATCAAATGGATGTTAAGCTCGCCTTGATGCAAAACACATAAGAACATTTTTTATGCAAATTTTTTTCATTAATTACCATCTTCTATTTCTCCTATGGCACTCTAGATATTCTAGTTGAATTCTCTCTCTCTCAAACCCATTTCACATAAACCCATAAGCTCATACTGACTTCCTCTCTCTCCTCCATCTTTCACCACTCATTCTTAACAAAAACCACGACCAAAATAAAATATCAAATAAATCGGAGAAAGAACAAATATAGCTTTTCTTCAAAAGGAAACAAATTAACCAACTCTACACAACTACCCTTCTCCATTCCTCCTTTTAAATCTCTAATTTAACCCATTTATTTTTTAAAAAGATGGCTCAACTCCCCCCCAATGCCCCCTCCAACTATCCATCCATCCCTTCCTCCCCTCCTTCTCCCTCTGGCTTCTCTGCCCAGTTGTATTCATGGGTTGACGAATTAATCGACTTCTCTTCATACCCACAAGCCTCCCATCGCCGCACTTTTAGCGACCCTCTCGCCGCTGCAAGCCCAACGATGCTGCCCGCTCCTCCCTCCGACCATAACAATGCTAACGATGCCCAGCCAGACCAGCCAATTCATCTTGTCCACTCTGAAGGAGAGAATTCCTCGGTCGACGATATCCTACAATTACCCATTCTAGACCCCAAGAGGGTAAAGAGGTATCGTCATCATATTAGAAAATTTGTATCTTCTTTTGCATCTGCTATTTGACTTTGGCTTTGGGATTTTTAGGATATTAGCGAACAGGCAGTCAGCGCGGAGATCGAGGGAGAGGAAGTTGCAGTACATCTCCGAGCTGCAGAAATGCGTGGGAAAGTTGGAGGTTTATTTGCACAATTTGCAAGCTATTGTTTCCATTCAAATTAAACCCTAAACATAAATCAAAGGCGTTTGTATGTTTTGAATATGGATTAATAGACGGAGGTTGCGGCATTGACGCCAAGAGTTGCCTTCTTCGATTGCCAACGGTCGATGCTCGTCATGCAGAATAGTCACCTCAAGCAGCGCATAGCTGTCCTTGCACAAGACCAGATCATTAAAGATGGTGAGACCTTTTCTCCTTAATAATAAATTTTGTTTATAGTCTTAATATATGATGATAAAATTAAGATTTCGTTTGGGATAGCGTTTTGTTGCTTCTTAAAACAGCTTTCTAGTTTAAAAATTAAAATTTTTATACTAAAAAGCTGCTTTAAGAAGCAGTGAGAAAGTCGAACCAAAAAAAGCCTAAATTTAAAAGATAAATATAAACAAATTATGACATAATAAAATCAAATTATTAGATATTCACAACATTTTTTTCATCATGATTAAAATTGTGAATTTCTAATAATTTAGGGTTTGATTTGGGACAACTAATTACAGGCTTTTAGCTTTTCATAAAGATGATTACGAAATTGCTATAGAGAAAATAATTTAGTTATTCTGATTATAGAAAATAACTTTTTATCATATAAATTTTTAAAAAGCAGTTAGAAAGCAATTGCCAAGCTGTCTCAAATATACCTTTAATTGTATTTATTTGATAATTTATTCATAATACGTAATAATTTGGTTAATTAAAATATACAAATTTTTTAATTGTTTTTGCATAAATTTATTTTACAATGTGTAAATGTGTAATATATTCATATATTTTGATAATGGAATTGAACTTAATTAATGCAGCCTGTCAAGAGTCACTAAAGAGGGAGATAGGGAGGCTAAGTCAGGTCCACCAACGGCAGAATCTTACGCAGACGGATGCGATGACGGCAGCCATTGACGCCGGCGGTGAGGACACGGCCGCCATTTTTTATCAAAATGATTTGCATGCAAACCCCTAAGGAAGAGTATTATTACATAATGTTTGCGTGTTTGCGGTATTTTTGCAATGAATGGGTGTATCGACAAGAATAAGGATTGCACTCATTTAAAAAATAAATAAATAATTGTTGAGATTAAGGTTTTGATCAGAATATTCTCTCTCTCTCTCTCTCTCTCTCTCTCTCTCTCTCTCTCTCTCTGCTGATAGCTATGATAAGGTTAATGGTAATGATTATATCTTTATTTTCATCATTAACAAATTAAATTAATTTTGTTAGGTGATAGAAAAAGATAGATTATAAATTGTGGTGACATTAAAATTAAGGAATTAATCTCATAAATAATAATAATAATAATATAAATAATTCTTTGTGAATAATAATAATAATAATAATTGTGCCCAAATACCTTGATATAAAATTTATTAGAATAATTTTAAAAAATTCAACACTTTTAAATTCATCATGGTTCACACATATTCATTATTTACATCATCAAGCATCCTAGTTAACATCATTAACAGGAGAAATTATTCTGTGTGGAGGCTGGACACAGCTCTATGTCCAGAGGTGAATCAGGTGCACCACTTCAGTGGGACTGAGCCAAGGTACTGAGTAGTACCGAGCCGTGGTACACAGCAAAAGGGGTGACGTGGCGCATTCTGATTGGTCTCCGGACGGCGTTCGGCGTTAGCACAGAATAATTAATCCATTAACGGACTCATCGGATCTCATCGTCGTCCCTTCTCCAACAAGCTCATGTGCTAGATCTCGTCATCACCCATCCACCCCTTCATCTTGCAAACTTCATCGATGGCTTCTGTTTGATTTCATGGACTCTTTGTTGTTGAGAACTTTAGGAGGAAGCTTGAGGGTGAGACAGAATCGATGAAGCTACTGGCAGTGATAAAAAATCGAACCCGTGGCGTGTGAAGGATGTGAATGAGGGTGGCAATGGCAACTTGATTGGTGGGGCAAACGCGATGATAGGGTTAGGGATTTAATGTGGGTGTTATTTTTTATTTAATTTTGATATTTTAGAAGCTATTTATGTAAATAAAAAAATTAGGTGTGAAATATATAAATGAAGTTTTGAGTGGAATATACACCAATAAAATTATATCAAAACATTCTATAATTATTTTTACTTTCAACTGTGGAGCACAAACCCTAAACCATGGCTGCTTATAATCACCATCATTATTTATCATTGATATCACTATCTAATGATGCCATCACTATCTAACAATACCACCGCCACCGCTATCACCACCATCGTTGCCCAAGTCCTGCCTCCCACCTCTGTCACTCGCCTATCGCTAGTTTAGGGTTTTGAATTTAGGATCTAAAGTTGAGGGTGTTATGAATTAAGATAATCTATTCATACTTATTGTTGATGTACTCATAGACCAATAAAGATTTGTTTCTAACTTTTTTTTATGTGCTAGGACGAGTTTTTTTTTTTTCAAATTTTTTTTCTTCTTTTTTTTTCTCTTTTTTAGTGTAGTAAATTTAGGGTTAAGATATTTGAATTATATTTTAATTTGGATAATTGGATAGATTTAGTTGTTAAATTTATTTTGAGATGTATATGATATATAAGAAATTAATTAAAATTTATACTAAGCTAACTCAAAATAAATTCAATAATTTTGAGATTCATCTTCACAAGAAATTAATAAAAATATTGTTGACGCCTTTTTTTTATTAGATATCCAAAAAGTCTGTATAAAGGAGCTTTAATACTTTTTCACAAATTATAGGTCCTGCTAAAGAGTACAGCTAAGAGTCTAAGGTTTCATTTGGGATAGCCTTTTAATGCTTTTTTTTTTTTTTTTGGGGAAATTAGGGGCAAAAGCCCATTTTATAAATCAAAATGATTACAAGTGAGTAAAAAACAAAATATAATCCTGAATCTCAACAAAAGAGATAGAGGATTCTAAAGGGAAACAGAAAAACAAGCCTAGATTACAAAAACAATTGGCTGAAGCGCCAAGGACTCAGAAGCTCCAAATTTCGCGGCAACAGTTGAAATCTCGGTGGGGCAAACAGGAGCAAGCCTCTGGTTGCCAATAGTGGCCGTCCAAGAGGGAGCTGAATAGATCAGCATACATCATTGTCCTTCCAAAAAATAACTCCCTGGCAACCCGAAATGGCGACAAAAATACAGGTTCCACAAAAATCTTCAGAATCAAGAGGAGGAGGAGAGTAACCGAGAACAGCAACAAAAAGTGCTACCGAACCAAATAAGTCAGAGATGTTTCCAGCCATGAGTTTTGAGAAAAACAGCTTTCCTTATTTTGTCAATAACCGTGGTATGGCAATCAATGATACCACCAAAAATCCTATCATTCCTAGCTCTCCAAAGATAGTATAAAGTGGCAGAAGCAGTGAGTAGGAAATAATTTTTTGTGTGATTGTTAAAACCTTGCTCAAAGATACTGTCATATACCTGGTGCAAATTTGGTTTCATCAAAAGGGCGTTCAGCCATGGGAGCAAAGATTTGGCTACAGAAAACGTAAAGTTGCAATCAAAGAAGAGGTGGGTAATGGTCTCCTTCTCACAGTAACAGAAACAGCAATCAATTTGAGTCATAATTCCTCGGACCGCAAGAACGTCGGCAGTTTTCAATCCACCCTTAAAAGCAAGCCAAGCATAAACCGAAAATCTAAGGGCAGCTTTCTTGTGCCAAATAAACCTGAACCAGTTCACCTTTCCCAAGCTAGAATAGTATTGATCACGAAAATCACCAAAATTGGGATTCAGATTGCCCATCCATTTGTGGTTTTCTTCCCGGTTCTGAATGTTAACCGCAAAAATAAGAGTGATAATTTGACTCTCAAAGACAGGTGGGAAGGCCCAACGGTTATCCAGAATCATACTTTCCACTTTCCAGTCAGAATAATGAGCATATCTAGCAATAGAATTCGATTGCTTAAGATAAGAAGCAATGGAATTCCCACCACACCAAGGGTCCCATAGGACAGAGAGTTGGCTGCTCGGGGAGATTGAGAAAGTAATACAGTGTTGTATGCTCGCAGCTTTTTTGCACATAAAGTCCCAGTATTGAGAGCGGCATCCGGCCATGAAATTCCACAGGGAAAAGTATTTTTCTCTCCACCAATTAAAAAGCAAGTTGTTGGTGTTTAGGAATCTCCAAATAACAGAACAGGAAAAACAGTGATAGAGGGAGTCAATAGAAGAGATGCCCAAACCCCCATTCTGTTTAGGCTTGCAGGTGTCCTTCCAAGAAACAGTGAGGAGTTTCCGATTAGAGATGTTACCAAAATAGGTAAATCTAGAGCACATTCGACTAATTTGTTTACAGCAGCTTTTGGGTATGATAGATCCCCGGATCCAGTAAGCAAGGGTGTTGCTTATGGTAAACTTAATGAATTGGATCATACCCGCAAAGGATAAAGTTTTAGCTTTCCAGCCCATTAACAGAGAAGAAATTTTTTGGAGTAGGGGCTGAAAATCTTGGACTTTTAGTTTCTTGTAGTAGATAGGCAATCCCAAGTAAGTAATGGGATTGAAAGACTGATTAATGTTTAGAATGCCACAAATGTTAGAGGCAAACTGAGCATCTTTCGATATCAAAATAGAGCTTTTCTGATGATTAACATTAAGACCAGAAACAGCCGCAAAATTTGAGAGAATAGAGTTAAGGGAAATAGCATTTCTGGTATTGGCAGTGCCAAAGACAAGGAGATCATCAGCGAACATGAGGTGGGTGATAACACAGCTCCCAGCAGTCATACCAGAGAAGGTATTGTTTGTGTTTGCCAAGTCAAAGCAAGACGATAAACCATCCATGACAATGCTAAAAAGGTAAGGGGACAAGGGGCAGCCTTGTCTGATACCGGAAGTGGAATTGAAGTATCCCTCAAGCACACCATTAATACAAATCGAAAAGTGTACATCAGTAGTGCAAGCCTTAATCCACGAAATGAACAAATCAGGGAAACCTTTGGCCTGAAGTCTGTTGTAGAGAAAATCTCTAGAAACAGTGTCGAATGCCTTGGTAATATCAAATTTGGCACAGAAATATTTTTGCTTGGCCTTAAGGTTGAAGTTACTCAGTAGATCAGAGGCAAGGAGAATGTTATCAGAGATGGTCTTTAGAACAAAAATTTTTGGTATAAAGATGTATGAAAACTTTGCTTTAAAAAGTAGGAAGAAAATTATCTTAAATGAAGTCTAAGTATTCCAAAATCCACTTGCTAAACAATAGCAAATTAAATTAAAATAATAGATCACTGCATCTTTATTTTATTTTTAAAAGAAGCTTTTCTGACACCACCGATACACCATCAACTCCATGTATAGAAATATATAAAGAACAGCATATTAAGCCTTCATTTGGGAGGCTTTTCTACTATGTTTTAAAATAATGTTTTAGTAAAAAATTTAAAATTTTTATACTTAAAAGCTACTTTAAAAAGCAATAAAAAAGCCGCCCTAAATAAAATCTAAGATTTCATTTGAGACAACTTTCGTACTATAATATAAAGCAGTTTTTTAATATAAAATTTTTTGAAAAAAAATGTATTAAAAAATTATTTTAAAAATCAGCAAAAAAACGTTTTCCTAAACTCATAAAAAACAAATTATAACCGTCGGACTAATTACCACCAAATTAAAAAACAACGTGAATTTTCATGATAAAAAAAGGGCTGCCGTAGGAGTTAGCAACGAAGAATCGTCAATCAACAGGAGGAAAAATTCTGTAGTTTAATGACGACGGTGATGAATCCCTTCCTTCACCCAATAATACCTTGAAAGAATAAGTGAAAGATTTTGGGTGAATAAATCTTATTTTTCTGTTAGGATAAGTAATAATTCTATTGAAGTCGGCGGTAAGAAAAAAATTTTGGGCTATGATGAATTTCAGAACCATCAAACTTGCTTTTAAGATTTGTTGCGGACTGCTCAAATATTTGTGGCGACAGAGAGATAAAGACTTTAATGTCTTAACTTTGAATTAAGATCTAGCATACAGATAAAGAGAGGAGTATGAGAATTATAAGAGGCACCAAAATTTTTACGTGAAAAAACCTGAAAATGGGAACAACCACGGGGCACGATCCAGTTAAAATGATTCTACTAGTTTTTATTAGTCAATTACAAATGAGTCCTTCGTGGGGGGGCCTTAGCTCAATATATCATATATAACACATTACATAGTTGGGTTGGAAGAATCCAATGATAAGAGAGTCATTCTTAAAAGAATGTTGGCATGTTCATTTGCTCGATAGGATAATAGAGGTCAAAGGGACCATAGTCGGCGAGCGACGGAGGTTAGAGGGACCGTAGTCGTCGAGCGACGAAAGTCAGAGGGACGGTAGTCGACAGGCGACTGTGGTCAGAGGGACTGTAATCGGCAAACGATGAAGATCCGAGGAACCATAATCAGCAAGCGGCGAAAGTCAAAGGGATCATAGTTGGCGGGCGACAGAACTCAAAAGGGACTATAGCGGAGCCCTGCATTGGGTACCCACACCCATCCATGTACCCACCCATATCCAATGGGTATGGATATGCTCATGACCTCATGGGTAAGTATTGGTGGATACTCAACATCGAGGGATAAACTAATTTACATTGCTAATCACCGTATATCGTATTGATTCCCCAATTATACAGCATTTTTTAAGTGTTTAAGTGCTTTAATAATGTCGAAATTCAGCAATCTTAGGCTCATTGGATTCACTCGCCGAGCCGCTTTATTCGACTATAAGTATGTCATTTTTCGATATCATTTTCATCTAATTAATGCTTTGAACCTTCCTAATACCTTCGAACTCTTGGTTCAGACTCATTCAGGCTCTTATTAGGCCAATTTTGATGTCGTTGGGTTCGTCTCTTTGAGATGTTCATTTTAACTATAAGTTTGTTGAAATCAAATTTCAGATGATCCCAAAATTAATTTTAGAAATTTTCAACTTATATGCCTCGAGATTCGTGTTGTATCAAGGTGATTTTTGGTGAGGTATCAAGACTTGTTTTGAGCCTATTTTCAACTGTATTACCATCATTGTATAAATATTAATCTCAATCATCTATTCGCAACCAATTGAGAACTCCCTCAATGATTTTATAGTGTTTAAATCTCAAAGTTATTTCACAAACACCTCCAATTCTACAGGAATTCAGTGATTGGATTCAACTATTTTCTCAATATTTTTCCAAAAACTTGAGCTGAAAATTTTTTTTCCAATCAAATCTACTAATATATAAGAGTTATAAGAAGATTAATATCCAATATACATATCATACTCACTATAATTTTTAAAAAATTATTTTTTATAATAATTTTATAATCATCTATATAAAAAACTAAAACCTCCCCAAAAAAAATCCTAAAAGACATTATTCTACACTCAAAAAGTTGTCCATCTCAATTCTACACTTAAAATGTTGACCATCAATTGGACATCTTATCTTTCAACTCTCCCCTCAAGGATCTTCCTATCATTAAATTTGAAAATAAATGAATTAATAGGAGAGAACTATAGTTCAAAATAATAGGACAGTACAAACAGCTTACTGTATACAAATGTGTACACTCACATGTCCGAACGGTGGTTTCCATCTGGACTCCGCACAAAATAATTTCTCCCGCATAATAGCAGAATACAGTGATTGCTATTGACAAAAAGGTTGCCTAAAAAAAACGTCTAAAATGGCATAAAAATAAATAGTTGATAATAACAGCTGCATGGATACTTCTCACAAAAAAAATAATTCGTGTTGGCTGGAATTAGAGCTCATAATTATAGTAACTGGTTCCAATATTGCAATAATCAAATCGAAAACATTTTTAAGGCAATAAAACATTTAACAGAATCGAGTCGTTTGTACAATGGCTATAGCATTCTACTTATCTTCTTAACAGAAAAATTCTGACAAGCGACCCGACAGGGTTGGGTGTCTCTATTCAGACGAGAGAGCACAGAAACAAGCTAATGAAGAAAGTTCAGGACTTGGATTTTCCGGCTTGCAGTGCTTGAATCCTCTGTTGCACTTTCAAAACCTGAATAAGAATAGAGAAATTAACGAAAAATTGATCAAACAGTGCTTACTAAATATTGTTCCCGTTCATGAAAAGTAAGTTCAATCTGGCCTGGCTATTTGAAATAACAATGGCAAACAGTAAAAAATTGAGTTATTTAGGATTGGAATAGTAAAAAATTCATTACTAGTTATGGAATTCAATTGATGATGAATTGAAATTTATGCTTTCTTCCCCCTCCCTCCCAATACCCAATCTCCCTTTTTCCCGTGATCCTCATCATTTGGCATCACAGTCGAATAATTCCTCTCGCTCAACCGATTTCCAAAGCATCAATCGACTTATGCTTCCAATCGACAATGCCTCCCTCAACACAATGACCAACAGCAGTCGCATTTCAGTATATCACAGCAGGTAATCGTGATCTCCATTTGGCACTAGAATTCGAATAGCAGTTCACCTTCTCCCTTCTCACACATAACTCGTGCCATCTTCCCATTATTCACTTATAGTGATCGACTACATTCCTTTGAATAGCATCGCATGATAGCCACTTCTTTGTGCGATTGCTCACGTCCATATGACGTGACTACTAACGCCTATGTTTGCATAACTGCTCACCACACACAAGACCGCCTTCACTGCTCTATCATAGCACACAAACTATCTCCATGCATGAGATCAATACCATCTATACTCCACACACACACCTTGCATTGTGCAACCCATTCACATCCTTGCATTACAACATTCAACGCCATTACTTCTTCACTTGCAGCCTGACATTCGATTGCAAGCTTCAAAGCTCTGCACTGTTTTATTCTCCTAACCGCACTACTTGATTGCTTGGTATCTAATCATATTCATGCCCAAATCAAGGCAGTCATCAAATTCAGTGAATGCTTGAAGGAATTATAATGGGATCATTACAAGAATGATTGTCCTTTGAAGAATGTCCTGTGTATGCTTGGGAGATATATTGGGCATATCTGAACTGGCCTAAAGAAGTACAAACGCCTCTTGACTCATTTTGGAACTAAGATATCATAAATTATCATAAGCTTCATCCGGTTGATAAGTATTAAAAATACCATAAAAAGTCTTTCATATGACTATTAATTGTCTCATAATGATCATTCTTATTTTCATCATAGTACAATGAACCATATTCCAATTACGATTGTCATTTTAATCATCGATGATCATGATCTCATAGATTTTATAAATTGTTTTTAAGATATATCAATATTGATGTAACTGAACGTTATCATCACCCATTAGAAATAAGTGTATCATGTAAAGTATGATTATCATCATTAGTAAATATTTATGCAAATGATTATCTAAGATCTAATCAAAATTTAAATTTTTCTGAATATCCTAACCCAATTTTTTAATGACAATTAGGCAGAGATAAGAATGAATATATTTAAATTTAAAAAAAAATTATATGGTTGAAGATGAACAAAAGATTAAGGCATTATTGATTCAAAATTTGAAGATAAAC
Source organism: Dendrobium chrysotoxum (assembly GCA_019925795.1). Taxonomy (NCBI): domain Eukaryota; kingdom Viridiplantae; phylum Streptophyta; class Magnoliopsida; order Asparagales; family Orchidaceae; genus Dendrobium; species Dendrobium chrysotoxum. The sequence continues at coordinate 88,620,682 of CM034314.1, read as the reverse complement.
TTATAGCAGAGCTTGATCAGGAGATTGTCAGAGGTATTATTGTACTTAAGATTGAGGCTAACTGTACACTTCTTAAAACAAGCATCAATATTTCTGACACTGTTTAAATAACATTATAGGATGCTCCACATTTGGCATTATAGTTCTCTTCTTAGGGCAGGTTTCAAAGATTAAGCTTGTTCCCGCATTTTCATCATAGATCCACAACCAATAATTCATATCATACATCTCAATTCCAAAACATTTCTCAATAGTCTGCACAGGCAATGATTTACTGCCGCAATTTTATTCACGTATATCTCCACTATCTCAAAAGACTAGATTTAAATCAATTTGATTATCCTGTAAACCTTATTTCTATAAATAAGATATTAATGGCTTGTAGTGGAAGTGATGAGGACATGATAAATTGAAACTCTCTCTCGCATTCCCCCCTCGTCTATATTACCCTTCTTTAATCCTATTTAAATTCAAACTTAAAAGAATTGAAAAGTATATATCCCATGGTTTAGACAAATGCCAAATGGCATGCAGGTAGCAAGAGGATCAGAGAAAATTTAGAGAGAATTTTCACTCGATTCTTTTTAATATCTTCTCTCTATTTCTGTCTTCCTTTCTATAATTTTATGCTTCACAGCACTTGAGTATAAACAATAATAACAAGCCTTTGTCCCACTACGTGGGGTCGGCAACATGAATCCTTTTTCTCCATTGTGTCCGGTTCAAAGTCAAATTCTTGTTTAAATCTAATAGAGAAAGATCATTTCTAATATTTTCTAACCAAGTCTTTTTAGGTCTACCTCTACCTTTCTTAACATAAGTCAAATCTAATACCTCTACTTTCCTAACTGGGTCATCGGAAGGCCGCCGTTTTATGTGACCAAACCATCTAAGGCGACTCTCTCTAATCTTATCCTCCACTGGAGCTACTCCAACCTTTTCACGTATATGCTCATTTCGTATCATGTCTCTAAGAGTAAATCCGCTCATCCACCTAAGCATCCTCATCTCCGCAACACATAACTTAGTATTGTGCTTCTCTTTTAATGGCCAACATTCTGCACCATAAAGCATTGCAGGTCTCACCACCATCTTATAGAATTTTCCCTTAAGTTTAAGGGGGACTTTTCTATCACACAACAAGCCCGATGCATTCCTCCACTTCAACCATCCAACTTGAATTCTACTGATAACATCCCCATCTATTTCACCATCACTCTGAACAATAGATCCAAGATATCTAAAACGTGTACTCTTATTAATGACTTGATCGCCCAAAGTCACAATCCCCTCACTAGGTCTATTACTGCTAAAATTACACTCCATATATTCAGTTTTAGATCTACTCAAGCGAAAACATTTAGACTCTAAGGTTGATCTCCAGACTTCAAGTTTACCTTCAACTCCCTCTTTAGTCTTGTCAACAAGAAGAATATCATCAGCAAAAAGCATACACCAGGGTACATCCTCTTGTAAATGTCTAGTGAGAACATCCATGACTAACGCGAAAAGATATGGGCTTAAAGCTGATCCTTGATGTAATCCAACCGAAATAGGGAAATACTTGGTCAAACCACCTTGTGTTTGAACACAAGTAGTAGCTCCTTCATACATATCTTTAATGATTTGAATATAAGCATTATTAACTCCTTTCTTTTCAAGAACTCTCCATAGCACTTCACAGCACTTGAGTAAAAACAAATAATGTCCTTCCCGATTCAGTACATGAAAAAATTGCCCACCTTATACCATTAAATTCAGCCTTCCACAAATATCATATAGCCACATCTCTCAATCAACACGCTAAGGTCACAACCATTCCATGTAGTCCCATGCACTCTCTCCTATCTTGTAAATCCTATTTCTATAAATAGAATATTCAAGACTAGTAGTGGAATTCAAAAAAATATGAACTAATATTAAAGTTTCTTCCTCTCTTCTCTTCTTTCTTCGTATCTCTTCCTCAATATCTCTCTATAGAGAGTTTCACTCCTAATACCTATTGATATAGTTCTAAATGCAATTAATATGGAAAGATCCTTTTATAAGAAATTATTTATTAGAGGGCCTCTTTTTTTTTTATTTTCCTTCTTATTAGTAATTTAATAGTTAACTGCCTGTGGGCTCCGAAAATTCCATTCATGCGCTCCCGGCCTCTCCTCCGTCATCGATCTATTTTCCTTATTTGATGGCAATGACGGCGAAGAGTTTTAATGAGATTAGGTTCCGGGTGAATTTTCAGAAGGCAGATTGGGTTTTAGATAAGACACTACCCAGAGATTTCGCCCTCATTTTGTGAGGACTTTATGATCTGAGTTCTGGTTTCCTATAGGCGCAAGCCCCTATAGTTAATTACCCCTCCCGATAACGAGAGAGAACTTTCGATTAAGGCTAGTCGTTGAAGAGGTTGTATAGGTTGTAAATACAATATATAATAGCAACAGTTTTAGGGTTTGAATTTGAGATTTGAATTTTATCATCATGATTTAGAAATTATCACCACGAACTTAAAACTGGTGGTGTGGGAAATGAAGACGAGCCCGATCAAGATCCCATGGTTCCGTCGTCCCGGACTGTCATGATCCCTGGTCTACTTAGTCAGAGGAGGTAGTCGACCCAACCTGACAGAAGGTACCTTGTCGGCAGCCATGGGTTGCTTCGTCCAAGAATACCTTGTAGACCTGGGTTTGTGTTTATCTAAGGGGATATATCTGAATCCACCTTAGCTGACAGAGGGCTTTGTGCCTATCAGATATACCCTATGATTCATAACTCAAGGGTTTGACGCCGTTAGGGAACATACGGGCTTTGGCCGTGATCGTAATATAATGGTGCCATTTCGCAGCAAAACCACCCGATCAGAGGGCACGTGCCACGTCCCTGCTGGCAAGAAACTATTTGAGGATGAATCATAGCGATACACCTGACACGCATTCGCTATTTGTGAGCTGAGGTTAATTTCAAATTTATCACCCCCGATAAACAATTGCGGAAGGTGGATGAGTTTTAGTTTTAAGTTTTTAGGATGATCGATTTTGTTTTAAGAATTCTTAACTTTTATTGAATTTGAGATTTGACCCCTCCGGTTGAGATTTTGTGTCAATACGGCCATCATCGGGGTGACGTTAAAGTCACTAGTGTTTTCGTAGGATTTTGGGAGGCATTTTATGATTTAAGTCGTGTCGACTCCAGTCCTTTCGAGGAGGAGGATAAGACTTGAATTTAGACCCGCGTAACATTCTTGAATCGTTGGATTTTGAAATTGTATGCAGTGGTCGGAGCACATGCGAGTGATAGCATTTGACCCTGCGCAGCATTCTCGGACATTTGTATTTGTAACTTTAACACGTTGACCGGAGCACATGCAGGGGATATCATTTAGAAAATTGCCCGAGATTTCACGTAGGGGCCTACGACGCCTTCTGTCCGCTTGTACACATGTTACGGATTCGGTGGCGTGTTAGATTTCACTTATTGCATTTAGTTTGTTTTGACTCCTCTAAGTGTTGCTTATCATAGCGCGTAGAGGATATTTGTCCAATTGGTACTAGGAGATCGTGCTTGTATCCGTAGGGGAATTATCTTGCTCGCTACAAGTTCCCCTATTCTCTCCCATTGGTGATCTGATTTGTTCGATACAAGCCCCTTGTCCTTGCTCAAAGGGTTGTTAGAGAGCTGCTCAGAGAGTGACAGTTATTTGGAGAGGTTACTTTTGAGAGCCAAAGATTATGTTGAGTTGTGTTCCAAATCGTCTGATTATGCTCAAGCTTCCTTTGAGTTTAATGTCATATCTCCAATGTTCATTCAAAGTCAAGTCCGGATCAACTCTGAGTTCAAGTTTTTGCTTAAGTTCAAATTGATTTAGCTTTTTTTTTTATTTCAAATTTTATGTTATTATGAATTTAATCCCTTATAGTTCATATCAAATTTGAATCGAAGTCCGGTTCAAGCTTGAGTCCAAATTTAACATTATTTGATTGACTTTTGATTTAAAATCAATTTTATGTTTGAATTATGTTCAAATCAATTTCCAAATTTTCTGCGTAAGTCCCCTGTTGTTCATTGAAATTTTCGGCAGCCTTCCGGCGTCCCCTCCCCGGCGCCGGGAGGTAAGGAGGGCATTTGCCCTTTCAAATCCGCCCGGCCGGAAAGATAGTCAATGGCCGGGGGCTTCAGGGCGTTGTCGGGCCCGGGATTGATCTTTGGAAGTTCTAATTGACGAAGATTGCCGATGATTAGATGCAGATCGAGTGGCTGCAGAAGATTGGACGCAGATCGAGTGGTTGCGGACGATTGCCGGTGATTTTTGCTGAATGTTCAATTGAAGCTCCCCATTTTCCTCTTTTTTAATTGATTAAATGAATTAATTAAAATTAAATTTTGATTTAATAATTAATTAATCCCAAATTAAATCAATGCACGCTTCTCCAAAATTTTCAAAATTTGGCTAAGTCCCGGATTTTGAGAAAATTTCGGCAGCCTCCCAACGTCCCCTCCCCAGCGCCGGGAGGTAAGGAGGGCATTTGCCCTTTCAAGTCCGCCCGGCCGGAAAGATAGTCAACGGCCGGGGGCTTCGGGGCGTTGTCGGGCCCGGTATTGATCTTCAGAAGCTTTAATTGACGAAGATTGGTTGCAGATTAGTTGTAGACGATTGGATGCAGATAATTGTTGCCGGCGATCTGTTGCGAGTTCCCTGTTTGAAAATCCTCTCATTTCTCTCTATCTCTCTCTCTCTCTTTTTTATTCTATTATATATATATAATATTAATAATATATATATAATATAATATTATATATATTATAATATAATAATAATCATATTATAATATATGTATATGATTTAACATATATATACATATATTATATATAACAATATATTATAATGTATTAATATTAGTTATATTAATATAACAGAGGAGGGAGGAGACGGATCGGGAGAAGCCCGATCGGGCTAGGGCCGAAGGCGGAACCACGCACGGGGAAGGGCGCCGGCGGCTGGAGGCGGGTCTGCCGGAGGCGGGTCTGCCGGAGGCGGCGGGTCCTTGGTCGGCAACGGTTTGTTTGATTGCAAAGGTTGAGCGCCGGTCGGGTTCGGTCAAAGGTAGAGACGGGCGTCGGGTTGGACTCGACGGCGGCTTCAACGGGTGCAGGCTGGCGGCGGGATTCGTCCAGAGATGCGGGTGCAGGCCGGCGGCAGTCGGCTAGGGCACGTCGAGTGCAGAGGAAGAAGCACCGTCGGCGTCGGAGTCGGGTTCGGTAACGGGATTCGGCCGCTGGTGGTCGGGCTGATGGCTTCACTCATAGCAAACGACGGCTAGGTCGAACAGGGGTAGATGGAGGCTGGGGTCGGCCGGCGAGTTCGACGGGAGCAGATGGTCGAAGGTCGGAGCAAAGGATCGCAAGCAGGGAGGTTGGAGGCCGACGGCTTCGTTCGTCTGAGGTATTTTCCAAAAGTCTCCTCTTGCTATCTCTTCTGGTTCTGAGAGTGTGAGAGACCAAATGGGAGGGAGAGTCGTTTTGTGTCGTGAGAGGCGGTTGTATGAGATCGTGGGGAGAGGCCGGCTGAGTCGTGGGGCTTGCGACAGTTAGAGATCAACACTGCCCTAAATGTTAATAGGTGTTGCAAATAAATACCCAAACCTTATATTAGGAAACAGGTTTTGGGGAGTTAATTTCAGCTTGTGTCCTGGTTCAAGAAAAATTTCCCTATTCTTGGGTGTGAATTTCCCCCAACTTCAGAGCGGTGGAGGGAACCAATGGTCATAGTAGAGTCCAAGATACGCCAAAATTGATTATGATACTCGGCAACAAGTCCATTAGCGTCCTTCCTATCTTCCTTTCACCTAAAAGAACTAGTGCAAAGTCACTTGCTGGTTTTGGCGCTGCCAAGTGGCCCTAGGGCAGTAGTAATCTGAGATGGGTTGTTACTGTTTGAATACTCCTGGTCTTGAAAGCAGTTCATGCACCGGGAAAGGAACCACAGGTCTGTATCTTTCTTCCTGAGGCAAAAGAAGAACCCATCAGGTCTAGAAGTCGTAAGCAGATGACCTGGAAGACCTGGGAATAGCCAAACTTCATACGTGGATATCAACCCCCCTGTAAGTCAGGTTTTCTGTTTTCTTGTTAGACTTAATTCGTTTTGTTTCTTCTTAATACACAGTAATCTACCTATTTATTTAGCCCTTCATTGCAGATTGCTGAAATTACAAGATTGCTGTAATGACAAAACAGCCTAAAGTTTGTCACTACAACCCTGAAAATTGCCAATTCTTGATCCAAGAATCATGCCTTACCAGGTTCTCTATTGACCAATCCTTTCTTTAATCAAATATCTCTTGGTTAATCAACAAACTACCTTAGTTGCCCCTGAAATAAACTGTAGGCTGCAAGAACTCTTCGAATAGACAAGGATCAAATAGTTCAGTAAGTTAAAAGGGAAAACAAAGTTGTCATGAGAGCTCATTGAAGAAAGCATTGACGTGCCCAATGGCTCTTGAAGGAGAAGTTGCCAAAGAGCTCACTAGAAAAGGCATCAACATGACTAGCAACCGGAGAAGTCGCAATAGTAGAAGCATCGTTTAAAGACAAATAAAAGTTCACAAGTTGCAGCATATAAGTCCGGACTCCGGAATAATCTAAATATCCATCATGCATCATTACAATGGTCATATCCTTAACAAAATATCTACCAACACTCTCAACATATACTTCTAAAATAAGAAGGCCCACAAAGATAAATTAAGAATACAAAGATGAGTTAACTTAAATAAATAATCATCTTTAATTAGGTATGATCTCTTCTTCTTTTGGTCTTATCCTGAACATGTGCATCCCATACATTAAGATGTTTCAAGTATGCCATTATAAAAGTAGTTATCAACATTACTAGATTTCATGAATAGATTGTGAGCTGAAACCTGCAGAAGTGTAGTTCATTGTGATAACAAATTTAAAGCAGTGAATTAAGTGGTTCTAATTATGACATGCTCAACAAAGAAAAAAAATTTTACTTCTAGCAATCTCTTGGCATAATATTCACATCACGATACTACTAAAAAAATAAGAAGAAAAACCTAAAACATAATTATAATACTTCATTCTAAACTCCATTGAAATGTCAAACCTATGAAAAAATTACAACAAAAAATAAATAACTGAACACAAACTTGATAAACACCCTGCTATACTGCATGTTAAACAAAGATGCCCAAGTTGTGATGCTCGCTTGTCATCACCGACGAAATAGCAAGACATGGATGAGAAAAAAATAATTGGAAGCTAGGCCATATGGCAGGAGGTTCAGCTCATAGCTGTAGATATAATAGCAAGTACCAAGATTTAAAACAGATAATGAGAATGCCTAAACCACCGAGCATAATAGAAGGATAAATGCGACAAATTGTCATGTCATCTCAAAAAAGAAATGATAGTAGACATGAGATATATCTAGCTTGAGCGGTGCACTATCACTTACAATAATAGCAGTACCAAATAAGAAAGCATAAAAACAAAATAGTAAATATAAAATAATCTCAAAGAAGTGCTATGAATGTAATTTATTCAAGTCCTTATTCTGTAAGATCCAACAGATTTTCGACTGTTCTAATAAAGAAGCATAAACATTAATTATTTCTCTTTCCTGCCCACATGATTATTCTATTTTGATTTATTACTTAACTTTCTTACCCTAATTAAGTGTGAACTGATTCTATTCTAGGAAAATGTCCATTCTGGTTCATGCAAAAGTGAAAATTCGCATTGTTGGGTTCAGACAAAGAGTAACAGTCGTGTATTTTCCCAAACGGTTGAACATGGAAAACAATTAGGCACATTTAAATCATAAGAATCTCATTTTTAACCTCAAATATCATTTAAAACCCACCCTTTCTCCTTTTATATAAAGTGTATGTAAAACAAACATGACCATGACAGCTTTATTGATCATTATGACACGATCACAAAACATCAGTTCCTATATAAGTAGCATATAATGTTTTTTAAACAAAATTTTAAAATAACTTAAATCTTAACAATGATAAGTGTTTTGATCACCTATAAAATATTATAATCATGTGTTAAAACCTTTTTTTTAACTTTCTTTCTTTCTTTCTTTTCTTTTTTCCTTTCTTATTAACTTAATATCAAAGAAAAATCATTTTGTAAAACCAAAAAATGCAAAGCCTAGTGATGTAAGATTTTCATACGACTCCTTTATTCAGAATCCTCTTCCGTGTATGCTACTCTATGCTCATACAGCTTCCAATCTACAATCATCCTATATTCCAAAACCCTTATGCATTCTCCTCCGTCAATGATTTTTGTGACTCTTTTATGTCTTTTGTCAGCGGCTTCAACAACCTTTATGGTTTCTAGTGATTAAGTTATGGATGCAACCTTTTATTGAGTTATTTGTAGAGTGGGATTCTTTTGTTATAAGGATCTGAAACTAATTAAAAAAATTATGGTTAATTAAGGGTGATTAAGGTAATTAACGAACCCATACAGATAAATTTCATCTAAAGAAAATTTACATTTAAAAAATAAGCAAATCTTAATTATTTTAAGTAACATTGAATAGCAAGACGAAACATATCAAAGTGGAAATTTTTTCATTCCAGCATATCAAGTAATTAATAAGTAAATAAACATAATCATGTTTATATAAATTTAAGGGTTAAGGGATTGTGAGTGAAAGAGAGGAAGAAAAGATTGAGAGAATGAAGGAGGCATTAGCGACTCCAGGATATCAAGTGCAAAGTGGTGGCGAATGGTGTTGAGTAGGGACTAAAATCAAAGAGAAAATGAGAGGAAAGAGGAGATCGAGAGAAATATAAAGAGCAAGAGATTAAGAGAAAGGAAGAAGATTGAGAGGTCATTGGCTTTGCCTATGCAAGTGTTGACCCTAGGAGAGAAAGATCGACCTAGAGATGGAGATGTGCTTGCAACATGGACAAGCAAGTAAAGGGAGTCTCAATGTCGGGTGAAAAGGTGAGGTGATGCGGATCTGATCAAGAACTTGTGAAAGTTATTATTTCTTCCTCCTCATTCAAACAAGGTAAATCCAAAAACCCTAGGAAAGAGAGATCGAACTAGAGATGGAGAAGTGGTTGCAACATGGACAAGCAAGTAGAGAGTCTCAGCTAGGGGTGTAAATGAGCCAAGACGGCTCAAACTCGACTCATTAATGAGCTCGTGAGCCGAGCTAATCAAGTCACAAGCTCGAGCTTGAGCAAAAAGTCGAGCTCGAATAGTAAACAAGCTCGAGTTTGAGTTTGGCATAACTCGGCTCGTTGGCTTGCGAGTCGGCTCGTATTTTTTAAAATATAATTTAATATATTATTATTGGTATTTAAGAAAATTAAAAAAACATGCTAATGTCATTTCCTACATTAAATGCATTTGTTTAGTTAAAAATAAAAAAATAAAAACTGGCTGTTATCATTCCCACCATTAAAAGAAGTAAAAGATTAACTTTTTTTGCATTAAAGGAGCTATACGCCTAAAAAGTTTCTTCAAAAGTATTTTTTTTCTTTGAAAGAGACGAGATGCAGTGCACTCGTCACTCCATGAACGACGTCCGCCTTGAGGCCCTTGATGACTATGCATGGGCTACCACTGCATCACCTTCTCCGACTGTCTTCTCCAATGCCGACAAGCGTCTACCTCCGACGAACTTCAATTAACGAGTCGAGCTCGAGCTTGCATTTATTTTACTGAGTCAAGCTCAAGCTCAATACAAAAGCTCGAATCGAGTTCGAGTTCGAGCTCGAGCCCAAGCCCATTGTTCATTGGACGAGCCGACCTCGAGTTATGTGTGACTTGAGCTCGGTTCGACTCGTTTACAGCCCCAGTCTCAGGGACTACTAAAAAGGTAGGATGATACAGATCTAATCAAGAGCTTGTGAAAGCTATTCTTTCTTCCTCCTCACTAAAACAAGGTAAATCCTAAAATCCTACTCTTTATCTTCCTTCTTAACCTGTATAAAAATTCATGAAAATAATTAGAAGATTCCTTGTCAATTAAAAGGGTATCAAGGGTCACATGCAAATCCTTCAACTGATCAAACCCAGACAAAACCTTAACCCAATATCAGTGCCTACAAGATCATGCGCTATGCTATATGCATGGAATAATTCACATATTGGTTCAATTTGAAATGGGACTTGAAGATATTTTCAAACCCTAAATAATTTGTATATAATATATATATATAATTATATAGTCAAATTAGTGAGTCCATTAAATTATGTACAGTTTAATATGCACATGCAATTTATGTTATATAGTGACTCTAAAGTTATGCTAAGAAAATTAAAATGCATTACAAGATAAACTTGATTATATACGGTAATTTTTTACTAGAAAACATGGCGCCCAAAAGTAATCTAGAGAAGATACCATCCATCATGCTATCCATGTGTATGAATTGGTTTAAAATGTTTATGTAATCTTACCTTAAGAATGACTAAAAAATTAATTAAGAAGGTTGGGGTAGCAAGAGATTAAATCATATGAATACATATACCTTGAAAACTATGTGTAATGTAAATAATTTAAAAGAAGTTCACAAGTATTTAAGAAGGGGATCATCCTTAAATTAGTTAAAAGTGTATATAGATAAGTCTGTATCTATTTATGCACATGTAAGCCAAGATTGAGTTGGTTTATGTAATCATCATCTTGAAGAACTTGGTTATAAGAAAACGTATTAGGCTTGTAAGCATTAAGTTGATCCAGTTATGGCCTGAGTTGTATAATTCATATTTTGTTTGGTTTATAGGGATTGATCACGGTGGAATTGATCAAATCTTGTTTAAGAAGTGACGATCAATCTTCTAAGGCTTTGATGATTGTTGACACCAAGGCTTTAGCTCAAAATCCAAGTTACTATGTGGGCAATCTCATTTCTAAGTAAGAGTGATATTTCTTCCCATAGGCTTATTGTGTTTGGATTGAACCTATTTATTTAAGGTTCTTTCCACAGAATGTTCATTACGCAAAAGTTATGCAACAAAATTGTCTTAAATTTCTAATAAAATACCTCATATAGCTATGAATCATACATGTTATGCCATACTATTTTAGAGTTTTCATCAATGTCCTGATCTTTCTATAGTTTATGTCTATGATTCTAAATGTATGCTAATTTTGACATCAAAATCCAATTTATTTGACAATACATGCCATAATTCTGTATGTTATGCTACTGATATGATTCCGTGAGATAGGCTCTGCTTTGATCAAAATTTTAGATGTTATGTTATTTCTATGATTATAAAATCTAATTCCATGCCAATTTCTCTTAAAACTAAAAGTCGTTGCATGAAAATGTGTATGCGAGGAAAACCTTATATGTGTGAATGTTTGCATCTTGATGTCAATAGAAAGAACTCTCCTTATGGTAATAGCTAGGGACGTTACTATACTATGCATTTATGACTCTCTCCTCCAATCACTGAGAATAGCATACATATGATTTGCACTTTACTTGTGTCGATGGGGGATGTATCAATCGGTGGATCAAAACCAACTCATTATTGATAATCGCAGATGCATAAATTTTGTCCCTCCTATATTAACAAACGATGTATCAAGCAGTGATGATTTAGGTTTACAAAAAAAATGCATTAATAGATACCTTAAGATGCAAAAGCTATGTTACACATGCTATGGTTTATGGTGATGAAATTCAAATGCTAAGATCGTGCTATAGTTTAAGTATATAATATCAATGTTATGTCTAATGTCATAATCATTCCATAGTCCATGATTATGATCCCAATGTCCTAACAACTACTATGATCATTCCACAATTTTCTATGCTTATAATGTCTATGATTCAATGTTATGATCATCTTGCTACTCTGATTGTGATTCTAACATTATGGCTATGCTTGCAGCACTAATTAAACTGTTGTATGCACAAGTATCGATACTAAATTCAACAAAAAGCATCTTACATTTTTGGAGAAAATCCTTATATGTTTGAATTAAAAAATGTTGTGACGGAGAGCAAAATTTTCAACCATTATAAAAGTGCAGAAGGTATGAGATAGAAATATTTCATAAGACAAATAAAAAATAGCACTTTGCAACAATATCCGATGTCACAGCAATTAAATCTACAATAGAACAACTAGAAATAGATTATAAATCGTGACTAACCGCTTCTTGCTTGCTGTTCTGCTTTCCCTCCAGATCTTTAAGTGTTCCATCAAGCCGCTTCCTGCACTCTCACCAGCAACAGCATAATGAAAATCATCAAGCTTGATCGACAAATACACAGTCAAAGAAACCAAAAAAAAAATTGCAATGAGTGTACAAGAAAGACGCACAGCTCGGCCGAAATGTATTCAATCCGCTTGCGGACATTGGCCCTAGCCTCGGCCAAGTCCTGCTTCGCAAGCACTGGTCCGATTAGCTTGTACACGTTAGCTCCCTCGTTCAGAATATCTAACTCCTGCGTACCATACCAACAACTCCCATGAAGATTGATTGAACCCCCCGTGGAAAAGAAGGCGGAAAAATAGAAAGAGAAGGAGGTTCACCTTGAGTACTAGTTCATTCTCACCAAGCTGGATCGTGTACTGCTTCCGCACTTGGTGGTTCTTCGCAATATCTACACTTGGAATAAGAGATCGAAGGTTAGGTTAGGGTTTCATGAGCAAAAAATGAAGCGAGTTAGATAGGGTGCCGTCTCTAACCCTTCTGGATCTTGCTTAGAGCACTGGCTTGAGTTTCAATATCACGTTGGAGTTCACGAAGGGCCGGCGCCGCAGCCATGGCTCGTTTGCGCTTCCTCTTTCGCTGATTCTGTCGGCCAACTTCAGCTCCTTGATTGATGAAGCCCTTTAGATGAAGAAATAAGCGCCTTTGATTTTTTTAATGCAAAGTGACGCCTACCTTCATACATTTATATTGACAAATTATCAATATAAGTAACATAGTTATAAAGGCTTAAATTATGTAAAACTTCAAGAATTAAAATCTTAGAAACCCTTAAAAATATAAACCTGATGAGAGCTCTAATGTCATAAAATATAAGGGTCTTAACTCAATCAGTGTAATTCTTGATTTTTCCTTCAAAAAAATAATCTTATAAAAGTATAATAATTTAAAACCCAAAATAAAATTTTCTAATAAAAAAATTAATGATATAGACTTTATGATTATAAATAATTAAAGAAAAAACTTTATAAAGTATTTTTTTTAATAATATATGTAGATATGTCAATATTGCACCTGATATGAAATCAGATTCGATCATAGCACAAAAGTTTTAAATTCGAGTTAATCAAATTCTAAATAGCTTTAAGTAATTAAAAAAAAATTGGTGGCGGTCAAGTTATGCTCGGGCTGAGTTTGGACCAAATTGAATATGTCAACTCATATAACAAGGGACTAATTTTTTCTTTTAAGTATTTTTTTATTAAAAACTAATACATGATATAATTTTTTAATATTTGTTTATGCGTGTACAAATAATGTCATTGCTTCTAATTCATATCAAATTGAAATCTAGTTAATACAACTCAAAGGCTTATATCAAGTCAAATTCAAGTTAAATATAGTCGAAATTCAATTCAGGCTAATATTTTCAACTAACTTATAAATCGTGTCACATATCATATATATATATATATATATATATATTCTACGCAAAGTCTTGTATTTCATTATAATTCATAAATTCAAAAATAATTACAAACATTATATTCTATTTTGTATATTCTAATAATATTGCATGATCACTTCATTAAGAACAGAGCCAAATACTTCATTCTCAATGTATAGTACTAGACAGTCATTGAGTCAGTTATCACTCACTTTACCATGCAATAATTGTTTTTAAGCGACGCACGAGAAGACAATTGTCTAATTTGATGGAGCATTTATTTTTCTCATTTTTAACTACAAAAAACAGTTATTCATAAGCAAATTCTGATAAAGGGATCCGCTTCTGCTGATCATAATAATCAATCTTTTTTGCTCCTTGACTATAATAAATAGAGTAGCTAATAATCCACACCGCACATTTTCATCTCCACACAAACCATACAACATATCAATATCTTCTCAAGGCATCTACTTATGATAGCAACAAGCAACCTTTTTTTTTTGAGCATATAAGGGGTTTCATCGTTTCTCTTCACACATAAGTGGCTCAACAACATAGCCTGACTTTTCCAATTTTAAGCGCCTATACATAATAACTTTTAAATCAATAAAACATATTGAATTGCTTCAAACACAAATAGCATCCTCCAATTTGATCAATGTATAATTGCAGCATTTGTAGACAAGTTTGTCAGACCATGTCACCCACTTGAACTAATTGATTAATGGCCCAGTAACCACAACGGTCCAGTCCGATTTACATTCGAATTGATCCATCTTAATGATCGAGTCAGCCCAATTTATAATAACTTGAACCTACTCGATTTGGTTGAGGCCCGGCCTAGAATAGGATTTATACAAAGCCCACTTTCGGTCTAAGGACGGCCCATCAAATCCCTTGGTTCAAATTGTAAACAATAAGACGCGTGGGGCCCACCTTTGGTCCGCGATTTCCTCGTGCATCCATGCGTCCGGCCACGCCTGATCGTTTTCTTTCCGTAGCCGTAAAGCAACCCCGCCGACCCCACCCGCTCAACGGTTAGCTGGCCAGTCTCGGACAATTTTTAAACGGGCAGCCACTCTGTTTTCGCCACGCGTCCAAAGTAACGGCTACTTCACGCGGACAAGCCGCATTCCAGCGTTACAGAACTTTCCCTTCCGTTGTTCTTCGTTCCAACGGCTCCATTTGTCCTCCTCTTTTCTTCTTAGATTTGGCCTCTTCCAACTATAAATATCCCAACACCCATATCGACTACCATATCAAACACAGCTTCTTGTTCTTGGTCTTCTTCTTCTTCGTCTAACTATTTGTCGTTCTCTTTCTGCTGAACAAGCAACTAATTCCTTTCATTTCTGAGATGGAAGCCATGATGAAGCTTAACTTGAAGGTTCCTCTGCTTCTGCTACTTGTGGTCTTCTTGGCTGTTGCCAAGGCACAGGATGGAGAGATTGCTCCATCGCCGGCGTTGGAGAATGGAGCGGTTGGTTTCGTTCCAGTTCTCTGCACATTGCTGTTTACCTCACTTGTCTCGTTCTTTGCTCTGACTTCTCAGTGAGGAGTTGGATATCTCTCGTCTGGGTTTCGGATCTGTTTTTAGGCTATTGTGTTCAGGATGTTATGCTTACTATTTTATATTTTTGAGGTACAGAGAGATGAGTTCATATAGTTGTTTGGGTATAGTTCGAGAGTTGATGGATCTGAGATTATTCTTTCAGTGGATATTCCGATGGTTTATTTGTATGATGACCTTCATTTGTTCTGATGGTTTATTTGTATGGTGACATTCATTTGTTATGGATCAATAAATCATTATTTGTCTGTGATTTTAGCTTATAATTACTGTCAGCTTTTC
Source organism: Dendrobium chrysotoxum (assembly GCA_019925795.1). Lineage (NCBI taxonomy): Eukaryota > Viridiplantae > Streptophyta > Magnoliopsida > Asparagales > Orchidaceae > Dendrobium > Dendrobium chrysotoxum. Next base: position 88,605,211 of record CM034314.1, on the reverse strand, counting down.
TTTTTGTTTGTGGGTTTTTGCATTTTGAATGGAGGCATTTTTATCAAGCCCTCATTTAGATCTGCTGGAAATTAATTATTGTTGCCTTGTTTTAAGAAGCCGGGGAAGAGATTTATCACTAGCCATATTCAGTTCAGTAGAACCTTATTTGAATTTATCCAGAAAACTGGTTGGTTTGAAATTAAGCATGGCCTTCTTCCTATGGGTTTGACAAGTATGAACAGGCCTAGATTTTTAGGGTTATCAGAATTGAATCTCACCAAATTCGCATGATTACTCAATCTGTTAATCTACCCAAAATTCGCTGAAGCCCAACGAACAACTAACTTGAAGTTCTCAACTAGCAATTAAGTTAACTAAGTCTTTTTTTTTTTGGGACATTTAGGCAAACTCATACACATCGCATACACAAGACACGAATCCAAGACCTTAATTGGTAGCATAAGCTCTCAACCAATAGGTCAAGATGAGCTGTGTACTAAGTTTAGTCTTGCTTGCTGCATAACTAGTTGCAACGAGTTTAATTTGTATTATTTATGTGTAATGCAAGATGTAGCCAAAATTTTGAAACATCAATTTTCATCCTTATATATATAAATAGAGTAACTTGTAGTGTGCAAAACTCCCAAGTTAACATCTATGCCCTTGGTCTTAAACTTCCTTGAAGTTCTCAACTAGCAATTAGTTAACTAAGTCAAGTTAGTCTTGCTCGCTACATAACTAGTTACATCGAGTTTAATTTATATTATTTCTATGTAATGCCAAATGTAGCAAAATTTTGTAACATCAATTTTCATCCTTATCTATAAATAGAGTCACTCGTCTTGCGCAAAACTCTACCTCATTAAAGTCTCATAGAATCTCTGTTAAATCTCTGTTAGATTCTCCTAAAGTCACGTTTAACATTATATTTCTCTAGCTTGTCTAACTCACCATTCTTTATCAAAAGGGGTTCATTTGAGTCTTCAATAGAGTAATTTATGAAGAAAATCATTGCTTCTCTTTCATTTCTTTTGCTCTTTAAGCTTAAAATAAAACTCAACATCTTTATGTAAACCTATAAAATTGTATACAACAACCTCTTAGGTGCAATGACATAGACAATATATAAAATATAGAACTAAATCATGGAATGTCCTAAAAATATAGGACTTACGTAATGAGCGACCTAATGATTAGTTGACTTCTGAATAATTGTAAAACATGAAAGATTCATATGTGAGAATGTTCTAGGGGATCTTTGAGCTCTTTTCGCAAGCCCACACACACTCCTCTTGCTTACACCCTCCAAGGCATGAATCAACTCTCTCCTAGGTGTCGCTGCTTCCTTAGCCTAACTAGTTACTACTCAAATCCTTTCAAATAATGAACCATACCTCCATGAGGAGATTGCAAAATGACTCATCTCCCATGTTGACCAACAAAGCATTAACATAGCCTACAAATGCTTTCTCAATTTAGATTGCAAGGATTAATTGCCACAAAAGTTCAAAATGTTAGTATAAGATTCATACAAAGGAAGTTACACTCAAATAACCATGCCACTCACTTCAAGCCAACTATCTTCATCCTCACTATCATTGAAATGATTAATTGTCCAATCATCTTAACCACCTATAATGAGGCACCACTATGTTAGTTCTCTTGAATTATTATTAAAAGCTAGCACCTTCTTTGAATTAAAGAGATAGTTTCTCATGTAATTCACAAGCGCTTAAAATCTAAAAAATTCACTCGCTCTATTGAATATGGTAAAAGAGCCTGACAAGTATTTTTTAGCTACATTTTAACTCATTTTTAAAGAATTGGAGCTTGATGTTGCACAGGCAACACTCATGTGTTTTTCAAAAAAATAATAATAATAAATTGTTCCACATTTGGCTTAGAACAACCATAAATATTGGTCGAGTTGCTTAAGTTTCAGAATAAGTACATCAATATAGAAGATAATAATCATGTAACCTCGACTTCAATTTTTAAGCTACAACATTCTGTACTCATAGAGGACTCTTTGTAACTTCTATCACATGAACAATCTGCGAAAAAACAAAGATAAGTAGACTGAGAGGTTGCATCATAAACATCAACAATAGAGGATTTCTAACCAACAAGCATGAAAGGGGGATCAAGTTTCCATTTTAGATAGAAATAGAAGCACAAATCAATTTGATTTTCCTTACACTCTCGATCAATAAAAGGAAACAAAATGGACTTATAAGTATACTATTTTCTTATTTTCTTTATATAAGAAAATTTTGTGATTGTATAAACTCAAAATATATATTTTTTTCGTTCAATATCACTCGGGCTGAGTTCAAACTCAAAAAACTAAAAACCCAATGACTTTGAGAAAGAAAAGAAGTTGCAATCCGAGTTTGAATTGGTCCCTATAAAAGCAAAGCTTGGTATAGAAAAATGAGTTGAGAACTCAACGATCTCTGGCGCCCTCACTTTGAACTCATTCCCAAACACAACTCCTTAAGAAGATAACCAACATTATTCTCTTTAATAATTTTTCTAGATTGTTTACTACTAGATACTAAATTAGAAGCTTTGAAGAAGAACATAGAGTGCAATAACAAGGAGACAAAAGCACAAATGTATCAACTCGCCAGATGACATGCACCAAATGAGCTTTTGAACTCATCATAGATCGAAATTGGGAAAACTATTACGTGCGGTCACCAGACATCGTTCAGGGGTGAATCAGGACGCGCCACATCACTTTTTACTGTATACCAATGCTATGTAACGGGATGACATGGCGTATCCTGATTCGCCTATGGACCGTCTAATAACCGCACGTAATAATTTCTCTCAAAATTGAGGCTCCTCCCATTATGTAGTAGAACTACTGGACAAGAAGAACCTCACAGGGAAGATCACCACCTCACTAGATTAGCTGATGTATTATGAACTCAAACCCATCCACCAAATGGCTCATTCCGGAAGTTATTTCTAAATAGCGTATAGCTTCAATAAAAAATAATTAAAAAAAAAACTTTAAATGAAAAGCTAATGAAATTCCGGCAAATCTATCAACTACTATCAACTTAAAGAAATACAAGATCCTTGTTACAATGATGAGAAAGAACAAAATAAGGAATTATTCCTCAATGACAGAAATCCTCGCCTTTCCATATACCTAACCAAATTACACAATTCCATCCCCACAGTTTTCTCTTTTCTTCCCCTAAGCTTATGCGGTTTACCTGTAACCTGTATGTAGGATATATATATGAAAAAAGAGCAAAGACTGGCTAGCTGCATACAACAGAGATAAAACTAGACATAAGAGATTGCGACCAAAGACTGCAGAAAAGCAAGAGAAGCCGCCTAAATGGCAATTTTTTCAACAGCAACCATTTAACTCCTGTTACATCCAGGTCACACCCTGGGGACTTGCCCGAGCACGAGCTTCAGCCAATGAGACAGCCATGGCCAGCATCATTTGTTCCTCGAAGCTGTCGGGGAGGAGATGACTTGCAGCCGTGTTAACATCTTCCCGAAGGGAGATGCCCCGCACCGTATCTATGGTGACATCAGAGCCAGCATAGCTTGTCCCAGCCTCCGCCACCTCTGAGCTATTGTCAATGGAACACTCACCATCATCCCCAGGCGGAATAGACCTGCTGCTACCTTCAGATGCATCGAGCCAACCAACTGAAGGATGATTATTAACTGCACTCTCTTCTCTTGAAAGTGTGCTAGCACAAGCATCTAAACTTGAAGCATCTCCACCATCAATGAGCTGGCGTTCAGCTAGTGCTGCAACTGTGCAAGCAAGTCCATAAGAAGGAGAAGCATCCTTAGTGGGTGTATGAAAGTCTTGCAGGCCAGTAGATGATGGATTCCTCTGAACCCCTTGTTCCTATTCAAAAAACAATTCATCCAGATTTTTGTTACCTTTGTGATCCCAACCCTTGCCATATGGTATATGCAAGAAATTGACATGATTTTGTCGTGCAAGACAAGATCAATGTATAATAACATTGGTTATAACAAATGCCATATTACAATTTCCAATTATCAACCGAGCATTGGAGTAAGCTGTAAGTGTTCACTCACACATCATGCTAGGTAAACAGATAAAAATTCATGGTCAATGACGATGCTTTGTAATATCACCAAATCACGAACAAGTTCCTAAATGTGAATAACGAATCATATAGTTCTTTGGATTCATATAAAACTAGTTGGTTACCAAGAAAAGTTGTTTCAAGAACTTGAGATATTGCTGTTAAGGCAGCTCAGTACTGCCAATAACTCGACGCTTAGCGGTTTTCACCCGAATTAGATATGATTACAATTTGCAACATAGCGCATCACTCAGAAGTATGATACAAATTATCTTTTAATACAAAGCCCAAAAAATTATTATCACCTGAATTGACAACCATATAGCTTCCATGACCATAAGATCCTCAAGATCCATATCAAAGTGATCTTCCCTGCATTAAGCCAAGCTTTTAATTAATATCATGAAGGAAAAAGTCTGCTTACCATTTGCTGTCCAAATGAATGGCTGGGTTCATAAGAAAAAATATTTGAATGGAATATATGCAAATAAACAGGCAACAAGACACTAAGTACTTTGCGAGAGCATAAGCTTAATTAGTAAGCCAAAGACAACAACATTAAAAAAATTTACCAAACAAATATTTAAAATAATCAAATCCAATTAACTAAGAGGAATATGCATGTGCAAGAGACTGGGCATGCATGTATAGGGAGTGTGTTTCCCTGGCTTTCCACCTAAATGTTGGATTAACGCATCTAAGCCTGCTAAACACCTCAGAGTAAAATTCAATAAAATTTTCTTCAGTTTTAGTTTTCTTTGGCCTTTAGTTGACCATCTTAAGAGAGGTTTGATTTCTATGTTACCCTGCATACAAGGCAACAAGGTAGATTAATTATGTGGATTCACAATTTATCAACTAAAATCAAATGCATCACTTCTAAATATGGGAAAAAATCAATAATTTGTGGGCTCTGAAAATTTGTGCCCGCTTTTTCTAAGAGAGTTTTGTCCCAAGTCAAACTTTTAGAAGTCAGATTGGTTGCAGTTAAGACACTGCCTAGAGATATCACTATTTTTTGTAAGGACTTCATAATTTGGTTCTAGATTTTTCGCAAGTGCAAGCCACTATGGTTAATTATCCCTCCCAAATATCCCTCCCAAAGACGAGAGAGAATTTTTCATTAAAAATATTAATTAGGTGCTAAGCATATAGCGTATAGTAGCAGTAATTTTGAGCTTTATGATTGAAGAAAATTTAACATATTCAGATTAAAATAGATGGCGGTGAAAATGATGATAAACAATGTCTCAATATTTCATCATCCTGAATTGTCATAGGCTCTAGTCTACTTAGCGATGGTAGTCTACCCTATCTGACCGAAAGATTCTTATCGATGACAATGGGTTGCAACATCCAAGGAGGTCTTATAAATCTGGGGTTAGGGCTGCAAATAAATTGAGTGTTCGACGAGCTGCTTGTGGCTTGGCTCGATAAGAGCTCGTTCATGTTCATTTGATAAGGTAAACGAACGAGCTTGGATACTTTTGATAAATACCCGAAAGCTAAATAAACGAGCTTAAACAACTTGGCGTTTAGCTCATTTATATTCACGAACAGTATCGTTTAGAGCTCGTGAACAATATCATTAAGAAGCTCAACTAAGAAGCTCGATTAGAACTTTGATAGAGTTTTAAAAAATAAATATTATTGATGTAAAACTTATAGGAGTTACTTGAGAAATTAAAATGAGTAATTGATCAAACGTGCCAATATAAAATTGTTGCTTGCAATAAAGATAGGTTTAGGAATTTAAAATATTTAACTTGCTTAGGCAAAGAAGAGCTCTTGAGATTAACCAAACAATTCAATCAAAATCCAAAGATAATTAACAAATGTTACATGCTCATAACAAAACCCAACACTTAATAACAAGAAGTTCACCTTGAGCACTTTCTCACTCTTTCACTCTTAGGCATTAGCGGAGCAAGAAAACAAACTAGACGGATAATGAGATTACCTGGAGCCGAAGACATTCATTGTGAAAGTTTAACGGAGGGAAGCTTTCAAAATACTAAACGATGCCGCTAGGATGGTAGCAACACCAATGGCCTTGATCCAAGAGAAGGTGGTCAGCGAAGGAGGAGGAGGAGTGTAACGTCCGGTGATTAGCCAAAGTTCGGATGGAAGCTGCTCTTCGACAACGTCCGCCAATATGTAGAGGATGCGATCAACGTACTCTTCCACGGTGTAGTCGAAACCGAATCCCGGATCGAAGAACGGTGATTGTAGAATGTCTAGTTGACCATACTCGTCATATGCGAAGCCATGATCAACTTCGAGATCTACCATCCATGAGCCGAGAAGTATCTTAGTGGTGTTCCTTGGTGTGGCCGCCGGTAGGGGAAAGTAGAGAGAGAAGAGGGGGCGGGGTGGGATCTCGGGTAGGGAGAGGAAGAGGGAGGGAGGGGGTGGCTAGGTTGAGAGTTAGATTAAGGAAAATTAGAAATCAGAAATTAAATTCAGATTTAAGTGGACTTAGAGGGAATTAATTTGAAAATTCAAACTAATCCATTAAGGGCTAGGGGCGGAAATTTGGAGAAGAATAGGGGCTGATTTAGTGGGGATTTGGGATTAAATTGGGAGAGAGAGAGGCCCAATAAAGGGCCGACCATATAAAGAGAGGAGGGAGAGGGATTTGTTTTAATTAGTTGGGCCCCAAGGTTTAAGTAACTAATTCAAATCAAATCTGAATTTAATTTCAGATTTGATTTAAATAAGAGGTTTCCTATCTTGGATTTAGGCTTTAGGAAAGAATTCGAATTCAATTTGGAATCTTTCCTAAATGGCTAAGAATTAAAATAGGAAAGGTTTTGATTTAATTTGAATTTGGGGAATTCAAATTGGAGGGCAAGGTTGGCCGGCGGTGGGTTGGTGGACGGATGGGTAGAGGGTGGTGGACGGTAGGCCGACGGGGTGGGGAGGTGGCCGGCTGGATGAACTGGCAGGCGGTTTGGGCGGCCAAGGGGGCCGGCGGGTTTGGGAGGTCTGGGAAGTGGAGCTCAATTTGGGAAGGGGAAGGTGGCGGGTGTAAGGGGAAGGAAAAGGAAGAGCCGCGAACCTCAGAATCCACCAAAGGTTGACGAGTATTACTTGTTCCCTCGCCTAGAGTCTCTCCTCTCAAGAACTCACAAAGAGATCTAAAACAAAGAGCTGAATTTTCATTTCAATAATCATTCATCATCCTTTTACAAAGCAAAGAAACCTTCATATATAGGTCCCAACAATAAGAAAATAAAAAAATTCAAATGCCCTCGGGGCTACAATAACAACACACGACCCATAGGGGTAAACTAGAAAAACTAATATGAAAATAAATAAAACATAAAATACATCAAAAGTAAAGACTCTGAATCATAGTAGTCGATCTACGACTCCGTCGACGGTACACATGTCGAAATCTCTGACTGATGTCCTCATCAATTATTAAATTTAATAATTTATTTTAACTAATTATAACACTATTTATATATACAAAAAAGAAAAAAAAATCCCGCTCCCGCGCTCTGCTCATGCAACAGGAAAAAAAAGAAGAAAAAAAGTTCCCGCTTAACTTTCCTGCTCTCCGCTCTGCACTTCGTTACCGCAGCCACGCTAAAGCAAATATGAGATAGTCCCACACCGTGTAAAAGTTTTGGATTTTGCTCTATAAAATGGAAAAAAAATTGTGATGCTTTTGAGAATTTCGACAGCGGGAAGATAGTTTGACAGAGCGCGAACAGGATACGCACGGGAGAGCTCTTGCGTGGTTTGCCAGTGATTCGCAAATTTTAACCGTTCATTTTGTTTAAATGAGTCGGTTCTAACGACTTGTTAATGAGCAGCTCGTTAAAATGTAAACGAGCTGGCTCGATTACCTTAAATAAACGAGCTCGATAAGGGGTTTATCTGAGCATACATAAAAAAAAACTCATTTATGCTCGAGCCAGAGTTTGAACAGGGTCTGGTAGATGAGCTTGAGCTCGAACGTGCTGAAGCTTGGCTTGGCTCAGCTCGGCTCAGTTCATTTCCAGCCCTATGACTTGTGTGGATGTTTATCCAAAGAAATAATTTTAAGTTGACCTTAACTTATAGAGGGTTTTATGCCACATACCAAATGCATCACATGATTCACAGCTTATGAGGGCTAAGCCATAGGTAACATCCAAGTTCTACCCATGATTGTAAATGTTTTGCAATGAAACCACCCAATTAGAAGGTCCCAATTATAACAATTGAATAATGATGTCATTTAGTAGCAAAATCATCCGATTAAAATTAACGCACAATATTCTTCCTACTATAAAATCTTTGTAGATTAATTATGGTGATACGCTTGATATGACATTGTCTCTTCGTAAACTGAGATTATCTTATAGTTTTCATCCTTGTCAAACCATTGCTGAGGGCGGATGGTTGTTACTTTAATCTTGAAGCATTTAATTTTGTTTGAACTATCCTTAATTTTATATAAATATTGAATTATAATATTTTTATTAGGATTTAAGCCTCAAATAACTTGCTTTGGACTTTGGGGGCATTTTGATGATAGCTTTCTGATGAGGACATCTGACCGTGGAAGGTTTATCAGAGAAGAGGCCGAAGATCTACGGCCATGATTGGATCACTTTATTTTTGAGTTATTATTTGTATTTGATTTATTTATGCACTTTTCCGTTTTTACCCTCACTTGACGGAGTAGGCTCATGTGACCCCAGGAAGCACTTTCGTCTTTTGACTTGTTATTGTATTTTGGCTATTTATAGCCCCCTCCTCTTCCTTTTGAGGGATGATGAATATGATGACTAAAATTTTCTACACTTGTGTTCTTGGAGAGTTGAGAGAGCTCTTGAGAGAATTGAGTCCCTAGGTGAGGGCAAAGTACTACCCATCAGCCGCAGGAAGCGTACGGGCTCGTGGTCCTCCACCCTCCGTCAATTTCTCCTCCCTTCCCCTTCTAGCCGCCGACCCAAGCCCCCCAAACTCCTCCTAGCCGCCGGCCCTAAATCCTACCCCCTACTCCAAGCCGCCGGCCACATCACCCCCTCCCTTGCCTCCAAATTTCAAATCCCCAAATTGATACTTTCCATTTATAACGCATTTTAAATTAGGAAGGTTTTTAAATTCAGATTCCAATCTATCGGAATTTAAATTTTCTTTCCTAAAATAGAATGATTTATATTAAGAAAGTCCCTCCAATCAAGGCCATTTAAATTTGAATTTAAATTAGAGAGATAATTTGTATTAAATTCTCTTTCTTAATTTAAATTGGCTTAGATTGGCAACTTATTTAAGTCCCTTAATTCCCTCCAATCTTCTTTAAAGCATGTGGGCCCTCCCCTTCCCTCTTGGCCGCCCCTTCTCTCTCTCTCTCTCTCTCATCTAATTATTATGCCCATTAAAGCTCCCCAATCAATCCATCAATTCCCCAATTACTTCCCCCCTTTAAGGCTGAAATTAATTTCAGAATTTTGAACTTATTTCCCTCCCTTATTCAAAATAGAAAAAATCTGGAATTAAAATTCCCCTTTCCCTCCTCCCTATGGCCGGCCCCATCCCCATCCCCATCCCCATCCCCATCCCATTTTTAATTATTCTTCCTAACCTCCTCATCCCTCAAAAAAGAAGACGAAGGATTTCCACCTCACAAAGATTATTGTCCCGCATCCCACAACCAACCAACTTGCTGTCCAGAAAAGTTCTATTTGCTATCCTGAAATTTCAGCAAGGCCGCCCTATTGTCCAGAAGCTCCAGCACCCCATAGTTTGTTGTACACTCATGAATGGCCGATCCGGAGCTTGATCACGGCTTCATATTTGACGATCAAGGATTAATCGACGTTCTTCGACATAGATCTTGAGAACGACCACTCCGTCAAAGAATACGTGAAACGAATCCTCTTCTCCCTTGCAACAACTATTGATTAACGACAATCTCCCGTTCAGTTGCAACTCTCTTCCGAATCCTGACGAAGGTGAACTCTCTCCCGAATCTTATTTCTTCTAAGTCTTCCTCAATTGTGCATCATGAAGATTATGCAAGCTTTCTCTGCCTAACCAATTATTAAGAGTTGAGTGAGGGATCTTAATAGTGACTAGTCTAACTATTAATATAGGGATTTCCTTTGAAAACCCCCATGTGATGCAAAGCTTGATTTGAATTGGTTATTCTGTGCTCCTAACAATTATCATGTAATCAATTGCCTAAGCTAATCATCTCTTTATTGTTTTCAATCTTTCGTTTAAATCGTTAGAAGTTGAATAATTGTTCTTACTCTTCATCAAGCGTGTAATTTCATAATTAAACATCAACCTACGCATATAGTTCTACATCACTTTCTCTTCGGTTGAAATTTTCTATCAACACAACCATCAACAAAATAAGTTGTTTGCATCATTTATATCTCAAAGTGAGAATTTTTTTTTTAAATAATCCCCATCAGTTATAATGTGTAGTACCTCACCCATCTTAGGGGTAATTAATTAAACTCCCTTCAAACCCTATCGATTCTGCAATTTGTAGAGGATCGGGTTTGCGATTCTACAGCTTGTAGAGGATCGGGTTTGTGATTTAAAAATTATTTAAGTTCATTTAAGTATATACTGTGTTAGAGACCTTGTCGACTGCATATATAGGATTGAGTCTACTTAAAAGTTGAACTTACAACCGATCAAATAGATGAGATTACCCCAAGGGTTTGTATTTTGAAAATGAATTCTCCTTAATAGAGGCTTTGAAGGTCTTAAATAAACGTAAATTAGACTTTCTTTACAAGATGTGTAACTGAGCGTTTGATTGCAAAATTCACTTGATTGCATTGAGTGTAGAAATCCAAAATCGATGTTTTTAATCATGGATGCCTTGGATTTATTGCACCAGTATTGTAGGGGGGCAGAAGTATTGTCAACTCTGGCCTTGGGGACATAAAGGATTGGGCTTCAAAAGTTGGATTTACAACCCTACTCTATAAGCAGGGCTGCTTGCATTTCAAGTAATTTCAAATCAGAACCACTTCATTTTAAGAGACTTCAACAAATCTGAATGATTCTTTCAGATCAACAGTACTGGAAACACAACCCTACATTTTAAGATCAAACTCCTTTGTCATTTCATCTTCACAAACATATTTTGTAGATTAGTTTTCTCGAAACCACCAAAACCTACTACAGATTACAGAGAAATGTTGTACCAAGTAGTTCCATATTCATTTGATGGATTGCTCGACCACTGCATAACCAATTCCTCCTTGCCTCCACCAATCTCATCATTTTAAGGCAAGGATCCTATTTAACATGTTTTGTGCAGCTCAAGCTGTTGCTCCTCCTACAATTGCTTTGTTCTTTCTTTGTTTGCTCCATATTTTTGGTCAACTGTTTTTTTTTAATCATGAACTCAGATCATGAAGCACATCACCTACCTCATCAAAGACATCTCGTAGCAGCCACAACCATTTATTGAGAGTCAGGTTTTGTTCTCTGATTCGTGCTTTAGCTAGAATCAAAGATGAAAACTTGGATCTTGGGGTACTTGTTTCACAGCCTTACCAGCTCCTTCTTTCCTGTCTCCCATTTAACTTGATCTTTCGAATAGTCAAGGCCAATACTAAGGAGCTTTTCCATGATTGAACCAGCATACAATCATCGGAGCAAAAGGACCCATATACATCCTCGCCAAAGAGCTCCCATCGCGTCTTCTTATCGCCATGTAACTGGCCCCACCAATGCTTTCTCCAATGAGCTCTGATTATGGTCTCATCGCGTCTTCTTAATGATTTGATTAAGTTCAACATAATTATTCATTATAGTTTAGGCATCACAACTACCAAACCTGAGTGTTAGGCAACTCTCACAAGCCTAGATTGACGGTGATTTAAGGACAAATGACAGCAAAAGAAAAGCTTAGAGCAAGTAATGGAAAGTTGATGAAGTAACAAAGCTACATAGGTTTCAATTTGTATTGCTGTTGCTGTTTGAAAAATTAGATTAATAGTTTTGCTGAGATCTTGCTTGGCAGGACCTGTGGTGGGCTGCAGTATGGAGCTCAAAATTCAGTTCAAATGTTCATAAAAATTTTCATAATGTGAAAGGCCAAACGAGTCAAATGCCAACAATTGACAAAATGAAATTTTGGAACATGTTGCCCTTTTAATAAAGAATGTAGCACATAACAGAAAAATCTAAGATTCTACATTGGAGGATTTCCTAATGCAGTTGAAGAATGAGCCTATTCAGTTCCCGATTTGTTTATAGAACTTGGGAGAATATTTTGGGTCAGCACATTTGCAGTGCCGTTCTGAAGAAGGAGGCGCCTTCAATATATGCCCAAGAAGTTAACATGGGAATTCTTTATTATTTAATGATAACTAAGAAAAAAAAATCTAGATTGTAAGAGCATTATAATCAATTAATTTGTAAGTTGTTTCTAAAGATTTAGCATAAAAGTTAGCATACATAACACAACATGGAACATAAAATACAATAAATTTCTACATAAATTTCCCCCAGATCATGGAAATTTATGTAGAAATTTATTGTATTTTATGTTCCATGGGATTACAACCTTAACAGGTTACAGGTTACTCATTTGGCCCCCAAGCTCCACTAGGCACAAGAGTAAGTCGTATCAAATACTCATTAAGGAGATCATATATTTCCAATATGCAACGCACAGTATGCAAGTAGCCTTCTAATAAAACTAACATAGTATTGTAACAACAATTTGAAATAAAACAGCCTAAATGTGGGATCAATTCAAAAAATGTCTCCAAATAAGCTAAGGGTCAACTATATCTCCAGATAAAATAAGGGCCAACTACGAATAACCCCATGTAGAACTTGAAACCTCTATATGTTTTCAGAATATACATGTAGGCCTCAAGTAAATGTTGATTTATCTTCGATTCTTGGTGTAAAAATATACACATTCACCATGGGCATATTTTGAAAATACATGCAGATTATATGTTTATTTCAAATACATACGGGTAATTTATAATCACCCCATAAAATTATGTACTAACGAATTTTTAAGAGAAAGTTTGGCATGCTCCTTTGCACAACCCATTTTTTTCCAAACCCAAAATTTCTTCATCAGAACTAAGTGACGAATGTGCTTAATTTTTCCTCATGGGACACATGTAGTATGTCTAGCCAGTGGCGGAGCCAGGATTTTTTATCTGCGGGGGCACAAATTTCTAATTTGAAAAGTACAATCAAGCTTTTTTATTCGAGCCTGAAATGATATTAGGATTTTATTTTATTTTTAAATATCTAACTTAAGTTTTCATATCTATTTTAAATAAAAAAATAATTTAAAAATATTTTATAAAAAGCAATAAATATATAAAAGAAGCTGTATCTTATTAATATAAAATTATTTAAAATTATAATTAGCATATTTTATGCTACTTGATTTAAATTTAAATATTGTAATCTTTCTCTAGTGTAATTTGTTGGCTTTAATTACATAAATTTTCTATAAATAAGAATTTAGAGATTTTAAAATAATTAAAAATTAATGAAAATTTTAATTTTAAAAAAATTAATAATGTGAAGATAAATGATTAAAATGAAAAAAAATTAAATAAAGAGTGAAATATAAATGAAAAAAAAAAAGTTTAAGATAATCTAATAAAATTAAAAAAAATAGTTAACCTTGCGTGAGAGATAATGAAAAATAAATAAATAAAAGATTAAAATCATCTCACCCCTCATAAGAGAGAGAGAGAGAGAGAGAGAGAGAGAGAGAGAGAAGAGGGCTATAATTAATAGCAAGTAGCCATGTACAGAAAGTTGCAGGTAACAAAAAAAAGGCGAGAGAGAGAGAATAGAGAGGAGAGAGAGAGAGAGAGGTAATGAAAAAGAAATATTTTAGCCAATGGGGAATGGGGGAATGATTTTATAAGGAAAAAAACTTTTTTTTTGGGTGGGGGGGGCACGTGCCCCCCTAGGCCCCCCCCTAAATCCGCCAATGTGTCTAGCCCGTGCTAACACAGATAAAGTAGCACTTTAAATCTCTAAATAAGGTTCTGGCCACATCAATTTTTTCTATTTCTTTTATTGATTATCACACTATGTGAGCGCGAATTTCATATCTTTTATTGTCCCATTTTGCAAACGAAAATCTAATATTGTTGTGCCATTGGGAATTGCGAAGTGTTGTTTCACAAAGTTCTCTAAAAAATTGGCCTGTAATGCACATTGCTCTTCTAGCCGTTCATAGCAAATGTGTAGCACATGCTCAAATTAAATATACACATCACATTACATGTTTGGTGAACTATAATGATTGATGAATGCAATACATTGACATTTGTACCATAAATAGTGCAATCCAAGCATATAATAAGATTTAAAAAATTTCACAAAATTCTATGAAGACGAATTTTCCATCCTAATAAATACCTCGAAGGATGACATGTACCTTAAATCATTACCCGCCATGACGTTGCTAAGTATTTGGTCAATTGGAGTTATCAAATGTATCGACATTCATACAAGAGAATGATTGCTCACGAAATGCCAACCCCAACACTATAAGCCTTCTCTATATATATGCGAGTGAACTCCGGAAAGGTCTTACTTTTTTTAGATTAGTTTTATTTTAACTAAATTTCTCTTGATTTTGTGTTAAGGTTTATGTTGTGTACAATTAATAATGTAGTCTAATTTTATTAAAAGGTATCAGAAAATTTACAAAAAAATTATGAAGGTGAATTTTTTAGGTTCCTAAAAAGTACCTCAAAGAATAACATGTACCTAGAATCATTACTCACTAAGGTGTTGCTAAATATTTGATCAATTAGACTTATCACAAGTATCAACATTCATACAAGGGATTGATTATCACTCAAGAAAAGCCAAAACATTCCTACAATCCTCCTCAACATGCATGCGAGAAAACTCAAGAGAGCTCCTTTACGTATATTAGTTTTGTTTTAATCCCATTCCGCTTAATATTGTGTCGATTTAACTGCATTTGGGGTTAAGATCCTATAGGTGCAACCGCCCATAGTTAATTACTCATCCTACTTAAGGGAGAACATTCTCAATTAAGGAGATTTTTAGGCACAAATTATAGGTTTTTATGTTTTGAATTGATTTAAAGAGGAATGATTAGAGGAAAGAAACAAACATGATCACGATCCCATCATTCCATCATTTTGTGTCCCATTGTTTCATCATTTTGGGTATACCAGTGGATCCAATATGCCAACATTAGCAAGCTTCAAGACCTACTATCCAAGGAGCCTAATTAGCAACCATGAGTTGCTTCCTCTCAATTTTCAAATGCAAATTGTAGTGGAAATATATATATATATATATATATATATATGTCGAAGACATGCTTTTAAGATTATCATCAACTCATTTCCTAGTGGAGGTTAGTCATACCAATTTTCACCAAATAGTTCAAAGACATAAAGCTTGACACTTGCAGTTAAGAGGCATGTCATGACTATCAACTATTCACGAGTTTTAAGTTGACTCGAAGAAGCATGTCATAGAAAAACTTGAGATTTATAGTTTTGACAGTTTTAATTGACTGATTTGATTTAAAATGGTGGGTTTGTTAATACGTGAGTCAACTCGAGCTTTATTTAGATTATAGTTTACATCCATTAAATAGCCTGTATGGGAGACTTACCAACAACCTCAAAGACAAGAAAAGCCTAATAATAGGTCTTACGGCCTTACTTATAAGAAAAGTGGTTTGATTAAATTAGAATCTTAACTTGTGACTAAAATTTGAAATTATTTGATTGAAACTTTAGTGGCTTACTACTCTATTTGCGGGTAGCCGAAATGGTCAAATAAATCTTTAGTTTTCAACATGCCCAAATATGAGACCTATAACTTAGAATAGCCCAACAGTAGTTCTCAAATCCATGCACTACCGGCTAGGCAGCCTGACTAATAGAATTTAAAAATAATATTAAGCAGTGCATGCTTTCATGTGCATATTGAGTTGATTTTCCAAGATACTTAAATCGGCCAAGAGTCAATGACATCAGACCTAGGTCCTTGACTTCTTTTATTGATCAATTGGATTCATAGTATAAGATATTTATATTGAGGCTCGGCGTTGTGACGATTTGGTCCTTGGAAAGACACTTTAATGGTCATTTTGAAAGTATTGGCATGAATTTAAGCCTTTAGAAATTTCAGATGTTTTAGCATGTATTCCAAATTGAATTTAAGCACTTAGCAATAACAAATCATGCAACGATGTTAACACAAATATTAAAATTAAATAAAAAAAATGTTAGAAGCCAAACCTTAGACAACATAAGCTTGATGCAAATGACCATATATGATCATTTTAACATGTGGTCCAAGACGAAGAACGCCATGCTTCTTTTGGTTTTCATTCCAATTACTCGTAGAATCAAGGAGACTTCCATGATAAGAAATCAGCATGCTTAAAAATAGCTCAAATCAGAATCTGATGATAAATTCTACTACTAACTCCTTGTAGTTAAGTGGTGAAAACAAATGCTGGAGACTCAAAAGTTTATTATCTTGCCCTTGCTAGGTAATTTGGGTTCATGGGTTGAGTTTAGGTTCACCTTGGACATGCACACGATTTGTCGGATTTCTCTTTGTGCGTGTGTTTTGCATATCAAAATTAAGAGCTTATTTCTGACAAATTTTAGATGGTCACATTCTTTTGGATAATCAAAAGGGTGGGACCTCTGTTGACTTTGCATTCATTAAAGCTTGTGTTGAGAACAGGTGCTGAGAGATGATTAGGAACGAGTGCTAACTGAATCCAATGATAGCTCCACGATTTGCATTTAACTTTGAATAATTAAACCTTATGTCTCTCTTTACAAGTTCATACACTATCCTATAAATCCACTGATTCTAAACCAAACCAACACGATTTTCTACTCGTCGATCCTATTTCAAGGTAACAACAGCCCTAAAAACACTGGCATATAATTATGTTAATCAATAAAAATATTATTGTTCTTATTATTTTTAATTTATTTCTTTTTAGGTTTGCACAGTTCCCCACTAGCCGACTTCTTCCTTCCTCAAGTCAAGCATCGGCCAAGTGACAGAAGACTGCATGGCAGCAACTTCCTCCTCACTGAAGATTTGGATGACAAAAGCGGTGTCTGACATCATTCTAATAAACAACAGGTCAATAACAAACCTTCACCATCGAAATTGCAAGACCAATGCAATGGTTCCTACTTAATGGCAACCCGAAGGCCTCTGTTGAATTTTAGTCAAGCATAACCATCAAATGAAAACTTTTACTCCTTAGACCAAGATCAAAAATCAATGGAGATAAGTGAGACTCTAGTTGCATCAAACATCACATAGGGTGGTCTTCAATCCTAGTTGGATCAAAGATTGATGATTGTGGGTTTTCATATTATTTAGATAAAAGATCAATGGTCCTTTAATGGCTCACGTGGGAGCAAGGGGTTCATCTTCTTCTTCTTTAATTTTTTCTTACATATTAACAGCCTCTTTCATGATTGTTTGTTTGTGAGTATTTATAAAGTGATAGAAGAATTGGTGAAGTTTCAATTTTGAAGGTCACAACATACAATCGTGGGATGCCTTCGTGAATGATCGTTCAACTTCTGAAGAATTGTAGACTCGTGGAGTGGTGATGTAGTTGAGGAATAAGATTTAGATTTAAGGAGATATATGTATTACTCTCAAGTTAATTTATTGCAATATATGTTGTGTTATAACCAAGAAATCTGTGTGTAATTATCTTCAATTGAGATGAGGATTAGGTAGAAAAGCAATGGTTTAAACAATTTCAATGTCATGAAGATAAGATTTCATTATTTTGAAATCATAACATTTCATACCAATAATTTAATCTCATAAATCCCCAAGTAAAAAGTAATGTACTTTGCGTTGGCATGGTACCAAAAAGCTATAATTATAGTAAAAAATAATTTTATACTTTAAGACTTAAAACCCTTTATTTTTATGATTATATATTTTTTCTAACCTTACAAAGGAGAGTGTATTTCACATTATTTTTTTCCAATTGCTTCAATGGAAGCATTAAGTGACAATTTGGACAAAATCATGCATCGACAAACTACTTAGTGAATGAACTTAATTAATTGATGTCATAAAGATTGATACAGAAAAATATAACAAACCAGTAGAATTTAGAAAATTCCAAAAAGTCGATCCATTAAATAAAGATTGTTTATATGCAAAAATGTTCTGCAAAAGCTCATTTGCAACAAGTGCAAATCTAATGGATATCTAGAAAATTTCTAAAAATCTATTAATAGTACAATGAGAACAATAGAGATGACTCAATTATCGCCTTACATGTGAATAGGCATTTTAGAAATGTCTCACTTGAGCACTGAAAATATTCATGAGTTATTCATTTTGAACTGTTATGTATAGACATAAACAATTATTATTGTATCATACATACATAAATACATGCATATATATATATATATATATAGAGAGAGAGAGAGAGAAGAATTAAAATGATCTCTTGAATATTTATGAAGGACCAAAATGGTCTATAACTATATTAAAGAATCATTTTAGTCCCTTAACTCCTTAAAGAGAAACCAAAATATTCCCATCATAGGACTATTTTGATTCTTTTTTAAAGACTTGAGTAGGGGTGTCAAATTTTGACACGACACGAAAACCCGACCCGGAATTTTCGGGTTTGACCCAACCCATTTCTCAAACGGGTCGGATTCGGGTTGCAAAAATTGACCCGTTTAAAAACGGGTCGGGTTCGGGTTGACCCGGCGGGTTGCCGGGTCAACCCGATAACCCGTTTAATTTAAAAAAAAACCTTAATTTCAAATTTTCCCGCCCGCTACCCGCGCTGCCCGCTGCCCGCCCGCGCTGCCCCGGTGCCCGCACCCGCTGCCCGCCCGCGCCCGCGCTGCCCCGCTATCGTGTGTCCGCCCCTCGCGGCTGCCCCTCGCCCGCGCGGCTGCCCACTCGCCCATGTGTCCGCCCCTTGCTCACCTAACGGGGTCCGCTCGCCCGCTGCAGCCAGCCCGTGCGCCCGAGCTGCCCCGCTGCCGCGTGTCCGCCCGCGCGGCTGCCCACTCACCCGTGTGTCCGCCCCTCGCTCACCTGCCGGCGTCCGCTCGCCCGCTGCAGCCAGCCCGCTCCGCCGCCCGCGACCGACGCGGCCAGTTTGCCTCCGCCCCGCCTTCACGTGTCGGATCGGGTCAACCCGGCAACCCGCCGGGTCGGGTCCGGGTTCGGATTTCCGACCTGTTTTCCTACCCGGGTCGGGTTAGGGTCGACCCGTTTGAACGCAGGTCATTCCAGGTTCGACCCAAACCCGACCCGTGACCCGAAATTGACACCCCTAGACTTGAGAGACCAAAATGATCATTTAACATAGTTGGGGACTATTTTGATTCCTTTTTAAAGAGTTGAGAGACCACAATGATCACTTAACTACATAAATATAAGTAATTTTTTTTATCCTCTACTGCAGGAAACCTAAGGGTCTATGATTTTCAAATGAGATCTATGATGAGATTCACAATTTAATGTGCAGAAAGTTAAAGCAACAATTACAAACATTATTTCAAACAACCAATCATCCTCATAGATGGAAAAGAAAAAAAGAACAAATAGTAAGTTAATAGTCAACAAAGAAGCATAACATAGAAATAAGGATCATAAAACAAACACAAGTTCAATAAAAAACTCACAGCAATTGAAAATATCAGTCTATACTAGATTTGGTAACTTTCAAACATATAGATAAATAAATAAATAAAATGAAAGAACTGCAAATAAAAAAATGAAATAAGTCATCAAATAATAATCCATGCCTCACATTGTGATACGCCGGGGGGGGGGGCTTGTGGGGGGGGGGGGCTTGTGGGGCCCAGGGGAGTTAATATTCACTATGTAAGGAGGAGAAATAATTAGAAAAGTTTATATAGGGAAAGATGACTGATTTGAATTAGATTTTGGAGGAAATTATGAAGGTTTTATTAAGGGAAAGAGGCTGACTTAATTGGAATAAATTAGGAGATGTTTCCTAATTGAAGAGGTCATATTTGGGGGGCTAATTTGGAGGGGGCTAATTAGAAAATGTTTCCTAATTGAAGAGGGTTAATTTGGGGGCTGATTTATTAAGAATTATTTCCTAATTGAAGAAGACAGATTTGGGGGCTGATTTGGGAGTGAAATAATTAAGGAAATATGGCAGACTTTGGGCTAATTTGGGAGGGAATTAGGGGAGGGCTGTTTTGGTATTTTATTATTTATTGTGGGATTTAAATAGTTGATTTACCCAAGCATATGTGTTGTTTGCTGAATTTAGATTGTTCTTAGGGTGTTTGGGCTCTAACTGGCGGCTAAAGATTAGGGAGAGCCAAATCTTCCTCTCCAATTGAAGATCTATTGCATCTTGTTTGTTCTCTTTCATATTTTCTAAAATAAAAAAGATTTATGGTGTGTTCTTCTTCCCAATATCTCTTGTGGTTCGCTGATTTGGTTGAAAATTCTTCTACTTCGTACCACATTAGTGTGAGAATATAGCTTCCCCGAAAATTTGCAATCTTCAATTGCAACATAATAGAAAGAATTATGTCCAACCAATACTCAAACAAAGATGAAAACAATACATAATCAAGGTAGAAAATTAATAGAATTGTCTATTTATAATAAATCCCCTCGATTTACTAAGTCATAAGATAAGGCCATTTGCAAGAAGTTCTCCACTAAAGAATGCAAGAAAGATGCAAATCATAGTAGCTAGCTAGATGTTGAAATCACGCAACTGAATGTAATAGGTTGTAAGTGGCAATCAAGTCATATAATGAAAAACAACATAAGTCACTAAAGCAATAGGGCCAAAAATCAAAAGTGGATATCAAAGGGAACTACAAGTATCCAAAGGCACTAAAATAGCATCATTAGGGAAAAGGGAACCAAATCAAAATTTCAAACCAAATAAAGAATTGAATCAAACTAGGAGAAGAAGGTAAGAGAACACAACTTGTTCTCATAGGGATTTGAGCTGATTAATTTTTAAAATAACTTCTTAAAGACCTTTTGACATCATCAATAATAATATTCAAATGTTATTCTGTCTGAACTACGATGAAATAACTAACTATTGAAAAAGTTATGATGTTTTCCTAGTTATTCTGCTGGATAGATCAGGACCAACAGCATTGGTTTTTTTAAGTTGGAGGCATGTTCATAAAAACCAATCATGATGAAAACTGCATACTTCCAGTAGAGAGAAACATACAGAATGGCAAATATTCTATAGGCCTTTTAATTAGTTGTTCAAGAGAATCTCATCCCTAGAAAGTTTTCACAAAAGCAGGAAACATACCCAACTGGCCTATCAGCTAGCTTAAGTCTTCCTGAAAAATATTTTCCTTTTACTGTCCTGGTATTGTTTTTTTCCTGTCATGATATTGATTGTAGTCTTTGTAAACACAAATTGAGCTAAATGATTATATTTTATCTCTATTTTAAAGCCTTTTTTGCACAATAGTAAGTGGTCACTTGTTTTATTAAAATAAGATTCACTTACTGTGGAGGAAACCTCCATTTTCTCCAGAAGTAATCAATTTTATAAAGTAAATTTACAAACAGGACAACATATTACTCCAATAAAAAACTTTCCAGATTGAATCCAAATACTTCAGCGCTCAACAATCTCAGACTCGATCAAGTCAAGAAAATCATGGAAGAACAAAAGGATTACCCGAAATTGTATGCAATTTAGTGTAAAAAAACCTTTACTCCTAACACAACATTTTCTTCAAAAAGTGATGTTAATTATCACGCCAGCCGATTATCTATAAACAAGGCTCCTTTCTCTAGTCATGCAAGCAAAACTTAAAAATTTATATATATATAGAAACTTAATATGAGATTTTGGAGAGAGGGTTCCATTTATTTCGTGGTTTTAGGAAGAGAAATATCATCTCTTTCAAAATTAATATATAGCTATAAATATGCATCTTTATGATAAAGAATTTTAAATACTAGCACAGCATAGTTCAAGATAACATAACAATTTTACTCGTGTTTTGTCTACAGTGTGGGATGATTAATGTTTCAACAATTATTGTAAGGATCTCTGCTTCCAGTTGATCTAGGATTCATGAGATACACAACCAAAATCACAGAAGCTTGAAAGATAATAAGGTAATAAGGATTTTTTTTAATATAATTATTTTTTTAGTTTCAAACAAGTTGATTGATGTTTAGTTTGATAGTCAGTCATCAAACTCACATCAAAACTAATGAAATGAATCAAAATTTGAATTTTGCTGGTACTTCTGTGTTTCTCAGAAGTAATATAAATAGAAGAATTCTGAAGGAGAGATTCGTAGGCAATGGAAAAAATACTAAGAGAACTACAAAGAGATGGAATTGAGGAAATGAGGGGATTAGAGGAGATACCTCCCTCCAACGGGACACATGGTATGACAACTTAGGCATCTGTTCATGAGAAGTGATCAACGCCATCATGAAACCGTTCTAAGAGTTTCTAAGATACATATTATATAGTGCCTAAGAGAGCATCATCAAAAGAACTGATAGTCTGTGAAAGATTTAACAAATTGATTTAATGAAAAAAAAAAAAACTGATCCTATGAGCATATTGCTTTGGCATTAACAAAAAAAGAGATAGTATAAAGAAAACTCTTTTGAAATAGGATTGGGTCAAGATATAACTTAGAGCTGCATATATTTCATCCACTATTCTTCAAATGGTATAGAAGTGCTCCAGAAGTTTCAAGACGTATCCATGATGTGTCCAAGAAACATACAAGAATTTGTTCAATTTTTTTCTAAAAGGTGAAAAATGGAATAGTCTGACATGTCAAACACAACTTCCTAGATTCTCCAAATGTCAAAGCATCAAGTAGGTGTCCCACACAGACATTGTTGTTCTTAGACAAGCTGATGTGCTTGCTTCATATCCGAGAAGTAAAAATAAGACAAAACATTTTCCATCCAATTTCGGTATTTTGTACCCAACGAGGTGTCCAACACAAATATTGCAACTCTTTGATCATACTCAAGTGAAACTATAAATATTAGATCATGTGAAATATAAATATTAGAAGGACGATGTAATTTATCTTCAAATTCAAAAAACAAATTGACTCTAGTTCAGAATGAAATGAAAACTAAAAAAAATCAGTCAATAACCTAATCTCAAAAAGGAAAAAATCAATACACTAACCGGCGTTGTCTAATATGGGATCTAGTATCAACTGGAATGGTGGATAAGCTTCGAGAAGAAACAAATCCAAGCCCTTGCTCTTGGTATGCATGCGATGACACTGAAAACAACAATAAGAGAATGTATGGTAAATTTACTATTTTGAAATAGAGAGAAAAACAGAATACATTTTACATTAAACTGCATGGATAGCAAGCATGGTATATTTTGAACCTGAAAGTGAGGTGTTCGTTTCATCATGGCATTCAACTTCTTCAGAAGCTGCTACTCTGCTAGACGAACTTAAGTCTTGCCTTCTCTTTAATCTTTCATGTTCATCCTGAATCTCCCGATGCCGCACTCTTATTTGTGCTTCAATGACCTTTTGTTCTTCCTGCAATTAGGACTGCCCTTAGTATGGAACCATCAAAATATGAGGATTTCCCTTTTGTCCCTTTACAGAGAAACATCACTATCAAAAAGGTATGAACAAAGAAGTAAAAACATATAAAAAAAAATTGACTGCCTAGGAACATCATTATGCCTGAGAAAGTTGATAGCAACGACAACATGAAAACTTACAATTTGTTCGAGGCCCCGTTCCTCCCTTGTCCTCTCGCCACGATATTCCACAGCATAGTTGGATGTTTTACAGTAGGGACACCTTGCAGTGTTAAGTGAAAACATCTGTATTGGTTTATATCAAGCATCCTAATCTTCAATGGCCAAAAAGACACTCATAAAGGATACTGTGTTGGCCGAGACGAATGAGGTGGCTTCATTTGTAAAAAGCATTCTGGTAGGGGGCATATAGCATTCATGTCAATTCATGGATGGTGTCAACAAAAACGAATATAAATACATATAGCTTTAACATAAGAGGCACTGTTTAGAAATTACGTGTACCTGTACATATCCCTTTCAAACAGCATCTAGATCGATTCAAACTCGGATAGTACTGACAATAAGAATGATTACACTAACAGTTAGTCAATAAGTTACATGTCTCTTGCCCATAATGGAAAATTAATTAGTTCCGCTCTGATTAAGTTAGCACCAACAAGACGTCTGCTAAAGTTATCATCAAACCAAAACTGAAAATGCACTACCTACATCAAAGCTAGCATTCACCTCCTAGAAAACTATATTCAGGTCCAACCAGCCCCATCTCAATCGAGAAGAATAACACAATTTTCACCCCGAGCCTTGAAAAGATATATATACATTTCAATAACAGGAGTGAATAGAAAGAAGAGAGTAAAGTCTACCGTTCTTATACGATTTCTGTCCAATTCAAGCACCAAGAGAAATAAAATTTCAACAATATTAATAACAACAACCGATTCAGTGACATTTCTCCTAGGCAAGACAGCACAGATGATCTTTTAATTCCTATCCAAAACAACAGCACTTTTGCAGACGATCCTACTTTAGTTGAGCAGTAAGAGTCACAAAGACTTGCAAAACTAACAAGAAACGAGAAGAACATGACAAAGGGAATCGAAAACATGTATTCTAACCAGAAAGCAGATAGGGCATTCCTCTTGATCCAAAATGCATTCATCGTTTCCTGGGTAGCAAGGCGCTAACTTGCAGTCAAGAATGAGCTTCCTCAGCTTCTTGTGGTCGATATCCCGGTGAAGGTACAACCCTTGTGGTCTTGTATACTTCTCGTCAACCACCTGCCTCCTCTTCCCGATCCGATTCCCCATCAATCCAAGAACCCCAAAAGAAAGATTAAAACCCCTTGCTCTTCCGAATTATACCCTCAACTCTACCGCTCACAGGAAAACACCCCCTCCACACAACCTCCCTTCACTTCCATCAACCCAAAGCAGCGCGGAACCTGTCAAAGAGAATTAGAGTGAAGAGAAAACCCTAGATTTCCCACTAAACCGAGCAGCTCGTGACATAAGACCAAGTCCAATAAATAAGCGGCGCTTTCCTGGTTTCCAATCCCAATCTCCCCCTTACGTCCAGATGAATTAGGAGAGAGAAAGTCGAGTGTACCACGTCAATGGAGGAAGAGAGTTCTGTACTGTCCGTGAAGCACGAGAAAGATCAAGGGATGATTGGGAAGAGAGAAACTGAGGAGAAACAGGCTTGCAGAACTTTCTCTGCAATCGAACGACTTACACCAAACCCTTGCCAAGAAGCATCCTTCTCTCTCTGTCTCCTCTCTCTTCCACCCTTTATGGAGGACAGAACAATTGGCCAAGACCCGAGACTTCTTGCTCTGCTATCGATTTTCTTGTCATTTAGGTAAAAACTTTATTAAGTGCGCGGATATATATAAATATTAAATGCTTCAACTCTTAGTTTTTTTTGTTTTTTTTGGAAATTTCTGTTTTAACTGTCCGATATTTAGTTCTTAACTCAAAGTTTATAGTAATGAAATGTTCATTGGAGAGTTTAATTTTTTTCCTTTTTTATTATTTATCTGATAAAAATTATCTAATTTTGTTAATTGTTTTATTTTATTACTCATATTATAAAAGTTATCAAATAATTCATGCCTCTCAACATAGAGGTGATATTTACTTTTAAATTGACTAATTATCAATTTACATTTAAATTTACAACATTAATTAATAGAACTTACTAATTCACCCATCAATTTCTAATTAGCCATATTTGATATTGATATATCATTAAAAAATTATCTTGAACGGGCACGAATCTCGAAGCAAAATTGAGTTGGAAGCTTTCAAAATTAAATTTGGGATCATCTGAACTCCGATTTCAGCAAACTTGTAGTCGAATTGAACGTCTCGAAAAGAAGAACCCAACGACACCAAATTCGACCAAATCCGAGCCCAAATAAGTCCAAATCAAGGACTCAAAGCGCATTTAGAGGGTTCAAATCATAAATTAGATGACCAAATGATCTCCAAATGTGGCGTGCTTATAATTGAATTGAGCGGCTCGATGAGACGAATCAAACAAACCCATGATTGCCAAATTTTGATATCACTAAGATACTCAAATACTCAATAAACGGTGGTCAAGGGAGTCGATATCGATCATCCATTCAAAACACTCCCAACTTGCCCTTAATCTTCTCCCTATTTATTGGTCATGTTATTCTCAAAAAACTATAAATAACCTCTCATTCTTCACATAATAGGGGAATCAAAACAAGAAAGAGGAGGAATGAAAGAAGAGAGGAGAGGAAGAGAAATTTGAGATCCCTCTTTTTCTGGACTTTTGTCTGGCCACCAATTGATACAGGATTTACACCCGGTCACAAACTGTCGTTGGACTTACACCCAGCCACTCAATTATCGTTGGATTTCCTCCTAACCACCATCGTAGACTTTGATTTTTTTGACCTTCGTTGCCTGACTACGGTCTTTCTGACCACCATTGTGCCACCGACTATGATCTATTCGACCTTCCTCACCTGTCAACTACTATCTCTTCAACTACCATCTCAAGACTAAGGTCTCCCCGACCGTCGTCACCCGACAACGATCTTTCTAACCTCCATCGCCCGCCAACTATGATCTTTTCAACCTCTGTTGCCTGACTATGGTCATTCCGACCACCATCACCCAACTACGGTCCTTCCGGTCTACATCGCTCGTTGACTATGGTCCTGCCGACCAAGCGAAGATATCATCACCGATTCTTCCAACTCCCACCATGTGATGCACTCTATATAATGTATATTGGCCACATCGAGTCAAAGCCTTCCCCCTAAGAAAGGGCCTGATTTGTAATCAACTACAAACATTTGTAAATTTATTCAAACAGGGCCATTCCCTATGGTTGTTTCCCTTTTTCAGGACTTTTCACATAAAAATCTTGGTATTTCTCATGAACGCTATACTTCTATCTTTCATCTATTTGTGTTTTGGATCTTCGTACAAAGCTAAATGTTAAACTTTATATTTCTCTACCGTCGCAAATATTCCAAGACGCAACAGATATAATAGTTTCATTAAAATAACCTATCATTAATTTGATTAATAATCGAATCATGATAATTTTTTAAAATGTTGGAGAAAATCTACCAAGACAATACTATATATATATATATATATATATATATATATATATATATATATATATATATATATATATATATATATATATATATATATATAATTTACCTTCTTCCATCATTTATGCTGTAAGTCTAATGCCAATTAATTGATTTTTTAAATTATCGAGATTAGTGTATGTATTTGTACTCTTTATGATTATTGCAATGCTCATTATATAGTTATATAAAAATAAATTAAATTTTACTTATTTATATGAATTAATTAAAATAAAAATTACTTATATTTTAATAATTAATGAAAATTTTAAAAAGCAAATGACTAATCCTACTTTAAGTCAATAAATATATTATGTTTTCAAGTAATTGTGAAATTTTACTCTTTTATTGCTTAAAAAACAAACATAAGGAGTGACGGCTCATATCCTTCATCCTTGGCCTTCGCTCCCGATCGGCTTCTTTTGGCATGTAGTCTTCGAGTTGGACGTCTCCAAAGACGGCTCCAAGATGCATTTAATTACATTGGTGGCATGTTGGCCTCTTGTGACCGGCCTACATTTTATTAAGAAATTTGTGTACAAAAATATTTGAGATTTATGTTTTTCTAAGGTAGATTAGTATAAATCAAGATAGTATAATATGTTTGGGATTTACATTAATAGCACTCAAAATCATCTCATTAATATATTGAGCATTTAAATTTAATTTACATGTCATTTAATTTTTTAGATAAAATGTCAAGTTTCTCTCCGTAACATTAAATTTCTCCTCGATAACAATATATATTCTCGTCGAGGCTTTTTCAAACTATTTTTCATTGATGAGGGTTTTAGGTGCAGTACTGTCACTTTCCTCAATGGCCTCCCAATGATATTTAGTTGAGATTTTTGATTCTCTCGTCTTCTTTATTGTTGTGAGTTTTAGGATTATATCAGTTAATGGTCCTATCGATAGTCTTCCTTACAGGAGAAATTATTATATGCGATGTACGAACGGGAGGAATAGTCCGGACTATGAGTGTACTCATAGTGTGTACAAAAATTTGATACACATTGTGTGCACAATGTATATACACTCTCATATCCGGACGGTTCTTCCGGTCCGGACTCCGCACAGAATAATTTCTCTCATCAGAGAGACCTCGTCATGCCTTTTTATTTGTAAATATCGTTGTCATGTTGATGCCCTTCATCAATGCATGCCATCACAACTTCATCTTCATATGTTTACATAAAAGAATGGAGTTAATAAGGCGATATAGTATGTAAAGAATATATATAGAGAGAGTGTGTGTTTTTCTCAATTTTAAAATTATTTTTTTCTCTTCTCTCCACCTCATTCATCGTGATAGTCATAGTAGGGTTTACAATGGGTGGATAGGGTAGCTAGCGGTGTCTGTATTGAGTTAGAAATTGGTGAATGGGCTAAATACACGTGATCAAACGGTATAAATCAAAAGACACTTTTTAGGTTTTGGCCTTTAGCCATTCCATCTACTTTACATTTTTCATTATTAAAATTAATATTCTAAGTTATCAGTCACGTAAGAATACACTTTGTCAATTAGTGTTTTGTTTAAAAAAAAACAAAGAGCTCCGAAACATAGATAAATAAGGGCATATTATAAATGTCGGCACTTAAACTCCCGGTCTCTCACCGCCACGGAAGGTGCTAAGCTCTTTACCCGTGGCCCATGGACTACTGAGCAGATGATAAGTCCGTATCTAAATATTTAATATGTCATATTTTTTAGTATTTCAACCCTGGGGATACTTACAGAATCATATTTTATGTGACAAATTTGATAATGCTTTAACTATGATCAGATCATGATCGATCCACCTTCTATAATGATTCAGACAAATTTTGAATTATGATCGAACTATGATCGAATCATATTTAAATCATGATTCAAATATGATTTGACCATGGTTGAATAATGTTTGATTATAGTTTACAAAATTGTTAGATCATGAACGATTGATATTCGAAGATTATTCAAATCATGAATTGAAGATAATTTAACCATCGTTCAAAGATGACTTATGTGCAATCTTTGACATGCTCAATCTCCTTCTACCGCCACCAAACCGACATTCCTCCTAACTCAAATATTTTACGTTAATTCACACATTTTCTAATTGTTGAGAGGATCAATCACTAATTCTCAATTATAACCAGTATAATTATCTCAACCAAGCAACACCCCATGAATTATTTTCTTCTCAAAATTTCACATAAAAAACACATGCATTACAATTCTTTTGATCATATGCAATATTTTTATTTAAAGACATTTAGGCTTCGTTTGGGATGACTTTCTTGTTGCTTTTTAAAGCAGCTTTCTAGTATAAAAATTTTAAGTTTTTAACTAAAAAGCTGCTTTAAGAAGCAACAAAAAAGCCATCCCAAACAAAGCCTTAATCACTTCTCCATCACTATGGATATTGTGGCACAAAAGAATATTTGTTAAATTAATAATATATTATACTAATCTCAAAGCTAATTCAATGGCTTTACTTTCGATCAATACTCACCAAAATTCAGCCAAATTATCTTAACAAAAAATGTTGTCAACTATGTATTAGACCTAACCCCTTAAGCTAACTCAACATATCAAAACATCAAGATTTTAATAAACCATATCAAAAGGATAAAAATCAAACATATAGAGTATGCTTAGGCTTCGTTTGGGACAGCTTTCTGATTATTTTATGAAGCGGTTTTTTAGTATAATTTTTATTTTGAATTAAAAAATTTTTGTTCTAAAAAGCTGCTTCATAAAATAGTAAGAAAATTGTCCCAAATAAAAAATTAGGATAGATAAGAAAATGTGGCAACAAATCCTTTTTTCTTGAAGAATTGTCTATATTTTAACTTGATAGTGACGTGAGAAGAGGTTAGGTCGTTAATGATGAAGCTACAAAATTAAATAGTGAACGGTTAGAATAAGTTATGAGCTTGCTTGAATATTAATAAATATATATACAATTATAAATAAATTATGTTAAACTCATTAAAAAAAACAATGTCAAACATAAAAAAATTAAAATTAAGATATTTTAAATTAATTTAAAAATTATTGTAATGAAAAATAATTAATTTATTTCTATTTTATATTAATTTAAAATATTTTTATTAGTTTTAATGCATTAGATAGGCCGTTCAGTAACAGCATCGTCAGGATAAGCTTAGAAATTAAATAAAAATATTTAAATATTCATGATAGGACCACTTCCATTGGAGAATTTGATAATGATACTGTTTGGAAATGATTAAATTATCAGATATTTATAATTTTAATTATTAATTAACAAATGAGGAGAAATCTCTAAAAAAATTTAGCTCAATCAGCAATGGTAAGGATGTATTTAGTTCAATCGGCTAAAATTGTATGTTAAAAAAAAAATCAAAGAGAGTTGAAGACAACTGCTCAAAATAATTGAAGTTGTGGTTTTTCAGTAGTGATATAGTATTATTGATATATCATAAAAAATTTTCCTGGTCAGACACGAATCTCGAGGTCATTTCATATTGAAAATTTCCGAAATTAAATTTGGGGTCATTCGAACTCCGATTTTAGCAAAGTTATAGTCGAACTAAACATCTCGAAAAGATGAACCCAACGACACCAAATCATTCCAATCCGAGCCCAAATGGGTTCCAATCCAGGACTCGAAGCGCATTTGAAAGGTTCAAACCATAAATTGGACAATCAAATGATTTTCAAATGTAGCATGCTTATAGTTGAATCGAGCGACTCAACGAGACAAATCCAACGTGCCCAAGATCGATGAATTGTGAAATCATTAAAACACTCAAATACTCGATAAATGGTCCACGATCAAAGGAGTCGATATTGGCCGTCCATTCAAAACACTCCCAAGATACCCCTCATTCTTCATTGAGGGAGGAGGAAGGGAAAGAAGAGAGGAGAGGAAGAGACATATGAGATCTCTCTTGTCACTAAGCTCCTTTTCATACACCGCCCGACCACCGATTGTCGCCGGACTTTCGCCCGGCCACCAACTGTCGTCGGGCTTATACCCCACCATCGATTGTCGCCAGTCTTCTGCCCGACCACCAACTGACGCCGGATTTACGTCCGGTTATCGACTATCGCCAGATTTTCATCGGACTTCAGCTCGACCACCAATTGTCACTGAATTTCCTCCCAACAATCGTCGTCCGACTCCGATCTTTCTGACCATTGTCACCCCTCGACTACAGTCCTTCCAACCTCCGTTGCTAGACAACGACCTTTCTAATCTCCGTCGTCCACCAAATACGGTCCTTCCGACCTCCGTTGCCTAGCAATGGTCTTTTTGACCATCGTCCCTCGCCGACTATAATCTTTTCGACCTCCATCAGCCAACTACTATCCTTCCGACCTCTGTCACTCAACTACGATCTTTCTGACCACTGTCGCTTGCCAACTACGGTCCCCATGACGTCTGTTGCCTGACAACGATCTTTCTGACCATCGTCACTTACCAGCTACAGTCCTTTCGACTTCCGTCGCCCAATTATGATCTTTCTGTCAACCTTCGTCCTTTGTCGCATGACTATGATCCTTCCGGCTATGGGTGTCAATTCGGGTCAACAGATCGGGTTCGGGTCCAAACTGAGTTGACCCGGGCGTAAACGGGTTAACCTAGACCAGAACCCGACCCGGCTAGCTAAAGGGGTCAAGATTTTTAACCCAAACTCGACCCGCGTGGGTTACCAGGTTGACCCGACCCGACCCGACCCGCGAACTCGATTAGGCACAGGCGGTAACTGGTGAGGTCGACGGCGACTAGACCACTGGTGAGGCCGACGGCAGTGAGGCTGACAGCTTGACATCTTAAGGCGGACGGGAAGGCGGACTGGTGGTCCGGCGGAGACGTTGCACTTGTCCACTGCGGTGGCCTGTAGCATAGTAGCCTGTGCGACGGTTGAGGCGGACGACTTGGCGAGACGGCTGAGGCGGACGGGATAATAGCAGCGTAGCTTGCGCGTAGCAGTACATAGCGACGTAGCTTGTGCGAGATAGCTGACATGACGAGACAGTTACGAGTCGTGACTAGACGCAGAGGCCTCTCGCTGTTAAGTAACTAGTTAAATTGGGTCGACCCGCAGGTTTCCGGGTCAACCCGAACCCGACCCATTTTTCAAACGGGTCAGAAATCCGAACCCTGACCCGATTCATTTCATAAATGGGTTGACCCAAACCTGAATTTTTTCCGATCGAGTTTTAGGTCGTGTCAATTTTTGACACCCATACTTCCGGCCACCTTCGCCCAACTACGGTCTTTTAAACCTCCATCCTCGTCGACTACGTTCTATCCAACCTTCGTCGCCTGACTACGGTCCTTACGACTTCCTGTCTCTCCGACCTCTATCGCCCATCGACTATGGTGTGAAACTCTTTAAGTAAAAAAAAACTAAACTCTTAAATATCAAGGCGTATTTTGGTGTAATGGTTAGAATTTTATTTAGAAACTCCACATTTAAGCATGCTCATTCCGGAGCAATTCTGTGATGGGTGACCTACTAGGAAGTTACACCAACATGACAAAACCGTGAGGCCCTTAGGTCAAAGGGGATAATATCTCAATAGTTAAGAGTTTGGCTGTTGCATATAGTCTCTTCGACTACCATCTCCATACTACGATCTCCTCGACCGCTGTCACCCAACTACGTTCTTTCCAACCTCTGTCACCTGCCAACTATAGTCTTTTCAACCTCCATCGCCCAACTATAGTCCTTCTGACCACCGTTGCCAGACTATGGTCCTTCCGACCTACATCACTCGTCGACCATGGTCCTTCTGACCAAACAAACATATCAATATTTATTCTCCAAACTCACGCCATGTAATACACTCTATATGATGTATATTTGCTACATCGAACCAAGACCTTCCCCCTAAGGAACGGCCTCATTTGTAATCAAATGCAAATAATAGTTGATTCATTTAAACTAGGCGAGGCCCCGTGGTTGGATCTTTGCATAAAGCTGGGAAAATAAGAGATTGATATCCATTGCTCATTTTCTCGACCACCAACAACGTCGGATGGATATTTTAATGGTCACCATGTCTCCTCTTCTCTTAAGAGAACAACCAAATCAGGCTTCTAACATCGTGCGACTTTTAGGAATCCCTATCAATTGGCATCTAATGTTTATTAATGAACGATTTTGCCATTCAATAACTACCAGTGTTGGATGCTCATTTTTTAGTCCTTTTATCTAACATCCTATCAAGAGTAACCAAATAATTCTTTTGCATTGCTTGATTCTTTATATTCTCTATCAATCATTATCTAATACCCATTTGACCGGCCTATGGCATCCGTCAACCACTGAAATTCATTATATATCATATTTATCGATTAATCTCTTCTCCTATCACAAGAATGACCAAGTTAACCACTAATCATTGCCTACCTTATGATGTTCTTTATTTATAATCTTTTTATGCCTGCTAAGCATTGATAGTCGTAGCAATAGTGTCGGTCTCCTCTTATATTAGAAGAATGACCAAACTAGTTGCCCATTATCCCGTCTATTCATCATCTAACACCTACCAATGATTGTCATTCAATATCTATCAACCACCAAAACTTGAAGCCCATTTAAGATATCATGTAGTCTCCCCTTATATTAGGAGAACAATCAATTTGATCACTTGCCATCAACTAACTTCTGATGTTTCTTATTGCCCATCAACCATTAGCCAATTATCAATATTCAATATCCTTCCACCATCAATGTTTGATGCACATCTTTTGAGTTGTCTGATCCTCCCTCATGAAGAGAATAAAAGTCAATCGCTCATCATATTTGGATTTTTGAAGTTTCTCATTGTCCATCACCTAATACTTGCCAAAAATCAACAACTAACATCCGTCAACCACTAACTTTGGATGCTCATTTTCTTGATCACTTTATCTGTCATATCAGGAGAATAATCAAGTTGAATGCTCACATTCCATTGACTTACGACATTCACTTTTAACCACCATTGAACATTCAGCATCACCCATAACTCTAACATCTCAATATTCTTCTTATTATTGTCACATGAGAGTTATTACATGATTCATGTCTATTATATTATATAAATCCTTCTCTAGTTATGGGATGACATCCTTTGTAATCCTTCATTTAAATTATTTTAACTATGTTAAACCATTGCTTTATCCAATTGAATGATTTTCATGTAAAAAATCTCATGTCTCATATCAGGAGCAAAAACAGCCTTTTTTTAGGGTGGGCAAAATATGATTGTGAAATACATAATTTTATGTGAAATTGAAAAAAGTTTTTTTTTTTTTAGAATTTGAGTAACTGTATTTATTGAAGGTAGGCAAAATAGTTAAAATGCTTATCCTTTTAGAGAGAAAAATTCAGAGTGGGCAATTGCCCACTATGAGCTCTTCTTGGTTCTACCCCTGTTACACTCCAGGATATATATATATATATGGAAGAATTACATCTATTTTTTATTTTAATCATTTAATTAGTACAAATGAATAGCAAAAAGAAACATGATTATATTTTTGTCTTGTCCGCAGTCTCATATCATATGATTATCGTTACCCTTTCTTTAAAATATGTAAAATCATGTATTTAGCACATAGCCCAACAAGTAACTAAAATCTTACAACTAAAATTAATGCAACATCAAAAAGTGTATCAATAGTACTAATGTTAATAACAATATTAATTAGTATTATGATCAATAATTTTAAATAGTGTTAATGACAGTAAACAATATTAGTGTCAATAATAATATCAATACAATGTTCGTAGCAGTGTTAGTATCAGTATTCAGATATTCGATGAGTGTATCTTAAGGGTATATTGCTCCTGCACTTATGACTCTCAATCAGTCGCCCCTTATAACTTCTAATAAATATATTCCGTATAATTCCCATTAAATCAAGTGAATCAGTCGACCCAACTCCTTATAACTCCCAATCAATCTCTAGTTTCTTATGACTCCTAATCAATGAATCATGTGGATTAGTAGGGTACTATGTGGAGTTATTATATCATGTATCTGATATCATTCAATACTTCATTTAAAATGTAATAAAACCATATTAAATCATTCAGAATGATCAAATCTATAACATATCCAAACTTGCACGATGAAAGCTTATGAAATTAGGAGATATTGCATTTTTGACAGATTTAGGAGAGATAAAATTCGTAGAAATTAAAATAATTGAAAATAAAAGTAAGAGATTATTCACTTACAACGAATAGAATAAAATCTATAACAGGAATGACTGACAAATATGATCCAAAGATATTTCTCTCCCCTCTCTCTTCTTCCCCTCTTTTAATTTCTTCATGGCCTGGCGCCGCAACGCTCACCAGATCAACGCCAAAGCACTCTACTTTAGAATTTTCATATTTTTCAAAAAAATTTATTTCACATATTTGAGCTATTACAACCCCTACTCATGTGTGATGCATTCAACTTATCTATGTGTGCAATATTTTTTATGTAACATTATGATGATAATTTTTTTCTCTACTATTAAGAATATTCTAGCAATAAAAAGTATAAGGCAAATACTCAATATGAATCCATTCTTTTATAGAAGTTATAAGAGTAAATATTATTTTAAGATATGATTAATTTAAGTGCTTATAAAAATTCAAATATGATATCACTATTTTATAGTTAATGTTAATGCCACCTTAAACATATAGTTGGTGGTAATGAATTAATTTGAGTGTTATTTTGTAATACAAAATAACTATATTATATTTTCATATAAATGTTTTATAATATTGATAAAATTTCATCTATTTTAAATTTTAATACATTTTTCACACTCCTGTCATATACTCGTACTATTTCAATGAGGGATCATTCTTTCATATATTCTTACTATTCCAAAAAAGCGTCATCGAAGAGACAACTCCATGAGATCCCTCTCCCTTTTCTTCTCTAGCATACTAAGGCTTCGTTTAAGACATCTTTATTACTGTTTTGATTTTCAAACCGCAACCACAATTTTTATTTGACCACTATTTTTTCATTATTTTTAATAAATTTTTGTTCTAGGAAGTTGCTTTCTACAACAACTTTTAAAAAAGTTATTTTCTCCGCAATAGCTTTACAATCATCTTTATAAAAAATTGCAACCGCCCCAAAGCCGCCCCAAATGCACCGCGAATCTTCCACATAGACTTTTTGAAATATAAAATAGAAGATGCATGAGATCACATATTTGATAGAGCATTTCTGCACTCCTTAAATATATTTATTAAAAAAATATTTGTTTCTTAGTCACACTTTATCAAAATGAGCAGAATATCATATTATTTATTTATTTATTTTGCTAAGGAGATACGTGTGATTAGTTACAAGAGAGTTGTTTGAGGTTTGTTAGAGCTAACCAATTTTTCTTATAAAGCAAAGGGACACACAGTTGGGAGCTCGTCAACTGTATCTAAGAAAGACCAAACTCCAACCAGAAAAGCAAACATATCAGCTTTCTCTCTTAGAGACTTTGGATATCTTATTTGACCAAATTTGATGTCATACAAATGATTGTCTAAACGCAGAGAAATCATTATGTGCAGTCATCGGACGTCATCTGGAGGCGAATCAAGATGCATCACGTCACTTTTTTGCTGTATACTGGTGTTGTGTACAACTGTGTACCGGGTGATGTGACGCATTTTGATTTGCCTACGGACGATCTTGGGACGGCACAGAATAATTTCCCCTAAACGCAAAAGCAAAATGTTTTTGTCTGAATTCCACAATTAGAAAATGATGAATTGACAGTTCTATACTAATGACCAATGGGAGGATATTTTATTTTTTAAGATTTAAATTTAATAGTTTATTATATTAAAATATTATAAAATAAAATATATTTATCATTCAGCATAATTGGGATTTTAATTTTATAATTTTAGAAGGATGAGCATGAGATTTAAAATTGGAGGTGTTAGTCAAAATTTCCATAATTATGAGAAAATTGAGGAATGGTAATAGCATAAAATTAGAAATATTTAATATAAGAATGATTTTTAAAATTATTTAATTTATTTTAATTATAAATATAATATATAGGTAATTAATTAAAATATTTTAGAATTATCTCAAAATAAATACTATGAATTTGAAAATTATCAGGATCAAAAATTTGAATTGGATAGCCTGCCAAAATTTTTTTCCTATCTGATTTAAAATTTGTTTGAGAATTTATTATTTTGAATAACTTTATCTCAAAATATAAATCTAATTTAAATCTCAAATGATATTCTGTTATTTCCTACAAATATGAGAGTAATGGGGGAAAGATGTATATTGATGTGTGCTGAGGAAAAAAAGAATTTAATTTTTTTTATTTTTGAAAAATTAAGAATATATCCTAATAAAAAAGAGGAGAGAGAGCAAGAGAAGAAGAACATTAACAGAACGGTTTTTTTTTATATAATTGTGAAATATTATATTTGCATGGTAAAAGAGTGATTTTGCTATAAATTTTATGAGGACTCCATAAACATATAGAAATGTTTTTATTTAAAGAAGTTTGAAGTGAGTAAGAAGCAGTAAGAAAGCCGTCCCAAATTAAACCGTAGTCTTTCTTTTTCTTTATGTGCGGGGGCACTATAATTTTGCTTACGGGTGATAATTGCTCTTGAATTTACAGACTATTATTATGTCTTCTTTGATGATTTGGCGCGTCCAAATTAACCTCCGGATGCATTCGGACACCGCACAGAATAATCTCTCGTTGATTAGGAGCTTTGGCTACCGACCAAGAGGTCTTGGTTCAAAGATTACGTATGTGATGCGTATGTGAGTTTGTCTTCATTGACTCAAAAGTTCCAACAAAAAAAAAAATCTTTGGATGGGTAAACGACTCAGAATTCCAGAGGGATTTTGATCAAAAACTAAATTACTGCATCAAAATCTAATACAAAATACTGAATGAGTGGTGCATTCTTCGCTATTAAATTAGCACATTCAATTGGTAAAAACAGTCTAATTTAGATGAGCCCAAAAAGCACTCTTTCAATGAAGGCAGAGATTATATTACTTTCACTAAAAAAATCATATATAAATCAAACAGTCATAATAGCAATAAAAATGTATCAAAGAATAGAGCATACAGAGCTGGGGATCTTTCTGCATGATCTGAATGAAACTTCTCTGTGAGTACCTCTACTACATAACTTAGCGTAGGATGATACCTTAAGCGAGCAAAACAGGATGAAGATTGCTCTCTCTCTTGACGTCTGCTCCCAGTAACAAAAGCTTCTCCTCAAATCTTTCATAACCTCGATCAATTTGAGCAATATTTTCAACTTCAGTAATTCCAGATGCTGCCATTCCTGCCAAGACCAGTGCAGCTCCACCTCTCAAATCAGCTGCTCGAACCCGACCACCTGTAAGTGCAATTCTGGGGAATGTGCAGAGAAAATGTGAATAATTTAGAAAGGGGAGAGGAAAATTTGTCAAATAATAATATAATTTCCTCAACTGCTTGCAGAGTGGTAATTGAAGACGAGATAAGTAAAAACTAATTGCACCCATACATACCTTCCAGGCTTCGTTCCACCAATAAAAGCAGTATTACCGCCAACTTTTATATCTGCACCGAGTTTCTTCAGCTCTTCAACTGAGAATATCAGAAAAATATTAGAAAGATAGGTTACTGAAGTATATAACTAAGGAATAAACATAAAAATGTAAATTGATGGGATTATTTCCTCGCTTCCAATGTAAAGTCTTCTTAAAAAGAAGAGGCCAAAAGACAGTACAGAAATATAATCAGGATCAAGAACATTGTATTACAAAGTAAATGACAAAGGTGAAATCAAATATGTATAAAAGCCACTAAGATTTGATCCACTAAATAAAGAAGCCCTAATAGTGATGTCCAGAAAGCGAGCAATCATCAAACCTTTCTCAATTCCGAAGTACACCTACACACAGAAAAGAAACTCTGAGAATCTTACACCAAGAGATTACTTCACACATGAGCCTTTTCCCTTCTCGCATGCACCATAAAGCCATTAATGCCTCCAAGAAATCATAATCCAAGAGGATGTGAGCAACTAGAAAAATCTTTAGATTGTCTGCCACCAAATCATAGAAGAAGATTCTTACATATAGATGCCAAATCCTCAAAAGAAAGAGGAGTAGCAGATTGAAACCCCATCACACAATTCACGATGTTGCCCAGACACGCATCCCAATGAACATTATCATGAATCTCAAGATGGTAGGAAAAGAATAATCCTAACGCATGGTCATATGGCATCAATCCCAATACTAAATTGGGGGTGTGATCCATAGAAGAAAATCAGCATGCGTGATTGCAAAAATGGGATCTCCATTATATCTCATCGCTCCAAACTAAGTTCCAAAAGCATTAAAGGGCTCAACATTGCTCAATCATATCAAGCAACCTGTCGTTTGAACTGAATACCAGTGAGAGACCTCTATAACACAAACCTTACACTCTGAAGTGGATCACTAAACCTAAACAAGCACCTAATGCTGAATTATCATACCAATGGTAGTCTCCTCAACCTAAATGCTATAATGATACAACTAGACATCATGACAGATTATGCAACAAACAATCTCAATTCGATCACCTAAAGTTTCCCACCATCTCCTGCATGTATTTGCTCTAGATTTTTTACTTTAGCCTCTAAGCTAACTCTCTTTTGCTTCTACAAAAATGTGATGCTCCA
The DNA here is from genome assembly GCA_019925795.1 of Dendrobium chrysotoxum. Classification (NCBI taxonomy): domain Eukaryota; kingdom Viridiplantae; phylum Streptophyta; class Magnoliopsida; order Asparagales; family Orchidaceae; genus Dendrobium; species Dendrobium chrysotoxum. The sequence goes on along the minus strand of CM034314.1, from coordinate 88,565,229 downwards.
ATGCAAGTGGATAAACTATATCTTGTCATTTATTTTACCGTGTTTTACTTACAGATATTTTATTTCCCTCAACTTGTTCATCACTGCTCCTAGACATGAACATCTTCCCAACTAAGTATTAGAGTAGAGACAAGTCCTAAAGATATTCTACATGAAAAGTGGTAGCAATTGAGACAAAGGATGGAAGGTGCGACGTGTGGAGTCAAAATTCCATTACCTATCTTTGATAAGATTTAGTCTTTAACTTTTTAAGGTTGATGGCTAACAACTCAAAATCCATGCACACTTAAATTTTTAAGAAGATAGCTATCGAACACAAGATTACTTCATATTTGCTTATCCAAGATGGTGGTTGTTAAACTTAAGCTTCAATCACACTTAATCCTTCACACCTACCAACTCACATTATACTTATAAAAAGGGAAAAATCAATAGTTGCAAGCATCCGACAATCACGAGCAAATAAAATGAAGAATGAGAGAAGAAGATGAAAAAGAGATAAGAGGAAAATGTTGTCACATAAGAGAAGAAAAAAGAGACGGTGAAGCATCATTGCTTGTCTCTTTTTTCACATCCAACCCTCATCTTTATAATACGTGATCATATTCTCTCTCAGCTGATATAACACAAACAAAATGATATTTTTGTTTCTATTCATATAAAATATAATTTATCTATATATCTTTTTTTAAGCTTAGTAAAATATTTAATCTATATACATTTATGCACATAAAAAAATCTTATCGAACCACATAAACTTGTATATCTTGTATTTAAGGTATTTGGTGTATTTATTTTCTCACATCACTTGATTTTACACGAAACTTTATCATTATCCTAAAAATTAGTATCAGTTTCAGCCTATAAAGCTTTTAGATTCGAGCATGAATAACAAAAGAATCAAAATCAATAAGTTCGATGGCCAAAACTTTGAGTTATAAAAGATGCAGATACAAGACTTTAAGAGAGAGATAGAGGTTGGTAGAGAGCTATAAGGTGAGTGAGAGAAAGAGAGGGTAAGACAAAAAATAGATAGAGAGGCAGGGAGATAGGGAAAGAGAGGGGGAGAAAAAGAGGGAGATAGAGCAAATGGGAGAATAATGGGGAATTAGAAATAATGAGAGAGCGGGGAGAGAGAGAGAGAGAGAGAGAGAGAGAGAGAGAGAGAGAGAGAGAGAGGGAGAGAGTAAAGTTGTATTTAATTGATCAGGAAGAGTGGGTGTTGACAGTAGATACGTTCGAGGAGCCATTCACTTATCTCTCAACATGAATGTTTCCTTTAATATCCTCAATAAGATCACAAAATAAAGCATCATGAAGGCACTCGCCAATATGTCTTAAAAGCCCTCCGCATTTAATAAGGTGCATATAATGCATAAAATTTTCAATCTCAGTATATCAGGAGCTTCAATCATTGATCACATCAACAAATTTATAAAAGAGGAGAAGAATTTCTATTAAGATGAGCAAGGAAAAAAAAAATATTTTGAGTGTGTAAATATTTTGTACCCTTGCACTCGTCTTTGGACTAGTGGAATATTAACCACCCTATATGTCATGAGCTTAGGCAAATTTCATCAACTCATGTAAATCTCTTGTTCTCTGTTTTCGAAGCACATCCACTGTGCAAGCATTATAGCGAGGTGATCGTAGAGGTGGTCAACAACTATCAAGAGAACCAACAGGATTGTTATTGGCCAATTTCTAAAGTATCTAGAGGTTTTAGAGCAAGGCATTGACATTAAGATGAGCTAAAATATCATAGTTTGGCTATGAAAGTGGTAGTAGTACAATAGTTGCCAAAAGACATCTAGATTTTGAACGACATGACCATCTATCTCAAAATAACGCTCTAATACTAACTTCTTGTAATGAGCATGCCAAAAAGTATCACAAAGATTGTTAACAATGTGTTACAAAGCAAAACACAAAAAAGAGAAAATAAGATAGTAGAAGGCATTAATAATGCGGTATGGATTCAACTAATCTACCTTCACGTAAGATTTATTCAACTTATGAACAATGGCATGCGAATCGGCTTCAACTAAGCATCATGGTATGTGTTAAAGACACTAAATAAATAGTTTTGTATAAAATAACAACACTCACAAGGCCTTTCCCAACCCCTAATAACACCCAAACACAAAGAAGAAGAATAAACCCAAAAAATCTCGCCCTAAGAGATTATCTCATAGATAAATCTTATTTTCACATGCATTTTGAAGCCGTCAATTCCTCAAAAAAGCCATATAACCAAGTGGGCATGTGAGGAACTAGAAAGATATTCAGATTGCTTTCCATCAAAATATAGAAGTCTACTATATAAAGACACCAAATCATCCAAGCAAGGAAAGAAGAGGGACATAGATTGAAACACCATCACACAGTTCTTGATTTCGACCACAAACGGATTCCAATGCATAGGGCTGCAAGTGAACCAAACGTTCGACGAGCTACTCGATGCTCGGTTCGATTAAAGCTTGTTTGTGATCGTTTAACTAACTAAACAAACAAACTTGAACAACATTTTAAATACTCGATCCTTAAATAAACAAGCTTCAACATTAATGTGTTCGGTTCATTTATGTTCACGAACAAAATCATTTGAAGTTCGTGAACAAGCTCGACATTAAGCTCGATAAAAAGCTCGATTCGTGAGGCTGACTGTGACATTCAGTAGTTCATTAAGGAAGAAAATCTAGTAGTTCATTTTGATTGCTTAGAATGGTGGAAGGCTAACTTCATATTATTGTTTGTTCAATAGATTGTTTGCTAAATATGTTCACGAACATAGCTCGTTTAGGCATGTTTGTTTAAAGCTCAATAAGCACTAAACGAACCAAACATGAACCGAACATGAACCAAACATGAACACTCTTAAATTAAATGAACCAAACATGAACACAAACAATAAAACTAGAATTAAACACGAACCAAACTTGAACAGGCTAATGATAAACAAACTCAAACATGAACACTCACATACTCGGCTCGGCTCGATTCGTTTGCAGCCCTACCAATGCATCATGGCCATGAATCCCAAGAAGGCATGATACAAAATCTCGAATAAGGGATGTTTGGTATCGATCTCGAGATTGAATTTGGCATGTGATCCGGAATGAAAAATCAGTACATACAATTCCAAAAAAGGGATCTCCCATAATGGGTCATTGAGTCAATTATAAGTATTGGTAATCTCACCCATAAGACTACTAAATAAAATTAAATTCATTAAAGCCAAACAATTAAAAAGGAAAATAGTAGACTAAAGGTAATAAGGATGAGAATTGTGCAAAAAAGATTCCTACATAATATGGTTCAATACCTTATATAGCTTAAACTATGAATGAATAAAGAATAAGAATTTTATAAAACCAACCTCAAATAATTGAGATGATGCTAATGATGATCAAGATAAGTCATAAACTCATAATCATTTCAACTAGTGAGAAAAGATCAATAATTAAGCTAACTTAGTCAACAATTGATTACGCATTCAAATTTTTATGTATTGGCTAAGGGAGCTTTTAAAACTTGCCACAACTTTTAGCTGTTACATGTACAATAATGCAGTCATGTAAAGTACAAATAGTATGAAAAAGAGTTATAAATAATATTAACTTATGGTTAAATATTCTCAACATACGGAGTTATAAATAATATTAACTTATGGTTAAATATTCTCAACATACGGTCAAAGGAGCCCATATAAGAAGCCACAAGCTTATAATTGTTTCACTTACAAGAGAATTTCACAATAATTTAACGAAAACAATTGCAATAGAAAAAGTATGACTTGTAGTACATCCCAACCAAAATCTTCCGTTCACTAAGTAACGAAAGCAATTACTCATCAATCGCATCAAATAATAATAATAATAATAATAATAATAATAATAATAATAATGAAAAGTATTTTGTTGGGATGTATTACAAGTCATACTTTTTCTGTCACAATTGCTTTCACTAAATTATTGTGAAAATCTCTTCTAAGTGAAACAATTTTCAACTTGTGGCTTGTTATATAGGCTCATTTGACCATAGGTTGATTTTTTTGGGCCAAATATTTATCATTTAAAATTAGCATTAGTAATAACTCTTTTCATACTATTTGTTATTATCATCATCATCATCATCATCATCATCATTATTATTATTATTATTATTATTATTATTATTATTATTAAGTACACATATATTGAAAAAAGATGATTGAAAATAAACTTTGGCAGTTTGAAAATGTATAACTAAGGGTAAAAAATGTACCATTAGATAGGTAAATAAAACTAGTGTCAAAGGATGAGAATGGATAAGGGTTGACCTTAGGTGACATCAATTTGTTTAAAATGAATTGAGAAGCAAAAATATTTAACATCTAAAGCAATGCTCAACAAAGGTGAACAAGACATGAGGATTCATAAGGCAAACTCAAATAGTTTGGAAAATATTAATAATAAAGACGATCATGATTATGATAGATCATAGAAGTCCCAATGGAAGAATTAAGGTACAGTAAGTGTAGATTTTATAAGGGTTCCTTGAAGATTACTTAGTCATTACAAATGTTAGCAAGTTTAAATACTATATTTGAAAATGATAAATCCCCGGCTCAAGATTAATAATGGAAAAGTCAATCACACATAACCATAATTAGAATTTACACATGTAAACAAAAAATATCAGTCTCTTCAATACATACCGTGATGCATTCTATTCTCAAATACAGATTCTTCAATGATGCTTGACCCAACACAAGTGGTGAGTAAGGCCATGCATTGAGCTTGGAGGTCAGTAGGGAATCCAGGATATGGTAATGTCTTAATATTGAATGCTTGAAGGTCACCACCTGTTACTTCAGGTACTGCTGAAACCTGCCAACATAAGTAAGTATTTCATTCCATACAAGTATTTGAGCAACAAGGACATTTTTACATGTCCTTACTTCAAGAGCGCTAGGACCAATCTGCGTGATCTTGCACCCTGCTTCTGTAAGCTTCTCTGTCATCTGCGCTACATGTGGAGGGATCACAGGAGATAGAGAAATGCATGAGCGCGTGATGGCAGCAGCAGCCATAAATGTTCCAGCCTCTATACGATCTGGAAAAATGGTGAACTCAGCTCCATATAGCTTTTTCCTGCCTGTTATAACAAGAGTGCTAGTACCAGCCCCTTCAATGCATGCCCCGCAGGCAATCAGAAATTTAGTAAGGTCTGCAACCTCTGGCTCCTATAGAACATCAATAAGAGTTGAGGCATTCATAAGCCCTCATGCAGAAAAACCAATCAAACTTTGATATCATAAGCACTTTTTGCTAGATACATATTAGTGCAAATTCAAAAACAACCTTGATGGAGCTCATTCAACAAATAGTTATAAACGATTCAATGCTTGTGCCACCTGGAACTAGGTTTTCAACTTGGTTTAAAGCACAAGCATTCAAATTTAGGCAAACAATAAGCTTCTTATGGCATTGTTCATAAATATTCTTGAATCTACAAACAAGACGAAGGCACTTTGAAGCCTCTATGCTATAGTTGGTGCCCTCATCGTCTTGCAAAAGATACAAAAGGGTGTATGAGTGCACGAGGCACCCATCAATATTGGGCCTAGGATGATGTACTCAGTCATATCCGACCATTTTAGAAATATTATTTATATGATTCAAAATTATAACTTTCAAATCATAATGGAGATAGCCTAATAATTGCTCCAGCTGCCTTCTTTAGTACAAAAGATAACACAAATTGCAAAATACGTTGTAAAATTGGTTGGACAAAAAAACCAACAAACCGTAAAAAATCTTACCATAGCTGCATTTGTAAGCACAGAAACACCATCAGCCATGGATGCTGCCATCACAAAGGTTTCAGTTGCTCCCACACTTGGGTAAGCCAGATGAAATGATCCTCCAACAAGGCCTTTGCCATTTGCACCATACACACAAACCTTTTCCTCCCTGTTTATCAAAGCCATGTACTTGTTAGTAATTTAAATCAATATATAACACCTCATGATACTAGAAGCAAGATGTAACTCCGGGCTTGAAGCAAGCATAATGCGCACACACACACGCACCTAAAAAAAAAACACAACAACAAAGAAAAGTTTCCGCATGAACAAGCATTCATATTTTAAGTTACATCTTTCGTAAATTTAAAAAGATCAATTGGCATCAAGCTATAATTAACAGTTGCATAAATCTGCGATATGCTAACTAGCAGAATGAACTTCAAATTTTAAGCTTTGTAAAAGAGGAAGAGGTAGATATTACTTCCGTCAAAATCAAAGCTTTAAAAAATCCACTTAACTCAACTCGGCAACCGCACCTAGAGCTTCAAGTCCCTTAATATACAAATCCACAGGTCTCAACCCAATCCTGCATCCTCCAGGCATCGCCACCTCCGCTTTCCCGAACCTCGCCACCAGCGGTCCTAAAACAAAAAACCCCGCTCTAATCCTCCCTATCTTTTCCGAACAAGGCTCGGTCACACCCACATCGCTCGCGTCCACCACCAACACATCCCGATCTTCCGATTCGACACGCGCTCCGATCGACCGTAGCACATCGGCCATCGTACGCGTGTCGAGGAGGTCGGGTACTCCGCGCAGCGCCACTGGGCCAGAGGAGCAGCAGAGGGTTCCGGCGAGGACGGCGAGGGCAGAGTTCTTAGAGCCACTTATTGACACATGGCCAGAAATGGGTCGACCGCCGGAGATGACGAGTTTGTGATCGATGGAAGGGAGCGAGGTGCGCAGGGGTGTAGAGGTGGACGCGGAAATTTTGGAGGGGAGGAAGGTGAGTGGGAGGAGGGGGGAGGCTGTGGCCATGTGATGGAAGGTTGAAGGGATGAGGGGGAAGAGACGAGGGGGAGAAGTGATGGTAGTGGCAACAATAAGGGTTGGGTTTCTGTGCATTTTCTCGTTTTTTTTGCAGGAAGCGAGCGCGGGAGTAGATCAGAAGAATCTCTGGTACGGAAGCGTCAAGGTGAGGCAGAGTGCGGGCGGGGAGTTTAAAGAACTGTCAAGTGGTTAACAGGACCGCACCCACTGGGTCGTAATTACCTTTGGGCCTAGGCCCATTTATAAAAACAGTGCGTTTTAAACTAAATTAAATCATTAAAGTGAAAGTGGAAAATAGTTTTTGATTTTCCGTATTCCTTTTTTTTTTTCGGTTTATGAATAAATCATTATATTTTTCAAAGATTTATAAATTTGCCTATACTATATATTGAATATTTAATTATGTAATTAATGAAGAATTATATATTTAATTATGTAATAATATTTATATTATTATATATAAATTAATTAATTATAAATAAAAATTAAGAATACGGAATAACCATTTACCTTATTCTATTGAATAAGGTAAATGATTTGGAAATATTTTACCACATTCTATTTATAATATCTATAATATAATATATTTTTTATTTAATCAAATATTTTTTATAGTTAATGTGCTAAAAAATACAAGTTTATCAAATATCGCATTTAAAACGGTTTATTCATAAACCGGAAAAAAAATGCATAATTTGATTTTTCGCATTATAATTACGTAATTTAGTTTTTTGCTCTCTCTCTAATGCATGATTTGGTTCTCTATATTTGTTACTTTATAAATTATTTCATAACCCTGCTCCTTAAACTTAATTTAATTTAAACACGCTCACATTTATAAATTGACCTTGGGCCTACCATCTTATGTAATTCAAAAATAATAATTTAATTATAATTTAACTATTATTATTTTTTAAACATGATCATTAAAAATACTGAATACAATTATTATTATTTTTAACATAACAAAATTAATGTATTTTTTAATTTGTGCATTTAATATTAAAAAAATAGCAAGTATGTTAATTATTTTAATAGTAATTGTATTTCTAATTTCAATAAAAAAATATTTTCACTCACTAAAAAAAAATCTACATAAGAAATAAAATTCAACTTTTAACAATTTAAGTGAGGTATATGCAAATATATTTCCATATTTATTAATTCATCAAAACAAAGGAAGTACTTGACCCCTAAGTTTTTTGTTGCTCAATCTCAATGGCTCATATGTTAAAATAATATAGATAAGCCACAATAACTATATTGCCATGCTCTAAAGAACAGATTGAACATTATTACATGTTAAGATCAACTTGTTTGTTGATTTACCATCTAATGATCCTTGTTACCATATGTCCCAACATCCCATTAGTTAGGAGTCACCCTTCAAGAAAACCACTAGCTATATATAGCTTGCTTTCATACATTTTGATGGATTATGATTTTGAAAAGTTAATATGTTATAGTTAATCTATAAAGAAAAGAGACAAGTGTTTATAGTAATTTGATCCATAAAACTATGTGTACTTGAGAGAAAGCAATGCAAATATTTTACTACAATAAAACAGTTATGTTCTATAGCATCCACAGAGCTTTCTTGAGCAGTGAGAGAGAAACAAAAGCGATAAAATTACTAAATAAAGGAATTACACCATAGAAGAAGATTGTAGAGTATAATAGTTACATAAAATGTGAAGAAAAAAAAGCGAAAACTAAGTAACCCTTGGGTCTTTGATGAGACTATGATGAAAGATCCTTCAAGAAGTCTACTAAATGCAGCCATAAGCCTCTGATACAAGATTTAACATAACATATGAGAAAAGAGATAATCTTTAGGGAACTTTAGCATAGGTTGTGGCAGAGGAGATATGGAGAATGAATGATAATCAATGATATAGCCTATTGCATATGTTCCATAACCCTTAATGAACTTTATGATTAGGAATTTATAATTACATTGAATGCTTTGGCTTCAAGACCTATAATGAAGGTGCATTATTATAATTATGATGATGTTATGGGATACATACCATGTCACTTAAAAAAAGAGCAGATGGTCACAATGTTATTGTTGTTTAGCATGGTACAAAATTTGAGATTTGAATTAGTTCATATAATGCAATAAGTTGATTGAAAAACAAAGCAATTAATGGTGGAGTTGTTTTAGGCCGAAACTTAAAATGAATGTTATGAATGTTTATATAATTTTGACATCTTAAGGTACTTAAGTAGTGGCGATCAAGTTAATGATGACATGTATTTCTTGTTACAACAATAAAAGCATTGAATGAGTATATAAATGAGCTTCAAGCATACTTTACATTAAATTCTTAGGCTGTACTAATGGCGAGGTGCTTCAAATTTTATGAGACATCTTAAAAAATTCTTGATGGAACTTACATTTAAGATGTGCCAAGGTAGAATCAAGTCTTTGAGGAGCGCGTTAAGTTGAGCTGAAGTACTACTAATATAAGCACAAGGATTCTTGAAAGGAATTATCAAGAGGCATTCTTGAGATAAATTCATAACAGGATTTCACAAGAGTATCATCCATGAAATGCCACCCTAGGAGGTTCTTTCAAAACATGCTTATGGAAGGAGGCTTTGTTGACTTAATATTGATTATGTGTTGGGTCACTTCTATCATTATTGTAATATATATTGGTCAATATTGAATCTTTAAATAATCATTTGAATTTATACCTAGGATGTGGTGAATTAACTCACCAATATGTTGAAACCTGGCTATTTCAACTTTCATGCATAAATCTAGTTTCTCTAGCTAACTAAGAAACTTTCTTATTCAACTCATAATATATGATAGCTCATATTTTAACCTAGTCAAATAATATTTCAGGAGTCGTTATAAGTTCAATTTGTAAATCGTATTCACCATAATATAGATATTATTGTGCTTTAACTATATTAATTTTCTCTTAATTTTATGGGTAGTGTAGATATGAAAATATAAAAGTTTCTTATTTAATTGTAATTCTTTAAAAATTAACACATATTGATACACGTGGATATTCTGAGACGTTATGTATCAGTTTTGCAAATCAATTTCACCAGAGCTTTCTAGACATGCTAAGCTGTTTTATAAGTATGTTTTATAATTTTTAAAGCTCCTAATTTGAAGATATAAAAGAATTTGGATAAATTTTATGCTAAAATCTAATTAATTGGCATAATTACCTTTATATTTTAAAGATATTTTTTATCCACTCCACTTAATAGATGTCATCCAATGCCATTTTCCTTCTCATTTTTTCCCAAGCTAGAGAGTAGAAGAGAGAAAATGAGAAGAAAAAGAGAGGATAGAAAAATTAGAGTTTAGAGGTCGTAGAGTAGTTTTTAATAGTCGGTCAATCTGTGGAATTCGCTCATCTGGAGGGTAGGTTATCATTACTCTATCTCTAATTTTAGTGATTTTACTTATTTTTCATATTCTTGATTTTAATTTAGTCAGAATTTATAAAATTTATAATATCTCAATTTTTAGCAAACTTCAAACATGTAACTTTTAGTATGTTATAATTTTAATCATTATGCACATTTGACATGAATATATTAAATTTTTATTATATATTTTTATATTTTTGGGGAAATGCCATAATTTGAGAAATTTAAGAAAATTGAAAAATTGGATAAATAATTGTAAAAATCTCTTCATATGAGTGTGTGGCATGCATACTGGTTACAATTTATTTATTGCAGTTATATATATATATATATATATATATGAAAAAGAGCACACTATATATTTTTTTTGAATTCCATTTTTTTAGCTCATATGTAAATTTTATATGCATTAATATTATATAGTGAACTGAACATTGAGTATGATATCAAATATTTATTATATTCTATATGTTATGAAATGTGTGTATAAAATGAAGACTGACAATAAATGATTGACTAAATCAGATTGGCTATAAAAATATATTATTCTATACATGAGGGTAGGCTGATGGACTTTTCTTTAAAATAAGATTTGTGATGTAATCATAAATAATATGAAAAGAGAGGTATAAGGAGACAGATTGATCTGATATGATACACCGACAAGCAGGAAGAAACAACTTCTGATATGAAAGTCACCTGACCTAAATGACTTATGATATTATTGAATCCTAAAAATATGACTGATATGGTTATAACTGATTCATTTAGTGTTGTCCTACATGGCTGAATACAGGAAAACACTACAGGCAGACATGTGTCATATCTTACTTATATTGATTTCACTGCTTGCATATGTATATGATAGGAACATATACGATATATTGCATAAACAACATGACATGATATGACATTATTTATATGATTGATACATATATATGATAAGATTGCTTATGAATTACATGAACTACGTGATATATATAATAGTATAACATCGACACTATACGATATGCATATGAATATGACATGTATGTATACATATTTCCTGAACTTAGATAGATATAAATTATTCTATAACTAATGAGTATAGAAATAATAGAGTTTACTGGCCCCTTGTGTATGGTTATTAGTTACTGTAGACCACTCTTAAGATATACAATTATATTGATGTTACTGATCATATGAACTGTTACTATTTCATTGATTCTTACATGCTTTTATAGTTATATATTCATACTTATATTGACTGAATGATTACATGCATAATATTTCTAGTACCTTGCATTAATTTCAGTTGTACGTTCTCGTAACTTATTAAGCTATTAGCTCACTTTGTAATTTTATATGTTTTCAAGAAGGGATCATGATCTAGTGGAGTGAGGACAGATCATGAAATCAAGTTTTATTTTATTTTTATATTCTCTTTAGTTTTATTTTTTTTGTAATCAAGAGCTAAAAGATAGATTAATGAATGTATGGATTGAATTCTTGACTATTATACATGAATTTTGAGGGATAAATATAATTTTATTTTTTGATGTATATGATTTTTAGTTACTTTAACTGGATTGATTTATGTTGATAAATTTATAGAAGCTCTAGTTGATTAATTAAGAGATTAAAATATGCAATTCTTTCAAAATTAAATCTTGGAGTGTTACATAATCATTGCTTTTAGTCGACCTTATATTATAGAAGGGTTAGGCTTGGGGAAAGATCATGATAGAAGGTCTTTCTTATTGAACCGTACTCTTTAACACTGTACCAACCTAAACAGGTCAATTTCCTCCTAGTAAATTCATTTCATGCCACTACCCATCCAATACCTCATCATTTATGAGGTACACACCACTAGTTATATGTAAATCATTTTTACACATATTAAGGCATTATGATTTAGATTTATATTTTAAAATCACAATGAAAATAAAATTTAGAACACTTATATCTTGCATCCTTTTTATCTTCTTGTACTTCTCTTTTCATGATAGGAGGATCCATAAATCGAATCTTATGCTTTTACTCTTATTATTAGTAATCTATTTCTCCCTTTGCATAGTGGACGTAGGCTACGAGTCAAATCATTTAGTTATTTTATGAACCTTCTTTACATTTATTCTCCATTTTTTGTCCCTAATAAGAATCCATTCAATTTGATGTTAATTAAAGTCTAAATATATAACATTTCACTCAACTAAATGTTAACTAAACCCTAAATATGTCCTTCCTAAGATATGTAAGAGAAAAATATACATGTTTACCATTTTTTAATGCTATCATTGAAACCATCCAATCGATTGAAAATAGCTATAAGGGATTTAAATGTACATGCACCTTACAACTCTCCTCCTCCTCTCTTTATTCTCAAGAAGTCATAATGGTGAATCAAATCACCAACATGTTAATTGGTCTTACCAGTTGGGTCAACTTTTATTAGTTGAGCTCACTAACAAGCTAAACTTCCTTTTAAAATTTGTAATCTAACCAAGCCACATCTATACCAACCTCCATCTCTAGTTCAAGCTAATTCTATATTGAAAAGCGACATGACAAAGAGGAAATTTTTTTGACTGAGGTATATTCTATTGAATCATATTATTTAGCTATGGTTGACAACATTCTCTTCTCTTTTGCCTTCTCTATTAAAATATTAGAGTATATCATCCCTTTAAAGGTATAATCTCCTTCTCTTCATAACTATGATGGGAAGCCCTATCATGACCCGTTCTGAAGTGACCTTGGCACAGTGAACCACATTAGATCGAAAAATAATATGGGGAAAACCCTAAATCAAAATCAATATAATATCTTAACGTCAAAGTCAAAACATACATATTAATTATTTAAGATAATAAAATCACTAATAATCATTATAGAGTAATAAATATGTAAGTAAAAATACATAACCTTAATTATGAAACTATTCTTGGTAAATATACTTAATAATATACAATATAGAAGTAAAAAAAAATACTATAATTAATTGTAATAATCATGGTAAACATATGTAATAACCTACAAGTTTGTCATGATATTAAAATATTAAATTTACAATCTCTCACCCACCTACTATTGGGGCTCCTTATCCTTTCTTGAAATCAATACTAAACTTTGATGCACAAATTGGAGATTAATATGTGTACTTGTAGGTTAGCTTATAAGTTGACAATAAATCATATGTATCACATGAAACTGTAATATAATTTATTCACACAATCAAATGTGTATGCATTGCTTAGTACTAAAAAAATGCTTATGTACTAAAACAATAAATATAATTTATAATTGAACATTGATTCAAATGTTATGATTGAATGTACACATAAAGTCAAATATCTTATATTTATAAAAGTAAAGGATTACTCAAGCTCATGTTAAGTAATGTATATTTTTTATTTCTTTATTTAGATAGTTGGATTATTTGATACTGGAGATGTTTTTTTAACATATTATTGACACACCTTACATTGGAGAAATAAACCAAGATTGTCACCTTGACCCTATTAGCTAATTTATTTATCGCACCAATCTTATAGCTCCCACTAAGAAATGAGTTCTTCTCTAAACTTCCAAAAATTTAAAGGAAAATCATGCATTAGCCCACCCTCCTGTGTAGAGCTTGAAATGACCTTGCCAAAATGAGTGCTAGCTAACTTTGCTTTGAGTGCAAACAATCCATAACACTTATATAATATATGCAATATGTAATAGTTCATATAATTCAAATGACGTTTCATGTTTAAGCAATTTATATGAATTGATATGTGCAATAAAAATTATTAAATTTATAAGAATAAAGGAGTAAATTTAATCCAACATGTATGAATATTGTTAATAATAGATAAGATCGTGTTTGATACACATATGATCACGAATGTAATATTAGTAATTTTGTAAGAATATCCTATTATATTTGATATATAGTGTTGGAGGATCATAGTCCGATGCTAGTGGTCCGATGACCATAGTCGGGCAACAATGGTTCGGGCGGTGGTGGTTGGATGAAGAGGATTCATTGGTGGTACATATAGAGAATAGGGACATACTTAGAGATTTTTGGGAGTGACATGCCTCATAAATATAGAGAAAATCCAGAGAAAATCGGGAACACTCCAGTGAACGACCTGTATTGATTCCCTCGTGCCTCGGTCATAGATCATTTATGTCACATCCCAAGATAAAATTTGAAAGAATTACATATTTTTAATCGCTTAATTAGTCAACCAGAGCTTCTATGAATTCATCAATATAAATCACTTCAGCAGAAGCCTCTAAAATCATATACATCATAATATTTCACTATATTCATTCTCTCAAAATCATATATGATAGTCATAAGATTAGTAAAATCAATAATCTATTCATAGATCTTGACTACAAAAGAGTACAAAAAAATACAAAACAAAAATCAAAAGGAAAACCTGAAGATCTCTGACAACCTCACTCCACGTGATTCGTATTCCTTCCTTGACCTGAAGACATTAAAATCCACATAATAAGCTAAAAAGCTCAGCAATAATTCAAATTTACTAAAGCTCTCAATATAAGGCTTAAAAAATCAATATGCATGCTTAGTTCATTCAATACAATCAATAACATTCAATCTCATTAATGATCAGTTATCATTCGTAAGGCTCAAAATGATCAATAATAAGGTCATGAGATCATTTCAATGAATCAATAGTCGATACAAGAATCAATAAATCCATAAAGCTACCGTACTAAAATCATTTATAAATCAGTAAAGGAATCATAACATATAAGAGTCAATATTATTAGTCATGCATATCTTATATATTATTAATTATATGTATCATATATAGTCAATACACGTGTTTGTATCCGTTATTATCTATCTATCAATGTTATCTATGCACATTATAATTCTATCTATCAATACTATCAATGCATACATGCTTCATTATATGATTCAGCAAGGTAGGACATCCAACTTTAATGTAACGTTTTCATCATCTTTTAGGGGTTTTTCTCATTTTCAAGGATTTCTACGTAAAAATTTTAGTATCACTTATGACTCTTGCACCCCTCTCTCTTATCTGTTTATGTGTTGGATTTGCGTACGAAGCTAGGATACTAAACTACATATGTCTCTATTGCTGTGAATATTCCAGCCCGTAACAATCATATTTTGATATGCATCTCCGGAACATTCTAAAGTAAGTTCAATCAAATTTATTTGCATTTTATTTCTTCAACAAATTATTATACTTCAATGTCATTTTTATTTTATTTTATAGTAATATAGATAGTAGATAACCAATTTTTAAGAAGTAAAATATAGTTTATAATTTAAGAAGTAATTTGGAATTAATTAAATAATATTTAAAATTTAAAAATATTATTTAATTTTGAAATTTTATTTATATGCATTTAATGCACGTGCAATTATATTAGTTTACTCTAGTTTCACTAATTTTGTACTTAGGGTAATACAAATTTAAGCACAAATAAATAATGTTTCTTCATAAGTGCACAAGGTCAATAATAGCATTCACATATGGCATTTGTAAGTTCATGTAACTAAATTACATAGGTAAGGAATGTAAATATATAAAGAATATTAACTTATGATGGAGCTCTCAACGTCAATACCGCGGCTCGGTACTACTCGATACCGGGCTCGGTATCGCTAATATGGCTCATTCTGATTGGTCTTCGAACATAGAGCTGCGTTCGGCGTCAGTATAGAATAATTTCTCACTCTTTGTAGCAACACGAAGGAAGTAGAGATGTAGCTAGTAGATATTTTTTAAATATTTTAAAAATTATTAGATTAAATAAATTATAAAATTTAGATGTTAAATATATTAATTTAAAAATTTTGAGTATTAAATAATTCCCATTAATAATAATAATAATAATAATAATAATAATAATAATAGCCTCTATGAAACGGATGGATTGAGATGGAAGTCGGAAGGCATCATCCTTCCTGCGGCTACAGTTATCATACACATGGCCGTCCTCACCACCTTAACTTCCATTCTCGCCGTTAGATCGGCGGCCAATCCGGCAACCGGTGGCGACGCCGACTCCTCCCTTACTCAGCTGCCATCGCCGCGGCTGACCCGTGTGATCCTTCCAAAGAAGAAGCCGCTGAAGTGGTCGACTGGAACGGCTCCAGGTGAGTACGGCGGACCCCCGACGACGACGAAGCTCCGAAAATACTGGGGTGGCGGTGATGGGGATCCCGTCACATCTACTGACGATTTCATCTGGAACAAGGATTTCGTCGGCCACATGAAGCGCTTCCTCCGCGACGAGCCGAACGCCTCCAGCACATTTCCCTCTAGGGTTGTAAATTTATCATCCTATCCTAGTTTATTCTTTCAATGGTGTCCATTTTTATTTGATTATTTTAAGTTTATAACACGCAGGTGGAGCAAAGTTCGGGATTTCTAAGCCTGAAGCGAGCAATGAGCCTTGACAGGTTTGTTTATTTTATTGGAAATCTACCCTTTTAGCTAAATAATGATTTTTTTTATTTTAATATATTTTATTGAATTAATAGTGTCGGAATTGATTTGAGCGAAGAACTGCGTCCACCGCCCAAGCCAGTTCTGGAGCAGCAGGTGGAGGCAGCCAGGAGCGGTCGCTCTGCTGCTGATGTAATTGTTATCTACTCATTGCTATGAGTGGGTGAGGGTTAGTTTAGTTAGTAAAAAAATTAGGTTAGTTTATTTAGCAAAAAAAAAAAAAAAAATTTATGAAGTTAATTCATGTGAATTTATACAATGCTTTAGTTTCTTAGTAAGGACTCATTTGGTTGTTCGAAGTTAGAATAATTGTCTTGAAAAATGATGAATTTGTTAGATTTCATTATTCAGGTGGATGTACCCAGAAAAGAATATTGATTTTTAACTTTACAAACACCTTTTCATTCGGTTAAATATGATTATTTTATTTTCACATGTAGAATGAGTGAAAATATAATCTTCATTTTTAAAAATTTTTTTTTCCAATTGCAAAAACCAAATGAGGCCTAAATAAAAATTGAAGTAATAGTTGGAGATTTTAAAGTTTCTTGATTTTTTGTTAGAACAAACTCTCTTTACCAAGTGCTTTTAATTGGTTCAACTATATTTATTATTACATAATTTTGCTTGTATAGAACCTTGATGATGCTGCATCACCAAGATGGCGATTGGTCCCCACACGACGAGAGCAGGCAAAGTGGGATAGAGCAAACAAAGCTGCTACTGGAGGGAGTGTAAGTTGTTAATTTTCCTCCTATGCTAATACCCAAGTTAGATTTTTGTGTGTATTTGCAAATATTTTACATTAGGCGGGGGTGGGAAGAGAGAGAGGATATGAGCATGGAAGTAAAAATTATGGTGAACTATGATACCTTGATTTATTGAGAAGAGAAAATTGAACGTGGAGGAAAAATGTGGGGATGAAAAAGATTAAGAAGAAATATTAATGAATATCTAAAGGCTAGAGAGGCAAGGGCTAAAAGAGGAGAATGGAAGAACGTCATCTATAGGAGGAGGAATAATTGATGCCCATAGAGGATGCCATAGGCATCCATATCTTGATTCTAATCATCATCAATAATAATCAAATGCTTTCAATTTATAATGAAAATAATAGTTTATGAAACAATCTAGCTCTAAAAATAATGGCAAGCATGTCCACAATAATGAAAGACAAATTTTCTCTTTAAAGATAGCAAAATGATAAATAAGGATGATGGCGTGAACATGACAAATTAAATAATAGTGACTAATTTGACTTCAACAAAGACCTAAGCATGATGGCTACCTAAGCATGATAGCTTGAAGTAAATGTCTCTCACTTTGTTAACCCCCATGGGCTGTAAAGAACTCCACTCCATAAAATTAAAATACTATTGGGAGGAATTGGAAGTCCTCAACTTTGATACCGTGTTAAACAATCTAGCCTATTGGAGTTAAGAACAAGAAATCCAACCCAAGAGAAAAGAGAAAAAGATGAAAAATAGCACCATCAACAATAATATCTCATGATTGGGCATTAGCAACATAATTATTATCTAGAAAAAGATATCTCTAAAAACATGGATGTTTTTTTTGCCTGGATTTTATTGCAACTAACTTAACAGAGTGCTTGGAGGAGATGATGGCCATTGGAGGCTAAGAAATAAGGCTTTGGATGTGACAATTATAGAAATAATAAAAAACAATAAACAAGCTATTGCAGTAAAAATAAGTTGAAACCCTAAAGAAATTAGATTTTACAATTTAGATTGGATTTGTGAAGGAGAAGGCCGTGGGGAAGTGATCCTGCCATCAGTGCTTTGAGAATGAAAGGCCCTTCATCATCTTGATATAGCGAAGCTTTCTTTGAAGGGGTGAATTGGGGAAAGGATAGTGTGAGTGTGATGGAGCTTGAAGGCTAGTTTCCTTTGTGGATCCCTAGTGTAGATGCAACTAACATAATGGAGTGCTAGAAGGAGATGGTAACCATTGGAGGTGAAATTAGGGCTTTGGATGTAGCAAGTATAGAAAATGCAAGTAGCAAGTATAGAAAGTGCAAAAAATTATAAATAAGCAAAAAATAATAAATAATATATTTATTGAGAGGTTTGATTGAGAAGTGTAGATAAAGTATTGAAGATCTATATATGATATTTATTGATTTAGAGAAAGCATATGATGAAGTTCCTGGAGAAGTGCTGGAGAGTTCTAGAAAAGAAAGGAGTTAATAATGCTTATATTCAAGTTATTAAGGATATGTATATTGGAGCTGTTACTTGTATTCTAACACAAGATGGTTTGACCAAGTATTTTTCTATTTCTGTTGGATTACATCAAGGATTAGCTTTAACTGCATATCTTTTTGCTTTAGTCATGGATGTTCTTACTAGACATTTGCAAGAGGATGTTCCCTGGTGTATGCTTTTTACTAATGATATTCTTCTTGTTGATAAGACCAGAGAGGGAGTTGAAGGAAAGGTTGAATTATGGAGGTTAACCTTAGAGTCTGACGGTATTCTTTTGACTAGATCTAAAACCGAATACATTGACTATAATTTTAGTAATAATAGATTTAGGGGGGGGGGGGGGGGGGGATTGTGACTTTGGGCGACCAAGTCATTTAAAAAGAGTACATGTTTTAGGTATCTTGGTTATATTGTTCAAAGTGATGTTGAAATAGATGGGGATATTATTAGTAGAATTCAAGTTGGATGGTTTAAGTGGAGGAATGCATCAAGGCTGTCATGTGATAGAAAAATACCCCTCAAACTTAAGGGAAATTCTATAAGAAGGTGGTGAGACTTGCAATGCTTCATGACGCAAAATATTGGACATTAAAAGAGAAGCATAAAATTTAGTTAAGTGTTGCAGAGAGGAGGATGCTCAGGTGGATGAGTGACTTTATACTTAGAGACATAATGCAAACGAGTATAGATGTGAAAAGGTTGAAGTAGCTCTAGTGGCAGATGAGTTTAGAGAGAGTCGCCTTAGACGGTTTGGTCACATAAAACGTCGGCCTTCTGATGACCAGATTAAGAGGGTAGCTGTATTAAATTTGGCCAATGTTATGAAAGATAGAGGTAGACCTGGTAAGAAAATATTAGAAATGACTTCTTTTTATTAGATTTAAATGAGAATTTGGCTCTTAATAGGATACAATGGAGAAAAAATGATTCATTTAGCTTGATGTTGTTGTGAGCTATTACAGTAAAATAAGTTGAAACTCTAAAGAAGTTAGATTTTACAGTTTAGATGGGATTATGAAGGAGGTCATGGGGAAGTGATACTGCCTACAACGGTTTGATAATGAAAGGATCTTCATCATCTTGATATGATCTGTCTCTCTTTGAAGGGATGAATTTCTTGGTGTAGGCTGGATGGAGCTTATGAGTGGACAGATTATGAGGATAGCTAGGAGGGAGGGAGAGAATTAGATTGAGATAGGTGAGAGAAAAGGGAGAGGATAGGAGAGGGAGGAGTCTTGTTGTGAGGAGAGAGGGGATTAGATGTGGCTACCAAGCTAGATAGGGAGAGAGGGATGTGTGAGAGTGATAGTAGTGGATTCTTTGCTTCATTTTACCATCCATTTGCTAATGCATATTAAGCTCTACTTTTATAGAAGCATTTTCCCTAATTATGAGTAATTAACAAGAGTTTTACTAAACATCATATAAAAATATGAAGACAAACATATAATACCTCATTAACAAAATATGATTAATTACCTATCATTATCCTATTAGGGAATGTGAACTAAATGGATCAAAATTGAGCCATACATACACTAGCGGTCAAAGTTTTTTTCAACCAAAAAACTTAAGGAGAGATCCAACTATTTTGTATTACTACACCAATATTTTTTCAAATATCTGATATGAGCTTTACCTAATACTCATGTGTGTCTTACCCCGCTCTCATGCGAGAGCTCTCTACCTTCCTCAAATGATACTTTCCTCACATGAAAGCTTTTAATATCAAGTATTATGCACTAATTGACTATTCCAATTAATGGTACAATCTTGAGAGTTACATGCTTTTGAATATTATTCAATCATGTTAGAAGGGGCATATGCCCCATGTAAGTCACTCGATGGGCCAAAACACTAGTCATGATACTACTTGTTAGCGATTATGGATTAAAAGAAGACTAAAGTTGGCATGATGCACCATTAGACTTTGTTTCGAAGAGCTTTTCGCTGTTTTCATAGTAAGAAAGTAGCTAGTGAAAATTAATGTTTGTTTGTAGAGAACCTTGATGTAGAACAGACATGCGAGGATGAATTGCTTAATGAAATTTGCACGCTTAATTTTAGAGCACAAAATAATTATAAAATTCAAGTGAGTTTGAACGACGAAGTAAAACGCAATGAGCGGTAAAATAATTTTAGGCCAAATTACATTCATAGAAATTAAGATCGTAAACAGTCAACTTATTCTAACGTTGCATACATGAATGGTTTTCAACAATAAATTCCTAGTTTAACAATAAGATTAGATGCATTGAAGTCCATCACTCATTCCCTACGTTTACTAAGTTTTTAACGGAGAAACATTAACATAACCTTTATGAGTCAATTGAAACCACAAGTTGAGGTAAGACTTAGAAAGTAAACGACTTGGAGGTAAAAGGTCACCAAAACAGTAGTTTAATGAACCAAAGCTTCTGGACAGCAGATGATGCCTTTCCGGAGGGCTGGACGGTAAGGATCTTGGCTGGAATTTGCTGGACAGCAAGGGTGTGGGCTGGAAAACTCTTTGGACAGCAGGATTCTTTGGCTGGAATTTTCTGTGTAGCACGGATCTTGGCTGGGAAACTCTCTAGACAGCAAGGGTCTTGGCTAGAACTTTCTGTCCAGCAAGGAGAAGTCTTCCAATAAAATTTCTGGATGGCAGTGGGGGTATCCGGACAGCAGGATAGGAGATTCTGGGCTGTATTTCAGCAAGAAAATCTGATGTAGTCTCTTGGACAGCAGCCTTTAGACATTAGGAGATCTGGACAGCAGCCATAGGGAGGTTTATAGCAACGGAATTGGGGATTTCCTGTTGTTGGAATTACAGGGCAGCAAAGGAGACTACCCAGGAAGTTGCGGCTGCAGGTTTGGGAGCTAAAATTCGGGTAAGGAGGAAGGAGGAGGGGGCGGCCTAAGGTCAGGAAAAGGGAAATTAATTCTTACCTAATAGAGTTCTTAATTAAAGTAAGAAATAAAAGGAGATGGGGAAGGGGGAGTCGGCCCAAAAGGGGAGGAGGGATTGGAGTTAATTACATTGGTGGGCCCAAGCAATTAATTAGCTATTTGATTAAAATCTGAAATTGATTTCAGATTTTTAGGGTTAGGAAAATTTCCTAAATGAGTTTTCTAGTTTAGGAATAAGAATATTCAATCACATCTAATTTACATTTAAATTAGAATTAGATTGAAGAACCTTCCTAAAATAGAATGGGTAAATAAGGAAAGGTTTTGAAATTCAAATTCAAATTTCAAATGATTCTAGATCCTTTCCTTTCTTGCTTGGTTTCATTTAGGAAGGGAGTTGGGTTTGCTTGGCCGGCGGCTAGGGTGGGTTTGTTAAGGCCGGCGGCTAGAGGAGGGGTGGAGGAGATGGGATCATCAGTGGGTGACTTGGGAGAGCAGGCGGTGGGGGGGGGGGGGGGTGGATGGGGGTGAGTAGCCGGTGGTGGGGCGTTGGGCTTGAGGTGGAGGCCGGCAGGTGTGGTGGTGGGGAAGAAGAGCAAGAAAACAAAGAAAAGATAGGGAAGGAAAGAACCACGAACCGGGGACGCTTCCACCGATTGATGGGTATTGCGTTTGGCCTCTCCTAAGCTCTTTCCTCTCGTGAACTCACAAAGAGATCAACGCACAACTAGAACTCACAAAGAGAACACTATGCAGGAATTTTATTTCATAATCATCATCCCCTCTCAAAGGAGGAGGGGAGGGCTTTAAATAGCCCAAAATAAAGAGACAATCAAAAGTACTAAAATGCCCCTTGGGCTTACATACGTCTAAACCCTTAAGTAAGGGCAAAATTGGAAAAGACAATAAACATAAAAATAAATCTAATACATCAAATAATAAAATAAACATAACACAAAAATATTAGAGTGGATGTCCTCATCATTCTCCCGGGGTGGGAGAAAACTCGACTCCGTCGAGTAAGCACCCCGGATGCTCTTGTAGACTCTAGTGCATCTAGATCGATCTGATGTACCCTCACGCTCTGACGACGGATCCTCTGACTCTGGTTTACCTCTCCACCTCATCAAATACCTTCTTCGTCCGCTCTCTTTTGTGGAAATAATGTCATCACTCAGAATCATGTCAACCTTCTCCGCTATAGGTATTTTGGGAAAATTTTTTTGGGAGTAGAGGTAGGCTGGGGTTCTCACAGGGTGGGGTCACACAAGGCTTAATTTGAAGTGGATTTAGGGTTTAACTCTGGACCTTCATAGGCTACTAAATCTTCTATGTTAGAAAATGAATAAACGTTGAACTCTGCAAGCAGATCCACTACCTGATTTGGGGCTAAACCTAATACTCATGTGTCTTAGCATATCCTGCATCAAAAGGTTTTCAAGAATTATTGTAGAGGGCATATGGAGTGAGTGGCCAAAGGGATTAAGGAGAAGAAAAGGTGATGTCATTATTATTTGTCATCTTAAATGTGAAAACAATTTAATTTTTTGACTCTAAAACCAATTTATACTTGGCGGGGCAATGAAAGTGAAAATTGTATAGATTTTGATATCTTGTTTTATTGAGAAGAGAAGAATTTGAAAGAAGAGATTGAGAAAAAGAGATTAATGGATGTCTTAAGGGAATCGAGACTAGGTGTAAAAAGGGTGAAAGCAAAATCCTTCTGAGGTAGAGAAAAAGGGAATACTCACAATTGTCAAGTACTGTATTCCATACCTCAAATCTCATTTCTAGAACATTAAACAATTTCCCTTGACAATTATGAACAAGAAGAGAGCAGTAGATCCCAAACAATGGAACAAGTTATATTTGGAGAAAACCACCTTGAGAACATGTGCCCTTTAGCTTTCAACAACCTTGTGATTTTCACTGGTTATCTCTAGAGACGCTAGAGCCACAAATCATGAATTTGTATGAACCTTCTTCCCTTTTTTCAAAACTAGTATAAATGCACGTGCACATGGTGCACGTGAATAAAATTTTAAAAAATAAGAAATAAATACTTAAAATTAAAAAAAAATTTATAACATGCTATATTAATGTTATTAAATTTTATATTAACCGTAGATTAATAGGAAGAGTCTCCTACAAATGAAAAAGTAAAATAAAAAAAAATCGAGCCGTAGATATAATAATAAAAAATACCGCATTAATAATTTTTTTACCTTAATTACTGCACTTAGCCTAAACTTAACGTTACTACTAACGTAAATAATAAAAAAAAATAAAAAAAAATGTTACTACTAACGTAATTGATGTTATAAGCTCCATGGAGAGAGGTATATTTGTAAACCTTTCATAAATTAAAATAGATAATTAGCATTAATTAAATAATAAATATTAAATACCAATTAATTATAATAATTATCCAACATTTCGGGATAGCCAATTTGATAAACATTAACCTGATTTTTTTTTAAATTTAAAGAAATAAATAGTCAATATTTATAATCTTTGTAATTAATATAATATAATTAAAATAAGTAATTAATATCAATAATAATTTAGAATAAGCAAAATTTATTAGTTTTAAAAATTAAAAATGTAATGAAAGGCTACGATAATTTTTCAGAAGTAAAATAAAAGGTCAGTATTTACTATGGAAGAAAATTCAAGCAGCTTTTATAATAGTAGTATAGATGCATAATTGCTAGAGCAGATATTAAAAATTATTTATTAATGCCACACTTGCATGACGTTTTTAATGAATTATATTATTAATTGCTAGAGTAGGTATTAATAAAGAGATTAAAAAACTAAATATATTAATTAATCCTAATTAAATATAAAAATAAATATAATTAAATGCATCAATTAAGTCTTACTTAAATGCAATTAATGTAATCAAAATGAAAAATGTCATGCATTTAAATGAATAAATAAAGTTCATAAATAAGTTAATTAAGTGTATAAATAAAAGAAATAATAAAAATAAATATATTAATTAAACTTAATTGAATATAAAAATAAATATAATTAAATGCATCAATTGACTCTTACTTAAATGCAATTAATATAAATAAAATAAAAAATATAATACATTTTAATGAATAAATGAAGTTAATAAATAAGTTAATTAAATGTATAAATAAATTAAAATATTTAGATTCATCTTTGATAAATTAAATTAAAAGCTAGGATTGCATTTAGAAGGAATCCGAAGCCATATTTATATAATAGTATATATATATATATATGTGTGTGAATAAAATTACACGTGTACAAAGTGCATGCGAATAAAATTATACGTGCATAAAGTATACATGCACAAAGTGCCAGTAAAATTACACGTGCACAAAGTGCACGTGAATAAAATTTTAAAAATAAAATAAATATTTATATTTATTTACTTACATGAATTAATAAATATATCAATAAAAATAATTATAATAATGATCATTTACATCAATATTAATAATGATTATTTATGTAAAAATTAATTCATAATCATTTATGTTAATAGAGTTTTAAAATTAAATTAATAATCTAAATTATTGATGAATTATATATATATATATATATATATATATTCTTCTAAAATTTTAAAAAATTATTTTTTTTTAAAGAAAGTAATTCATTATCTTAAGAAATATAAAAAATATATTATTATCTTAAAAATATAAAACATACATCAAATAGTCATAAAAATAGAAAAAAAAGAAATGAGCAAATGAAATTAATTTTAACTCATACTCTGAAAGAATCACCATTTAATTGTGATGTAAAAAAATAACTCTATATCTAATTTCTCCAAAAAGAATATAATATGTTTGTTAAAAAAAAGAAATTCATAAATCAAACAAATGATCACAAAATATAATTGAATATAATTAAATTCAATAAATCAAACAAAGAAAAATAATTAAATAAAGAGATTTTATTTCATATATGAAGTATAATATAATTATAATTAAAGAGATTTTTCGACAAAAGCAATCGAAGACATCTTCAGCGTCCAAAACTTTTCCTACAAAATCAAACAAATGGTAAAAAAAATTATGCAAATAGATTTCATTTTATAGATAAAAATATAATTGCAATTAGAGAAATTTCTAAACAAAAAAATTTGAGGCATCTTTGACATCCAATGTTTTCCCGCTACCGCAGAGGTGCTGCAAAAAGTTGATATGTTCTTCTCGTCGAAACTTGATATGATATTCTCGTCGTCGCAACATTGCCATTGCAAAGGAGTTGTTTGGAGTACTATACCTAGATCATCTTCCAAACACTATAGAAATATGAGAGATTGTAAAGGAATAGAAAGAGTTTCAAATATGGTGAGAATTTGATGAGTTGCGAGAGTTATAATATATAGCAATGAATATAAAGAGTTATGAAGAGGGGAATATTAAAATGAATAAAAATTATATGGAATATGAAGAGAAAGAATAAATATAAGGAATACAAAAAGAAGAATATGAAAGGATACTTAATTTTGTATTTCTTAAGATCATTATAAAAGAGAATAAGAAGACTATGAAATAATAAAATGAGAATACGAAGGGGTATTTATTAATTAATGAATTGTATTATTAATTGCTAGAGTATGTATTAATTAAAAAATAATAAAAATAAATATATTAATTAATCCTAATTGAATATAAAAATTAATATAATTAAATATACTAATTGACTCTTACTTAAATGCAATTAATTTAAATAAAATAAAAAATATCATCCATTTAAATAAATAAATAAAATTAATTAAATGTATAAATAAAATGAAAGGTTAATTAATCCTAATTGAATATAAAAATAAATATAATTAAATGCATAAATTGGCTCTTACTTAAATGCAATTAATATAAAAAAATAAAAAATATCATGCATTTAAATGTACATTTAAATAAATAAATGAAGTTAATAAATAAGTTAATTAAATATATGAATAAAATGAAAGGTTTAGATTCATCTTTGATAAATTAAATGGAAGGTTAGGATTGCATATGAGTGGAATCCCAAGCAACTTTTATATAGTAGTATAGATTAGGTGAGAATGATGACTAACATTGGAACTTTAGGGGAATGTGGCTAAGAACCTGGATATGTTGATTTAGAATAAGCCAATGCATATGGGAATGAAAGGTGAATGGCGGGGTGCCTGTTTGATCACCATAGACGATGCTGAGGGTAAGTTGTATATTTATTTCATAAGTCATCATTTTTAATTAAAACCTAAGGCTCATTATATTTATAATCAAAATCATACTTTTTTTTGGAAAATCTAACTCTAAAGACATTTACAAAATGACAAGCATGCCTACATTACACCTCCGAAATAACAAAGTGATAAATAAGTAAAATGATATAACAACTGCCTAAACTGATACAAAGGCTTAAGGCTGATAACTGAAGGCAAACGTGTCATATTGTGCCATTAGAGGGGGGAGAGATAGATCTCCCTAGTTTCAGGGTGCGGGAGAGTTCCCTTCCTGAACAACTAAAAGAAGTGAGGGATTTTCCTTCCAGTTATTTATTTGGCAGGCAGAGTTTGTGGAGTGGGGTAAGAGAGAGAATGAAGGGTCCATATGAAGTGATTCCTTGTAGAAAGGGTCTTGAACTAAACTATTTAATCACAAAAAAAATGTTTTTTAAGATAAAGGCACTATTAATGAAAATGAACCAAACACAAAACTTATAGATAACTTGAGAGGAACCTAACAATGAACTTTTAAACAGTAGAATTTGTACTGTTTGCCCAAACTATTAAGGCGTCATGCACATATCCTTTTTTCTTAATTTACACACGAATTTATTTTGATGTACTCAATTAAGCCTTTTTTCTTGCTTCAGTTGTTAGATGCCCCATAATGCCCATAAAATAACTGTTCGGTACATGCATTTCGTACTCTTAATGAATATACCTACTATGTGTTTTATGTGAATTTGGTAGGATGTCATAATACGGGAATCATCTAGGAGTCGAGGTGATCCCAGGGTTTTGGCAGCTCAATCTTCGGAGGACTATTTTAAGGTACTTTGTTTTCCCCTGCTCTTAGGTATACTTGTTTTTCAGAACTACGAAGTTTTCTTGCTTATATGTGCTTAAAGATTTGTTGCAAAGGTGTTTCTGAAACATGAATTACAGCAATCTGTTGCATATTTAATTATGAATTGAAGAGCGAATAATCTGGTCAAGGAAACATACTCATATTTTAGTTTATGTAAAAAAGTTGGAATTGGAATCTTCAGTAATTATTCCTTCAAATGCTGTTTTGCAGTTGAAGAAAAATCTTCAAGTGCTCACTCTAGGGATTGGTGGCATTGGCGTAATCTCAGCATATGTTTCCTACAGTCCTGAAATTGCTGCTAGGTAGGCCTGGGAAGTGACACATACATACTGTATAATATTTTTATGCCGATCATGACTCAAAAATTATAGTTTAATTTGGAAATTTGATGTTAATTGTCTTTATATTTATTGCTCATTCTTGTTGAATATGCTTTATTAGAAATAACTTAAAAGGATTGAGATAAGACATGGGGATGAAAACTAGCTGAGCAATATGATCTCAGCCCTTGGAGGGTGAACTTGAGCTCTAGCTCGATTGGTCACCCAGCTGAAGTTTGTTTTGTATAACAGAGATAAGGATGATGGAAGGTCCGTGAGAGGAAGGAACTGGGCGGGAGATCTCTTTAATGGATAGTACACCATTTTTTTTTTCTTTCAGCGGTTGAGCAAAGATGGAGAAGAGAGAATCAGGAGTCAACAAGATGACAACGTGAGAATGGGGTTGTAGAAGGATATTGTTTTTCCATCCTTTTTTCTTCTTGATTTGCGAAGAAAGAGGTTGCATGGCATGGGAGCAAGACGGCCGCAACCATGAATGAGGACTGCCTCTCATCATCTTGTTTGCTAGGATGTTGGAAGAGCTGATTGTGGTGTTGGCGGAGTAGGATTTTCAGGAACTGTTAATCATACGCGGGAATGCTGAATTAGGGCTTTGGTTGCATTTTATTTCTTTCTTGCAAAATCATACATTTGACTTTAGTTATATTCACAAACATGCCTACATGAGAATCCATTGGTACTTGCTTCTCCAATGAAATTTACAATGGAAAACATGAGGTGAAATGCATTCCGACTAAAATTTTTTGATGTATTTTTCTAGCATATAGACAATAATAAGATGGATTTGTCCATCATAACATGCGATGGACTTTCTGTCAATTTTTTTTTGTTGGGGTTTGTTTATCTATAACATAATCCATTCTGTAATAATATATCTAAAGATAGAAGGGATCATTCTATGGAAATGTATATTTCAATGAAATGTTCATCGCCTTCTATGAGTGGTTGTGCCAAAAATTGGGATTTGATAGGAAAATCCATCATAAGTTAGGATAGATTATACCATTGGAATATATTTTGCGAAAAGTTCATCGCATATCTTGACGGATTTTTTGTTGAAATATATTCATTGACAAAGCAATTCATCATAGATATGATTAATTGTGCATGAAAAAAAAAATTACGATGGAAAGTTCATAAAATGCAATAGATTATCAGGCACAAAATCTTAAAGTTTGATGGAATTATTGTAGTTTTGATAATTTTTTGTTGTTGGAAAGTCATCATAAACCTAAAATAAATAAAATCAAAAGCAACAATTTTGGTTAATTGATCATTATAATTACAATATTACATTATAGATAAGCATGGTGCAACTCAATTTCATCATAATAAATAGATAAATGTTCATAATAAACACAAATAGCACAATTAACATTTTCATAACAATCACAAATACGCAAATATAAATCTCTAACTTGCTAGAATCATAGCTGAAGTTATGCTTACAATGATTTCACAATCACTCATCACTCTCTTGACCCTCTTTATGATCATCATACACTTTTTCATGATCATTTACAACTAGTGGTGGCGTGCACTAAGTAGCCAAAAAAGTTATCAACTCAAATATGTGTTGGTGTTTAGCCTCCATATGTGCATCTATTTTAGCTTTTATTTAGCCTCTCAACTTTTTAGTTAAGTCAACTGTAACACTCCACAATACTCTTTAACAATATTGTAGAATGCCACACATATAAACATAATATTTTTCATCCTCTGAATAAAACATCCAACAATCTTACTTTTAATACATAAATAGAAGTATCTAAAAGAGATCGAATTATATCAAAACAAATACTTCAGCGTGCAGAGCCACTAAAGAAATCCAAAATAATACATCACTGAACTGTCTACATACCTCAAATGTAGACTTACAAACATAGATAACATTAACATATAAAACAAATAATTTGTAGATTATTCTGCAATGACATTTTCCTTTCCTTTACCTGTAATAATAGCCAATATGAAATAACTGGTAAGCTATGAGGCTCAATAAGCTTTGCAAATTAAATAACAGTTAAAATACAATAATTGTAATAAATCACAACATTGAAATCATCATATTGAATAAACTTACCTTTACTTATAAAACATCATAAAATCATAATTAACAATAGTCTTTACTTTCTCCAAAGTCTATACTGAATATCAATTTTAGTATTTTAAAGATTTGGCTAACTTTTCATTAGCATGTTCAATGGAGCCCAGATAAAGTTGGCATTATTGCCATTGAACAACATAGAGGTCCATTTTGACTCTTTAAGGGTCCCTTTTGCCTTATTTGCTATGCAGATATTATATTCTCTAGGGTCCCTTTTGCTCCACTTACAATACAGTGTCATATATAGGGACCCTTTTGCCTCACCTACATTGGTAAGTTGTACATCAATTTATAGCCAAAATTTACTTAAATTGATATTCATTAACTTCCCATATTCATAAATCATACTTGTTTTGTTGCATGCTTTTATAATGATTTATGTTATAATCTGTATACAAAGAATATGCATACAATACATAAGAAAATTGACCTCTTTCCAAAATATTATCAATTAGAAAAACATTTAAATGAATATAATAAGCTTTATTTAAAACTCACATGATTAATTTATGTAATATTCATACTTGGATATGAACATCCTTAAGCCAAATAATTAACTTGTAATGCATATACATGTATAGAATTAACAAGAATTGTCTTTTAAAATTGAATTTGCATTACTTACTTGCTTGCCGAGGTGTCTCCTCCAATTCTCTACTTCGTACCCTTCGCCGATTGTAAGTTACCTACAAGTCATTTCTCTAATTCTATAAATACTAAAATTTATTACTCAAATAAATTGTATAAAATCAATTCATACATATATAACCATTTACCTCGTAACCTCCTCTCTGCATATAATCAATGATAAATTCTTTTAACTTATTCTTTCCTCCACTTCTCGAGTATTCTCCTTTATTTGGACTTCTTTACCAAAATTCCTGTTTGCAAATTTTGCTGTAGAATTCAGTCGATCTTTGCCGTATACCCAAACAATACTTTGCTAATCTTGTTAAAAGTAATTATATATTTACTTACCCAAATCTGTACTATTATTTGATCTTTTATTTGCGTCAAACACTTCTTTCTTTTAACTTCTGTTTCACATAAGTTTCTTCACAACTTTTGCTACAGTATCAGAAAAATACTGTGTCGAACTCCCCTATGCCGAATTCCTCCTATGCCGAACTGATCTAAAGTGCCTGCAGGTACTGTACCGAAACCTTCCTGTGCACTGCACTGTGCCGATTCCAACTACAGTGATTTATGGACATTACCGAATTCTGATATAGTAATTTCTGCTAATGTGCCGAACTCCCAATTCCAGAATTCACTGCATTCACTGTGCTGTGCTCTCAGTATTCCGAAACTCTCAGCAATGCCCCCATCCGCTGATTTCTTGAATCCTTATCAGAAAGAATTGAGGATGGGGTCCACCACTACAACTAATTGCTAAAAATCCTCAACCAATACAAGCATCTCTTCGGATAAATCCTATGCAAATATTTGAGTAAATTTGATATACATATAATAACTGATAACTTTAGATATATTAAATAAAAATCTATTTTTCATTACCTGTCTTTTGGATTTTACTTCAACTACCTAGCCCCACACCAGCTAGAACAATATTACTCTTGATTATGTGAAAAGCTATGAATTTAGTATATCGTCGTGGGAACCAATTGTGTATGCCTCGCCCTTTTTCTTCCATCCAATTGCTTGTGTCCATAGATATGTCTCCAATGGCTGTGAAGAAGAAGTGTTTGCCTGCCCTACTAACTTTTGTCTTGACTGTATCTCTTAGTACCAAATAGTTGTGCTTTTCTAGATTGAACACTCTTGATTAAATTGGATGCATATCCATATGGCATCTTCAAGCTCTTATATCAATTCACAAAAACACCACTTCCAGCCTAGTTGCAATAGATTTTCATAATAGTTATTACATTTGACCCTAGAGCTTGTTGTGTTGTATTTGACATATCATTAAAATATTGAGCTTCTCTATTCAGGTGCTCTTCAATAATTTTCTTAAATTCATTCTCAAATTGTGGACCAATGTTATCCAGATTTACATCATGACTACTAGAGGCATCCGTTTGTATGGAAATTACCATTTCAGGATTCATATTGTCCATGTGATGTCTAATACCAACAATAAGGTTTAAATCCTGTTACATAGTGTGGGCTCCGAAAATTCGGCCCCGGCCTCCGCCCGACTTTTGCTTTTTGACGGGGAGTTTTAACAAATTACGTTCCGGGGTAAATTTTGGAAGGCAGATGGGTTTGTAGATAAGACACTACCCAGAGATTTCGCCCTCATTTTGCGAGGACTTTATGATCTGAGTTCTGGTTTCCTATAGGCGCAAGCCCCTATAGTTAATTACCCCTCCCGGTAACGAGAGAGAACTTTCGATTAAGGCTAGTCATCAATCAGATACGTAGAGATACGTGTATCTGGCATATAGTAGCAGCATGAGTTGGGAATTTGAAAGTTTGGAAGATTTGATATTTAAAAATGGAAATTTCACTATCTTGCACTTAAAGCAGATGGTGGGGGAATGGATGATGGACCCGATCAAGATCCCATGGTTCCGTCGTCCCGGGCCATCGTGGTCCCTGGTCTACTTAGTCAGAGGAGGTAGTCGACCCAACCTGACAGAAGGATCCTTGTCGGCAGCCATGGGTTGCTTCGTCTAAGGGTACCTTGTAGACCTGGGATGGGTGTTTGTCTAAGGGGACAAATTTGAATCCACCTTAGCTAACAGAGGGCTTTATGCCCTATCAATCATATCCTATTGATTCATGTCTCAAGGATTTGATGCCATTGGGGAGCATACGGGCTCTGGCCATAACCATAATATAATGGTGCCATTTGGCGGCGACCACCTGGTTCAGAGGGCCCCGAGTCATAACCGTTTATCCTGCAGTGCCATTTGGCGGCGAAACTGCCGGTTAGAGGACTCGTACCACGTCCTTGCTGGCAGGAGATTGTTTGAGAATGGATCCTAGTGATATTTTCGACTAGGCGTTAGCTCTATGTGAGCTGAAGTATTTTTCATATTTGTCCACCTCGGCAAACTGTTGCGGAGGGTGGATGTGTTTTGCTTTAAGTGGTTGATGGGTGGATTTCAATTTTAAATATCTGGAGTTGGAAAGATTTTTGGATTTTGGGATTTTCTGGAGATTTGAATTTTGTGGGAGTTTGGGAAGTATTATGAAAATACTTGAAATTCACCCCTCCGGTTGAGATCTGTGTTCAACACGGCCATCATCGGGGTGTATGGGGTCATTTTTTTATTTATGGGTTGAACCTTGTCCACTCTGTCGAGCTACCGACAGAGGATCAGGTTTCGTTGGCTTCGTGCCTTTGTAAGTGAATTATGTTAATTATAGGCCTTGAAGGCCTAATATGAATGTATAAAATGAATATCTCGGTCGACCTCGCGACCGTATATTTATTTAATAGTTCGAGCTGTATCAACTCCTATCTACCCGTATAGGAGGATCGGGCTCGAACTTGAATTCACTTAATGACCCGCGCAGCATCCCTAGACGTCACGTGTGTACCAATAACACGCTCGCCGGGGCCCATGCAGGTGTTTGGGGGCATTTTATAATTATTTATTGAACCTTGTCTACTCCTATCTGCTTGCTTTAGGAGGATTGGGTTCAAATTTATTGACCCGCGCAGCATCCCTAGACGTCACGTGTATTCTTACTACACGCTCGCCGGGGCCCATGCGGGTTGTAAGATTATATTTTCCCCTTTTAGTGTACCTATGTGTATACAAATTAAAGTGCACACGTGCGGGGGTATTCTTGGAATATTTGTGCACGCCTTCTGTCCGCTTGCATGAAAGTTGCGGATCCGGTGGCGTGGCGTTATAGCTTGTGGATGCCTTCTGTCTGCTTGTACAAAGGTTGCAGATCCGGTGGTGCTTATGGACGCCTTCTGTCTGCTTGTATGAATATTGCAGATCCGGTGGCGTATTGTAGCAGCTTCTAGATTGAGTTGTTTGCTGCTTTCATACAGGTAGATTGTCGTGCACTACCGGTTACTTTCTGCAGATGGATTGTAGTGACTAACGAATCTCCTGCTTTGGCTCGTAGGAGCTTGCTCTTGCTGCAATTCTTTCTTGTCTACTTGTAGATAATATGTTAGACATGGAACAAGTCTCTTGCAATGACCTATAGGCATTTGCATTTGTCACCGATCGGTCATCTTTTGCTTGTGAGGGATCTCTACATTTGGTTGTCATTGTATAGTTGTTGATCATAAGAGTGCTGCAATAGTTCATAAGTGCCTTATGTGTGTACTACAAACACACTGCCTTTGGTTACAGTAACTTGTAAATACCTCATAGGCATTGCATGTATACTACTCTTATCTGTAGATATGTTTTGTGTATATTTACATCCATAGAATGTTGATCATCCTTGTAATCTCTCTGTGGTTACTGTTTGCAAGGACTACTATTTCTCCTTACAAGACTGCCATGGGTACTACACATCGACTGCCGTCATTTATATACATGAGAGATCTCCTTACACTGGTTTGTAGGTACTTGCACTCGTCGTAGTCTTTGGTCCACTGTATATCTACTACTGTTGCAGATAGGTAGATATGTTCACTACAGCCCTCTCATTCATGTTTGCTGGTGACTCATTGAACTCATGGCATGTGAACTTCAACAATCCACAAGAGATCGATGTGTCTATATGCAGATGGTTACTGACTATCGGGTCGATCACATCCATTGTTAATTTCTTCGCACACATTGGCCTCCCACTTGCTACATTCACTTGTGTGCTAATTTCCTTATGCTTATAGGAGACCGATGCCTTCGTTTGCATACCAAATCCCTCCAACAACAAGGGACAAATATATTCGCTCACATGATTAATATGAGTATCACCAGCTTTATTTGTTGATTTGATCTGAATGCTATATGAAATGTCACAATCGTTTCATGTTCCTTTTGGATTGTTCAAGTCAATTTTGGACTTGAATTCGGTTTGAGTTCACAACACAAGTTCAAATCCAAAATAAGTCTTTTGTTTCATTTGAACTCAGGTTTAAGGTCCACTGCACTTAGTTCTTTTGAGTTCGAGTTCAGATACAGTTCGAGTTCATTTAGGTCAATTGCATCAAGTTCACAAGTCTCCTGCTGTCCAAATTAACTTCAAGTCTTTGTTAATTCGAGTCAAAGTTCTTTGCATTATGATTGAGTTTGAGTTTCATAATGTTCATTTTTTTAAACTTTCTGTATTTATTCAAGCCAAGTTCTCATTTTAATCAGATTCAAATTTTAATTAGTCACTTGAGTTCTAAAGCATGTCCAAGTCCAAACAAAGTCCCCTGTAATGTTCATTGGAGTTCCAAATTAAGCTCAAGTTCTAGTTCTGATCCTCTTCTTTTGAGTTCAAGCAAGTCCAAGTAGTCTCAAGTTCGCCAGAAATTTCGACAGCCTCTCGGCGTCTCCCCCGTTTAGGGGAAACTACGAGAAACTGGGCCTCCCGCCACGCTAGAGAAAAGCGTGTACGGTAGGTGTCGGATGACACCGCGGCCGTAAAGTCTTCAATCCCACCACGCTAGAGAAAGGCGTGTATGGGTCCTCGGGCACCTGTTTCAAAAGAAAAGCAGTTCTTTCCCCGTAGGTGCTGAAGCGCCTACGGGTACTTATATTCGTCCCCGCCACGCTAGAGAAAAGCGTGTACAGGGTCTACCCGCCTCGTCGTAGGCGTCGCACCGGGTTCCCTTCCCACCACGCTAGAGAAAAGCGTGTATGGGCGGTTTTCCGGCTCGACGCACACGTCGAGGGCAGGAAGGAGATTACGCGACTCGTCGCAAGCATCGCAACGAATTCCCTCCCACCACGCTAGAGAAAAGCGTGTATAGGTGGTCGTTCGCCGCGCTGCAAACGCCGAGACGAGTTTTCTCTTATTTGCAAAAGATCTTTCTTTCTCTCTCTTTTTTTTTTTTTGCTTTTCTTTTTATTTTTTTTTGGAAAAGCCCTCTTCTCTCTTCTTTTGTGAAGCCTCTTTTTTTTTATACATTTCTTTCCTCTCTTTTTTTATCACCATTTCATTCCTCATGATGCATATGTGCATGTACATGTATATGTATATCCACAAACATCTAAAATTAATAATCATAATATGATTTACTATTG
Source organism: Dendrobium chrysotoxum (assembly GCA_019925795.1). NCBI lineage: Eukaryota > Viridiplantae > Streptophyta > Magnoliopsida > Asparagales > Orchidaceae > Dendrobium > Dendrobium chrysotoxum. Next base: position 88,528,734 of record CM034314.1, on the reverse strand, counting down.
ATTTTAACTGATGAGAGAGCTAATAACACTAATTTACATTAATTGATAATGATGCACTATGCCAAAAAGAAAACAGATAACATAAATAAAAAAAAGGAAATAAACCGAAAGAAAACCACTGCTCTGATTGGGCTAATGAAGCGAATTTGTTGTTGGATAAAGTGGGAAGAGCTTTGAACAGGAAGCTGGAATAAGGGAGCCGGCTACAAGTTTAAAGGAGAACAATGAAATCTGCTGGTTGGATGGGTAATGGACTGTCTTTGTTGGGTTAGAGGAGCATGCACGTAGCTTGGAAGATGGAGTTGGCTTGGGAGATGGGCTTTTCTGTGGAGGGATTTGGACAGGATAAGGGGCTGTTTTGTGGGCTTGAGGCAATTGGGAGGTTGGGCTTTAAGTGGAGAAAGTTGGGCTGAAGCTATGTGAGCTTTTGTAGTTAACGAGTCAGTTGAGGGATGTGGGCTGTTGGTTTTAATGTGATGTTGGGCTGCTGACTTTAAGGTGATATTGGGCTTTGGTTTGCTGCTTGGGAGAGAGGTGTTGTTACATGGATGAACAAAGGGAGAAGTGAGTTAAAAGTGGGCTGACTGTGAGTGGTTTACTGAAATAATTCCATCTAGATATTCTGAGGAATATAGTGGTTGAAGAAAACGACAGCAGCTTTGCAGTCTTTACTGGAGAGTGCAGGAATCTGGTGGAAAGCTGCTATGAAGCTGGAAGAAACCTACAGGTTGCGGTTTTGACCTGAGCTTGGACCTGCTGCTTGTTGTAGCTCGTGGACAGATGTTGGAAGCTACAGTAGTCGGCTGTGAAGAGCAGGAGGTCGTGAGATGTAGGGAAAGTTGTGGCTTGTGGTTAGGGAACGGAGCAGCAGGTCTTGCCCAAGAGCCAAGAGCTTTGATTCGAGGTCTTTTGCAACTGCTTGGAGGAGTAACTTGGTTGCAGAAGATGGAAGACTTGAGTTGGCCTTGCAAAGGTCGGGCAGAGAGATCTCACGTCAGGGAGGGTTGTGAGGCTTGCGAGAGACGAACCAGACAGAGCATATCAGTAAAAAAAAAAGGTCCGTGATATTGGAGTTGCTTGAATAGGGAAGATGGAAGTGGGCTGCGGCCATTGAATGAGATTGGAAAAGAAAATCCCTTGGACTTCGTTTCATTCCTCATTTTGTTAATGCGAGCCAGTCGTGACAGGAAGACTAAACGAATGGATTTGAGCTAAATTAGGTAATGCATTAATTGGTATTTGACTCTTTTCTCCATTTGGGCATCTGATTTTTTTGTTAAAACTTTATAAGTAAAACCAAATTAGTTATTTATCACTAATGCATTAATTCAGCATGACAGGACTGCATCAGCAAAGTCAAATTGCTTTGATTAGCGTGCAATTTTCTCGATTTACGTGTCGATCGCCTCGTTTAATGTGTCGAATTTGTCGAATATCAAAATTAGACAAATTAATAGCGGATTTAGGGTATTGCCGATGTTCCGGTCGCAACGACGCAGTCCATTTCGCGATCGGACGTCATTTGGGGACAAATTTGTGTATTTTTACACGAGGATTACCTCGATTTGCGTGCACCACTTTAATTGAACAAATTGGTAGTACATTTAAAGTATTGCCGATATTCCGGACGCACTGGCGAAGTCCGTTTCGCGAACGGACATCATTTGGACAACGGCGAGGCAAATTTTTCTCGAAATCCGTGCCACCAACCCGGATGATCCAGTTTGAACATAGAAAATGTAGTTTTTAAGTATTTGAGATATTCCGGCCGCAATGACGAAATCTATTTTGCGAAAGGACATCATTTGATCAGCGTTGCGTTTTAATTTCGGGTGTCGGTCGTCCCTTTTGACCGATCTCATCCGATTCGACTGCGAGGGGTCTCGACCTAGCAGAATTTGATGTTCTGATCGCAACGGCGCCGTCCGTTTGGCAATCAGAGGTCATTTAACCCTTCAAGCGATGTGTCGGACCAACCCGCGCAATACTTGATTCATCATTTTTATCCTTTTATGCGTGGTTTGAGTTGTGGGGGTCAACAAATGCCCCCCAACAAATGTGGTTCGCATCTAGAGCGAATCACGTTTGTTGTATGATGATTGACCCTGTGGATCTTCAAATATTTACTCTGGATGTCACACAGGGGATCTCGTTTTGTGGATCTCCAAAAGCTTGTTTGGATGTCACACACTAATTTTCTTTCTCTATAGATCCTCAAGAGTCCACCTCTATGCCTTTGTAAATCTTTAGATGCACTTATAGTCAATAACATGATTGACATGTTGGCTCTTGTCAAATAGAGATCCATATGAGAGTGATAAAATACTTTCTCCTGGCACTTGTAGATATCATTGCCGCTTTTTTTGTTTGTCATCATCATGTGCTGATGTAATATTTTTGTCACTTTTGTTGGTTGTATCTTGCTCAGATTGCACTTTATGATGATAACACATTTGGTTTACGGAGGACCTTCCATTCTCCCATTCTTTACTTGCATTTTAGCAAGATATTTTAAATATTTATTTGGGGATCTCGGCACGCAGCGCGATGTCGATCCAAATAAATATTTAAAATGTCCCCAGTCTTTAGGGATATTTGTAGATGTCATTAAGGATGCTTCTTTTCATAGCTTTAACTTGAGTCCTGAGATTTTGATTTCTCCTGTCCTATGCTTCGTGCGGCGGACATTGATGGAGAATTACCTGATTTGTCTTTACTGACTTGTCGGGTGATTTGTGCCTTCTGCCGTATGTTTCTAGCTTTGGCGGGCTTGATGAAGGAGTAGGTGCCGGTAACCTAAACCTTTTAGGTTTGTTTTAGGTCAGTGGCGAGAAGTCATCGGTCCAGAACTTTGTGCATAGCGGACTTGTTGATGATGGAATCCTCAAAGTTCAGCTTTAAGCTTTTCATGAACTTTGGGATAATTTTCTTCGATCCTTTGCTCTGTACTTTGGTGGACTTGTCGAAGAAAAGTTCCTTCAATCCTAGCTTTATGCTTTACGGACTTGTTGAAGGATTTGCAGGTTTTGGATTCGGTTGATAGTACCAAACTTGGGTAGTATCTTGATCCTTAACCACTTGAGGAGACTTTAATCTGAGTCACTTGAGTTCATCAGATTGGGCGAGCTGGAATTTGACAGCTCTTCGTCTTCTGGTTGCTGAGATGGGGGTTCCTCTACTACGGCATTTCTTATGGCGTGTTGAGTAGATGGAGCTGCCAGCGATCCGGCCATATTTGGGCTTGTTGGATCCGACCTCTTACACCCATTCAGGCTTCAGACTTGAGCTAGGGGAAATGTGCTTCCCAATGCTGATTTTGCTGAAGTTGATAGATTTGGAGTCTTCCTTCGTGGTTGAAGATTTAGAGCCTACGCGAATTTGGTAGTTGCTCGAGATTCCTTCTTCATACTGGAACCTTGATTCCCCAGTCATTTGGGAGACTTTGGTAGACTACGATCACTTGAACTTGTTGAGTCAAATTTGCCTTCGTACTTCCTACAGTCCCTACTGACGGGTTGACGAAGTGGGAGTTCCTCTACTACGGCCTTTCTTATGGCGTGTTGAGTAGACGAAGCTGCCAGCGATCCGGCCATATTTGGGCGTGTTGGATCCGACCTCTTACACCCACTCGGACCTTAAGCTTCAGGCTGCTGAAAGACTTCAGGTTGTTCTGGCTCAATTTATTAGAGTGTGTAGTTGCAAAAGTCTCTTTCTGACCTTTGAAATCTTGGTTTGTTGGAGAAAGCAGTGTCTCACTCTTTTGAAAGACCACCTGCATATACTTTGAAAAGAGTTCGTTGTATTCTTCGGTATAAAAGAATATTTGCGTTGGTGATTTTAAATATTTATTCGGGGATCTCGGCATGCAGCACGATGTCGACCCGAATAAATATTTAAAATGCCCCCTGTCTCGCAAGTATATTTCATAATAGAATAGATTTTGAATTTTGTGATTTTAAATATTTATTTGGGGATCTCGGCGCGTAGCACGATGTCAACCCAAATAAATATTTAAAATGCCCCTTGTCCTGCAGGGAGATTTTGAAATGCATTCTTGCAACACAAGAGAATTTCAAAAATGTAAAATGTAAAGTGTATATAAATATGCATGAAATACACAATACATTAAATATAACTTTTCCTTGAGCAATTTTACGCATGGTACTTCTTCAGATGTCGACCGTTGATCGGTGGCATGGGCCTCTGACCGTGCAGATCGATAAGCTGGTAGGCTCCTCCTTGATACACCTTCTCGATGACAAAGGGACCCTCCCAATTGGATACGAATTTACCACCAATTTTTCGGTGAGGGATGATTGGTCTTCTCAGCACCAGGACCAATTCCCCTTCTTGAAAGGACCGAGGGCGCACCATCCGATCAAATGATTTTGCCATCCTTCCTCGGTAGATTTCTAGGTTTTGTTGGGCTTGCAATCTAACTTCGTCGAGTGCATCGAGCTCCTCCATTCTTAGGCGAGCATTCTGTTCTTGAGTAAGTTCATTCTGGATAGCGACCTGAAGAGATGGCAGTTCAACTTCTAGTGGTAAGACGGCTTCAGCCCCGAACACTAGTGAGTAGGGAGTGGTTTTGGTTGGTATTTGGTAGGTTGTACGATATGCCCACAACGCTTCTGTCATCTTCGTATGCCATTCTCTTTTGTTCTTGGTGAGGATCTTCTTCAACAACCTTACCAGCGTCTTGTTGAAGGCCTCAGCCAAACCATTAGCTCTTGGGTTGTATATAGACGAGTATCGCCAATCGATCTTATGACGATCTACAAACTTGTAGATTTTTGTACTCTTGAATGCTGTGCCATTATCTGAGATCACGCGGCGTGGTACACCGAATCTGTAGACGACATTGTGGGTGAAGAAATTGATCACGTGCTCGGACGTGACTTCCCTGAACGGAGCTGCTTCTGCCCATTTTGAAAAATAGTCTGTTGCTGCCAGAATAAAGCGGTGTCCCGCTGAAGAAGGCGGATCTATTGGCCCAATTATATCTGTGCCCCAACATTCAAACGGCCAGGACGCTATCGTCGGGTGTAGAGGGTTTGGCGGTTGATGTATAACATCACCATGAATCTGACACTCGTGGCACCTCTTAGCGTGGTTGATACAATCTCTCACCATCGTAGGCCAGTAATAACCCATTCTTTTGATTTTAGCAGCCATCTTGGGACCTGACTGGTGTGCTCCGCAGAGTCCTTCATGAACTTCTGCTACCACTTTATCAGCTTCCTTGGTCCCTAGGCATCTTAGCCACATTTGATCAAAAGCTCGTCGGTACAACGTGTCATTGACAAACGCGTATCGTAATGCTCTTTTCCTAATTTGTGCGGCCAGAGATTTATCTATTGGAAGTTTGCTCTCTTTGAAGTAGTCGACGAATGGTTGCCTCCAATCGTCTTCGACTTCAACATCTAGGCAATCCAACCACGACTCTGAGAATCTACCAGTTCTTCGTCTTTTTACTGCTGGACGTTCCCCTGGTTGATTTTTAATAGTGATTTGTTGGGGAGGTTGAGGATCAACCGGGGCTGCATCCTGTTGGCTTGAACCTGGTATTCCCTCTGCCTGCGGGAATTGTAGGGTTGCTGGCTCTAAGACTCGGCGATTTTCAACCGCAATGAATATATGTGGCCTCTTATCTTCATATGCAAGCTCCTTGGCCAGTTTAGCTAGACAATCTGCTTTTGCATTCTGTCCTCGAGGAACTTGAGTTATCTTGACATTCGGTATTTGTTTTAGAAGCTCAAGAGCTCGTCGGTGGTAGTGGGCCAATTCAAGTTTGCAAATCTTGTAAATGCCCAGAACTTGATTTATCACGAGTTGAGAATCGCCAAAAATTTGGAGCTCTGTGATTTGGACATCAATTGCAATCTCCAGTCCTGCTATTAGAGCTTCGTATTCGGCTTCATTATTAGTCCGCGGTTCAGTTAAACTGAACGAGAATCTCATGATACCTCCCTCGGGTTCTATAAAGACTAGACCGATGCCAGCTTGGGCCTTTGCAAGATTTGGAGGTTTGGGAGACTTAATAAACGATGCCCCATCAAAGTACATCTCCCAAAACGGTACCTTTTCTTCTTCATCAACTTGTATGATTTGTTCATCTGGCAAATCATCATTGAGCGGAGAGTCAGCTGGGATTGGATGTGCGGCGAGGAAATCTGCCAAAGCTTGTCCCTTTACTGCTTTCTGTGGCATGTACACTATATCAAATTGCAGTAATAGCACTGCCCACCTTGCCAAACGACTTGTCAACGCTGGTCTTGTCATCAAGAACTTCAGCGGATCGATTCTTGATATCAAGGTGATTTTATGAGATAACATGTAGTGGCGAAGTTTCTGGACTGCAAAGATCAATGCCAGACAATGTTTCTCAATTGGAGAATATCGTATCTCTGCTCCGATTAATCTCCGACTGATGTAGTAGAGTGCATTCTCTTTTCCTTCCTCATTGTGCTGAGCCAGTAACGCTCCGAGGGACTCTTCTAGTGCCGCTGTATATAGTATAAGAGGCTTCCCCGGAATTGGCGCTGCGAGAATGGGTGGATTCAACAAGTATCCCTTGATACTGTCAAATGCTTCTTGACATTCTTCATCCCACTTGAATCGAATGTCTTTCTTCATCAATTTTGAAAATGGTTGGCACCTACCCGATAGATTTGATATGAATCGCCGAATGAAAGCCAACTGCCCTTGCAAGGAGCGGAGTTGACGGAGGCTTCTTGGCGGTGGCATCTCTGTGATTGTCTTGATCTTGTTGGGGTCGATTTCAATACCTCGGTGACGAACGACATACCCCAAAAATTTGCCGGAGGAGACCCCGAAAGCACATTTGAGAGGATTCATTTTCAGATCAAACTTTCTGATTCTCTCAAATACAATTCTTAAGTCATTTAGATGCTCTTTTCGGTCTATGCTCTTAACGACAAGGTCATCTACATAGCACTCGACCTTCTGATGTATTAATTCATCAAAAATACGGGTCATCGCCCGTTGGTAGGTGGCACCAGCGTTCTTTAATCCGAAGGGCATGACCGTATAGCAGAAAATGCCGATGGGCGTTCTGAATGACGTATGCCTTTCATCCTCAGGAGCCATCTTGATCTGGTTGTATCCTGACGATCCATCCATAAACGAGAATATGTCATAATTTGACGTGTTGTCTACTAGGAGTTCGGATACAGGCAACGGAAAATCATCTTTTGGGCACGCCTTGTTAAGGTCCCGAAAGTCGATACAGATACGAATCTGTCCATTCTTCTTCTTCACCGGGACGATATTGGCGATCCAGTCAGCGTATTTCTCTTCATGGATGAAGCCCGCTTCTATGAGCTTTTTGGTTTCAGCAATCACCTGTTCTTCAATCTCCAATCTCATTCTTCTTGGAGCTTGTTTGACGGGTGCGACATCCGGTTTGATTGCCAACCTATGAACTGCTACCTCAGGGGATAAGCCAGGCATTTCAGCATATGTCCAGGCAAAGCAATCCCTGAATTCACAGAGGAGTTCTTTTATCTCTTCCACCTGATCTTCTGGCAGAAGGGAACTAATGAATGTTGGGCGAGGGTCATCCTCGGTTCCCAAGTTGACTTCTTTTAGCTCGTCCATAGTGGTTGCCTGTCCACCATCTTCAAGCTCTTCTGGTGCAGGCTTGGCCTCTAGAGGCTGATCATCGTAATCCTCAGCTTCGTAGGCTTCTTCATCAGGAACATCATTGGATTCAACTTCCCTGCAAGTGATGGCTCGGCAAGTCTCCTTCCGGATGCATTTTCGCCTGACGAATCCAATACCTTTATATGCATTCATTTCCTTCCGCCGCATTGGACGTGGATTCCTTCCATACCAGAGACTTAGGCACATACGAAGTTGTCGTTTGGGGGTGGGAACATTGATCCACTTTCGCAACATTCTTTGAATACCTTTGGTATTAAACCTAGGTAGCCTCGTAGGTAGTAATTCTTCAGAATCGATGAAGACATGATCCCAATCATGATTCACTTCTTCATCCTTTCCTACGGAGTAGAATATATTCCCTGACTCGATCCCCTTTCTGATTGGAGGCAGATAAAGGGTCACAAGTTCTTCAACTTTATGCACATCTCGTTGAATTATTTCTTTAAAATACTGTAGGGGAATACGAGTGACTACGAGCACGCTATCTGAGATTGACAGGCTATCTATTCTTCTAGAGAATACCTCTTGTACCGTGTTCATATAGATAGAGTCGTAGTCATAGTCATCATTTGAATATGCGACCTCCCTACTCCATTCGTCCATCAAATGACATACCCTCTGGGATTTTGTAGGGGTGACATTATCTTCATCTGTGTCGCTCCCAAGGTGAGGTACACGTTTCCTTTCTTTAGAAGTGGCAGTGGTAGCTTCTTTGGGAAGAGTCGGCGTTGCCTTCTTTCTCCCCACCTGCTTTTTCTCACTCTTTTGTTCAGGTCGCTTTGCACTCTCTGGGTTCGATGCTTGAGCCTTCAGAGAGTTTGACAGTCTTTGCTTCTTTGGCATGAAATACTGCGCATCTTCATAGACTGTTGCTTCATGGACTGTAAAGGGTTGGATATCACCAGAAATTCTGAATTCTTCTCCATCCCTGAGATACTTCATGCACTGATGTAATGTTGACGGGACAACGCCATATTCATGCAACCAGGGGCGACCTAGTAGCGCCTTGAATGAAGTGTCCGCGTCAATTACATGGAATTTGGCTTCTGTGTGAAGTTTTCCAAATACAAGAGGAAGCATAAATGATCCAAGGGTTTTCTGCCCTTTCTCATTGAAGCCATGCACCATGAGCTTATCTGGCCCGAGGTGTTCCACATCGAGGCACAATGACCTTAGTGCCTTTAAGCTCATAAGATTGATGGAGGACCCGGGGTCGATCAGAATTCGACTGATTATTAAATCGTCACTCTTTGCAGTAATATACAAAGGTCGGTTGTGGTCTGCAGTCCCGAGCATCATGTCATCTTCGGTGAATGTGATGAATGGTTCATTACGGGCTTGTAGGACCTCAGTTAGGTTGCGCTCAGCAAAATATGCCTCGTATATTTCGGGATCTTTGAGAGCCTGAATCAAAATTTCCCGTAGGTCTTTAGACATTACCAGAGCATCGTATATGCTGAGTTGGGCTGGGATCCTTCTCAGATGGGATAAGATATTGTAATCTATCCCTTTGACTGGAGTATCTTTCTTCTTGTGGTCTTTCGGGATAATGTTTTCGTTGACAACTATCTCATTTCCCTTATCTTTATCGGAGATCCCTTTCTTCAGTGGAGGTGGCAGTACCTTGCCACTCCTTAGTTGTACTTGAGCGATCTCTTCTGGCTCAGACTCATTTAATGGGATTTCTTCTTCAGAGTCAGCCATTATTGTGTTTAGAGATTCATTCGTTGATCCAGAGTCACTTCCCAGATTTACATGTCCTATCTGCGACGCTATATCGGGATCTGATTCATCTGTCTTTGGAAAATACAGATCCTCCTCTGAGCTGTAGTCCATTGACGATGTTGCCAGACAGGTTTCAACGATCATCTCTTTGACATGTTTTTCTTTTGTCGGAGTTATTGGCGTTACTGAAATGACTCGACAGACTTCTGTGGGAAGAGGGTTCTCATCAGCTTCCTCTGTTTCGTCAATCTTGAGCTCTGACATAAAGTCGACAAGCTTAACAGGACGCCTTGTGGTCTGGTAGTATTCATCCAGACTATCTATAACCCTTTGGGTTGCAGTCTTCTTCTCCTTGGGCTTCTTCAGTTTTGTCTTCTTCTTAGAAGGCCTTACTTTTTTAGGCTTCGAGGAGCTGATCTGGCTAAGGCGTTGTTTGGAGGTAGATGCTTGTACCTTAGACAACCCTTTCAAATCTAGTATGGGTTCAGTAGGAGACTTCCACTTCACACCCAGAACTCCTTCAAGCTGTTTCAACATCTTTACGGTCTTCTTGGAGACCACAGTCTCCCACTGTTCCTCCTGAACTGGCTTCTTCTCATTTTTTCTTTCATCAGCCGGGGGTACGGAAGAGGACGTAACTACCCGAGTTGATTCTTTTCTGGGATGAGTTAATACATTATCAGACAATGTGAGCTCTCCCCTTCGATATTTTCTTTCAAGCCAATCTTTAAAGACATAGCAATCTTCGATTGGATGACTCATCACCCGATGATATGGGCAGTAGTTTGGGTCGCCACTATGTTTTGACTCCTCGGGTCTCTTGCACTCTGGCAGTTCTAAACCCGCTTTCAATGCTTGTCGAAATAACTTGGCGACACTTTCCCTCTTGAATGAATATTCCTTATTCATTTTGTCTTTGAGGGAGGGGAACGTTCGATCACCAGTTCCCGTTGTTTGTCTCGGGTGATCCCCTCCGCCTTGGAAAGTTCGTGGCCTATCGTTCCCTCCAAGTACCAGCTTCGGTTGAGGGTTAGGGTTGTAGACTTGTTTTGGCTTTTCTTCATATTGCATCGGCTGTTTACCTTTGTCTACGTTGTGAACCACTTGTTTTCCCTTATTTGCTCTGAGGGAGGATGTAGAGTAGGTTTCACCTTTCTTTGTATCTGAAGACTTAGCCTTTTTAGTCTTATCAAAATGGCTATCTGATTTTGACAAATTCAACTTTTCAAACTTGGCCACCCTATCCAGTAGATCTTGAAATGTGGTAATTGTAGCCATGCACAGAAATGGTTGCATCTTATCGTCGATGTTTCCCATCAATAATTGCACAGCGTGTTCTTCCTCGAGTTGTTGCTCACATTTCATACTTAAATTTCGCCAACGAGTGATGTACTTGGTTACTGACTCATCTCTTCTTCTCTTATCCAAAGCGAGGTCGGCGATTGTGATCTTCTCAGTTGCGCTGGCAAATCTCTTCACAAATATTGATTCTAACTCCGCGAAAGTCTTCACAGAGTCATTGGGCAACTCAGCATACCATTCAAAAGCAGTTGCTGTCAAACTGCTGACAAATTGACGGAAGAGCAAGGCGTCATTCCCTCCTATATTTTCGCAAGTGGCCTTGAATTGCGCCAAGTGCTGTCTGGGATTATTGTTACCACTACCATTAAAAGTATTGAATTTTGGAACAGAATACCCTTTTGGGTATGGCACTTGATCGTATTCCGCCGGATATGGACGACCTCTGCCAACTAGTTTCTCCGCCTGATCAACAGCTATAATAGCCTTGATCTTCTCGGTAATAATTCCCTCGAGTTGTGCCGCCGTCACAGGCTCAGAGGTACTGGCGATATTTTGCGGAGTAGGTTGGCGTGTAATGTTATTGATTTCATTACCGCCTTCAGGAGCGCCCCGTACTCTTGAGACTTGATGCATCTGGAAGTTCGGAGGATCGGCAAGAGTAGGTACGGGACCCGTGGCAGCAGTTCTCTGCATAATTTGCATCATTGCTGCCATTTGAGTTATCATCTCAGTCATTTTTTCATTCAGCAGAGAGATTTCTCTATCTTTAGCCCTCATTTGACGTTTTATATGTCTTTGCATGTCTGCCAGCGTGGTACTCTCGTCAGCAAAGGGATTCTCCTCGTCCTCTTCTCTTTCTTCTTCTGAAGAGTGGCCACCTCTGCCGGTGGTGGACCCAGCCCCACGGCGACGTCGGTATACTTGCCTAACTGGCGGCTGTTGATTGTCATCATCCTCGCCATCATCATAGTAGGCCTCATCGTTGATGTTGGTGTGTCTCACCATATAAACAACCTCTATGTTCAGGCCGTCATTTATTTCTTCCATTCCTTCTTCTATATCTTCCATATTTTCTTCTTCTTTCTCCTGGATTCAAATTTCAGAACGACGGCGCCAAAAGACTTCCGATTCTTCATTTGGCAAGAAGATTTCCTCAACTCGCGGGCTGCGGTCGAAGTTGGTTTCCTCCTGCGGCGGGGTTGGCGGGCGACGCGATCCCCTGGAGGATTCTCCAAGGTGTCGACCGTCGGGAAGGGCGTCATTGTGGGTCTTCTTTGGAACCCATTTTTGACGTATTTTATTAGCAGGGGCGGATCTCCGGGAAGTCGTACCAGATGTCACGCCCGGATCATTTCTTCTTTCTCTTTTATCTTCTCTATGAGGCCTTAGCTTCCAGATTTCCTTTCCTTTCTGCCGGGACCTTTCGGCAGCGGATCCCTGAACCCAAGGTTCAGGTGTCACGCCCCGATGCTCACCGGATGGAATTTGTTGTCTTCTTCTGCCTTCGGCTTTCAGATCAGACGATAGCCTTTCCCTCGGAGGGGTCCTTCTGGCCTCAATCATCAGTGGCCTCTGAAATCTCCTTTTCTTCAGACCCTTTTCTTTCACTGTCTTCAATACCCGGTACACCCGAGCTGACAGGGTTTCAGGTTCTTTCTTTCTTGGAGGAGCCAGGACTTCAGGCTGTTGATCCCAAAAAGATCTCTTCAGCTCCCCAGTAGAGCTATTTCTTTTGACCCATCTTAGGTCAGTAAACTTGTTCCGGATAGGAACATTGGCTTCAGTCTCTCTGGCCGGCAGATTGGATGGGTGGACAGAGGGTTGTCGCTGCTGAGCTCGCATCTCAGCATTCTTCTTTCTTCTTTGCCTCCTTGTAAGCCTTCCTCCAGATGAGGAGGCCTCAGCATCATTCTTTCTGGGTGTAGGTAACCCGTTCGGCAGAGATGTGGTATTCGCAGATAACACAGAAATCCTCCCACCAGTCACAACTCTTTTGGCAATCGGAGCCTCAGGCTGTGAAAGTCTTTCGAACACAGAAGTCCTCTTGCGAGGATTTTCAGCGGCGGTAGTGGTCCGTGACGCTGGCAGATGCGCACGACGTGTGCCAACTTCAATGGAGTGGGGCCGCTTGGCAGGCCTTTCAGGGTTCACGCCACCCACAGGAACGGCAGCGGTCCTTGCAACAACTGCGGGAAAGTCAAGACTACCAAACTGGATGGTAGCTCCGGTGTTGCCAGTATTGATCAGAGCGTTTGCTAGTTGGATGCTAGCACCGCGACCTAGTTGGACAGTAAATGCAGTGTTCTGTAGATCCATCTGCACAAATGATAGGTAAGGGTTAGTAATCAGAATCTGATACATCACCCCACACTTTCAAGATGCAGAGACTTGCACAGAACAGAAGACAAGACAGATAACGTTAGCAAGCAATATAAATTTAAAAATCATGCTAAATGTGCTGTCTACAATGAATTTGTTGAGCAATCATTTTAGAATATTCAAAATTTTAATTCATTAAATGATTATTTTGTAAAAAATTTAAAATTTTAGTACGTATTGATTAGCTGCTACTATAATACTCAGAAGACTAGCCAAAGATGGAAAGAGAAATCAATCCCCAGTGGAGTCGCCAGAAATCTGTGGGCTCCGAAAATTCGGCCCCGACCTCCGCCCGACTTTTTACTTTTTGACGGGGAGTTTTAACAAATTACGTTCCGGGGTAAATTTTGGAAGGCAGATGGGTTTGTAGATAAGACACTACCCAGAGATTTCGCCCTCATTTTGCGAGGACTTTATGATCTGAGTTCTGGTTTCCTATAGGCGCAAGCCCCTATAGTTAATTACCCCTCCCGGTAACGAGAGAGAACTTTCGATTAAGGCTAGTCATCAATCAGATACGTAGAGATACGTGTATCTGGCATATAGTAGCAGCATGAGTTGGGAATTTAAAAGTTTGGAAGATTTGATATTTAAAAATGGAAATTTCACTATCTTGCACTTAAAGCAGATGGTGGGGGAATGGATGATGGACCCGATCAAGATCCCATGGTTCCGTCGTCCCGGGCCATCGTGGTCCCTGGTCTACTTAGTCAGAGGAGGTAGTCGACCCAACCTGACAGAAGGATCCTTGTCGGCAGCCATGGGTTGCTTCGTCTAAGGGTACCTTGTAGACCTGGGATGGGTGTTTGTCTAAGGGGACAAATTTGAATCCACCTTAGCTAACATAGGGCTTTATGCTCTATCAATCATATCCTATTGATTCATGTCTCAAGGATTTGATGCCATTGGGGAGCATACGGGCTCTGGCCATAACCATAATATAATGGTGCCATTTGGCGGCGACCACCTGGTTCAGAGGGCCCCGAGTCATAACCGTTTATCCTGCAGTGCCATTTGGCGGCGAAACTGCCGGTTAGAGGACTCGTACCACGTCCTTGCTGGCAGGAGATTGTTTGAGAATGGATCCTAGTGATATTTTCGACTAGGCGTTAGCTCTATGTGAGCTGAAGTATTTTTCATATTTGTCCACCTCGGCAAACTGTTGCGGAGGGTGGATGTGTTTTGCTTTAAGTGGTTGATGGGTGGATTTCAATTTTAAATATCTGGAGTTGGAAAGATTTTTGGATTTTGGGATTTTGGGATTTTCTGGAGATTTGAATTTTGTGGGAGTTTGGGAAGTATTATGAAAATACTTGAAATTCACCCCTCCGGTTGAGATCTGTGTTCAACACGGCCATCATCGGGGTGTATGGGGTCATTTTTTTATTTATGGGTTGAACCTTGTCCACTCTGTCGAGCTACCGACAGAGGATCAGGTTTCGTTGGCTTCGTGCCTTTGTAAGTGAATTATGTTAATTATAGGCCTTGAAGGCCTAATATGAATGTATAAAATGAATATCTCGGTCGACCTCGCGACCGTATATTTATTTAATAGTTCGAGCTGTGTCAACTCCTATCTACCCGTATAGGAGGATCGGGCTCGAACTTGAATTCACTTAATAACCCGCGCAGCATCCCTAGACATCACGTGTGTACCAATAACACGCTCGCCGGGCCCATGCAGGTGTTTGGGGGCATTTTATAATTATTTATTGAACCTTGTCTACTCCTATCTGCTTGCTTTAGGAGGATTGGGTTCAAATTTATTGACCCGCGCAGCATCCCTAGACGTCACGTGTATTCTTACTACACGCTCGCCGGGGCCCATGCGGGTTGTAAGATTATATTTTCCCCTTTTAGTGTACATATGTGTATACAAATTAAAGTGCACACGTGCGGGGGTATTCTTGGAATATTTGTGCACGCCTTCTGTCCGCTTGCATGAAAGTTGCGGATCCGGTGGCGTGGCGTTATAGCTTGTGGATGCCTTCTGTCTGCTTGTACAAAGGTTGCAGATCCGGTGGTGCTTATGGACGCCTTCTGTCTGCTTGTATGAATATTGCAGATCCGGTGGCGTATTGTAGCAGCTTCTAGATTGAGTTGTTTGCTGCTTTCATACAGGTAGATTGTCGTGCACTACCGGTTGCTTTCTGCAGATGGATTGTAGTGACTAACGAATCTCCTGTTTTGGCTCGTAGGAGCTTGCTCTTGCTGCAATTCTTTCTTGTCTACTTGTAGATAATATGTTAGACATGGAACAAGTCTCTTGCAATGACCTATAGGCATTTGCATTTGTCACCGATCGGTCATCTTTTGCTTGTGAGGGATCTCTACATTTGGTTGTCATTGTATAGTTGTTGATCATAAGAGTGCTGCAATAGTTCATAAGTGCCTTATGTGTGTACTACAAACACACTGCCTTTGGTTACAGTAACTTGTAAATACCTCATAGGCATTGCATGTATACTACTCTTATCTGTAGATATGTTTTGTGTATATTTACATCCATAGAATGTTGATCATCCTTGTAATCTCTCTGTGGTTACTGTTTGCAAGGACTACTATTTCTCCTTACAAGACTGCCATGGGTACTACACATCGACTGCCGTCATTTATATACATGAGAGATCTCCTTACACTGGTTTGTAGGTACTTGCACTCGTCGTAGTCTTTGGTCCACTGTATATCTACTACTGTTGCAGATAGGTAGATATGTTCACTACAGCCCTCTCATTCATGTTTGCTGGTGACTCATTGAACTCATGGCATGTGAACTTCAACAATCCACAAGAGATCGATGTGTCTATATGCAGATGGTTACTGACTATCGGGTCGATCACATCCATTGTTAATTTCTTCGCACACATTGGCCTCCCACTTGCTACATTCACTTGTGTGCTAATTTCCTTATGCTTATAGGAGACCGATGCCTTCGTTTGCATACCAAATCCCTCCAACAACAAGGGACAAATATATTCGCTCACATGATTAATATGAGTATCACCAGCTTTATTTGTTGATTTGATCTGAATGCTATATGAAATGTCACAATCGTTTCATGTTCCTTTTGGATTGTTCAAGTCAATTTTGGACTTGAATTCGGTTTGAGTTCACAACACAAGTTCAAATCCAAAATAAGTCTTTTGTTTCATTTGAACTCAGGTTTAAGGTCCACTGCACTTAGTTCTTTTGAGTTCGAGTTCAGATACAGTTCGAGTTCATTTAGGTCAATTGCATCAAGTTCACAAGTCTCCTGCTGTCCAAATCAACTTCAAGTCTTTGTTAATTCGAGTCAAAGTTCTTTGCATTATGATTGAGTTTGAGTTTCATAATGTTCATTTTTTTAAACTTTCTGTATCTATTCAAGCCAAGTTCTCATTTTAATCAGATTCAAATTTTAATTAGTCACTTGAGTTCTAAAGCATGTCCAAGTCCAAACAAAGTCCCCTGTAATGTTCATTGGAGTTCCAAATTAAGCTCAAGTTCTAGTTCTGATCCTCTTCTTTTGAGTTCAAGCAAGTCCAAGTAGTCTCAAGTTCGCCAGAAATTTCGGCAGCCTCCCGGCGTCTCCCCCGTTTAGGGGAAACTACGAGAAACTGGGCCTCCCGCCACGCTAGAGAAAAGCGTGTACGGTAGGTGTCGGATGACACCGCGGCCGTAAAGTCTTCAATCCCACCACGCCAGAGAAAGGCGTGTATGGGTCCTCGGGCACCTGTTTCAAAAGAAAAGCAGTTCTTTCCCCGTAGGTGCTGAAGCGCCTACGGGTACTTATATTCGTCCCCGCCACGCTAGAGAAAAACGTGTACAGGGTCTACCCGCCTCGTCGTAGGCATCGCACCGGGTTCCCTTCCCACCACGCTAGAGAAAAGCGTGTATGGGCGGTTTTCCGGCTCGACGCACACGTCGAGGGCAGGAAGGAGATTACGCGATTCGTCGCAAGCATCGCAACGAATTCCCTCCCACCACGCTAGAGAAAAGCGTGTATAGGTGGTCGTTCGCCGCGCTGCAAACGCCGAGACGAGTTTTCTCTTATTTGCAAAAGATCTTTCTTTCTCTCTCTTTTTTTTTTTTTGCTTTTCTTTTTCTTCTTTTTATTTTTTTTTGGAAAAGCCCTCTTCTCTCTTTTTTTGTGAAGCCTCTTTTTTTTTATACATTTCTTTCCTCTCTTTTTTTATCACCATTTCATTCCTCATGATGCATATGTGCATGTACATGTATATGTATATCCACAAACATCTAAAATTAATAATCATAATATGATTTACTATTGATTTTAACTGATGAGAGAGCTAATAACACTAATTTACATTAATTGATAATGATGCACTATGCCAAAAAGAAAACAGATAACATAAATAAAAAAAAGGAAATAAACCGAAAGAAAACCACTGCTCTGATTGGGCTAATGAAGCGAATTTGTTGTTGGATAAAGTGGGAAGAGCTTTGAACAGGAAGCTGGAATAAGGGAGCCGGCTACAAGTTTAAAGGAGAACAATGAAATCTGCTGGTTGGATGGGTAATGGACTGTCTTTGTTGGGTTAGAGGAGCATGCACGTAGCTTGGAAGATGGAGTTGGCTTGGGAGATGGGCTTTTCTGTGGAGGGATTTGGACAGGATAAGGGGCTGTTTTGTGGGCTTGAGGCAATTGGGAGGTTGGGCTTTAAGTGGAGAAAGTTGGGCTGAAGCTATGTGAGCTTTTGTAGTTAACGAGTCAGTTGAGGGATGTGGGCTGTTGGTTTTAATGTGATGTTGGGCTGCTGACTTTAAGGTGATATTGGGCTTTGGTTTGCTGCTTGGGAGAGAGGTGTTGTTACATGGATGAACAAAGGGAGAAGTGAGTTAAAAGTGGGCTGACTGTGAGTGGTTTACTGAAATAATTCCATCTAGATATTCTGAGGAATATAGTGGTTGAAGAAAACGACAGCAGCTTTGCAGTCTTTACTGGAGAGTGCAGGAATCTGGTGGAAAGCTGCTATGAAGCTGGAAGAAACCTACAGGTTGCGGTTTTGACCTGAGCTTGGACCTGCTGCTTGTTGTAGCTCGTGGACAGATGTTGGAAGCTACAGTAGTCGGCTGTGAAGAGCAGGAGTTCGTGAGATGTAGGGAAAGCTGTGGCTTGTGGTTAGGGAACGGAGCAGCAGGTCTTGCCCAAGAGCCAAGAGCTTTAATTCGAGGTCTTTTGCAACTGCTTGGAGGAGTAACTTGGTTGCAGAAGATGGAAGACTTGAGTTGGCCTTGCAAAGGTCGGGCAGAGAGATCTCACGTCAGGGAGGGTTGTGAGGCTTGCGAGAGACGAACCAGACAGAGCATATCAGTAAAAAAAAAAGGTCCGTGATATTGGAGTTGCTTGAATAGGGAAGATGGAAGTGGGCTGCGGCCATTGAATGAGATTGGAAAAGAAAATCCCTTGGACTTCGTTTCATTCCTCATTTTGTTAATGCGAGCCAGTCGTGACAGGAAGACTAAACGAATGGATTTGAGCTAAATTAGGTAATGCATTAATTGGTATTTGACTCTTTTCTCCATTTGGGCATCTGATTTTTTTGTTAAAACTTTATAAGTAAAACCAAATTAGTTATTTATCACTAATGCATTAATTCAGCATGACAGGACTGCATCAGCAAAGTCAAATTGCTTTGATTAGCGTGCAATTTTCTCGATTTACGTGTCGATCGCCTCGTTTAATGTGTCGAATTTGTCGAATATCAAAATTAGACAAATTAATAGCGGATTTAGGGTATTGCCGATGTTCCGGTCGCAACGACGCAGTCCATTTCGCGATCGGACGTCATTTGGGGACAAATTTGTGTATTTTTACACGGGGATTACCTCGATTTGCGTGCACCACTTTAATTGAACAAATTGGTAGTACATTTAAAGTATTGCCGATATTCCGGACGCACTGACGAAGTCCGTTTCGCGAACGGACATCATTTGGACAACGGCGAGGCAAATTTTTCTCGAAATCCGTGCCACCAACCCGGATGATCCAGTTTGAACATAGAAAATGTAGTTTTTAAGTATTTGAGATATTCCGGCCGCAATGACGAAATCTATTTTGCGAAAGGACATCATTTGATCAGCGTTGCGTTTTAATTTCGGGTGTCGGTCGTCCCTTTTGACCGATCTCATCCGATTCGACTGCGAGGGGTCTCGACCTAGCAGAATTTGATGTTCTGATCGCAACGGCGCCGTCCGTTTGGCAATCAGAGGTCATTTAACCCTTCAAGCGATGTGTCGGACCAACCCGCGCAATACTTGATTCATCATTTTTATCCTTTTATGCGTGGTTTGAGTTGTGGGGGTCAACACATAGTTAAACCCTTCATCCAATGTTAATAAAAATCTAATTTTTATATTTGCAACATAGACACTAATTTTGTTGTCATTATCAAATTCTTGTTTTGATGCAATACCAGTGATGATCTTAAGCACACTAAGAAATTCGTTAGTCAAACCAATTCTTCTAGGAAGTAGCCTATTATTTATCCAAGTACGACATGCTCTGATATTCATATTTTTGTAATTAGGATACGAAAAAATTGAACTTATAAACATCACATTAAAGGCTTTACTACAAATAATGAGAAATATTTTGTTATACTGCCATGATAAAATTATTTGATGCATTAACATGCTCATAATTGCTTGTGCAACTTGCTTCCAGTAAATTAAACTTAAAATAATTTGAGAAAACTTTGAATATTCTTTTAAAAAATAAACATTATAAATAAATTTTTAGGTAAATTTTAAAACTAAATGTTTTGGGAATATTTCACAAAAAATTAGCAAATACATAGCCTCTTATTTAAATAAGCATGAAAATGAGTTGATTGAGCAATGAAAGTTCTATCTTTGGGAGTTAAGATTGAGGAAACAAGGATGTAAGCTGGTAAAGGGTTCAAACAATGAATATGAGTGATGTTAGGAATCTTCAATGTAGAAAGCAATATCCATTATCCAAAATCATCGAAACTTGAGCGGATAAAAGGTGGTGGTAGTTAGAATAGGAGGAGGAAGGAGAGACAAAGAACAAAATGAGAGAGGGATGGAAGAATGTGGTTGGGTCGGATGACCACTTAATTATGTTGCACTTGATGAATTTTTGGAATACTATATTTTGATGGACTCATTTGTTAGGGTTCATGGAAAATTAATCTTCTATGAAATATTTTTATGTTGATGACTTGAACAATTCATCGTAATTTGATGAACATTTTGTTGTAACATGCAACAAAATTTCTTTATAAAGCATTTTTATGACGAACATTTCTATCATAAAACTAATAAGTAATAATCTCTGATGGAATATTTCATTGTTATTTAAAACTTATGATTGTTAAATCTATCACAATGCAAGTGATGCAACAGAAATTTTCATTGCAAACTATTTTGTGATGCATTTCAGTCGTAGAAGTTATCAAAATTTTGGCAAACTTACAACGGAATTGTTTGCCGCAAAACGAAGTACTAAAATATTTTTTGTTTGAAAAAAATTCTGACAAATTTCCTTAGCATTATTTCATTTTTTATGAAATTTTATGTTATAATTTTGAAATTCTGATTAAAAATAGTCTATTTTCTTGTTTTGCTTTTTTTTTTTAAATATGATGGAGTCGCCTTATATATTTTGTACGTGAAGTAAAAAATGGTTCAAGCTAAAGCTCTTTGATGTAGGGCATAGATAGACCATTATTATCCACTTGAGTTCTAGCTCTGGCTTCATTTTGAATATTAGATTCCATTTTAGTTTCATGTGTATTTCTTTATTTGTGCAATTTTTTTTTCGTAATAGTTGGTTTGTATATTGATATGATGGTTGGTTTTAATCTTGATGTAATATGAAAATTTTGGGGAATCTTAGACTTTGTATATAATATTCCTCTCTTTTTTATATAAATAAATACCCATTTGTATGAAGAACGTCATTAAAATAAAAAATGAGAGTTTTTTATGCAAATAATCATCTCCCCTTATCCTTTCTCTTTTCCTCCTATCTTCTTCCTTGGTTTAGTTCCAGTACTTTTTGAGTCTTCTTTTTTTTATTTATTACAGCTATAAATAGCTCTTTCTCGTCTGTCTCTTCATCTACATAACATGCTTCAATTCACGAACGTGAAAATAGGGTGTGGTTAAGTGAGCTATCATCTTCGGATTGTCAACATAGTTATGTTGCTAGTCAATGCCTCAATACGCTTTAGTCCTTGAGCAACCTACATTTGAGAATTATCCCACCAATGCTTCTTTAAATGTTTGTTAAAGGTAATGGTCCTATCTTTGGGGATGATGTGCTTGAATGTATTGATCAATTAGATGTCATGCATGGCATCCTAGTCTCCTTGTTTATTGAAGATTTGTAATAGAACATCTATCTTTCATACCTATGTTACATGCAGTGATAAAATATACAAATTATTTATTTATGGAGGCAGCTTCATGGATGTTGTCTCCAAAGACTACGTTAAATAAGGGTCAAGTTTACTGCTAAGCAACCTACACTCTTTCATGTTGCTTGGGTAGACAAAATATCGCTCCTATCTAGTTGAGTAGTTGTTCAAACAATTTGGTATGATTAGTTGCCAATAGATATTACCCACATTTTGCTATGACAATCATACATGATTTAGATATTGCACATGGGTGGTACAACTATTGTGCCTTCAATCATAAGGGGGCAAACTTAGATTTTTATATTTCTGACCCCCTAAGCTTTGATCATGACCTATTTTCCTCGCCTGACCCAACCCCTAACCCATCTTTGAATTCTCCAAAGGCAAAGTTCTCTAGAGAATTTGCTAAGGATTATTTGGATCTTTAGACATTCTTATGCTATTGCCTTAAGAATTCCAAACTACAATGGAAGAGTGTTCCCTTCTAGTGCCCATTATAGAACAACTCTCTAACTTCTCAGACTACCACAGTTGTAGATCTCCTTGGTCAGTTACCTCCTATGCCTGATATTTAGCATATCATAGACTAATCCCAAGGTCCTAATTGCCCAACCTTCCATATTATTGGATGAATCCTAAGGAGCAAGAAAAACTCAAATGCATAAATAATTAACTTTTAGCTAAAGGGTTTATTAAGGAAAGTCATAGTCCATAGGTTGTTCCTTACCTTCTCACAAAAAACTCATGATGATTATGCATAGCTAATCATGCTATCAACTAGATCACTATTAAATATAGTTTTTCAATTTGTTGATTGGATGATATGTTATATCTTGTGAGTGTTTTTTTCTTTTTCTCCAAAATTGATCAACATAGTGATTACCATCAAATAAGAATTTACATGATGATGAATGAAAACTCATAATCAAGACACCAAATGGTCTATATGAGTTGTTGATGTTGCCATTTAGGCTCTACAATGTACCAAACACATTCATGAGGATGTTGATCCAAGTGTAAAGGCCAATCATTGGTAAATTCCTTGTATGCTTTAATGATATTTTGATTTATAGTACCATACAATTGACCATTTATTCCTTGGCTTCATCATCTCTATGAGAGTACATTTTTTGACCCGTTTAAGGTCAATGATATCCTTGATTGATCTACTCTCATCCATGATACTTATTTAAGTTATCATAGTTTAGCCATATTCTATCGACTAGTGTGACCATACCAGCATTTACAAATATATTTAGGTGGCCTGAGATGTCCTGAGGTAGGCATTAGCATTAGCATTTTTCTTAGTTAGGTTGGTCACCGTATTGCTTACTATAGTGAACAGTTAAATGACAAAAATTAAATGTATTAAATGCATCGAATTTAGTTCAAGTAAATGTAATTTGTATTCTATTTATGATAGTGTTGACCTCGGTTAAACAACTAAAAAAAAAGAGGGGCTTAAGAAGACCTTACCTCCGCCGCTTGCTATAGTAATCCTGTACCTATTTGGCGCCGTTTGAGTCACATCCCACGATATCTGCGTAAAATCTGCTCGATCGTACCCAACTCTCGTTCTTAAATACTAAGCCAGACGAAGCCTTTGGCTCTTCCACACTCGCTATCTCCTCCAACCTCCCTGCCGACTAGACCTCTTGCTCCTTCGATGATCCCTACCTGCACCCGACCCTAGCCTTTTATCGCCCTTCCTCAACCATCCCGCCGCCTCATTCAACCGAACTCTCCACGAGACCTTACCGACCTAGCCGAACATCCCTCCACCCATCTGGTCGCTTCTCCCTTCGCAATCTTCTACCCATTGAAGCCGACTGACCCTTACCTCCTCAGCTCCTCTTCCCTTCCCAACCACCGATCGAAGCCCTAGCCTAGCCGCCACAGACCGCCCGAGCTCCTCCTTGCCCTAGCCTTCTTCGACGGTGTTCCCCCTTACTGTCGGTTCGGAAGTTACGACATTTTGTTTGGAAGTCAGGACGAGAGCTCACTGCGAAGGTAATTTGCTCCCTTCCAAGCGCTTCTTCGGCCAAAATCTCGAAAAGCTACCGAATTAGAGAGAGGGGGAGAGAGAGAGGTTGAGTTATGATTTTTTTAATTAATTATAATTATTATGATTAATCATAATTAATTTTAATTAAATAATTATAATTAATTTAATTAATTATAATTAATTAATTAGAATATATTTTAATTAATTATAATTCATAATATTTATATATTATTAATTATTATTTATTAATTATAATTTATTAAAGTTAATTAATGTTTATTAGTTATAATTAAAGCTAATTATAACTAATTAATTATAATAAGCTATAATTAATTATAATTAATTATGAATAATTAATTAAAAATAATTATGATTACTTAATTAATTATAATTACTTAATGTCAATTATAATTAATTTTAAAAGAGAGAGAAAAGATCTTCCCTCTTGCCTCGATCCATGCACTACCACCGACGACCCCGCGAAGGTATGAATTTTTTAAAACTCAGATTCTCGCCCTCGAAGTTCGCGGCGCACTGAAAAACCGCCTATACATGTGTTTATTCGCATGGTGAGAAGGGACCCTAGTGGGACGCCTACAACCAGGCGGGTAATCACCTAAAATCCCGTTCTCGATGTTCGTGTCGAGCCGGCAAACTGCCCATACACGCTTTTCTAAGCGTGGTGGGAAGGAAACCCGGTGCGATACCTACGGTGAGGCGGGTAGGCCCTATACACGCTTTTTTTAACGTGATGGGGACAACCTTAAGTACATGTACGCGGCTCTGTACCTGTGGGGAAACAACTGCTTTGCTTTTGAAACAGGTACATTTGAAGACCCATACATGCTTTCTTAAGCATGGTGGGGGGTTGAAGACTTTACAGTCGCGGTGTCCGAGGACACATATCATACACGCTTTTCTTAGCGTGGTGGGAAGGCCCAGTTTCCTATAGTTTCCCCTAAACGGAGGAGACGTCGGGAGGCTACCGAAATTTCGGGTGAACAGAAAACCACACTTGAACCTGATTTGGACTCTAACAAACATGACTTATGAACTTGATTGAACTCAAAAGACAACAGGGGACTTTTGGACTCAAACTTAAATGAATTCAAATGATAAAGGGCTTAAACAAATTTGTTAGTGGATCATACTTGATTTGAACGGAACTTGAACCAATATGACAATGGACTTGAACTCAGACTTAAACTTGGATTTAGATTGGACTGGTGAACCTGAGCTTGATTCAAGGAAAGTGGCATTGAACAAATAAGAATGAACAACATTATATGGGATTCAAGTTTGATATGAACTTGAACAAGACTTGAACATACAATTAAACTCATGCAAAGACCTGATTTGGACAGCAGGGAACTAAACTTTTAATTAACAAATGTGCAATGATAATTCAAATGAACATCAAAATCAACAAATGCAATATATATGCAAGCAAGAATCAGGGGGAGAATGCAATGACATGCTTATACTTAGTGATACAAAGTTTCTTTTTAAATGAACATCAAGGGATTATCATTTCAACTATGATGAAAGTATTAATGAATAATGATATCAAGTCCATTGCAAATCACAAAGAGCTTGCAAGTTGATATGCTAAACTCTTGCAAATTCATTCAACAAAATCCAGTGCAATTTGGCAACTCGAGAGGATTGCAAAGACTACGAGGATGTGAAATGAATATGACAACAATCGACATATATGAAGGAGCTTACAGTTGAGTATAGACTTATGTGCAAGTGTGGGCTCCGAAAATTTGGCCCCGGCCTCCGCCCGCTTGTTTTCTTTCTTTTCGGGGGGAGTTTTAACGAAATTAAGTTCTGGGGTAAATTTTGGAAGGCAGATGGGTTTGTAGATAAGACACTACCCAGAGATTTCGCCCTCATTTTGCGAGGACTTTATGATCTGAGTTCTGGTTTCCTATAGGTGCAAGCCTCTATAGTTAATTACCCCTCCCGATAACGAGAGAGAACTTTCGATTAAGGCTAGTCGTCAATCGGATACGTAGGAGATACGTGCATCTGGCATATAGTAGCAACAATAGGTTTAGGGTATTAGAAAATTGAGGGATTTAATATTTAAAATAGAAATTTTCACCATCTCAGACTTAAAGCGGATGGTGGGGGAATGGATGATAGACCCGATCAAGATCCCATGGTTCCGTCGTCCCGGGCCATCGTGGTCCCTGGTCTACTTAGTCAGAGGAGGTAGTCGACCCAACCTGACAGAAGGATCCTTGTCGGCAGCCATGGGTTGCTTCGTCCAAGGGTACCTTGTAGACCTGGGGTGAATATTTGTCTAAGGGGACAAATTTGAATCCACCTTAGCTAACAGAGGGCTTTGTGCCCTATCGATCATATCCTATTGATTCATATCTCAAGGATTTGATGCCATTGGGGAGCATACGGGCTCTGGCCATAACCATAATATAATGGTGCCATTTGGCGGCGACCACCTGGTTCAGAGGGCCCCGAGTCATAACCGTTTATCCTGCAGTGCCATTTGGCGGCAAAACTGCCGGTTAGAGGACTCGTACCACGTCCTTGCTGGTAGGAGATTGTTTGAGAATGGATCCTAGTAATATTCTCGGCCAGGCATTAGCTCTTTGCGAGCTGCAGTTATTTTCAGATTTGTCCACCTCGGCAAACTGTTGCGGAGGGTGGATGGACTTGCTTTATGTGATTGATGATTGGATTTCAGTTTTAAATATTTTCAGAGTTTGTGATTTTGGGAATTTTTGTATTATTGTAGGAGTTTGGAAGTTTAGATTTTGTGAAATTTGGGAATTTTTGTGGAGTTTTGGAGTTTTGAGTATTTGGGTGGTATTTGAAATGATCTGTGTGGACCCCTCCGGTTGAGATTTACATTCAACACGGCCATCATCGGGATTTAAGGGGGTCATTTATATTTATGGATTGGACCTTGTTGACTCTATCGGGCAATTGATAGAGGATCGGGTTTCATAGGCTTTATACCTTTGTTAGTGAATTCTCTTGATTATAGGCCTTGAAGGCCTAATATGAACTATAAAATAAATATCCCGGTCGATCTCGCGACCGCATATTTATTTAATGGTTCGAGCCGTGTCGACTCCTATCTACCCATATAGGAGGATCGGGCTCGAACTGGAATTCACTTATTGACCCGCGCAGCATCCCTAGACGTCACGTGTGTACCAATAACAAGCTCGTCGAGGCCCAAGCGGGTGTTTGGGGGCATTTTATAATTATTTACTGAACCTTGTCGACTCCTATTCACCTACTTAGGAGGATCAGGTTCAAATTTGTCAACCCGCGCAGCTTCCCTGGACGTCACGTGTGAACCAATAACATGCTCGCCGGGGCCCATGCGGTGTTTGGGGGACATTCTATAGTCATTTATTGAACCTTGTCAACTCCTACTTACTTACCTTAGGAGGATCGGGTTCAAATTTATTGACCCGCGTAGCATCCCTAGACGTCACGTGTGTTCATACAACACGCTCACCGGGGCCCATACGGGTGTTTGATTGCTCTTGCCCCATTTGTGTACCTTTGTGTATACAAATTAAGGTGCACGTGCAGGGGGATGTTTTTAGAATATTTGACGTTGCTCAGTTGTGTGGGCAACCACCATTTGAATGCAGCGTTTCATTTTGGATGCTCGTAAACGCCTTCTGTCCGCTTGTAAGGATGTTGCGGATCCGGTGGCGTGGCGTTCTAGCTTGTGGACGCCTTCTGTCTGCTTGTATGAGTGTTGCAGATCCGGTGGCGTGGCGTTATAGCTTGTGGACGCCTTCTGTCTGCTTGTATGAGTGTTGCAGATCCGGTGGCGTATTGTAGCAACTCCTAAACTGAGTTATTCGCTGCTTTGTACAGGTAGACTGTCGTGCACTACTTGCTTGATTTGAGCAGATAGATTGTAGTGCACTAACGAATCTCCTGCTTTTGCTGGTAGATGTTGTCATCTGCTGTAGCTCCCTTGTATCTTTCTTGTGGATGACGTATTAGGTGTACAACGGGTCTCTTTCAGTGGCCCGCAGGCATGTACATTTGTCATAGTCATTTGGCATTTTGTTCGTGGATGATATTTGACCATATAGTTAAGTTTCCTGCAAGAGCCCGTAGAAACTTGTATTTGCCGCATTCTTTATGCATTTTGCTATGGTCTTTGGCCCATGCAGTACATCTGCTATTACTGTAGGTGGCATGTAATGTGTATGTCTGTATTCGTAGAGAATCTATATGTGTTGCAGATCTTCTATCATTGATTACACGCAAATCAGTATGCTTGTTTGTATCTTGTTATTGATTGTCGGAATGCTGTAAACCAGTTATTTCATCTGTTAAATGTCCTTCACATCTTCCTCATGAATATACTGTATTATTTGTCACATGATGCTTGTTTTGCAAGCTTTTTTTTTGTTATCTGTGGAGGTGATTTGCAGTATGCATGATAAAACCAGCAACATTGCTTAGTGACCTTTGCATTCTGATTAGCTTGAAGATCTCCATAATTTCTTGGGAACTCTATGTTATTGTTTGATTGTAAGCACATTATTATCCTTTCAATTTGATCTCTGCTTGCAAGAAGGTTACTGTGTTCGTGGCATGTTAAATTCTTTTGCTTGAAGGGGATAGATGCGTCTACTTGCCTTTGCTCGCATATTTTCCTTATACATTGACTTTTGTCATTTGCATGCAATTCGTGGTATTATTTGGAAGCTTGGTATATTCATTTGTGATCAAATTTCCCCTCATTCACTGTTTGTCGAGGTGAATATAGTCGCTTGCATTTTAATGTTGATTGTAGGGCATATTTGCAATCATTGCACGTCCTTCGTTATTGTTTCTGTATGTTTGCAAGAAATCTTATTGATTGTAGATGATATTGATGCATTTTCTTGTATGTTGACCTTCAGCATTTGTAGAGAACTTTAGTCTTCACTTGTTGATCGATAATCACCATTGGAAGGGACATTGTAACATTCAGCATATGATGCATCATGTGCATCTATTTGTCATTTGTATGCACCTAAGACTTAATTCTCATGAATCCTTTGTTATTCAATTTGTTGATATTCATTTGAATGCCTTGCATCATCGTTCATTTGAATGCCTTACATCATCATTCGTGGATAGTTTGTATGCAGGATTTTGCTTCTATCACAAGTCCATGTGCATTTGTTTGCGCTACAAGTCTATCACCTCCCTATTTGTGCATAAGCCATGTTCACCACGAGTTTGCTATTTTGATTTGCATGCAAACTATTATACACTCGATGAATCATCCATCGCCACACATGGATGCCTGTATTTGTAAGTAGGACATCATATGCATGACAATTCTTCTTTTTACACTTGCAAAGGGATTTGTCATATTTGTTTCCTGCTTCATTCATGAGTAGGCTATTGCAATTGTTGAACTCATTTTAAGTCTGATTATAAATAAAACATGTTGAAATCCACAAGTCTTTTGTTTGATTATTGATGTTTATCAGAATGATATAGGCCTTTAGTTAGCATCTGCATGATTGTGTTTTAGTTAATTAAAGTTTGATTCCCTGCGGTCCAAATTGCAAGTTCAAATCAAGTCCTTGTTCTTCTTGTAGTTCACTCATTCGAGTTTGAGTATTCAATGTCAAGTCCGCTGCGGTCCAATATGTATGTCCAGTTTAATGTCATTCGGCTCAAGTTCAAATTCACTTAAGTTCACATGAGGAGGTTCAAGTTCAAGCTCATGTTCCCTGTTGTCCAAAATGAAGTCCTTTTGCACTTTGTTCAGATGTTCAAATCTTTGTTCATCTCATTTGATTTGCAAGTCCATTTATTGTTTAAATTGAGTTAAAATCCTTTTGTTTGCTCAAATCCAAATATGAGCCCAAATTCAAATTGTCCACATTTTGTCCAAGTTAGGTCTTCTATTTCACCGAAAAATTCGGCAGCCTCCCGGCGTCTCCCCCGTTTAGTGGAAATTTTGGAAAACTGGACCACCCCACCACGCTACAAGAGCGTGTATGGTTGATGTCGTGTGACACCGTGGCCATACATCTTTTCATCCCACCATGCTACGAGAGCGTGTATGGGGTCTTCAAAAGTACCCGTATGATCAACACAAGTGGCTCTCCCCACCACGCTACAAGAGCGTGTATAGGGCTTACCCACCTCGTCGTATGCGCCGCACCAGGCTCCCTCCTACCGTGCTACGAGAGCGCGTATAGGTGGTTCTCCGGTCCGCCACAAACGTCGAAAATGGGATTTTAAGTGATTACCCGCTTAGTCGTAGGCACCGCACCAAGCTCCCTCCTACCGTGCTACGAGAGCGTGTATAGGTGGTTCTCTGGTTCGCTGCAAACGATGAGAACGGGATTTTAAGTGATTACCCGTCTCGTTGTAGGCACCGCACCGGGCTCCCTCCTACCGTGCTACAAGAGCGCGTATAGGTGGTTCTCCGATCCGCTGCAAACGACGAAAATGGGGTATCTAAGTTTTAGAAGTTTATACCTTCGGGATCGGCGAGGCAATGACAACGAAGGGGTGGCAAAAAAAATATAAATTACAAAAATGCACAAAATCACTTTGATCCTCCTCTTTCCCTTGCACCCTTTTTTTTTTTGAATATTTCTTTCCTCTCTTTTTTTTTTTTTGCTCTCCTCACACACACATGCATATATGAATCTGTAAGAATATTGGATCGTTAGAAACTATAGCAGCTATCAAATGTGCATGCATTCTTTCATAAGCCTTAAACACAAGTGCCAACTGATCTTGCTTGTATTGAGTAATGATCATAGATCTCTCGTTAGAATCATTATGAGGAATCAATTCTTTCCTTCACTGGGAAATTTAAAGTTGCCAACTTCAAGCTCTTCATCAACCATTTTGCAAGTAGCATCTTCTTCAGCAACAAAGGATGTTGTGACACCAACTAGTGGGAAGATGCAACTCTTGATGCTTGATTAAACACTGTAATTGACGCATTGACAGCAACAAGCTCCAAAGGGCCTATCTACGGAATGAACGTGGTATCGATCGGTGATGCAATCCGATCAGCCATCAAAACAAGCTCTTCTTCTTTTTCATTCCGTAGCAACAATCTTTGCTGATGACGCCCTCTTAAGATCTTTTGCAGATTATCAAGGTCACTTTCTTTGTATAGCTTGAGCAAGTTCTGGCTCATTCTTGAAAAGGATGCCCCAGTCTTCTCCATGTGCCACTGTATCCAGCATACAAATGTTTTAATTTCCACAGAGATGCTATAGTATGCAGCTCTAGTTGCATCTTGGGAAGCTAATGCAATGTCAAGCATTAGAAGGCATATATGAAGAGCAGTTCTCTTATCTATTGGTTCTATGTTGTAATATAATGGCTCTTAACAGAATCTGCAGAAACCGACTGATTTAGGGAATTGGAACTGCCCCTGGATATAGAATTAGCATTATTTCCAACCATGCTAGCCACTTCAGTTTGATCTCTAGCTGCCGGAGCAAGTTCTTCGATTGTCTTCTTGACTTTATTAAATACATCAAGCAGATGTTTTGGATTAGAGCAACCATAGTATTCAGCCACAGCAATGTTATGAAGAACCTTCGGATCGCTTCCCTTCTTAGGCAGGAGTTGATTCAAGACCTCCACGCACTTTTCAAATCTCCTGCTATGAAACATTACCTCAACCTCCATGGCCAGTCCAGCCGTGAGTACTTCCTTCTTCATCTTGAGCTTCTTCATGCAATCCACGAGACATAATCCAACAAGATGTCCATCCTACGTTTGTGCTGCTGCCCTCAACGCAAAGGAGAACACAACCTCTTCCTGGCTTCAAAAGCTTCACCACAGGGGAAGAGTGCTTCGTGAGAAGGGAACTTTGGAAGAAAATGGAGAAGTGGCTGTAGTGGGTTTGACGGGTTGGGGTCAAAGCCGCTGGCTTGCTGCATGTCTTGGGGTCACAGTGGGCTTATCTACACAGGAAATCAGAGAAGACTTGAATGGCACGGTTTGGAGAGGAGATCCGGCTAGCTTGCTGTAGTGGAGATTAGGTTGCCTGTATAAAGAGAGATGGGAGTGGTGATTGAGCTTTGGAGTTAAGCTGGAACGGAGGAGGCGAATGGAGAGAAAAACCAGAGCAGGAGGAAAAGAGAGGCTTTTTTTTTATTTTGAAGTGTCAGAAAGAAGATCTGATTCCCCCCTTTTTTTATCTGTAGAGGAGATGACCAAACTTTGATAGCCAGAGCGTGAAAGACAGCGTGAAAGACAGCGAGAGGAGGTTTCATTTCACGGCAATTTCTTGTGTTTCCAGGCCAGCCACGGCAGAGAAAACATAATGACTAAACAAGTAATGCTTTTAATGCTCATTAAATTGGAATTTGGCTCTTTCCTAATTTAGCATCTGTTTTGGTTAAGAAATTTTGTAAGTCAATTGCCATATCAATGATATATCATAACTACATTGATTTAAAATGACAACCATTTCTTAATCAATCTGAAGTTGTTTCGATTCGCGTGCTTTTTTTCCTCGTTTTGCGTGTCGATTATCTCGTTTAACGTGTCAAATTTATCGAATATCAGAATTAGGCAAATTGGTAGTGGATTTAGGGTATTGCCGATGTTCCGATTGCAACGACGCAGTCCATTTCGCGATCGGACGTCGTTTGGGCACAAATTTGTGTATTTTTACATGGGGGTCACCTCGATTTACGTGCACCACCTTAATTGAACAAATTGGCAGTGCATTTAGGGTATTGCCGACGTTCCGGTCACAACGACGCAGTCCGTTTCCTGATCGGACGTCGTTCGGGCACAAATCTGTGTATTTTTATATGGGGATTACCTCGATTTGCGTGCACCACTTCAATTGAACAAATTGACAGTGCATTTAAAGTATTGACGGTATTCCGGACGCACTGGCGAAGTCCGTTTCGCGAACGGACATCATTTGGATAGCGACGAGGCTAATTTTTCTCGAAATCCGTGCCATCAAACCGGATGATCCAATTTGAACATAAAAAATATAGTTTTTAAGTATTTGCGATATTCCGATTGCAATGGCGAAATCTGTTTAGCGACCGGACATCATTTGGACAGCGACGAGGTTAATTTTTCTCGAAATTCGTGCCACCAACCCAGATGATCCAATTTGATCATAGAAAATATAGTTTTTAAGTATTTGCGATATTCCGATCGCAATGGCGAAATCCGTTTCGCGATCGGACTTTGTTTGGGCACAAATTTGTGTATTTTTACATAGGGATTACCTCGATTTACGTGCACCACCTTAATTAAACAAATTGGTGATGCATTTAAGGTATTGACGGCGATCCGGACGCGTTGGCGAAGTCCGTTTGTCGATCCGACGTCATTTGAGTAGCGCCGAGCAACATTCGTGTTTTGTCTCGAAATTTGTGCCACCAATCTAGATGATCCAAAATATAGTTCCTGAGTATTTGTAATGTTCTGAATGCAATGTCGAGGTCCGTTTTGCGATCAGACTTCATTTGGGTAGTGTCGAGGCCTCTTTTTTTTGATAAGCGTGTTGCCTCGAGATTCGTGCTCCCAATTCGGATAACCCAAATTGAATAAACAAAATGTAGTTTTTAGAGGTTGACAACATTCCGGACGCAATGACGAAGTCTGTTTGTCGATCTGACGTCGTTTGATCAGCGTTGCGTTTTAATTTCGGGTGTCGGTCGTCCCTTTTGACCGATCTCATCCGATTCGACTTCGAGGGGTCTCGACCTAGCAGAATTTGAGGTTCTGATCGCAATGCCACTGTCCGTTTGGCATTCAGAGATCATTTGACCCTTCAAGTAAGGTGTCGAACCAACCCGCGCACTACTCGGTTCATCATTTTTGTCTTTTTATGCGTGATTTTAGATATAGGGGTCAACAGCAAGAAAACAACATCTCCTATAGATGCATCCGAGAAAATACTAGTGGATGTACAGGAAGTGGTAGGTGAGCCACATCGACACTTACAATCAACGGAAGGATTCAATGTATGATGAATTGTTGATGAAAGGCATATTCAAGAGATCAAAGCAAAATACAACCAACGTCACTTGATTCTGATGTATGAGATTTCCCAACGTGGATGCAACAATTTATCTGCAAATAAAGGCGAAGGATACATAGCAAATACAAATACGTATGAGCCCTTACAAGAGATCCACTATATGCACCACATGTTATTTGTGGACAAATACAAAAGGAACTACAATGAACACAAGCTCCTATGAATCGTCGTAGGAGACCCGCCATATTCACTAAATGCCATCTAGGAGCAAAATTCAAAAGGATTACAACAAAATGCAAGCTCCTACGGATCGCTGTTGAAGACTCATCATATACACTAGATGTTATCTACAAGCAGAATGTCAAAAGACCACATCAAAAGCAAACTTCTACGAGTCTATTACAGCTTAAAGAGCCCCTATTTATAGACACCTAAAAGCTATACAAAAGCAACACCAATGGCTATACCAGCCATACAAGAAACAACCTAAATCTAAGATCAATATCTAACAATCTCCACCTTGGTCCTAGATTTACACAACAAAGATAACTGCTGTTCATAAAGAACAGTCCCGCCGGTCTTCTCCACCAACTGCATCCACCCGAGAGTTTACAACACCTCAAGAATTGCTCCACCATCTTCTTGAGTTTCCTGAGTGCCTTGCTCTAGCTCCGCCTCCCGACAAATCTTCTCCTATCGCACTGCGTCCCACGCAGTCAATTCCTGAGCACCCCTTGTGCCTCGCTTCCGCGTCCTGTGCATCCACTTGCACCCTGCGTCTCGTGCTCGCGCCTTGCGCCTCTAGTTTGCATCCTACTCCTCAAGCCCGCGTCCGCGCCTTGCACTCATGTGGTCTGACTCCGACCACATCCTGCGCGTATCCACCCACGCACCGAGCCCTGCGCCTTCATCTGCGCCCTGCTCGTCACAATCCCACGCCCTGCACCACCGCATCCGGCCAGTGCCCTGCGTGTCTTGTGAGAGCTCCTCGCGCACCGCACGATCGCGCTCCTCTGCGCGCCACTCCGGACACTGCTCCTCAAGAACAGGCCAACTCCACCTCAATGTCTCCCGAACTTCACCTAAAGTCCAAAAAACTCCACTTCAAAAGATCTTCTCCGATCTTTAATCATGCTCCGACAAGAACTCCTGACAAGTACTTTCTCTCCCTTGTCACGATCGAAAGCTGCCTCTGACCTCTAAATCTTGTCGCCTGCTTCGAAGCCTTTTATGCGATCACTTCTTCTTCTGCCGTCCCAAAGCTCCTGTATCCGCCTATTGATCAAGAACTCCACCTTGAATAAATTTCCTTCTTGAAGATAGGAGATCTCCAAGAAGCGTACTAGAGCAGCCAATCTCCGGAAATCTTCTGATTTGTTTCCAATTTGTCGCGTGATTCCTCTAGTTCGTGGTAATGACCGTGTGCCGGAATTCCGCCTGCTAGCCGCTTGCTTTGGCCCGGATTCCGGCGAGAACCCTCTTCCAGCTGCTTCTTTCCAACCCACACAACAGACTCAGTGTTACCTTCTGCTTAAGCACCTTCCACTCCTTTCCGCGACCAAGGTACGCCTGTCTCCGCTGAATCCGACGAACCCTGCCAAGATCGTGTGCTCCGCTCGGCCTTTCGCCTGCTTGCCTGTAGCAGGTGTCATGCTTCCAAATCGCGGTCCAGTCGCGATCTTGTGATATGTGCGGCACTAGTTCTTGCCACTTTCGCTTCTGGACTGCACGATTGCCGACGTCCGACCTCCGGATCCTCCACGCACCGCCTACAAGCATTCGGCTAGTCCGTCGGCTCACACGACCCGGCCCGCTTTATCCCACGCAAATGAGATCTCTCTCTTCCTGGGCTGAATCCAACAGCGACCAAGAACCTGTACACGCGTGCTTGTCGCTCGATCACCAGGCTCCCATCTGAATCATTTTCTTAGACAAGAAAATTGCCTCCGCCTCCTCCACCTTGCTCGGTTGCCTCTGCCAGGCTCTGATACCAGATGTGAATATTACTCAAGAGGAAGAAGCACTTCCTCTTCTTGATCTTGAGAGAGGAGGAGGGAGAGAGGGAAGAGGAGAGGGAGGTGGCAAAACTAGAAATCTTTATTTCTTAACCATGTCTATTACAGTCTAAAGAGCCCCTATTTATAGACACCTAAAAGCTATACAAAAGCAGCACCAATGGCTATACCAGCCATACAAGAAACAACCTAAATCTAAGACCAATATCTAATAGAGCATATACGTGAAAAAGTTGGAATAGCTCTAGTGGAAGATAAGATTAGAGAGTCGTCTTAGATGATTTGGTCATATAAAACGGCAGCCTTCTAATGACCCGGTTAGGAAAATAGATGTATTAGATTTGGCTTATGTTAAGAAAGGTAGAGGTAGACCTAAAAAGACTTGGTTAGAAAATATTAGAAATGACATTTCTTTATTAGATTAAATGAGAATTTGAGTCTTAACAGGACACAATGGAGAAAAATGATTTATGTTGCCGACCCCACATAGTGGGATATAGGCTTGATGTTGTTGTTGTTGTTATTGAAGTAAAAACTAAATATTATTGACTCATCATCTTCTAATTGAACTCAAATGGAATCACTTTTTAGGACTTGTCCTTTTAATGAAATGAGCTTGACTCCTTATATCCATAATAAGGATATTATTGATTATGATACTAGATAATAGTCATTTTTAAGGCTAATAACCATACTTAAAACTTGCTAATAATTGCTCGATTTTAGTTAATTCGAAATTGAATCACATCATTTTAGGTTAATCTTTGCATTTGATATTTAAATTATTGTGTTGTTGCTTAAGTAGGGGGACTGAACAATTTATTCTTAAGTTTATTAATATCAAAATTCTTGATACTTCACTTTGAACTAGCTTAGATGAAAATTTGATGAAAAATATAAAAATGCCAATTATTCACTTGCTTATAATAAGAGGACCAAAATGGTATCTCAAATATCTATGAAGGATCAAAATGGTTTAAGGCCATGTAAAAGTCGCAATTTAGTCCTACCATTCAAACTAATGAAAATTAGAATTAATGGTGTTAAAAATGGGGGCATATTTGGAATATATTTTACTTGAATTTTTTAATAAATCGAATTTTTTAAATTCTTGCCAATCTATTTAATGCCTCATATGTCATATATATATATAAATTACTAGTCATCACTTCTTAGGAAGCTTTGCCTGCTCCTCTTCGTCTCGGTCAGAGAAGCTTCATCGAGTGTGGGAACTTGCGCAATAGTCTCATGCATGTGATTCCCAAGAGAAGTAACATTGCTATAATGCTATTCATACCTTCTTTAACCTTGTGTGGTAGTCTTGCTCATCGCCAGTGTAGGGGAAGCCATGCTCGCTCCTTTTTGTTTCTCCCTTGCCTCTTCATGATGGCTAGGTTAAGTATGATAAAAAAATTCTCAAAATACGCTACGAGTTATGCATCCTCCATGAATTTTCTGCTTATCCAAAAAGGTTTTTCAGTAATTTTAACTTTCAATTTGAACGACAAGACCATTTTAGTATTTGTTAACATAGTATGAGGACAAAATTGGGACTTTTTCATATTATGAGATCATTTTGGTCCTTCATAAATAGTTTTGGAATCATTTTGATCATTTTTTAATTATAAAATTACCATCTATTTAAAGAAACACACACACACACACACATATATATATATATATATATATATATATATATATATATATATGCACATACATATGAATGCATTTATAAATGTCTGTAATACATATATAACTTTGTGTGTATTTTTATAATTACGTTGTAACTATTTGCAATTTATATTCATATATTATACAAAAAAATATATTTGTATTATAATGATGTTTTTGGCTGGTTTTACACATTTATGTTAGTATTGTGACATAGTCAATCTTCACAAGAAATATGTGGGGATTCATTCAAAATTTGCAGGATATCAACTCAACATCGAACCTTGAAACTTGAATTGAGGCAGGGTTGTTTGAAATCACTCCTTGAAAGTCCTATTCGGTTTAATGCTACCCCTTATTTCTTTGATTATCTAGTTTAGGTATTTTAGATTACTTACATGTCTAATTTATAAATCTGTGATTGGATCCCTCACTTTTAGTGAAGTTTATTTTTCTGATTCTTAAACTCTTTTCAGGGTCTCTAAGGTTTCTTTCTTGAGAAATAATTTGCAGGCTCACGATGGGATCTAACATTTTTCTTTAATTTCCTTCATGGTTGGAGACAAATGACTAGCAATATATTTGTCAAATGTATCTTTGTTATTGAGGATTTCCATTTTAATTTTTTCTTAATCTCTGCGCAGTTTATGCATTTTGGATTGCTTACATGTATAATTAATCAATATGGGATTGGATCTCTCTCTTTTGCTGAAATGTTTTCTTCTTATACCGAGCCTCTTTGCAGGCGAAATAAAGTTTCTTGAGAAATAATTTGCACGTTCATGATGGATTCTAACTTTTTACTTTAATTTCCTAAATGGTTGGAAAAATGCAAATAATTCTTGTTGTAATGACTTACAATATATAGCTCAAATCCAGCTTTGTTTTTGAGGATTTCCATTTTAATTTAGTTTTTGACGTATACTTTATATGCAGTTGGTTACTGGATTTATTAACATGCACTATCTTCAGCTTTGGTGCAGGATTGGTTGGTTCCCTTATCTACATCAGAATGCTCGGCAATACTATAGATTCCATGGCAGCTGGGGCTAAAGGCCTTGTAAAGTAAGATAACTTTTTTAGTACCTGGGTGCTACTGTAGATAAGGTCATTCCTGTACTTATTGGTTATAGTTGGCAGCCATGGGCCAACATATCACATTCAAATAGCTAATGATTAGAGTTACATTTTTTGGTGTGGTGCAAATGAACTAGAAAGTGTGAAATCCATTAACTTTAGATTACATGCATCAATGGAGCTTAGCCAAAAGTACTGATCTTGCTTTGCCGATTTCTTTTCATTGTGGTTGGTTGGTTTTCTTATGCATTTTTCCCATTCTTTTTGCATAGGATTTAATCTTCTTAGCCTTCCTTTTCATTGAAGCTTTTCATAAATAAGCCCTCATACTTTCAAGGATATATGTAATCTTCCTCATACACCCATGTTAACCTAAATTGGAGCTTATATTGGTTTATTTAATGTGAGGGGGTATGATGCAGGACTAATATGCTTGAATGAAAATTGGGTTTTGCACGAGTTACTTAGAGAGCAATTAGTTGATTAAAATTCTCTAGCAATTGAACGATAAAGTAAAACAAAGGAGTGATGTTTGCGTTTAGGCTAAACCACATATAACAATGCTTGAACAAACAAATAGATTAGGGAATCAAAGTAAAGCTAATGTAGTAGGTGCTCACACATAATCCCTCCATTAACATTAAGACAAGAAAACATAAAGGGTACACTCAAATGATCCTACGTTTACTAGGCTTTTAGCAGAGGAAATGGTTCAGCTCTTGCACGATTCCGTCATCACCTACAAGGTTAGGAGAATAACGAGATAATTGACAAGGCAAGAAAGTTTACCCTAACCGGAGAGGAATCGTTGTCGGATAGTCTCCACTTGTCGACCAATGGTACTGGTGAGAAATCGTAGGAGGCGAGCAAGATCGTCTAGGAGTGTGGGAGTATCCGGAGGGGAAGCCGCTATGAATCGGCCGCGGATAGCCCACCTTCCTTTCTCCCTTTGATCGTTGATCGTATCCACCAAAGTGATGTGGATCCGGTCAAGGTATTCTTCAACTGTACTCTCGTAGTCAAACCCGACGTCGAAGAACGGAGAACGGAGGATGTCGACGTTGTCGTCTTCGTCAAGTCTTAGTCCGTAATCCCTTGTGGGCACCTCCATTCATGTTGGAGAAGGATAGATGAGTAGTAGAAGATGAACCCTTGTTACCCTTGACGTTAATTCCTTGGAAAAGTAGGATCCCTACTTAGGAACCTAAGTAAAAGAGGGAAGGAGGGGGGGCGGCCAAGTGGAGAGGGGTGGGGAGAAGTTAGGGTTCGGCTATGGAAGGGTGGGGGATTCCAAAATCTGGAATAATTTTCAGATTTTTGAAATTGGGAGGGAACTAAAGAAGGAAATTAAGATTTAATGGGAAGAGGGGTTGGGAAAAGAGAGAGAGGGATTGGAGAGAGAGAGGGGCCGGCGGTCATAAGGGGAGAGAAGGGCATTGGGGATGCATTTAATGCTTAATTGATTTGGAATTAAGGAATAGGAAAGTTTTAATTGGGTCCAATTAAATTTAAAATTTCAAAGGAGTTAAATTAAGAAACTTTCCTAAAATAGATTAGAGTTAATTAGGAAAGTATTTAACTCAAATCCAAGTGGAATTTGAATTTGGAATTCTTTCCAAATAATTCTAATTTAAATTAGGCAACTAAATTAAGGGAAGGGACGGGGAAAAGTGGCCGGCGGGTGGGGGATTTGAGAGGGGCGGCCGTGAGGTGGTGGGAAGGATTTGGGTGGCGGTTTGGAGGGGGAAGGGCCGTGGGGTAGGGGACGGTGGGGAGGGGCTGGGTTTGGTGGAGGGAGGGGGAGAGGGGGAAGGGGCCGTGGGTTGGGGAAGAGGGGAAGGAGAAGGGGAAGGGGAGAGAAGAATTAAAATTTAAAACCACGAACCCGACACATCAAAGTTGGTGGGTGATGCACTTCCTTCTCCAAAGGATCTCTCCAAGCTCTCAAACTCACATATGCAGAAATTTTTTTATAATAATCATTCATCATCAACAAAAGAGACTAAAGGGGCTATATATAAGCCTCATACAAAGACTCAAGAAAGAAAAGACCACGTTGCCCTTAGGGCTTACAAACAACATAATAAAACACTCCCTTAAGTAAGGGTAAAACAGTCAACAGAAATAAAAGAAATAAAACCACATAACGAACTTAGAAATATAAAGACTCGATCGTGGCCGTAGATCGACGGCCACGTCTACGGTAAACTTTCCAAGTATGGATGTCCTCATCAGGGTACTTGCGTTTTCCATGAATGTTATGAACTTCCAAGGATTAATCTAATCAGTGTACGAGTTTGCCTCATCTAACATTTTGTGAATTTCTTTTGAACGAGCCTTAAAATATCATATCTTTCTATGGAGAGTTGGTATTGCTAGACATATTGTAAATTTGATTTGCATGATGTCAGTTGAATTTCGGGGCATTACAGTTTCTCCAATAATATCATCCTTTGTTTGAATTTTAGAAGTAACTGACCTTCTGTCATTTCGTCATTATGTTATTTACTATGAGCTGGCTATAATTGCTTGATGCTTAAATTGTGAGTTAATTTGGAAAATCATACACAATTGAATAAACATACAAATAACATAATGTATGATAGAAAACATGTTAATTGATATAAGAAGGATATCTTCTTTTATTGTTAAATTGTACATGTTAGATTTGCTT
Organism: Dendrobium chrysotoxum; assembly: GCA_019925795.1. NCBI lineage: Eukaryota > Viridiplantae > Streptophyta > Magnoliopsida > Asparagales > Orchidaceae > Dendrobium > Dendrobium chrysotoxum. Next base: position 88,487,810 of record CM034314.1, on the reverse strand, counting down.
GGGCAAATTCGGCCACTGTTTGGATACAAGGAAGTAGGCGCAAAAAAGAATTTGTTCCCCAACATTTCTAAAGTGAACACTGCTACATTTTTTCTACAGGGGAGCTGTTGGACAACCCAGATTACTTGTTCCAGTGGCTATTGTTATGATATACAATCGGTGGAATGAGTAAGCTCATTTTCATCTTGAAACTTTTCATTTCAGAGTACTGAAAACTATCTTCCATTTGCAATGTGATCAAGCAAGTTGCTTTCTACAAATTGCAGTCGTTTTACCATAATCTATTTATCATTTTTTTTTTTTGAATTTTCGTTTTGTTTATCCATGTAGGGTAGTTGTAAATAGGAAGTTTATGTACATTAATAGGGTTGTTTATGCATATAGATGTTTGAACTAGTTTTATTCAATCTTTAAAGGTTTTATTCTTCATAAAGATAATTATTTGGCACGTGCTTCTCTTTTCAATGCAGAATACTAGTCCCAGATCATGGCTTCATGCACTTGGAATTGATACCCATGCTTGTTGGGTTCTTCACCTATAAAGTGGCCACTTTAGTTCAAGCTATTCAAGATTCCATCACTATAGTTGAGGAAAGAAGCTAATTCTATGTTTTGGTATCTTCATTTGTGCATATTTGGATAATCATGCTCACAATCCTTTGTGTGAAAGATGAGAATCTTTCTCAGATTAAATGGCTATTAATTTGTTTTTATTCGATAAAGCCTGTTTCCAGCCTTTATTCTGATTCTGTCTAGCTTCAGCCTTATACTCTTCTGGTTTTGTTCTCCAAGGACAAATTGCCTGTCTGCTCTTCAGGTTAGTTGCATGCTTCTGGACGATTTAGATGCTTCGCGCAGTATCCTTGCTGTATATTCTGTATCAGCTTGAAGTCTTAGCCTGTAAGAGAGAAGGGCCTGCACCAGCTTATTAAATGTTTATAAACAATAAGTGCAGGTTAGCTCCAATTTAGCTTTCTTTAAAGCTTGTTCATTCATATATGATCTTATGTGTATAATTCCAAATGAAAGGCGTAAATATTAAGCATTTTATATTTCTTAGGTACAAACGCCAACAAGAAGAGTGCAAAGAGCAAAGCAATATCTTCTATATTCAACATCTTTAGGCTTTATTTGGGATGACTTTCTTACTGTTTTTTTTCTTAAAACAACTTTTAAGTACTAAAAAGCTGTTTTAAGGAGCAATAAGAAAGCCGTCTCAAATGAAGCCTTAGGTTTCGTTTGGGATGACTTTCTTACTGCTTCTTAAAATAACTTTATAGTATAAATTTTTTAATTTTTTTACTAATAAATTGCTTTAAAAAGCAGTAAGAAAGTCATCCCAGACGAAACCTTAGTTTCATTTTGGATAACTTTTTTTCTATTTTGTTTTCTTAGAGTGCAAGCACAAATTCTATTTGGCCTTTATTTTTTCATTACTTTTAAAATTTTTTTTTTACTAAAAACTTATTTCTACAGCAATTTTAACAAGTTATCTTTTTTTTACAATAGATAGTATGAAAGCCGGCTGAAATGAAGCCTTAATTGGATCACGATGAGCTGTTTTAAAGTCAATAATTCAATATATTGGTGCAGCTTTTAGCAAATAGCCCTTCAACACGATTTTAGACCATCAAAGCTCTGAGAGGACAAAGAACAAAGAAACAAGATTCCATTCAAAGAATTTGCTAAGTTTTTCCACTGACAGTGACCTGTTTTGAATAAACAATATATATAAATATAAAAATGCTGTAAACTTTAATGTCCTATGCCATAACCTAAAGCTATCTAATGAAATATACTATTTAGGTCAATTATATGGCCGAAAATAATAAAACGAGTTTGCATTCTGACAAAAAATATTTTTAATAACTAAATATATGTATACTAATTTCTCAAGGTCGTATTTCTAAAATCCTTTGAATGTTTATAAGAAATGTTAGAAATTTTAAAAATATATTTGCTAAAATATTGATTTACTTTTCAATGAAAATGCATAGTTTTGAAAATTATAGTTAGTTTTCATAATTCCCATTTATTCATTGCATGTAGTTTATGAATTTTGGAAATTACAAAATTTATAATTATATTCTTATCTTTAAAAATTAATATAAATTATTTTTACTTTAGGGGTGTCAAAATTTGACATGTCTTAAAACTCGACCCGAAAAATTTCGGGTTTTGGTCAACCTGTTTGATTACGGGTCGGGTTTGGGTTCTGTAATCTGACACGATTATAAATCCGGATCGGGTCCAGGTTGACACGGAAACTTGAAAATGACCCGAAATGATCCAGAAAGCTGCTCAACCCATTCGCCTACCAGTTTGCCTTGACGACCTGATCGTTGTTGCCGCCGGCTTCCCAGATGTAGACGATGAATCAGATGTAAGTACTAAGGACCTTGCACGATGCTTGGTAGACTTTTGTGGGAGAGTCAATGAAGTTGTGGTGGATTGCAGTGCCTCGGCCCTCACGGCTCAATCGCTCAAGTGCTCGACCTCACCGCTCACCCTGTCGCCTGTCGCCGCGCTCGCCTGTTTTTGAATCAAAATGGGTCCGCGGGTTGGGTTGTCTCGACCCGGTAACTCGTGCTGGTCAGGTTCGGGTTGAAATACCTGATCCCCTTGCAAAAATGAGTTCGGGTTGACCCGTTTAGACCCTAGTCAACTCGGGTTCGACCCGAATCCGACCCTTTGATCCGTTTTGGCACCACTGTTGTACTTCATTTCATGTCATTGCATGGAAGCATATAATATAGGAAATAATACAATTATATAAAAAATCTAAAAAATCTATAGAAATCAGAAAAACAATTATTTGAAATATATTTTCTAACATTTTAATGATTTTTTTAATATAATGTTTATGCTGTGATTGTCCGCATAAATATTTGTTTGACAAGTCGCATATTTTTCCAACATGAAAAAAAAAATATAAAATTTATTAATTGAAACTTTATTTGACAAAAATCATCAAACATGATTTCCGTTGTCCCCATGCATCATGTGCTTCACATTCTTTCATAAATTTTAAAGATTATATTATAAATTTTAAAATAGAGTATTTTCTATTAATTTTCTTATAAGCTAAACTATAAACTAGGCCCCAATTTGTGATTAATTTAAAAAATTTTAAATTTACATGAAATTAGAGTTTGATTTAATTTGTGATTCCTTTGAATATTGTGATTTAAAAAAATTCAAAAATTACTTTAAAATCAATTTATTTAATGGTTAAAATTGCTTTAAGAATTAAAAAAAATGAGAGAAAATTATATAAAATAAAACCTAAAATATTTAAATATCTTAAAATGACTTACACTCCCAAGAAAAAACAAAGTATATAAGCATATCTTGAAGTATTTTGTATCAGCATTAGCTTCAAAGCCCGTAAATTAACGTTAAGATTAGTGCTACAATTGATATGTAAGGGTTACATTAATCTCAGGATATATATTTTTATGCAATTTTTTCCTCCTTGCACTCATTGAGATGTTCGTCTAAGACCATCGATAAACATCACATAATCTGTGATGATATTATTTTATCATAAGGTAATGTAATATTTGGTTGATTTCATTGGATAACTTCTCACTATTTTATGACTCAAAATTTCTTTAGCTTTTAAATTAAAATTTTAGTATAAATTACAATCATTTTGAGCCGCTTCAAGATCTATGCATTGAGCTAAATTTTATATTTGATCAATTAGAAATTTTATCACTCTAAAAAATGAAATTTAACATTTTATCATTAAAAAAAATCCAAATCACATGATAAATAAATGAATAATCAAGATATTTGACTAGGGGTGTAAACGAGTCAAGTCGAGTTTTGGCAATATCAAGCTCAGCTCGTCAGTCAGAAAGCGAGCTCGAACTCGAGCTCGTCCCACTGTAAACGAGCTCAAGTTGGCTTGCGAGCCTCGACGGTCATCCGTGCCGTCCTGCCCGCAAAACTTCCTGCTTGATTTCTTGCACGAGAAAATTCCCGCCCGCGATTTCCGTTCGCGAGCCGCTCGACAAGTTTGCGAGTCGAGCAGTGTGTTGTTCGAACTTGAGCTCGATAAACCGTCGAGCTCGGAATCCTATTCGAGCTCAATAAACTCGACTCATTGAGCTTGTTAACGAATTGAGTTCGAGCCGGCTCGTGAGTTGGCTTCACTGGATTACACCCTCTATATTTGACTAATTCATAATAATTTCTTCTGATATTTATTTATTAAATTAGAACTTGGTCAGATCAGTACGTGGGATGTTGGCTGTTGAAGTGATGTGATCTCATTTTAATAAGAATGGTTTCTCATCTTACAATATAGTGTCATATATTTGCTGGTCCACATTAATTACAACAAGTAGGAGAAGCAGCACATGCAACGCAGTTACGGTCATATTTTTAAAACAAGGCGATGAAGCAGTAGCTGGAGTCTTGAAGCTGGGCTGTACAGCCATGAAATTTAAATTTTCCAAATGCAATTACCAAATATATAAGGTTTAAATTATAAAATTGCATTCATTACGAGGCATTGACCAAAAAAAATTACTCCAACTTCTACGGTAATTCTATTTTTTTGAAATAAATAACAGTGAGATTGGTTTCAACCAAATTTAGGTTTTGTTTGGGACAACTTTTTTTATTATTTTTTAAAGCAAATTTTTTAGTACAAAAATATCTTGAATTAGAAAATTTTGTATTAAAAAACTACTTTAGAAAGTAGTAAAAAAGTCGTCCCAAACGAAATCTTAAAAGTACTTATTTTATATTTATTAAACAATTTAAGATAAAAAAAAGAATAATATACATTCTTAGGAATATTACCTTAGAAATATGAAGTCACTTATATATATAGTTCATTTTTTTAATAATCACTATTATAAATAATAGTAATCAGGCCTAATTATTTACAACATCATATACAATATCTAGCTACATACAATCATTTTTGTATGGATTTGTATTCATATGTGCTCTTATACTCTTTTCTTCTCAAATAGTGATTTTTTTTTGGGAAATTTACATACATACCACTTTATTTCATGTTATTTACATATCTAACACCTAAAACTTTAATATTACATTTCTATTACTCATTTAAAATTTTAATATCAAATATATCACTCCTATATTTCATTATCACCACCCATACCCCTCTACAAACTTTAATATTTCATTCCATGCACCCATTTTTGTTCTATGGATGATAGGCATGTAATATTAAAGTTTTAGGTGTTAGATATGTAAATAGCATGAAATAAAGTGATATGTATGTAAAGATCCCTTTTTTTCTTTTGACTTACTACATAATCATCATAGGTCATAAGATCAAACCACTAATTATTACTTTTTTTTATTATGTTATGTTATTGTTTTAATTCCATATAGAATAGCACAAGTGCACTTCTTTGTCAATCTAATCTTATCTAAATTCCTAACTCTTAATTTCTTCTCCTTTATGATGAGAATGAATTTTCATAATTTACATATGGGAATCATATAGTGATGACCCGCCTTTAATTTTTAACGAGGATCTTATCTAATACTTGATGCTCTTAGGCTTACTCATTGATGAGCCCTTTTTGGATTTTAATATTAAGTAGATGTCTTATATCTTCGCCTATCTTTTGGGGAGTGTATTTTGATGTGCCCTTTAAGGCGCACTTGTAAGTGTGACTTTGAAGTACTTTTGGATTATGCATCGACCTTATCTACTCACATGTCCTATTAGGTCTTGCTCCTTAGAAGCCACTTTTGAGGACTTTTGAAGAGTCATCATGGGTTTCATTTGATAGGAACTATTCTTATGGACTTTTTAAGTGTCAATGAGCTCATTTTCTCATATACCCTTCAATGCTTACTCCATGAGAGATGCTCTGAGGGACTTGTGAAAATTCAATAAGCTTGTTTGCTCACCTAACCTTATGGAGCTCACTCCTTGGGAGCCACTCTTGAAGAATTTTAAGTAGTTGAAAAGATCACTACTCACTTTCCTGCTTGGGGAATGCTCCACTAGAGCCATTCTGAGGATCTTTTAATGAGGATATTGCACAAAGCAATGATGATAATTGAGTAGAAAGGTTCAATACAACAACAACAACATCAAGTCTTTATCCCACTACATGTGGTCGGCTACATGAATCCATTATCCCCATTGTGTCCTGTTAATAATCAAATTCTCATTTAAATCTAATAAAAAAAGGTCATTTCTAATATTTTCTATCCAAATCTTTTTAGGACTACCTCTAGCTATTTTAACATAGGCTAAATCTAATACATCTACTCTCCTAACAAGATCATCAGAAGACCACCATTTTACATGTTGTTTATAAATGAGTAGATAATAATGATGGTTGGCAAGATAGTGTTGATGTTGCAAGAAGAGGAATGAACAATTAATCAGTATCTTTGATATCCTTAAAGATTTGAGCCATCATTTCAACAAGATGATAGTTTTGTGATGGACAAATGTCATCAAAGACTTTTTTTGTTGCAAATAGAAATTGTGTAATTAGACGTTTGTCGCTAACTATCATCCCAAAATAGTCGTTCACAAATGTAATCTATGATGAGAAATATTTGTCATAAATTTGCATTAGCTAAGGCTTCGTTTAAGACTGCTTTTGACCACTATTTTTTTCATTATTTTTTTTAAAAAAATTATACTAAAAATTATTTTAAAAAGCTATACGAAAACTGTCTCAAACCAAGCATAAATAATCTTTTTTCTGGCATATATATGAAATATTTTTCTATCTATGTATATGAGAAATTTTGACAAAAGTATTGTTGAGAATAGCAACTTTAATAAAAAATGAATGTCCGTGCGGACGTCCGAAGACGAATGAGAGTGCGTCACATTACATTTTTATTGTGTATCGGTGCTGTGTAGTACTATATATCAGGTGACATGACGCGTTCTCATTCGTCTCCAAACGATCGAGTGTCCCTGAAATAATTTTTCAAATTCAGGGTTGTGATATTTTAAGTGGACTACTTTCGTCATTTATTACATAAAATATTGGTTTTTGCACAAAATATCATCTGCAACTCTGTAGATAAATTTATATTTTTATTAGCGCCACCTTATGTCGGCAAACAAAAGTCGACAAAAGACTAAAAGATGTGTTTTTCTATTATATAGAATTATACGATAAATTAAAAAAAATAAAATTTCATCGATTTTGACTAAGAAAAGCAGCGTCAATTCCCAATAGCACAACTTTTTTTCATATTTCTTTTTTTTAATTTTCATATCCAAAGATAAAAATCTAATAAATACACAATAAAATAACAAAATTCAGAGGATTTGCATAAATATCACTAAAATTTTATATTATATATATCTAATATTTGAATTTTTATATTTATTCATATATCATTTTCTTAACTAAATCATATACATAAGAAAATATATATTTTTAAATAAATATTTTTAACATGATTTAAAAATTCTAAATGTTATAAAAATAAATATATAAATGTACCAATTAGATATATAAATACATAAAATTTTGTGGTATATATGTAAATCCTCTTTTTTACCCATTTAACCTTCTAACTACTGTGGTCAACACGACTCACTAGCCGCGTTTGACAACTTCCCACTTGCCGCCGGCATCTGCTCTCGCCGGAGCAGCCAGCGCTCGACTTCAGCGGTGAAATCCACGCTACCGCCTTCCGCAGCCGTTCCACCGCCGGTGCGAGCATAAAAACGGCTTCGGCGGCGACCCGCGCCTACTGGAACGTTCCGGAGTGCGCCACCAGCTGTCCAATAGCGGTGGCAAGCCTTGCAAAAGTGTCGGGGCTGGTTCACGTTGTAGTTGTTGAAGTAGCAGAACTTGGTCTCCTGGCTCCGACACCGCGGGCAAGGCAGCTCCGCGGCCGCTGCCGGAGAAGGTGGTGGTGACGGCTGCGAGTTTTTCTTGAGGCGGTTTTCATCTGCAACGATCACTGTGCCGAAGAGTTTGAAGGCTGGAGATTCTTCGCGGATGTCGGCCATGGTCGCGGGTGAGTAAGAGAGGGAGAGGGAGAGGGAGAGAGAAAATGGTGTAGAGTGGGGAAATGGGCGTGAGGGGACTATATAAGAGCCTTATGGTGGGTCCCACGGGGAAGCTGCAGGAGGGAGGCTGCCGGCTGCAGCCAAAGCAATAGTGAGCTATATATGTTTATATTTCTATCAATATATTTAATTATAATAATTTGAACCAAATTCATCAAATTAGAGTGAGTTTCTTAATTAATTAATTTATTTCAAGGAATTTATCTTATCAGTGCATCAAAAGTCCTTTATTATAAAATTAGCACTTAAATAATGTTTGAATATTCTCAAATTAGAATGCTAATTATAATTATATAATTACATAATTACGTAATGTTAAACACATTTAAGTAAGATGAACGAGAGCCACTAAATTTTAAAAACAACTTCTTTGAGGCTGTCATTGTACAAAGAAATGTGGACGAAAATTATAAAGATCTTTTAAATAAAGTGAAATGGAACTATGAAATATGAATGCCCTTTTTAGTGTAACACATAGTTTTTTATGAGATAAAAAAAGTTTTTTATGAGATGAGTGATCTTTATTGAAAGTATTTATAGGATATATTTAAGGCTATTGATGATAATTATGTTTGTTTAAATAGGAGAGATTGTAGATTCTCCTAAGCAAAGTGAAGTGAAAATTTGAAATTGTGAAGTGATATTTGAATGGTTAAGAGTTTGTGCTATAATCAAGATTAGATATAGGTCATGCTCTAAATACTTCCGTCTAGGGTTATTAACGTGCTGATTCAGCTTAATGGATTGCTTAATGGTTCAAAATTAAATAATGGCTTGCTTTAGTAAAAAATTCGCTATGATATTTTGACCACCAATTTCTGACTATGCCCCTCCGACCATTGTTAACCACTATTTTCTAACTATGCTCCTTCAACCATCATCACTTAATTATAGTTCTTCAACCCGACAAAGGTAATCCGACTACTATCGCCTGACCATACTATAATACTCTGACCATCATAGCCATACTATGATTATTCAACAATTATTATTCTAATATGGTCCTCCTGCCATTATCCCTCAACCGCATTCCCTCAATCATCTACAATTATCTGACCACAATCGTTCAACGATAATACTTTGATCATCATTGCCTGACTAAGATCCTTCAACCACTGTCGCTCGACTACAATCCTTTGAGAACTATTCCTCGGTTGCAGTGCTTTGATTATTGTCACTCAAGCAAAGTCCCATGAGTATTGTCATCCAGATACACTTGCCCTCATTGACTTCGCCACTTGTTGTTGCCAATAATTTTAGCACACGCCATCACCCATAGGACCAATGTGTGCCATAGGTATCAACTCTGACATTTGACATCAATACTAAAGTTTATTCTTGACTTCTTAACCTTTGGACTCTCCTCCTCAAAGAAATACAATAAAACTAACAACAAATGATCTCTAAAGATAACTCACATACTACAGGGCTCCTCCAATCTCCACAACAAAATACGCACTATATAACATGCCTATAAACACATTTTTCAATCGCTAGAAATAACACCATTTATAACATACCACATATAGTAGTAGAGTCATTTCAATTGAGCCAAATCCCTAACTTTTTTCCTTTTATTAGATTTTCTGCATAAAAAATTTATTGTCTCTCATATAACCCTTCATTTATCTGTGTGACGGATGGATCTTCGTCCAAAACTAAGATGTTAATATCTCTCTTCATCTCCAGAAATATTCTAGAATGTAATAGATGTAGATTTATGTGACATAATATAAAGATGGTGAGCTAATATTATAGTCATTTGTGATATGTATAATATAAAGATAATTTTGAATATAAATATATATAATCTTTTTATTGTTAATTGTGTATTCTTTAAATTTGATTTTATCAAAGTTTCCCCTAATTCCGTTGACTTAAATTTTGCTATGCTTGAATTGGAGAAAAATAGAAAGAAAAGAAAAGAAATGAAATGATAATGATTTCTCCATCATATAAGAGTGACTAGATGAAGCACTCATTAATTTTAGCACATGCAATAAGTATGAAATGACATGCATCAAGAAAAGAAAAAAAAAATCCTAGTAGAAGAATCTTTATTAAAAAAAAAATCCCTTAACCCCACTCACAAACCAACACTTTTCCACAAAGAAAAAAAAAAAAATTCAAAGTGGCATAACCCTTTTCACTTTACAGGAAAGTGCACGACTGTTTATTTTGCTTTAAAAAAAAATTTAGGGGAATATAAGTATATTTAAAATGTTTGAAATTATTTGCATTCTTTTTTCAATAAACCAAATAACCCTCCAAGGGCAAAGGAGATTTTACCATTATAATTTTATTTATTGTTCATTATTAGTTTTTCTATGGGAAATATATTGGGTGAGTATATGTTAAGTGAAATTTGGATGAATATATATTCATTCTCATTCAGAATACATATTATTTAATAAATAAAAATGAAAAAAATAAATAAAATCTCAATAATTTATTTATTGGTTATGAATTTATTAATTTGAGTCTTTTTTTTTTTTTGGAGTCAAGTTGTCTACATTGAAATATAACTTGGATGTTTCTACCAAAGAGAAAATCCATATCCTTAAAGATTATTCTTCACATGATTGATTATATTTTAATGTTTCTACCAAAGAGAAAATTCCTTATAATAATAACTGGCAAATACCTAAGTGGAAGCTGAATGTGCCCAAGCACATAAAGGGCATATTATCAAAGGACAAAATCTTTCATAATTTATGAAAGATATGCATGAGCTACATTCACTTAGAAAGCAAGCTATTAAATAAAAAAGATCAAAGTGTTATTCTTGTTTAAAAAGACCGCTGTGTCAAAATAACCAAACCCACCAGCCTTAGCTTGGTTGGTGGGTGAGCATAGTCGGGAATCCCCCAACTTATGTTCGAATCTCCTCTCAAGCGGCTCGCCTGCTTTGAGGGGAGTAGCAAAGTGTGGACCCGATGCCTATGGGTTGGCTCCGCTAGGTTCTGCCGAGGGATTAGTTATTCCGCAAAGTACCTCCTAAGAGGATAGAGTGGGTAGATACCCCGTTCAGAAAAAAAAAAAAAATTAAGGCTTGCTTAGTTAGGCAGAAGATTAATTGCAAAAAAGTTGCATCACTTGCATGTGAATTGTTTTTCTTTGCTTGATTTAAAAAAGATTAATTAAACATTTCACTTCTTAACTTAATTTCTTGTTGTTGAGTTTTCTGAAATATATTGCAATATACTTACAATCCAATATATCTGACAGCATTTATAGTGAACAAATCAGTTCTTAAGCTTCATTTGGAATAGTTTTTTACTACTATTTTTCATAACTCTCATAAAAGTTTTGTGCTAACAAACTATTATAGCAAATAATTAAAAAACCATCCCAAACAAAACCTAAACAATTTTCTTACTACTTTCTTAAGAATCTTTTTGGCATGAAATTTTTTAAATTAAGAAATTTTGAACTAGAAACAACTTCAAAAAGCAATAAAAAAATTAACCCAAATGAAGCCTTAGGTTTTATTTAGGATAGCCCTTAGTAAGTTCATAATAATAATAATAATAATAAAGGTTTATTTGGGACAGTTTTTTTACCGCTTTCTAAATCAACTTTTTAGTATAAAAATTTCTTGAACAAAAAACTTTTCTACTAGAAAGCTACTTTAGAAAGCGGTAAGAATGTAATCCCAAATGTAGCCTTAGTTTTCGTTTGGGACGGCTTTCTTATTGCTTCTTAAAACAGCTTTTTAGTACAAAATTAAAATATTTATACAAAGAAGCTGCTTTAAGAAGCAATAAGAAAGCCGTCCCAAACGAAACCCTAGTCTACAACAAAACTGAGTTGCTTGATCTGAAATTATTATATAGCTTTAAAATCATTTATTTTTCAATGAAATTTTTATAACACAAAATAATATATAAATCATACTTTTTTGAGATCAAGATGTCTCCTGCAACGTAATATCCTATGCAAGTAACTAAACACACTGCGCAGATAATACTATCTTCATAATGCTACAATTTTGTTAACATCACCATCTACACAACATTGAACCAAACAATTTTAACAGACAATATGTTATACTAAACTCAGCTTAATATTCACAAAATAAGATGGCTTCACATGGGGAATTTATGGCATATCACCCAAGCTTTATTTTACTATTACAGATAGATGCAACGGTACAAGAGACGATGAATCTCCTCATCTCAGCAAATACAGGAAGCTGGAGAAGCATATCCATGGTTTTGACTCAAATTGATATACCCCTCATAGGTACTAGGTACAAAGATAACATAGATTTGGCAAACATATAAGTAACCCATATGTATTATAATATACATATTTCTGAAATAAAACTTAGGACTTGATGATGAAATTTAACCAGTGTTCTGCATACCAGCAGCAATGCCCTTCATGGTCAAAATCAGGGTGTCTTCCAGCCCAGGAGCATATTCACTTGTGGGATTAAGCTTTACCAGTTCAGCAGCAGGTTTGTTAGAATTCATTATCTCGTTCGATTTGTTAGGTTTTACAGTTAGATGATAACTTGGATCTCTAATCCGCTTCAGTGTGTAAGCTTGCCAAACATTCAGAGTTGTTATGTAAGGATAACGGAGTCTGAGTCTCTGTTTCAAGTAGGGATCACCTTCCAAAAGATCTTTGTGACCAGCCACCTATAGAAGATCAAAGATTTCTTAGTTTATTATTTTTTTAACATAATCAAAATGATTTTTGTATATGTAAGAAAGCAAGCAAAACGTATACAATTCTCTGGCAAATATATTCAGAAGGTATTTCCCCTTTTTGATAGAATCAACTAAATATTTGAGGTTGGGTTTATGAATCATTCTCCATTCCTTATTGAATGCTTCAAATTTTATTTTGATAACTTTTTTGCACGAGTTCTATCCATGCTATTTTGATTCTAAATGTTGTTCCTAATCTTTCACAGTAATTTAATTTTTCTATCTTATTTACATCTTCTATCATTCGTCCTACATGTTCAATTTATCTTTGATATCAATTTATGGTCAGCTAGCAGCACCACCGATATTATCTTCAAAGCAACATAACCAAATCTGGGCACAGTACTGCTAGCAATATAATCATTAAAATGATGAAGATGGTAAATGAAAGATCTTAGTAGCCTTAAGAAAGGCATCCCATTATATAAAGGCAGAAGAAGTTTATTGCAAGCACCAGCATACAGATCTTAATTAGTTCAAATGAAATAGAATAGGGAAGCTCACCTGCAGAAGAAGGCGCTTTGTTTCTTCATAGTTGGCTCTCAGCTGCTCTCCAAATGGAAGTAGATCAGTGGAAACCAACAATTTATCATACAAAGCAGCGATGCCTGGGCTGCCTTTAGTGAAAACCATCTCAATCAAATCGATTGTAACCCTGAAAAATGGCCACTCATTGTACATCTCTCGTAGAATATTAAGATTTTTTTTGTCCTTTTCGATGACATGTTTAAATGCCGCACCAAATCCAAGCCATACAGGAAGATGAAATCTTGTTTGAGTCCATGCAAAGATCCATGGGATTGCACGCAGTGACTCTATTCCTCCACTAGGTTTCCGCTTTGATGGCCGGCTGCCAATATTCATTCTACCATACTCGAGTTCTGGTGTTGCCTGCCAAACAAACAGGAGAAATTTCCATCATGACCTGATCATTAACATACAGGTGTTGTTTGAATTGATGGGAAACGAACGAAATGAAATGAAATACAAACAGTTTGTGGGGTTGATTATGAATCAAATGTCATTGATTTGAAAATTGAAATCTTTTTTCATTTCCTTTCACCACAATTACGAGCATCCATGCAAGACCATCATAAAATAGAATTACTTACCAGGCGGAAATATTCAACAAAACGTGATTCTTGAAAGACGATAGATCTATATTCATTTGTGGCCACAACAGCCATTTCATCCATCAATGCACGCCATTCTGGCTTGGGAGATATTGGGAGCTGCATTCCATGTTCAAGAGTAGCAGCAGTATAACGTTGCAGCGTTCTGAAGCACAAATGCTCTTCTCCGAACGATTGCTCAATAACCTCACCTTGCACTGTAACACGAAGTGATCCATGAATTGTGTCTGGTGGCTGAGACAATATAGCAAGGTGAGTAGGACCGCCTCCTCTCCCAACTGTTCCACCTCGCCCATGGAACATTGTTAACTTCACGCCATATTCCTTGGCTACTTTTACGAGCTCCTCTTGAGTTTTATATAGCTGCCAAGCTGCGGACAGACGTCCAGCATCCTTGCCAGAATCTGAATATCCAATCATAACTTCCTGCTTTCCATTGATGCGATTCTTATACCAATCTATAGAAAAAAGCCGAGCTACAGCTGCAGGAGCTGCCTCAAGATCTGCAAGTTTCTCAAATAGTGGCACTACTCTGAGCGGTGTCCTCACATGGCACGCTCTTTGCAAAAGCTCCACAGCCAGAACATCAGATGGAGCAGTTGCCATTGATATGATATAAGCTCCAAAGTTATCTGAAGGAAGTTCAGCAAGCACCTGGAATGTCTCTAAAACATCAGCAATTTCTTCAGTTTTGGGCAGATCAGAACCAAATAAAGGGCGTTTTCCGCTAAGCTCAGACAATAGCCACTCCTGACGTTTTTTCTCAGGCCATTCACGATAAGATCCAATTTCAAGATGCCTAGTAATGGCATCAATAACATCAGTGTGCCTCTCAGATTCTTGTCGGATGTCAAGTCTCACAAGAGAAAGGCCAAAGGTAGATACTTGGCGGAGAAAGTCTAGAAGGCTTCCATCAGCAATCGGCCTATCGCCACAGGCACAAAGTGATCTGTAACATAGCTCCAATGGCTCCAAAAACTGTGACAAAAGACCAGATTATTATAATATATCACTACATTTTATTCAAATTCTACTTGGCGGATATATAATTCTAGGTTCAAAAAATTCAAGAAAGCCTCACGGTTGAAAAATGCAGTGTTATGCCCTAAGTATATGATGATGCGCGTATAAACACGGGACATATACAACATACATAGAGGTGCTCACAATAGTACTTCGTTTAATATTGTTGGGCAGCTCTTTCATTGTGATATATTAATTAAAATCTGTGCTTCGCTTATAAAATGGGCGAACTCTTTCAAACGTACATTGTCCATGATTAAGATTTAATGTACGTGCAAGTGCAATGTAGGGCCTTCCATTCCACAATTCCCACAAAAAATAAAATTGTGATGTACTAAAATTCTGAAAATCAAGCATAGAAAAAGCATCATCCAATAAAACCAAAATCTTGATAAAATAGGATACAATATTATATTATCTAAAATCGATAATTAAATAAAAAAAAATATCGCATGCATTGAAATATCCCAACACTAAAGAATAAAAAATTCTGATCAGTACAGCAAGCATAAACTAGAGGGAAACTTTAATTAAGGATTGCAATAGAAAATGAGAGAAAAACAAAGATATAAGAGGGGTTAGGAGACAAATCATTTTAAATTTGCATTGTCCATGTTCTAATCGTCAAGCAAGGAAAAAAAACATTGTGATGACTAATCCGAAATGAGTCCAGGAAGTGTCTGACACTCATTATGGGATAAGCTGAAGAGAGCAGATGACACCTCACCAAGCCATGTTGATGTCCTCTTGCAAATTATACCTTAACATGGGCAAGACAACCGTCTGAAAATCTGCATTGTCCATATTCTAATAATAAAAAAATAATAATAATGAAGAACAAAACATTGTGATGACTAATCCGAAATGAGTCCAGTAAGTGTCTGATACACATTAAGGAACAAGGTGAAGGGCGCAAATGACACCTTGCCTAGGCATGTCGATGCCCTCTTGCAAATTATACTTCAACATAGGAAAGACAACCTTCTGAAAGTGAAAATGGTGCATAGATTGCAACCAAGGAGTATTTGATGCAGGATGCCTGAAGGTCCAGAGCTTCTAATGTAAATCTACTATGAGATAATGAAATCATTCAAACATACATTGCAAGTCATAAATTCTTAATTTTAACATTAATCATTACTTGTGACGAAAATCAAAAAGACAAAAAATTCAATCTACATGGCATTTAAGTGGTTCTCTACAAGAAGCAACATGCAGATACCAAAGTTCAGATTATCATTTTTGCACCTAATAGCATCCATAAATAATTTCATTAATGAAAAATGAGGTTGAACCTGCTCAACATTGGTAAAAGTTGCTTCCTCGGGAATATCAGAAATTCCATTTGACAGTACTTGGCGTGTTCTCTCTCGCGTATGGTAGAGCTTATCTCTCACATCACCAAGTATAACACGATATGGCTCATTTGGAGGAACCTTCTTCCAGAACTCTAAATAAAAGGGAAGGAGTACATATCAGTGGATATATATCATACTTAAATACCTCAAACATTAAAACTAGTGAGCGTGATACTAAAATATACCCTAAACCATCTTCATTGGCCCATCAAATGTTTTTAATAAAGATTTGTTTTATATTAAATTTCAATTGTACTTCAATGCAACATTTCTAGGTTTATAATCAGCAGATATTTCCAATTTCAGTTACATCCTCCTTGTGCGGAAACATTATAATGGGATAAAAATAAGCAAGCATCACTTGTGCAAAAGGAAACATAAAAGAGATAGAGATAAGACACCTGATTATTAGGTAGAGCCCTTAAAGCCATTTAAAACTTAGGCAACGAGAGTAGGGAGATATGAATATGCGGGAGTAAATGACTAAATTAGCCCTTGAACCATTAGGTACGTCCACTTTAATTCCATACTTTTTTTAAGTATTTAACTTAATCCCTCGGCTCACCAAATATGAACCAATTTGATTCTCCCATCGTGGGAAACTTTCCATCAGAAAATTTTCACTTTTTATGATAAAACTATGCTAAATTCAATAAAATCATATACAAATAGTGTCTGTATAATAAATCAAAATAAAATTAGATGGCCTACTATTGGAATAAAAATCTTGTAATTAATAGGTAATCACTATTAGAAAAAATCATCATTATAACTAAAAATTACTAGTATTTTGTAATGTTTTAAGAATCGGATCGAACTAACTTATTCAATTGAGAACTCGTGTGGTTCGATTTGAAAACCAAAATTGCATTGAATCAGATTCAACCAATTTGAATAGCTAGCTCAACCGTTAAATTGTCGAATTGGATCCAATTTTATAAAACTAGCCAATTCAAACTATAGGCATTTAAGAACCATTGATTTAAGATCCAATAGTTGAATTTTTACCCTAAAAATTTTAAACTATAAAATTAATTAATTCATAATTTAATAAATTAAAAAAGATCAAAACCTAATCTTCATTTTGTTACGCCGGTTCCCAATGAACCGGCCCAAGCTCCACCGGCCCAAAGGGGGCCGGTCCGGTTTACCTACAGGAGGCGGACTGGTTCCGCCTCCTCTCCTTGTTCCGCCCAAACAAGTGGGGTCCCACCCACTTAAGTAAATTCAAAATTCAAAGGAGGGGGCGGCTAGGGCTTTGGGAGGGAAATTAATTAGGAAAGCTTTTGTATTAGAAGGGGGGAGAGGATTAGGAGGAGGTTATGTTTTGTTTTGTGGAGAATTAGGGTTCTTTGGAGGCTTGGGCTCTAGACAACTTTGTCTAGAGATTTTGGAGAGTTAATCTTCCTCTCGAATTGAAGATTATTGTATCGTTTGTTGTTTTTATCCATCGTCTAGTGGAATACCACGTTTGCTTGATTTTCCTACAAGTTTTCTCTCATATTTCTACTGTTTTTCCTACTGTTTTGGCTGTTTTCCTGCTGTAGACAGCCCTAGTGTTGCTGTTGGAACTCCGATTTGGACTAGGTTTGCTTGCGAACTCAAGTATTCCCTTCGGGTTACTTGCGAACTCAAGTATTTCCTATCAAATTGGTATCATAGCATCGTTTTTGGGACCATCGGCGGCTGAAATCCAGAAATTTCAGCAAACCTTTGGGCATCCGGAAGAGAACTCCTTGTGATTTGTGAAGGAAAAATGGCCGGGAAGAAAGTGGAAGTCTTGGAAGGCAAAATCGGACAACTGAAATCAGATTTGGAAGGAAAATTTTTTGACTTTCAAAATCAAATCACATCCAACAATGAAAGGTTGGAAGGAAAGTTCACCGTGGTTGAGGAGATGTTGAAGAAACTAATGGAGATGAAGACAAACCCGGCAACATCAGAAGTAAGAGAGACCATCGACGGCCATGGCATAGGAGGAAATCCGAACCCATCTAGGGGAAGGAAAAATCCGGAGGTGGAGATCCTTGAGGGGGAAGACGACATGCCGCCTCTAGAACCGCTCTCTAGGGAGGAGATGAGCCAGGGGTACGAACGAAGGGGTGCTGATTTTGTGGGGAGAAGGGAAGAAATACATCGCAGGGGTGCTGATTTTGAAGGGAGAAGAGGGGAATACGAGGAAGGGTTTGGGTACAATCGTCGGAGGGACGATCGGGACACTTGGGGAGCTCCCCCTATTCGAGGAGCGGGAGGATACGGAGGATACCGGGGATACGGAGGAGATCCGAAGGTGAGGAAACTGAAGATGCCCATCTTTGAGGGCGAGGATGGCCATGGCTGGATCTACAAGGTGGAGCGATATTTTGCCGTCAACGGATTGACGGAGGAGGAGAAACTGACAGCAGCGGGACTGTGCTTGGAAGGGAAGGCATTGGCGTGGTACCAGTGGCGGGACATGAGGCGACCCATTCAGAGCTGGAGGGAGTTCAAAGACTGTTTGTTAGAGCGATTCCGAACCAGTCGGGGAGGAGACTTCTACGAGCAGTTCTTTGCTTTGACGCAGGAGGGGACAGTGGCAGAGTTCCGTGACCGATTTGAGTACCTAGCTAGCAGACTGGATCGCCTTTCCGAGACTGTGCTCGAGGGGAATTTCATGAAGGGGCTCAAGCCCGAGATCAGAGCAGCTGTTAGAGTGATGAGACCACACGACTTGGGGGAGGCCATGGAGTTGGCGCAGCTGGTCGAGGACCAAAAGCATCTGGAGAGGGGGGCTCGAGGCAGCAGCTCCGGGGGGTCCTACAGGATGACGACTACCTTTCTAGCTCCCAAAGGAGCCGCACCGGGGGGTTCACGAGATGTACCGAGGGAGAAGTCTGGAGGAGGAGGGCCTGGGGGAAATTTTAAGAAACTGACTGAAAAAGAGGTACAGGAGAAGAGGGCCAAGGGGTTGTGTTTTCGATGTGATGAGAAGTACATGCCAGGGCATAGGTGTAAGGACCGAACTCTTCAGGTTCTCACCGTCTGTGATGACGAGGAAACTGAAGAGGGAGGAGAGAGCGGGATAGTGGATGAGGATGAAGAGAAGCTGCATTTGGACCTGGCTGAGGTTTCCCTGAACTCAGTGGTCGGATTCACTACGAATCATACCATGAAGGTGAAAGGGGAGATAGAGGACAGAGCAGTAGTGGTGTTGATTGATAGTGGGGCCACCCACAATTTTATTTCCACTCAGGTCGTTGACAAATTGGGCGTGAGATTGGTGGATACCGGTAGTTACGGGGTGATGATGGGTACGGGGAAGGTGGAGAAAGGCCAGGGGATTTGCAGAGGAGTGCTACTGACCATTCAGGGGATCCAGGTGAGGGAAGATTTTCTTCCACTGGAACTTGGGAGTACAGATATCATACTTGGGATGAAGTGGTTACAGACTTTGGGAGACACCAAAGTGAATTGGGGGGCACTCACGATGGAGTTGACGGTTGATGGGAAAAAGGTGGTGATTAAGGGAGATGCGGGGCTATCCAAATCCATGGTTTCTCTTAAAACTATGGTGAGGGACATACAGTCGGCAGGTGGAGGATACTTGGTGGAGCTACACAGTTTGGAGGGAGCTAGATTGGAAGAAGGAGGGGACATACCTCTCTCCGTACAGCCTTTGATTCAGCAGTTCCATGAGGTATTTCAGTCGCCTCAGGGATTGCCACCGCAGAGGGAGCAGGAGCACGCCATCATTCTGAGGGAGGGAGTTTCACCCATCAGCGTACGACCTTATCGCTACCCCCAGTTTCAGAAAGATGAGATCGAAAAGCTGATCAGAGAGATGTTGGAGGCCAGCATCATCAGACCGAGCGTCAGTCCTTTCTCTAGTCCGGTACTATTGGTGAAGAAAAAAGATGGCAGTTGGCGTTTCTGTGTGGACTATAGAGCACTCAACAAGGAAACTGTACCGGATAAGTTTCCTATTCCTGTGATTGATGAGCTGTTGGATGAATTGAGTGGGACAGTGATCTTCAGCAAGATAGACTTAAAATCAGGATACCATCAGATCCGGATGAAGAAGGAGGATGTGCCTAAAACTGCCTTTCGAACTCATGAGGGACACTATGAGTTCCTGGTGATGCCCTTTGGCCTCACCAATGCTCCAGCCACCTTTCAGGCACTGATGAATAAGGTTTTCAAACCTTATCTACGACGATTTGTACTGGTATTCTTCGACGACATTCTTGTCTACAGCAGGACAGAGGAAGAACATTGGGAGCAACTAAAAAAGGTATTAGAAGTGCTGCAGGCGCACCAGTTGAGGGCCAACTTGAAGAAGTGCTGCTTTGCACAGGCCAGTGTAGAGTATTTGGGCCACGTGGTATCGAAGGAAGGAGTCGCAGCAGATCAGTCTAAAATTGAGGCCATGTTAAAGTGGCCAGTGCCAAGAAATCTAAAGGAGTTGAGGGGATTTCTAGGACTGACAGGTTACTACAGGAGGTTTGTCAAGGGATACAGCACCATAGCATGGCCACTCACGGAGCAGCTAAAGAAGGATGGATTCTTATGGGGGGAGGCAGCCACCGCAGCATTTGAGAGTTTGAAGAAAGCTATGACTACGGTGCCGGTTCTAGCCTTGCCAGATTTCACCCAGACTTTCATAGTGGAGACGGATGCGTCCGGATACGGATTGGGGGCCGTACTTATGCAGAGTCGTAGGCCCATTGCCTATTTCAGCCAGGTGTTGACTGCTCGAGCCAGGTTGAAGTCAGTCTATGAGAGAGAATTAATGGCCATCGTTCTGGCCATCCAGAAGTGGCAACCTTACCTACTCGGGAGACATTTCATCGTCAGGACAGATCAGCGGAGTTTGAAATACCTACTGGAGCAGCGAATGGTTACGGAGGAGCATCAGAGGTGGCTGTCCAAGTTGCTAGGGTATGATTTTGAGATTCAGTATAGACCAGGGGTGGAGAATAAGGCAGCTGATGCCTTGTCCAGGTGTATGGGGGAGCTGCAGACAGTGACGCTATCTGTCCCTTTGATGCTTGATTGGGAGGCCATCAGAGAAGAAAGTGCTAGGGATGAGGCACTGGGGAAGATCAGGACAGGATTGCTGAAGGAAGAGGGTAGCCACCCAGGGTACTCATTGGAGGGAAACAAACTGCTGTATCAGGGGAGGTTTGTGATGCCCCGGACCTCGATCCACATCCCGAATTTGCTCCAGGAGTTTCATGGAAGCTCGGTGGGGGGCCATTCAGGCGTGCAGAAGACATACAGAAGGCTAGCTGCGGAGCTGTATTGGAAGGGGATGCGTAAAGATGTAGAAGAGATGGTAGCCAGATGTGATATCTGTCAAAGAAACAAATACATGGCTATGTCGCCGGGAGGACTACTACAGCCGTTGGCTCTACCGGGACGGGTATGGGAGGAGATATCCATGGACTTCATAGATGGGCTGCCCCGTTCAGAAGGGTTCACGGTGATTTTAGTGGTGGTGGACAGATTGAGCAAGTATGCTCATTTCATCCCCCTCCGACACCCTTACACAGCGGTGACAGTGGCTTCAGTTTTCATCAGAGAAGTGGTCAGGCTGCATGGAGTGCCAGAAGCGATAGTATCAGATAGAGACAAGGTGTTCCTCAGCCATTTTTGGAGGGAGTTGTTCAGGTTACAAGGAACAGTTCTGAAGAGGAGCACAGCTTATCATCCACAGACAGATGGCCAAACGGAAGTAGTCAACAGGAGTCTGGAGACTTACCTGAGGTGCTTTGTGTCAGAGACACCTAAGCTATGGGCCAAGTGGTTATCATGGGCAGAGTATTGGTACAACACATCATTTCATTCTGCTTCACAGATGACCCCATTCAAGGTATTGTATGGACGGGATCCCCCTCACCTGGTGCACTTTGGGAGTGGCAGTACCCCAGTTTCTTCAGTTGAGGAGTATTTAGAGGAGAGAGATAGGGTGCTAGAAGAGTTGAAGAGGCATCTACTGAGAGCTCAGCAAATTATGAAGAAACAGGCTGATGGGCATAGGAAGGACATCCAGTTTAAAGTGGGGGAGAGGGTGTTCTTGAAGCTCCGACCCTATCGACAGAAGACAGTCGCTAACAGGAGGAATGAGAAGCTGGCCCCAAGGTACTTTGGACCTTACGAAGTGCTGGAGAAGATCGGAGCAGTAGCATATCGGTTGAAACTACCACCCACAGCGACTATACATCCAGTTTTTCATGTATCACAGTTGAGAAAGGCCATTGGGGAGTACTGGGCCAACCCTGAGTTACCGCCGACACTTACTGAGGATTTGGAGGTGGTTCTGGAACCCTTAGAACTGATGGGGGTTCGCCATAGAGAGGAGGGGACGAAGGAAGTGTTGATCAAGTGGAAAAATCTTCCGGACTATGAGGCCACGTGGGAGCCATACGAGAGGGTGAAACATCAGTTTCCAGACTTCCACCTTGAGGACAAGGTGATTCTTTGGGAGGGCGGTATTGTTACGCCGGTTCCCAATGAACCGGCCCAAGCTCCACCGGCCCAAAGGGGGCCGGTCCGGTTTACCTACAGGAGGCGGACTGGTTCCGCCTCCTCTCCTTGTTCCGCCCAAACAAGTGGGGTCCCACCCACTTAAGTAAATTCAAAATTCAAAGGAGGGGGCGGCTAGGGCTTTGGGAGGGAAATTAATTAGGAAAGCTTTTGTATTAGAAGGGGGGAGAGGATTAGGAGGAGGTTATGTTTTGTTTTGTGGAGAATTAGGGTTCTTTGGAGGCTTGGGCTCTAGACAACTTTGTCTAGAGATTTTGGAGAGTTAATCTTCCTCTCGAATTGAAGATTATTGTATCGTTTGTTGTTTTTATCCATCGTCTAGTGGAATACCACGTTTGCTTGATTTTCCTACAAGTTTTCTCTCATATTTCTACTGTTTTTCCTACTGTTTTGGCTGTTTTCCTGCTGTAGACAGCCCTAGTGTTGCTGTTGGAACTCCGATTTGGACTAGGTTTGCTTGCGAACTCAAGTATTCCCTTCGGGTTACTTGCGAACTCAAGTATTTCCTATCACATTTCTTCTCTTCCCCAACCCAATCGAGACTTACCTGCTCTGTGGCATCGTGCGAGAACAGTGACTTCTCACGAATCTACAAAATGAACCCTGCCCCTAGGCAGCCAATCACTAGGCACCCTTCTCCCTCTCTGTTCATCAAACATCAAAACTAAATTCTCCTCCTTTGGCTTAATATGATGTAAGATTTTTTCCAAGAAAAAAATATATATACATATAAACTTTATTCCTCTCAGCATTTGATTTGTTGAGATTTCTAAAATGTTATTGTGATGTATAATATTATTTTTTATCAATATTATTATTTGTCGATGTTTTTACTAAAATTTTGAAAACCCTAACATTCATATTTTAATATTTGATGCTTTTATAATGATTTTGTGTTCTTTATTTGTTGAAGTTATTGAATGGGTGGGCTCAAATTATATTGTACAATTAGTAACTGATAATACTAAGAATTATAAAAAGGCAAGACAGTTATTATGTGAGAAATATGACAATATTTACTGATCACCTTGGCTACACACAGCTTGAATCTTATTTAAAAAAAAAACCTTGTAATATGCCACATATCGTGGAGTTTGCAAGAAAAAACTTTAAAAGTGATAATTTAATTTCAAGGTTTAAAATTGCACAATTGGGTATTGAGAAGTTTTATGTCCGTGAGGTGAAGAGTAAGCCTCAAGGTGTTTTGAGGCGTAGCCTCAAAATAAAAAAATTGCGTAAAATATAAATGAAGGTTAAAAGTGATTTTTTGTATAATAATCAAATAAATATATTAAAGGATGACATATTAACTTTCTATTAAATTATGAAATAACAATATGTCATAAATATGAAAAAAAATTATATAAGACGGAAAGTAGCAAGTGATAAATTACATGAAATTGAACTGAAATCCAAAGATAACAATAGCAAAACAATATAAAATAGGGGTGTCAAAATGGGTCAACGGGTAGGGTTCGGGCCCAACCCGAATTTGGTCAAACCGAACCTGGCCCGTTTAATAAATGTATCAAAAATGCGAACACAAACTCGGCTTGCTAGCAACCCAAATGACCTGAACCTAACTCGATAACCCGTTTTGATTTAAAAAATTTTATAATAACTTTTTAACAATAGATTTTAGATTAATTAATAAAAATAAGATAATCATATCAACAAATAAAAAATTTTAAGAAAAAATAATTTAAATGAGTCATTTCGGCTCAATATCGAGTTGGCGGGTCAACCCGAACTCGCCTTATTTAATAAACGGGTCAAAATTTCAGACCCGAACCTAACCTGTTATTAAACGAGTCAACTTGAACTTGAATTTTTCTGATCGGGTTGGCGAGTCAGATCACTTTTTAACACCCCTAACATAAAATATATTATGTAATAGGAGAAGGAGAAGGTGGTTGTGGTGGTGACTATTCCCAGGCGATCGCCAGTGGCTACAATGGAGAGCTGGTGGTAGGGAACTTACAACTTGATGTTGAAGATGGGAGCTACGACCAGGGTGCGATGGGTCTGTGTGAGTGCAGGTGTTTAGATTAGGTTAAAAACTAGCTATTTTTATATATTTATGCTTATGTGACAAGTAGGCCTCAAGGCGCGCCTCAGCCAGATTGAGGCGTACACCTCAAAGCACAAGCATGAGGCGTGCACCTCAATGCGTTTTGCAACAGAATTGTTCTGAGGCACCCCTCAAGGCACACCTCACATGGAGAAATTAAAAAAAAAAGGTTTAATTAATAATCATATCTTCATATTGTTATGTTTATGAAGAAGAGTAGGTTGGAATTAGATAGTGCATCCAAGAGTAATGTTTTACAATTGTAATTATTATTTTAAAAATGTTTATGAGCACAAATATGATTTACAAGTATATATCATTAGTAAGCAATACATTGATTCAAAACAGTTACAAATCATAAAGAAAAAGACCTTCTATTATTTAGATTCCAAGTTTTGAAATGATTGCTTAATGATATCAAAATTATCATGGCCTTCGATAAGATTGCTTCGAGCGGTGGACTCTAACGAGAAGTCATCATTTGTATATCTTTATGATAAGCATTTCTCCTAAATTGTGAAATAGAGCAAATCATGTTTGTTGTTGTTGAATCGATTAAGCAAATTGACAATGCAGTTCCGGATAAACTATCTATTCATATATCCATATGAAAAATAATTAAACTAATATCAATTTTATTTTTGATTCTTGATTTCTTGATATACTCATTAATTAATAGAACTTTAATGAGAAAACTAAATTGTGTCAGCATACTCGTAGATTTATTCATAATAGCTTTTTAGAAATACTCAAAACATAATTTATCTGGTTGAATTCATTGGTACATGATTCATTGAGACTTACTTTATACTATTTAGATTATTTTTTTCTTAAAAAAAGGTTATTCAATCATATGATGGAAACAATATATTTTGGTCAATTTTCAGTT
Organism: Dendrobium chrysotoxum; assembly: GCA_019925795.1. NCBI lineage: Eukaryota > Viridiplantae > Streptophyta > Magnoliopsida > Asparagales > Orchidaceae > Dendrobium > Dendrobium chrysotoxum. The sequence continues at coordinate 88,462,040 of CM034314.1, read as the reverse complement.
ATCAAAACAGAACTTTATGGAACCGATGAAGATAATTTTAAGTTATTTTTTAGTCATTTCCTCCCCCTGGAATTATATATATATTAGAAAATTTATAAATACTTTACCCTTACATGTATTATATCTTATTGCATTATCGATTAATCACATGCATGATATGCATGGAAAAATTCAGATATTACTTCTGTTAATTAAGATAATTATTAGTTTGCTAAAAATTTGACAAATTATGTAATATTTAAATAAGGTTATAAGATAATGATTTATCTAAATCCTAAAAGATTTTGTTAATGAGTCTTCAAAAAGCTAACCGCTAGAAAAATAGGATCATTAAAAATCATACGATAAATTTGGAAAAATACTTGTAAGTTAAAAATCCTAAAAAATGTTAATATAAGAGTACAACAACAACAACATCAAGCCTTTATCCCACTAGGTGGGGTTAGCTACATGAATCTTTTTTCTCCATTGTATCGTATTAAGAGTCAAATTCTCATTTAAATCAATGTGAGAGTAACTTTTAATAACGTGTCTGATTTGACTTTATATCACAAACCATTAACTGATACCTTGAATTCTTATCTTTTTCCAAATCCTTGGTCTTTCAATCCAATACATCACTTGGAAAATTCTCATGCATTCATACTAATATTGTTCTTGAAGCTATTATTGGTAATGAATGGAGACCACTACTAACAGATATATAAAGTAAAAATGTATATCTACAAGTTATCATTCATGGATATTTCTACAGGAAGATTTCAACAATCATGCCCAAAATGCCCAAATCTATTAGAAAACAATCAACTATATAATTAATTAGAGTCGAATTTCTCCAAAAAGAACAAAGACATAAATTTGAATTTATTTTGTCATACCTATTTGAGTTATTTTGTCTTTTAGGTTTTGAATATTTTTTAAGATTATTTTAGTCAATGAAATTAAATTTATTAGTGATTTATCAATAATCTATACTTTTATTAGCAGTTTATGATATAAATAAAATTATTATTGGGAATGTGGAGACTTCTCATTATCTATTATGATATTTTGATCCATAATCAAGTGTGAGATGAAGAATTTTGAGAGATGTTATATTCTTGTACAAGCTTTGGGGTTTGCATTTTGGTTAATTTTTTTTCTTTTTTCCTTTCATATTTTGTTATTGGTAGGAGGGTGATTGCGTTTGGTCAAATTTGATATAATCTAGATTCCAACGAGTGTGTCAATTCAAATCATTTGTGTGGCTTTCGTCAATACGAGTTTTTAATCATTACCTTCTAGTCGAAGAAGAATGTGTTTTCATTTGAATTAATCACCAGTGAGCTTTCAATTTTCATCCAAAGTAGTGAAGAATTGTTTGTGATTAATACTTTATGGCATACAGAGCTTGCATGTATGTTTTAAGATTTTTTTTTGTCATATTAGATTTGTATTAAAAATCCTAGATCCTAAGACATCCGACATCATGAAAATTTAAAAAAAAATCCAATAGAAAACTGAGGATTTGCACTACATGGAAGAGTTTGAAGAAAATGAGGCCATAATACCAGCAAAAAGAAAAATAAATACTCTTCATGTCACGGCTTAAAGTATCACACATACCTATATAGTGTTTTGCATCTTTCTTTGAGGAGCGGTGCAGCTCATCAGCTTGTAGTCGAAGTTCATCACTACATCGCCACATAGACAACTGCAATCAAAGTAAAATACAGGCATGATGCAAAGCAAGATGAAAAATATCTTTAAATAACCATGGCAGAAAAAAATCTAAAAAAAGATCAATTAGCAAACATATGCATTTGAAAGTTTTGATACCTCGAACATTAGATCCTCAATTTGGGAGAAGTATAAGTTTGCAGCCATCAATCTAGCTAACAAGCACACATCCCTTGTCACCTCTGGCGTCACTCTAGGATTACCTATATCAATCACAAAATAGAACAAATGCTGCCAAAAAATTAATGCAATAGATGTGAGAAACCATCAAATCAATTGCCATCCTACCATCACGATCACCACCCATCCAAGAAGAGAACTGAATGAGTGGTGCATTGTAAGGAACACGCTCATTTATCCCAATGTTTTTCAAAGCTGTATCAACCCGCCGCAGGAACTTAGGAACACCTTTCCATATCGTCTCATGGAAATAACTCATCCCTGCCCGCATCTCATCTTGTGGTGTGGGAGGAGTTCTTCGGATTTCATCTGTTCTAAATGCAGCTTGAATCTAAAAAAAATAAAAAAAAGTCAAAAAAATAATAGAACTGAAACAATGAAATAGGTAAGAAGTCTCTGATAATCAAGCATATATAGGAAAATAATCATCTTCTCTTATAAGGGGATCAGAATAAAAATGAGAGAGCATCCGACTCAAGCAGATAGAAAAACAGAAATCGTCATAAAAATAGTGACAATTTCCACAAAAAATGCGAAAGCAGAGTACAAGATCAGAACAAGTTATCAGAAGAGTTAATTTTAGTTTTAAATTCAATGTGCAAAATGAAATGGATTCCTCCAAAGGTAGAAAATAGACGACTGTATTTGGACTTGAACTCAAATATGACGCAGGAAATCATATACTAAATTAAAAAAAATGCATGAGCTTAATTAAAATTTAATTGCTAAGTGATAAATCTGGGTCATCCAAATAAACATCAACGAATAAATCAGGGGATTTGTGTTGAAGTTTCAAATGAACATTTATAAGCAATTAATGATTGGTGGTAAATAAAATTCCTACATTTTACGACAAGCAAGCAAATAATACAAGCGTGCAACATTGATTACAAGCGAATACATTGAACCCTGCAAGCAATGAAAAACAGAAATAACGTATAACTTGATTGCAAGTGAATATACAAAGCCCTTGGCAAAGCATTTCACCTACAAATGATAGGTGATTTATGACATTTACATCAATCATGCAAGATATAAGCTATCTTCAAGGGAATGTGGCGACATACTCGTAAGTAATGATATGAAAGCTTTAGCAGATGTCGCAGTTCATTTTTAATGATCATATTCGTCGGAATACAAATGCCAATAGATAACAATGGCAATTTGACAATGCCAACAACCTTACGAATGCACTCAAAGAGACATGCAGAGAATGCCATGACATCCCTACAGTCAATATTAGCTAGCTTGCAATCAACAATGGTTAGCTGATAGAATAGTCATTGATTTGTTAATGAATGACGAAATCATACAAGTTATGAATACCGTAGTCTACCTACACTCAATGACAATCAATTGATAAATAAACATGCTGGTCTATTTGCAAGCAATGACGATGGACATGCAATGATTGCGAATGCGTCCTACAATCAACATCAAAATACAAGCAACTATATTCAACCTTGCAAGCAATGAAATAGGAGGGAACGTGTAGTTTGATCGCAAACAAATGTACAAAATCCCTGAATAATACTACAAATTGTATGCAAATGACGACAGTAAATATGTAAGCTCCACAGAAGTCATATGGAAGCCCTTACGACCAATGTCAGCTATCTTACAGAAAGGACTTGCCTTGTGCTTAGACCTAAGGTTGTACAAAATCATGTTTTAGATTGTAACATAAAAAATTTAATTTCTTACAGTACAACAGAATGTATCATACATTCCAATTGTAGTGCAATTCCGACTATGATAGTGGAACATCCCATACTCTTATGGAAGCTACAGTGGCATGGATCACTACAAAATTCTAAACATAGAAACAACAAAAATAGAAAAAAACTTCATAAGACCTCAAAAGATAAGTAAGAAATAATGCAATTAGCTTGGATTTGTGCCGAATGTAAACTTCTAGCCCTGAATCAAAAGTTCAACCAAACTATGTATGGATTGCAATGAGCATTCAGATCAGATGATCCTACAACATCTCTTTCAATATATACAATATTATACATTCAACCTTCTCTGGAAACTGCTTCCTAAGTAGTGCCTCCCTAGTCGTCTATTATTTTTTTTCATATTTACTCAAATTTCTCTGGAACATAAATCAGGCAAGCATTCATAAATACTACTTGAACCAGATTCAATTTGTGTTAATTCTCTATGTTTTCATGAAAGGAATTCATCAAAGTAATTATGGGAATTATAAGAACATGATGCACTTGATTTTTCAGAAAACTAGAATGTTCGGGTAACAATGAAAGATATGTCTATATCTTGGAACCACCCATAATGTGAAGATACACCAAATTTGAATAATCTTTCTGAATCAAAACTTATTTAAAAAAAAAATCTTTATTAAAAGAGGCTAAGGCGCTAAGCAAACATATATCCACACTGAATGTACTAAAAAACTCAGAAAAGGTGATGTCAATGAGAATCCAGCACGCATTCAGAAAAAAAAATTTAACATTTACATATAAAAGCATTACCTCTCTATGGAGGGCCTCGTCAAGCTCCTGCTTATCATCAGGGGTAATATCTTTGGCATACAACTGAATTAAACAGTTCCTTATCCTGAGGGAAAATTTGGCTCAGAATTTAAAAAGTTACAAGAACATAATATTAAAAGGTTGACTCAACGCTATTATAGTCAATCTACCCGATTTTAAGAACTTCCTAAAACAAGCCATTCAAATCACGTCAAACTATTTGACCTTTAACAATACATGCATAAACTAGTGTCTAAACGGAGCAATTTTCTAGATCTGAAAGTAAAAGTAATGCCATCAGAAATTGATATAGAGTACCCATACAATGAGCATTTGTACATAAAGTAATAAAACTAAAATAAAACATCAAATTAATCATCGTGTAAATTTGCTTGTTGATCCATTTGAATGACAAGAGGCAGGCCTATGGCAGTGATTAACTTCCACCCATTATGCTATAGACCTTATGCATTGGAGTCACAAAATTGGTCTCTCTACTTAATTAGACAAGTTTATGAAAGCAACCTCTGCCAACCTAGCACTAGCAAAGGGCATTATGAATGAGATTACACCTTTTTTAACCATTTAATGACAGGCTGCTAAATGAATGGTGTAAACAAGGGTGACTTTGAGCCGAGTTAAAGCAAAAGGACTTGGCTTAAACTAAAAAATTTTGATTCACGCCGACTCAAAATTGACTTGAACTCAAATTATAGCTCAATTTCAGCTCACTAGACTCAAATAGGATGTGTGATCCCGAACAACACTTTGTGCAACCCCCTCATAGAAGATCTAAAGATTCAATGGATTGATTTCCATCCCATCCAAAATCAATTTTAGTTAACACAAACTTATTAACACAACTAAAAACAAATGTGTGGCAACTTGAAACGACTTACAAATTAAATAGCACATAACAAACATAATCATATTTTATTTTCCACAAAATATTATTTTTTAACAGAAATTAATACAAAAAAATCTAACAAAAAGAAAGAATTGTATTAATGTAAACAATATATATATATCGAAAACTGCAAAAATTTGAGTTGATTTGAATCACATTTCAACCTAACTATCCTTACTTTTTTTCAAGCAAGAATATGCCTCAGGACTCAACTCGAAATTTGTGCAGTTTTCAAAGAAACTTTGAGCATCAAATTTAGACTAATATTGCCACCTTTAGGCCGGAAAGTGCTAAATGGAATGCGCTAAATGTGAGGTTAGAAAAAAATAAATAAATAAATGAGAGGAATAAGACATAATTTGTTAACATAAGGTGCCATATATAGAAATTCTACAGTAAAATTCATATAAGTGTTGATGCGATATCTAAAACTTAACAAGAGTGAATTGTGTAGAAGGATAAATAAAGCTGCCTAAAAAAAGATGAACCAAGGTCAATGATGATGGTGACGTGATGACTCATTTAAATGAGTGATCAAATAAATGAAAAACAAAATATAGATGAGACGGCCTTTGGAAAACACATCATCATTAGTTCACCCAACCTAAGGGTCAACAAAGAAAACTAGGGAAAAAAAAACATTCCACGAAGTCTTGGCGAAATTTTTAAAAGGATCAGGTTTCACCTAGGATTTAGAAGAAGGAACGTGATATAAATTTAATTTAAAAATGATAAAAAATGCACTGCATGAATGGGTTTTGTTTGAAAACGCAAAAAAAAATTCCGTTTTAATAGAAAATGCGAACAATAATCGCATTTTCTGTTAAAACGCAATTTTTTTGTGTTTTTCATTGAATATTTTTTTTTGCTGTGTCAACCAGGTGGACGCAAATGAAATTTGCTTTTCTAAGTAGGCTTATTTTTTTTTCTTATTCTTTTTATTACAGTTAAGCGAGAGCAACATAGCATTTTTTTTAACATTTTTTGTTGGAACATAATATTTATTGATTTATTATAAGTAGTATAATATTTAAGTAATGTTAAACTTTTCCCATATGAAAACCGATACATTAAATATTACGTAAAATTGTTTTAAAAATAAGTTAAATTGATTGATTACATTTAATATTGAATTTAATTTTATTTAAATATATGATATTTGAGTTTGTTAGTTTATATATCTAAGTATATAAGTAAATATACGTATGATTAATTAATTAAAGTTACATTATATTTATATAAAAATAATATAAAAAATAATATAGTATATTTAAAATAAAAATATCATTTCTGAACAATTTTCTTTGGAATAGCGTTTTTGATCCTTTTTAAATTTTATTTAGATTGTGTTCCTTCTCTTAATTTCTACATTAAACCTGATCCTTTTAAAATTTTCCCTAAGTTTGGCACGCATGTCAAACTATAAGACAAATTAGTCATGACAACTAATAAATGAGTAGGTGAAATGACATGTTGCCACATAGCTGAACATTAATCTATGTAAATTCGAAGTTTTGAAAAAAAAAAAAGATTGTAATTATAGTGTCTAGAAAAACAACACTTCTGGTTTAATGAACAACAACATACATAGTTAGGTGTAACTCTTATGTTTGGCAATTCAAGGAAATGATAAGACTCTTAACTACAAAATAGTTGTTCTGGACTACAAGTGGCTTCATGACTTGGTTCTTAGCAGTTATTTAGTTACTAAAGTTGTTTATTCCAAACGTCCCTGGTATAAAAATGGCATAACCGCTCAAGATGAGGCCATGTTCTCTGACGGAGAGAAATTGACTAATATAGATATTGTAATGTTTCTCGGAAATCATGTAGTTGCTTTATAATTATAATTCCTGCTTATGCAGTCAATCATTTCTTAATGAACAGGAGTTTTGAAAAGTGAAAAAGATCAAATTAACAATTTAAATACCTCCCATGCTTTTGAAGAAGAGATCTTCTAATTGACTGTGTTGGATGTGCTGTAAGAACCAGGTCTAAAGTTTGATTTTTAATAGCATCAAAAACTTCCTGTGGGGACTTTTTGAACCGCCCAACAAGTCTTTTGAAGGTCTCTTCAGCATCCGATTCAGTAGTGGCAGAAGCCTCATCAGCGAAATCCCCCTTCTTGGGCTTAATCCTCCGGCGATGTGCTATCTGTACCTCTTCAGCCAAGTTTGCCAGGTTAAGCATGTGAGAAAATGAACTGGCAACTACGATTGAGTCGCCTGGGTCCAAGCCTGTCAGCACACTCCCCAGTTCTTCAAGTTTCTTAGAATCATGCTTGCGCTCATATTCAGCGGATAATTCATAGCACTCTTGCACCTAACAACATAAAAATAAAGAATTATGTGCACTCTGAACTTTCCTTAAGCAAATAAGTTTAGGCACAGAATAATTAGTCAATCATCAAACCAACAACATTTGCAGCCTGAATTTAGCAAAATCCTTCAAGTAAAGCAATAATAAAAGAATGGTACTCATCTTGCTACAAGTTACAAAACTTAAATCTAATCATGTGAACAGTAGATTTCCGGAGAAAATATTAGTAATCGAACAAATCAGAGTAAAGTGCAACATAGGAACATCGTAATATGAAAAATATAAAAAGTGAAACAGATGATAAACAATTAACTTTAATTTTCAAAATTATTAGTCAGAATTTGAACAAAATGAAATAAAATTTGCTTAAGAAAAATAAGAAATGAATCAATGTTAATTAAGGAAAAAAACTTCATCAAGCTCAGTTAAACTCTGCTAGACAACCAAACCTTTCACTACGGCTTATAAATCAACATCACAATATTCAGTTTTTCATTTTTATTTCATAATGAAAGAGAAAAAAAAAAGTTAAGGAGAAGGAGAACCTCGTTCATCTGCAGCTAAACAATACCAAACAAACAACTAAAAAAAAAAAAGTTACCGTCTCCCTGATGTTCTCCCCATGCAAATCCTGAACTATCTCGAGGAAACGATCCAGGAGCAGCGCGTCGTATTCTACAAGCTTGTCATCCTCCGACACTTTCCCCGGCGCCAGCAACCGTAAATGCGCGTCTATCGACGCCATCTTCTCCACAGAACCCTTCGACATCTCTCTTTCCCCTATCCTCTCCAAACTCAAGGTGCCCAACAAAAATCAGTAACACGAGAAAAGGTGTTCTGTTCCCAGCTGAAAGGTAAAGGCCTTTCTCGCCCTCAGACTGCGACCTCACAAAATCTGAAATCTCACGAGACCGAGTTAATAACCATGAATTCCCCTCTCCCCCTCCCTTCTCAGTCCTCCCCCGTCAAGAAGAAACCCCGCACGTCAGATTAAAAAAAGGAAGAGAGTAGCAAGGAGAAGCCCGTGAAAGAAATCGTAAAAGAGCTAAGGAAAGCCGAAGAGGAAATCAAAGACTTCTGAAGAGGCAAATGGAGACAAGAAGCTTGACCTTTGCGGGGAAGAAGGATGGGCTTTGTGCTTAATTTATAGACAGTTCCCTGCTTAGTTCGCTTTGCGCCATTAGAAGTTCCGTAAGGAAGTCTAGAGAAGGAATATACCCTGAGGCAAGCCCTGGATCCCTCAGCGATTTGTGAAGATAACGTGGCATGGTCTTTCCTGTGGCAGTTTCGGCCGTTGTGGCCTGTGCGTTGATCTTGGACCGAACCAGCTTCACTGAAGTTCTCTAAGCCGGGCCGCAATAGTGGTCTTAGGTCAAATCAAAATCAATCGAAAAAACATTAGTGCCAACAACTTTTATATTTATAGGATAATCTACGAAAGAATAGATTGTTACATAATTTTATGATTGGGAATTTTATGCCGGTGGTGTAAGTCAGTCAAGTTGGCTTAAATTTAAGAAGCTAATAAGTCAAATTTGAGCTAATATTGATTTCATTTGCTACAAAAATTTTTTAAATTAAAAATTTTTCGACTAGAAAGTCATCTGTCCTAAATGAAGCCTTTGACTCAACTTGTTACCTCATGAGCTTATTGGTTTAAAAAATATTAATATAAAATACACATAAATATATTATAATTAAAGTGTTCAAGTATAATGTGATTAAATATATTTAAAATTATATGTCAAAATTCTTTATTATTTATCTTCTAATTTCTTATTTTTTATAATTTTATTATAATAATTGATTCAATCATAGCCACTTCTCTCTTTCGTTATAAAGGAGTCAGCTTGAACTCGTAGAATTAAGCTTGAAGTTAATTAGTTAATCAAGCTTAAGTTCAAATCAGGGGAGACTCGAGCTCGACTCGACTCATTTACACACGTATGTGGTATGCCCCACATTTGAACATTTCTATTTTACAGTATAATGTCAAAAACATATCAAAATAAATCTATTGATCATAATATTTTCATACAAAAATTTTTATATGAGCACGGCGGCGACCGGTTGGCTAGTTTGGCCCAATCCATTTTCGGGCCCAACTTTTTTCCCGGACAGGCCGATTCGAACGTTTTTGGAGTCCCTGAAATCATTTTTCGACGTTCCCGACTCGATTTTGACACTTTTCGAACTATTCGGGAACTCTACGGCCGTGATCAAGCCATTCCGAAATTCTGAACCACGTAGGGAATTTCTCAAAAGATATGACTCGTATTTTTTAACTTCTGAGGCTTCGACGTCCGAAAATAGAGGGGCAACTGATATATAATAAACAAATAATCATGATTGGGCACGAATCTCGAGGCAAAATCAAGATGGAAACTTCCAAAATTAAATTCGGGATCATTTGAGATTTGATTTCATCAAACGTATAGTCGAATTGAACATCTGGAAAAGACAAACCCAACCACACCAAATTCAACCCAATCCGAGCGCATAAGGGTCCAAATCGAAGACCCAAAGTGCATTTGAAAAGTTCAAACAATAAATTAGATGATCAATCAATTTTCAAATGTGACATACATATAGTCGAATAGAGCGGCTCGACGAGAAAAATCCAACAAGCCAAAGATTGTCGAATTCTGATGTCATTAGCACACTCAAATACTTGATAAACGGTCCACGATCAAGAGAGTCGATATCAGTTGTCCATTCAAAACACTCCCAACATGCCCTTGATCTTCTTCTTATTTACTAGCCATGGTGTTGCAAATCTGATTTTAAAGGTTATGATTTTGATGATAGCAAACATTTCTATCTCTGGTTGCCTGTTTAATCTTTCAGATACGCAGGATCAATTGCAAGTTCAAGCCAGTCCAAGATCGAGTCAGTCTGTTTTGAAATTTAGGTTCAATGTACTGTTTTCATCTTTATTGAGTCAAATGCTATGTAACGGATCCCCTAGCTAAGTAACCTTGCACACACACTCAGGGGGAGAGTTTTAGTGAATTAGAGTTTCTGTTCAATTTTTATTCTGATCGTCCTGGACGATATTAACATCATCCTGAACGATCCAGTGGAAACAGAAACCCTAATTAGGGCGACAAAGTTAAGTCTGTCTGATTAAGCCGATCGTCCTGGATGATCCATCGATCGTACAGGACGATAGACTCAAATTAGAAATTCTCAGCCGCTAGATCAAGTTAGGCAAGTTTTTATTTTTGATGATTTGGTCTGATCATCCCGGACGATACATGTATCATCCTGGATAATCCATTATAATCATGCCTAAATTAGTCTGGTAATTAAGAAAAGTAATTAGGATCTGATTGATTCGATCATATTGTCCTGGACGATCGCAGGATCGTACGGGACGATGTGTTAAAAATCCTGACCGTTCAGTGCCTATCACCTATACGTCCAGAGCTGTGTGTTGGACGATATTCCTACTTTTGAACTAATCGTACGGGACGATACCCATATCGTCCCGGACGATCAAGTCATTTTGAGATCGTCATGCATGTTTCACCTGTACGTCCAGAGCGGTGCTCAGGACGATTTTGTATGGATTTGAACTAATCGTACCGGACGATAGAGATATCGTCCGGGATGATCAAGTCATTTTGTGATCGTCCAGCATGTTTAACCTGTACGTCCAAAGTGATTTTCAGGACGATTATGTGTGTTTTTGAACTGATCGTACAGGACGATCGCCAGATCGTCTTGGATGATCATGGCCGACCAGTTGAGATTTAGGGCTATTTTTGAGCCCTCATATTTAAGATCTTTTTCTTCTAACAAGAAAAATCTTTTGCCACTTTCCTTTCCAGAGAAACCTTGAGAGAGAGAGAGCTTGGGAGAGAAAGAGAGGATCTTGTGAGGGGGAGTTTGTGAGGGATTCACAAAGGTTGCTCCAAGCAACGATCAGAGATGTCTTCTCCGTTCGTCGTCTTTCATCTTGTCGGCGTTTTCTATGGCACTACAGGAAAAACAACTATTACCGGCGGACAAAATCCGCCGGTAAAGCAAAAAATGCGACGGAAATTATCGATTTCCTGCGGATTACCGGCGGAAATTGATCCGACGGTAAAACGCGCGTCGGAAAAAAACTTCCGTCGCATTTTTTCCGCCTGAAATATTTCCGGCGGCTTTTCCGGCGGATATATTTGACAAACCGACGCCTTTTCTATGGCAGTGTTCCGGCGTAATAACCGCCAGAAATACCAGCGGACAAGTGCTGCCGGAACTTCCGGCGGATATTCCGTCGCAATAAAAAGCGATGCCTAGTATTACCGTCGAAATATCCGCCGGCATTTCCGTCGCATAAGCCGCCGAAAATTTCGTCATATCGAATTTCCGTCAAGGTTACCGGCGGATAATCCGCCGGAAACCTGTAGCAGAAAAAAAAAAACCTTCCTCACTTTAAAAAGTGATTTCCACATTTAAACCTCCATACAAAAAATTGCAACAACATATATATTCCACAAAATCAACAATTACACAAACCAGAAGAGCATCAACGACATAAGAAAAACTTAAACATGTATAAATAAACATATATAAGGAAAGTGTCATAAACAAATAACTAAACATGTTCAAACAGCAAATAGATCAATTTGTCCAAAAAATACATAAAAACATATGTCCACATCAGTTAATAATGTCTACTCTGATTCAGTTTCATCCTCAGCTGTACTTCTACCACTACTCATCTGCTCCCTCATCTTTCTCATTTCTTCTAACATTTGAGCTTGCTGCTGCTGCATTTGCATCTACCGATCGGTACCGGACAATAGAATTTTCCCTTAAGTTTGAGGGGTACTTTTCTATCACATAATAAACCCGATGCATTCCTCCACTTCAACCATCCAACATAAATTCTGCTGATAATATCCCCATATATTTCACCATCACTCTAAATAATAAATCCAAGATATCTAAAATGTGTATTCTTATTAATGACTTGATCATCCAATGTGACAATCCACTCACTAGCTCTATTACGACTAAAATTGCACTCCATATATTCTATTTTAGATCTACTCATGCGAAAACCTTTAGACTCTAAGGTAGACCTATCTGGCATGAATCCAAATTAATTTTGAGAAACATTAGCATCACACCACAACCTACGCTCCTTAACTCACTCTCACAGTTTTAGAGTATGACACATTAACTTAGTTCCTCTATAATTCGCACAATCTTGTTTACCTTCAACTCCCTCTCTAGTGATCTTATCAACAAGAAGAATATCATCAACAAAAAGCATACATAAACAAAAAGAATACATAAATCAAGTTTACCTTCAACTCCCTCTCTAGTGATCTTATCAACAAGAAGAATATCATCAACAAAAAGCATACACCAATTTACATTCTCTTGCAAATGTCTAGTGAGAACATCCATGACTAAACCTAGCTAACCAAAAAAAGAAATACGAAAAGGAGAAGTCAGTTACCTACAAATCACGTCGTTCGTCGTCGACGGACGATCTCGCGCGAGCGACCGAGCGAGGCACCTAGCGAGCGAGGGAGGGAGGTCGTCGACGGAATTCAAGGGCAAGGTCATCGTCGAACGAGCTCGATCGAGAGAGGTAGGGAGGTTGTCGACGGAGATCGCGGCTGGCGCGCGCGTCGTCAGGAAGCGGAGCCCTAAACAGAAAGCGAAGAATGAGCCAAAGTCGAGGGCTCGGGGTCGATATATTCAGATTACCGGCGTATTTTCCGGCAGATTTTTCGCCGGACGTATTATCGGCGGATAATCCGCCGGTAATACGTCGTCGGGTTTTAATTAACCGGCGGTAAATCCGCCGGAATATCCGCCGGATATTACCAGCGGAATATGCGTCGGTATATTGAAAAAATTGTCGAACCTCCGGCGGTTTAGCCGCCAGAAAGATACCGACGGTATGTCCGCCGGAAAATACGACGTAAACGTACCGGCGGACCAATCCGCCGGAAATGCCGTCGCTGGTTCCGGCGATAATATTTCTGCCAGAAATTCCGCCGGTATTTCATTGTTTTCCTGTAGTGTGGGAGGATCGTTCGCAAGAAGATTCGGGTTCTCTGCCAGCTTCAGGAGGAAGCGAAAGGAGTTCGGATTCTCTGCTGGCTTCAGGAGGAAGTGGAAGGAGTCCGGGTTCTCTGCCCTCTTCAGGAGGAAGCGAAAGGAGTTCAGGTTCTCTGCCTCACCGGGTTGGTGGAAAGGAGTTTTGTACATGCTTCTCTGCCTTGCTGTGGGAGCAGAAGGAGAGAGTCACTTTTGTGTTAGTGCAATACCCAAAGAGGAGGCTCCGGGGAGTGGACGTAGGTCAAGTTGACCGAACCACTATAAAATCTGGTGTGCTCTTTCTGATTATTTTTTGCACTTTACTTTTTCTCTTATTATCTGCTTGGGTGAAATCTGTGGTTGATCTTTTTTACTTATGTGTTTACTTATTTCCGCTGCAAATTATCGAAAAGATCTTTCCTGTTACTCATGAATTTTTAAAAAAACCAATTCACCCCCTCTCTTAGTTAGCCTCGGGACTAGTTCATCAGGACTTAACATCCCTATCGAACTTTCACATGGCACTCCCAAAAAATTCTTCAGTGAAGGGGACCCAAGCAAGGAAGAGAAGGAAGAGAGAGAAATTAGTATTCTCTTGCCACCAGACTCCTCCTCGACCACCGTCGGACCATCATCGGACCACCGATCGTCGTAGGACCATTGACTAACGTAGGACCATAGTCGGATCACTAGCCATCGTCGGAATTCTGCTCGGCCACCAACCAACACCGGACTTCTACCCGGCTATCAATCGACAACAGACTTCTACCCAACTCTCCAAACTATTATAATTTTATCGTCGTCAAGTTTCGAGACAGGTCAATCTATATAACCTATTTAAACAATAGTGAAATCATTTCGATTGAGTGTGGCCCCGTGATTTTTTTCCTTTTCCACGTAAAAGTTCTGGTATTTTTACTGCTTTTGTTTGTGAGCTGGATGCTCATACAACGCTAAGACTCACAATTTTTCCAACTTTACCACAGCGAATATTCTAGCCCGCAACAAAGATATTGTTGGCTTTGGTTTAATGGCCTCACAGTTTTGTCTCATTGATGTAATTTTTCATTACACCAAAAGACGTCCTGATATTTAAAAGTTTGGATCTATTTTCTTAAGGAGTTTTCACAATCTCCCTCACTTTAATAATTGATGTTATCGTTAATTTCCTTAGTCTAAAATCATCCACTAGGCATATAGGATTCTAAAGGTAAAGTTCTCATCTTCTAGTTGATGTACGGCTGTTTATACTATTTAAAACAGCTTAAATTTTTAACTATCAAGATATTATCTACTTTGGCCTAATGACCTCACAGTTTTATCTCATTGGCTTAACTTCCCAAAAGGTTACCTATCTCAAAATTGCATCTGCATGAGCACACTTAACTTTAAAAATTCTTAATAAAATTACAACTATTATACCAAAAGGCGTCTTACTTAAGAGTTTGAATTTATTTTCTTAAGGAGTTTCACATTTACTTTCATATCAAATTCATAATTGCTTCCTAAAGTCTACTCAAATCATATAAATGTTGTTACACTCGTATTTGCTCATAAGAATTAGGCTTTGTTTGGGACAACTTTCTTACTGCTTCTTAAAGCAGCTTTCTAGTACAAAGATTTTAATTTTTGTACTAATAAGCTGCTTTAAAAAGAAGTAAGAGAGCATTTCAAACGAAGCCTTAATGTATTCTATGGCAAAAATAGCAATTTCATAATTTGTAATTATTAATTTGGATTAAATAAATTATAAATTAATCAGAATTAAACTCAACAAGGTTGCTACAATTTTTATTATCATCAGCAAGGTGCCCACAGCCTTATTGCCAACTTCTACTGATAATGAGGCCAAAGCGACATATCAACACTTGTATTTAAGTGAGTGGCACCTTAGTCAATGATCTATCCAATAACAGTAAGTTCCATAAGTAGCTAAATGGTTGGAGCTTTTAGAGGTGATTAATATATTAAAACTTGAATATTAAATTATTTTATTCAAATTAATATATATATATATATATGATGCATCACTAAAAAATTATCATGATTGGGCATGAATCTCGATGCACATTTGAATTGAAAACTTTCAAAATTAAATTTGAGACCATCTAAACTTTGATTTCAGCATACTTATAGTTAAATTGAACTTCTTGGGGGGACAACCCCAATGACATCGAAATTGGTCCAACCCGAGCCCAAATTGGCCCAAGTCGATGACTTAATACATATTTGAAAGCTTTAGAATATTAACTGGGTAACCAAATGATATCAAAATATTACATGTTTATAGTCAAATCGAGCAGCTCGACGAGATGAATCCAACAAGCCTAAGATCACTTAATTCTGACATCATTAAGGTACTTACATGCTTGACGAATACTCTATAATCGAGGGAATAAATATGAGTCATTCGATGGAGCACTTCAAATTTGCTCTAAATTTTTTCATATTTGTAGAGCATGCCACTCTCAAAATTTATAAATATGCTTTTACTCCATACATGAGAGAGACTTTTGGCTAGAGATTGGAGAGAGCTTTAAAGTGTCAAGAATATACCCACGTAATGTTTGTATATGGTGTAATTGACAAGAAGTATACCGTTAGTGGCATTGAGATGTTCGTTGGGTTCCATGGGGACGATGGGCAGCTTGCTACCAAGGAACCTAGTATCTTCCAATAATTGTAGCATATAGTGCCTCTGGGATAGAATGATCACGGTGATGGATCGAGCAATTTTGAGTCTTATGAAGTGTTGAAGGTGACCCAAATCTTTGAGCTTGAATTGGATGTGTAGAAAGACCTTCAATAACTTAATGGTTGTGGTTCAATCCTATAATATTATCCACATAGACTAAAAAACTAAGGAAGCAAGATTCATTATTTTTAGTAAATAATGAATAACCAAATTTGAATTATATAAAACCATATTTAACTAAGGAGTTTGATAATTTGGAATACCATTGGTAAGATGTATCATGCTTGAGGCCATATATGGACTTGTGAAGTTTGAATATTAGTTTTTTTTAGATGAATTATTTTGGCCTTATCTTATAACATGATGGTCTATGCATGTAAAGTTCCTTAATAGATCCCCATGCAAGAAGGCATTAATAATGTGCAATTGAATGAAAACAGAGTTCTGATTTGATGTGTGAGCGAGGAGCATTTTGATGATCATCATCATTGCAATTGGATAAAAAGTTTATATGAAGTTTGACCATTGATTTCATTTGATGCATGTGTTAGATCCCATAGGATGCATTCATGTGGAAGAATTAAAGAATGTTTAGGTATTTAGTGAATTATTTAGATGGGAATTAGAAATTATTTTATATGGAGGTGGCTAGGAATGAGCTGCAGGTCCCATAAGGCATGATTAGGCAGTGTTCAAGGTGATGCATTAATGCATGTATGAGTAGGTTCGAGAAGGAAAAGATAGGGGCTGTGGGGGTTGCGTAGAAATGGGAGTTTCTATATTGATTCCATTTGATGCATGCATTGGATCCCATAGGATGCATTCATGTGGAAGAATTAAAGAGTGTTTAGGTATTTATAGTGAATTATTTAGATGGGAATTAGAAATTATTTTATATGGAGGGGGCTAGGAATGAGTTGAAGGTCCCATAAGGTATGATTAGGGAGCGTTGAAAGCAATGCATTAATGCCTATATGATAGGTTCAAGCAGGAAAAGATAGGAGTTGTGGGGGCCATTGATGGTTAGCTTGGTGGAGTATGTGGGATATGGGGAGATTGCCGACTAATTATTGGCTTGGCATTTTAAAGGAGCAAAGGTGGGAGCGATGGCGAATTTGTTAGAGTAATTAGTAATGGGCTTTTACGCAGCATAATGGGCAGATTTAATGGGCATAATGGGTGACCAATTCAAAATATGGGGATGCATTACAAAATGCATGTTAGAAGGCATAATTGTGAGGAGAGAGATCCGTATGAAATTATGTTGATGAGAGGTATTTTGGTAAGGGGATTTAATGCACGAGTCTTGCACTGGATTGTACTTTCGCATGCATGTATGGCGAAGCAAAGGTCCTTGTATTCATTATTAAGGCCTCTTAGGATTTTTCAACACCAGATTATATTCATCAATTGGATAGCTAAGCATGGCTAGTTCATTGACAATAATTTTTATAAGATACATGTATTCATTTACTAATTATGTTCTCTTGATAAGAAGGTGAGGTTCTTCCTTTAGTTGGGTGAGATGCCTCAAGATGTTTTGATATAGGTATTAGCAAAAGTATTTCATGTATCTTATGAAGTATGCGACTACCAATAAATGAGATTAGATCTAGAGAGATAGAGCCAACAATCGCATTAAGAATAAGTTAATCTTGACTAATTCAAAATGAGTAGGTAAGATTTGGTGAAGAGTAATCACTAGTGTTAATGGTCTTTGGTGGACAAGGATATGATCCATCCTTAAAATCCAGACGATCATACCTAATGAGAGTGGTATGAAACTAGAATTGCCATTACCAGTAGTTGTATGTGATAAGCTTGATTTATATGTTTAGTGTTAATGGCTATGAGGGCTTGAATTTTATGGAGTGGGTTGAGGATGGCATGGGCATTAGGGTTAGAGGAAGTGATGGAGGGGAAGCTGGCCATGGTAATGAGAGCCAACAATGCAGGGAAAAGGTAGGAGTAAGATTTATTTCCTAGAAATATCTAATGAAAGCAAAGTAATTTTTTTCTGCATTTAATCTCTGAATACCTCCATTGTATTTATCATGTATGTAGCCCAATTTAGCCTGTTGGTTTAGAGATTATGCCTCCAATTAAAAGATTTTAAGCTCGAGGCTTGCATATGTGATGTCTCTGCATTTATGATTTAATTCACTCGAATTCCAAAAAAAAATACCATTGATCGTCCATGTCAATGAGTTCCTTGAATAAAAATGGATGATTGTAATTATCTCTAAAATATATTTTCTATCTTTATATAACTAAATGAGCCTTTAGCCTCTTTGATATTAGCTTAAGAATAGATTAAGCCCTTAAAACTCACCAAATAGTTTTTAAGGCCACTCATTTAATCCCCAAAATTAAATACTTATTTAATCATTAAGCAAGCTTAATCTATATATCTTAATTAACACGATTTGATCTTCATCAATTGTTGAATTTGTCGTTATAATACCTCTTATAAGATCCTTTAATTTTACATAAATAATAGTCGAGTCACAAATCCTTTTTATGAGCGCACATAAATTAAGGCACAAATTGAATGCCTACTTAAAAAGATCAAATAATAAATAGGAGCTTATTAATGTATTTTTATAATATATTTAAATTTTCAAAGGGACACATGTCCCTACTCCTTTCCTCTTTACACTTACACCGGCAGGGGCAGAACCAGCCTTAATTTTCAGGGGGAGGGTAAACTTATAAGGTATATATCGGGGGTCCAAGGGGTCAGCGCCCCCTGACGGGGTTCGACCTGACAACAAAAGGGTTCCGCCCCTGTACACCGGCTCACTATTTTAAATTAAATCTAACGGCTAATCTTGCTTTAAAATCTAATCTTTTGGTTCATCTTGCATTCTTGCTTTAATCTAGGTTTCGTTTGGGATGACTTTCTTCTTACTTTTTAAAAGAGCTTCTTAGTACAAAAATTAAAATTTTTGTACTAAGAAGCTGCTTTAAAAAGCATAAAGAAAGCCGTCCCAAACAAAACCTTATTCTCTTTTTATGAACTTAATTCACTAAATTTTTTTTTAAAACAGCTTTTTATTATTTTCTAAAGTAATTTTTTAGTAAAAATATTTTTTGAACTAAAAATTTTTAATCTAAAAAATTATTTTAAAAAGTGATAACAAAAAACTGTTCCCAATGAAGCATAAAGAAATATACGGGAACATAACAAGCCTCAACCCATTGGATATCCGATCAAAATTCGCGGCTTAATCTCACGTTTGATAATTAATCCATACACTAATGATAATTAAGTGGAGGTGCGCCCACGTTTCTGTTCGATAGCACACTTTGAATAAAGCAGAACTTTTAAAATGTTGCCGTTTGCTTTCACCGCATTGCATCAACGTCTTTATTACAAATAAGAAAAAAAGGTGATTAAGAGATGCGCATGCCTAATGACATTATAAACTAAGCTCACTAACCATTGGCCCATATTATTATTATTATTATTTGAATTCTTAATTTATCATTAAGGTTGTAAAAGAGTCGAATGGAGCTCAGTATTTGATTAATTGAGCTGAGCTCGTTTAATTCTTACTGAACTCGGACTCGCTTGGTTAAAAAATTCTTTTATGTTCACGCTTGGCTCAATTGCTTGTGTTTGTTTGGCAAGTTTGAGTTTGACTGGATTGTTGAGCTCGATTTCTTATTTTTAATTAAATTTTCAAAATATTAAAGAATTTTTTACTTTTAATGTACAAATAAAATAATAAAAATACATAGAAATAATTTTAATATATTAAAATATATTATATAATGCTAATTTAAAATTAATTTTTTAAAAATATTTTAAGTTAACCGAGCAACTTGACGAGTTTACAAGCTGAACCGAGTTGAGCTCGAGTTAGAACTCGTACAATATATGAGCTCAAGTATAAACTCGAGCTCGAACTCGTGGCTCGATAAATTCGATTCATGAGCTAGTTAGCCAGACTAATTTGAGCTGGCTCAACTCGCTTAGACTCCTAATTACCCCTATTATATACTTGAAAGGAGCTTTATTTTTCTTTAAAAAATTATAAAATATTTGAAGCATTCATGTAACGAAAGCGAAAGTGAAGTTTATACGGGAATTTATTAGAGCTAAGTGGCGTAAACTTCTGGTATTGGTTTGCATCAGGATTTGAAGAATTTGAAGAGGAAAGGATTAATTGTTGGGTCCACATAACCAGCTGTTATTTTGACTGAAATGTACGTTTCAGATTTTTTAGATAGCGTATCATTATATTATCAAAATAATGGGCAGTATAATGTAATACTTTTAAGCATCTCGACTGTTAACATTTTTGTCTTCTCTTAAGATATTTTTTTTTTCTCCTTGATTAGTCATATCTTATACATTAGTGCATTGATCTTAGTATAAATGAGCCCAAATTAAACACTTGAATTATAGTCGAAAATTTTATAATATTATTTGAGATATCAATATCACTCAATTTTGAGGGCAATAAGACAATTAAATGATATAAAAATGTTCTATCGTAAAAAAACTAATATGGATCGTCTGATAAAGTGTTTTGAGATTTTGACTAAAATTACTTAGGCACCGCCTAAAAAATTATAAATAGATCTCATACTTCACATAAAAGAGATTCGAAACTAAATTTGGAGAAAGCTTAGATATTAAGAAATTTTTGAATCGGGTCAGTCAATTGATTTTAACGATCTTTGGTTGTGATCGTCGTTGTCCAATTACTATTATCCAGCCAACATCGCCCAACTCTTGTTGCATGACCGTCTTCACTTTATTATGGTCACCTAGCTGCAATTGCTTAGCGCCATTACCTAACCAGCATCACCATCTAGTCATTACTCAACCATCATTATTCGATTATCATTACCTTATATTACTTTTCTAATAATCTTTATTACAATCGAAAGTGACCAAATTAATATTCTTAACTTTATAATTGCATTTTTTTAAGCCAGAGGAAATGTGAATTTTTGTAGTCTTACTTACATCATAGATCATATCATTTCAACTAGATCGGACTTCATATATTTTTTTCTCCATTTTCAAATTTTCTAAATAAAAGCTTTAATGCATTTTTTTTTTTAAATTAAGATGCTAAACTGTCTCTACTATTATAAATATTCTGACACGTAACGATGATATATTAAAAAAATAATAATTTTAGAGGTGCTCATTGCATCAACGTCTTTATTACAAATAAAAAAGATGATTAAGAGATGCGCATGCCTAATGACATGATAAAGTAAGATCACTTACCATTGGCCCAAAAATATTTTTTTTTTCTGAAATTCTTAAGTGCTTAATTACAAATGTGCCACTATTATAGACTTGAAAAGAGCTTTATTGATTAAAAAAAAATAGTAAAACATTTCAAGAATTAATGCAATGAAAGCAAAAGTATAAAATTTCCCTTTACTTTTATCAAACCAATAGCATGTTTTGAAGTGAAGTTTGTATGGGAATTTATTAGCGTTAATTGGCAAAAATTTCTTCTATTGGTGAGCATCACGATTGGAAGAATTTGGAGAAGGGATTGATAGTGGGGTCCACATAGCAAGTGGTTATTTTGACTGAAATATACGTTTCAATTTTTTTAGATAGCGTATCATCATATGATCAAAATAATGGGCAGCGTAATGCAATACTTTTTGAGCATCTCGACTGTTAATATTTTTGTCTCCTTTTAAGATTTTTTTTCCTCCTCCATTAGTCATATCTTAGACATTAGATTTTTTTGGATGACGACGGCTTATAGCTTATAAGTCACTAGAAAATTTATTAATGAATTACAATATAATATTTGAATTAGAAGTTTTTTAAAGTAGAGATATGATCATATTAATTTTGACTTTAGCAAACTTATCAAATATTTTGATAAGGCGAACTCAAGAACACTAAAGTGTTTCGATCTAAGTTCAAATAATTTTAAATCAAGTACTTATAGCTATAGCTGGTAATTTTATGATATTATGCGAGATGTCAATTTTTTTTTTAAATCTTGTGTTATAGTTACAATATATGTCTTGATGAGAGGAAGCCAACGTGCCCAATATCGCTCAATTCTGTAATCAATAAGGTAATTAAATGCCAAAAGAATGGTCAATGATCAAAGAAGTCAACACCAGTTATCTAATGGATTGTTTTAGAATTTTTTACTAAAATTTACCAAAGTGCCACCAAAAAAATTTATTTATAACCCATTCTCTAGATAAAAAAGAATTGATTGAATTTAGGAAGAGTTTGGAGATCTTAAGAATTTTAGAACCCTGTCAGAAGATCGATGCTGGCGACCTTCACTAGTGACCGTCATTGGCCAACCATCATCATCCAACTACTGACAATAGTTTATCATCATCAACCAAATGTCATTGCTTGATCATAATCACTCCATCAACATCACCTAGTTAAGTGTAATCTCACATCTCTAAATATGACTCATCAGTTATTTGTCATTTCCAATATATATATACTTGTAATTTATCTTGTATGTTAAAGTTGTTTGTAATGTAGGCCTTGCGACTAGTACCGTGCGTAAAAGAAAATCTGAAATAAAAGCTCAATTTATTGAGTGTTTTGCGATACAATTTTTGTGATAAAATATTGTTGCAATGAATATTTGTGACGAGCTTCTCAAAATTTTTTGCAGCAAATTTTGTGACAAGTTGTTTGGTCGCAAATGACAGTTTGTGACCAATTTTGTGATATTATTTTATTGATTTAAGTGAAAATTTAAAATAAAACCTAATTAAAAAACTTCAAAAATTCTAATCATTAAAGAAGGGATAAACAAAGAAACAAAAGCTCACATCTTTTTTGCCTTGTGGCCCGATGTGCGGCATTGAATCGTAATAATATTGAGAAATTAGGGCTCTCATGTGCGTTTTGTGAAGCTTATAACGACAATTTTAACCGATGATATCAGAGGTGGTTAAAACCAGTGCTATTAGTAGCGGTTTAAGTCGGTGCTATTAGTGCCGGTTTAAACCGATGCATAAAGAGTTCTTCAGAAGCAGTTTTCAAACCACCACTAATAAATTCTTATAAACAACTTCTTAGTACAAAAATTTCTAAAGTTGTCCCAAACGAAGCCTAAAATTATTAACCCAATCATATAAAGGAGTGCCCTAATAAGCTTTAACGTCATGAAACACATCCAACCTTTCAATTCAATATTAAATTATCTGAAAATCACAGTTATTCATCACATATCCCTATCTATTTCATCAACGCCTAGAACAATTGACCCGAGATATTAGGATGCAATAGACATGCAACACATTATAAGCTTTAATAAAACAAATCGTCAAGCTAATTAAAGTAGACTGTTTAATGCCATAATGCATTGAGAAAATAATAAAAGCATGTTAGCTTACGTAATCCTGACGATAGCTTTATTAAAAATGCCACCTTGAGATGCTAAGTTCTTCACGTAGGGCATTAGTTCCATTCAGTCGATTTTAAGCTAACTCTGGCTCGTTTTAATTTTGAGTTGGCTCGAAAGGACTTGCACGATCAAATGTGGCTAAATTTTGAAATCAGCTACCTCGATTTGATTTAGGTCGACATCAATTGCTAAAAAAATAAAGTGAAGACGCAGCTTATCTTGATTTTGAAATTTAATTCAAGACCATTCAAACTTTGATTTCAACAAATTTATAGTCAAATAGAATGTCCCGATAAGGCGAACTCAACGACATCAAAAGTTGTCCTATTCAAGTCGGCATGAGCAAAGATCAAATACTTGAAACGCAATAGAAAACTTTGACATACTAAATGAAGGACCAAACAACTCCAAACTTCCCATGCTTATAGTCAAATAAAGCGCCGTAATAAGAAAAATCTAATGAGCTAAATATTATCTAATTCTGATATCATTAAGACACTTAAATACTACAAAAATAATCTATACTTAGAGGATTCGATACATGTCATCTAATAAAGTATTCTAAAATTTGACTATATTTAAGACACATGCTACTTTAAAAAAAATTATAAATAAGCCTCTCAACATGAAAGGGGCTTAAACCTTGGCTTGAGATTAACAAAAGTATAGAGGGATGAAGAATCTTCCAACTCCGCCACAAGCATCACTGTCGGACCATGGCTCAATTTCAATTGCAAAACTACTACCTAACTGCCATCATCAAAGCCGCCTGATCAGCACTCGAAAATTTTTTCTCTGTATAATGCCCCGATGCTGTGTTCTCGAGCGCCTGGGTGCTATGTTCCCAAGAGCCCCGATGCCGCAGAGTTTGTTGGGAGAAACGACAGAAAGTGAAGCGTCGCAGCGCTATTGATTCGTCGCCTCAACGTTGTGTGATGCCGCAATGCTACATGTTTGAGCGATGTAGCGTTGTAGGTTTAATTGCTGCAACGTCATGATGACAGAAGCTTCTGCGTCGCATCACTCCAAACTGGCACCACAACGCTTTAAGGTGAATCGAACGGTTTTCTTTCTCATTTTTTCTAGAGGGTGGCATCTCTTGGTGTTAATTGCTTGACTTTCTCTTGTATTTTGTTAAAGAGAATGTGATAAGAGAGAAAAGAAGCAAGGAGAGAGTTAGATAGAAGAAATATGTGTACTTATTTCTCCACATTTTTATAGTGTATTTCTTATTGTGGTGTGGCCTTGTGATTTTTTTCCAATTTCGAGTTTTTTCACATTAAATCCTGGTGTCCTTTACTTTATGCTGCTTTTCTATTTTTCTTGTTTATTTCGTTGTGATGTTTACTTCCATCCCTAACATCATGATAACCAATATACAAAACCTACCTGCAAATCATAATATTATATGCAGAGGTGTACATGTAGCATGCAGCATATGCCAGGGTATTCATGCAGTCAACAGTAACCAAGCTTTCAGCAAATACACCAATATCCTGCAAGCAAAGATGATCGATTTGTAGCAGATACAAACACCTACGATCCACTATAGGAATCTCACCATACATGCTACGTGCTATTCACAGGCAAATGTATTGATCTATCACAAGTAGAAGCAATTAATATGCAGCGAATGTAAACACCTACAAGCCGCTGTAGAAAATTCTTGCAATTAACAACCATTCTAAGAAGAAGCACACTTAGTGTACATTGGACTTGAAGGTTTTATCGATCAAGTACAACTTAATCCTCCAACTGATAACTCTAGAAACTCTGATAAGTGACAGTTGGGATAAAGGCTACTCGTTGTAAGGAGAAAGCCCGTCGATGTATTACCAAAGGAAGGTCTCAACTAGGGCACTAAGCATTGAAGGTTGAATGATTCTATAGAGTCAAAGAATGGTCAGTTGAAAAGACGTCTCGATGAGAGGGCACACAAAGTTGAGTCAGATGGAAGTGCCATTGAGACTTGTATATGCTGTCATCTTGGTAGAAATTTTACAGCTTCTGGAGAAATGTCGCATAATGAAGGACAAATAACCGAAGATTAAGCTTCACAACCTAATGTCCTACACGTGCACCACTAAATTTGCTGCAGTAGATTGAAGAGAGCTGCTATTGATTGCCATGTCAAGGACTATAGAAGAAGCTTCCATATCTCATGAGCATATCAGATGCTAGAATGTCATTGGGATAATGTAAATAATTCTGTCATTTTTCCTAATCATGCTTCGAGGAGACTATCTTGTGACGAAGTGTAGGCAACAAAATCTAATAGTATCTCAGCCAAGCCTTTGGTCTCATCATATTATGATACCTCATCTATCACAAAGTATCTCATGCAATTTTAATGTCCTCATCTAGTCTTAGCAAGAATTAGATGATTCGTGGATTTTATTGGAGGAGATTTAAATGGACATGTTGGTAGAGAGGTAGATGATTTTAAAAGCATTCATGGTGGCCATGGGTTTGGAACGACAAATGAAGGTGGTAAGTCCATATTAGATTTTTGTTTAGCTTATGATTTTTTAATTGCTAATACATTATTTAAGAAAAGGAATGAGCATCTCATTACTTATAAAAATGGATATAGTACAACTCAGATTGATTATTTTCTTATAAGGAAATTAGATCGTTTAGATTGCAAAGATTGTAAAGTTATTCCGAGTGAAAACTTATGTACCCAACATCGTTTATTAGTTTTGGACTTGAAGATAATGGGGAAGAAATTAAAAAATAAAGTAAAACGTTTTCCTAGGATTAGATGGGGGCATTTAAAGAATATTAACAAATATATTTTTGAGAGTAAGATTTTAGATCTTAAGATTTTGTCTGTGCATGAGGATGCTAATATTATGTGGGAAAAAGTGGCTAGTAATATTAAGAATATTGCAAAAGATGTGCTTGGAGTTTCAAAGGGAAAAGCTCCTAATAGTAAAAATAGTTGGTGGTGGAATCCAAATGTGCAAGAAAAGATTAAAAATAAGAAGATTTGTTATAAAAATTTATTTAATTGTAAAAATTCTGATAATTGGAAATTATATAAAGAGGCACGTAAGGAATCTAAGAAAGCAATATGTGATGCAAAGAGTTTAGCTTTTAGTGATTTATATAATAGATTAGATACTAAGGAGGGAGAAAGATATATGTATAAGCTAGCCAAATAAAGAGATAGGAGTAGTAAGGATTTAGTTCAAGTGAAGTGTATTAAGGATGAAGATCAAAAAGTACTTTTTTTAGAAGATGATATTCAACAAAGGTGGATGAGATATTTTGCTAAACTTTTTAATGAAGAATGTGAAAATAAAATTGACTGTAGTGACCTTAGCACCTTAAATGAAAATAAAGATTTCTGTTTTTATCGGCGTATTAGTAAAACCGAAGTTAGAGAGGCTTTAAAGAAAATGAAGGGTGGAAAAGCTGTTGGACCTGATGATATTCCAATAGAGGTGTGGAAATGCTTAGGAGATGAAGGAATTTCTTGGCTTACTAAACTTTTTAATACTGTTTTGAAGGCTAAAAAGATGCCAGATGAGTGGAGAATGAGTGTGCTAATCCCTATTTTTAAGAATAAAGGTGATGCACAAGATTGTGCGAATTATAGAGGAATTAAGTTAATGTGTCATACTTTAAAACTATGGGAACGAGTTATGGAGCATAGGTTGCGGCGTGATACTAATGTTTCTCAAAATCAATTTGGATTTATGCCGGGTAGGTCTACTATGGAAGCCATACATTTATTAAGAGGTTTGATGGAGAAATATAGAGAGAATAAGGAGGATTTACATATGATATTTATTGATTTAGAAAAAGCATATGATAAAGTTCCAAGAGAAGTGCTATGGAGAGTTCTTGAAAAGAAAAAAGTTAATAACGCTTATATTCAAATCATTAAAGATATGTATGCAGGAGCTATTACTTGTGTTCAAACACAAGGTGGTTTGACCAAGTATTTTCCTATTTCGGTTGGATTACACCAAGGATCAGCCTTAAGCCCATATCTTTTTGCTTTAGTCATCGATGTTCTCACTAGACATTTGCAAGAGGATGTACCTTGGTGTATGCTTTTTGCTGATGATATTCTTCTTGTTGATAAGACTAGAGAGGGAGTTGAAGGTAAACTAGAATTATGGAGGTCAACCTTAGAGTCTAAAGGTTTTCGCTTGAGTAGATCTAAAATGGAATATATGGAGTGTAATTTTAGTAATAATAGACCTAGTGAGGGCATTGTGACTTTGGCCGATCAAGTCATTAATAAGAGTACACGTTTTAGATATCTTGGATCTATTGTTCAGAGTGATGGTGATATAGATGGGGATATTATCAGCAGAATCCAAGTTGGATGGTTGAAGTGGAGGAATGCATCGGGCTTATTGTGTGATAGAAAAGTACCCCTCAAACTTAAGGGAAAATTCTATAAGATGGTGGTGAGACCTGCAATGCTTTATGGTGCTGAATGTTGGCCATTAAAAGAGAAGCATAATTCTAAGTTAAGTGTTGCAGAGATGAGGATGCTCAGGTGAATGAGTGGCTTTACCCTTAGAGATAGGATACGAAATGAGCATATTCGTGAAAAGGTTGGAGTAGCTCCAGTGGAAGATAAGATTAGAGAGAGTCGCCTTAGATGGTTTGGTCACGTAAAATGGCGGCCTCCCGATGACCCGGTTAGGAAAGTAGAGGTCTTAGATTTGACTTATGTTAAGAAAGGTAGAGGTAGACCTAAAAAGACTTGGTTAGAAAATATTAGAAATGATCTTTCTTTATTAGATTTAAACGAGAATTTGACTTTTAATAGGACACAATGGAGAAAAAGGATTCATGTAGCCGACCCCACGTAGTGGGATAAAGGCTTGATGTTGTTGTTGTTGTTGTTGTGGATTTGATCTCTCGAAGGAGAAGAAGATGGAGCTCGCATCAGAATAATGAAGTATCTCATGACTACTATGAATGGTAGAAGAGTTTTAAATGTAGACTGGATCAAAGCATGCTTAAAAGATGAACACCTCATTCACAAAAGAGATTATGAGATCACTCATGACATCCATGAGTGCTTTAATGGCCCAAAACTGGAAGGATTTGAGCCATGCAAAAGTCCACAAAATTTTTCAACCAACTAAATACAACTCAGAAAATCTCATAATCGAAGTTGGAGGCTAGGTTTTAGGCAAGTGTGAGTTGCAGAACTCAAGCTCGAGCATTCTTTCTGCAGCCACTGGAGACATTAATTGTATATTTTTTTGAACCTCTAAAGGATTGTAGCCCCTTAAAAATTGATAGAGTACCACAGAAGAAGCTTGAAACTGCTGAGGCATTAGCTCCGTAGACAGGAATCGTTCTGCTAATGATCTGCAAACATTACATGAAAGTATGTTGCTAAATAACGCCACTGGATTCACAACATTCATACAAGCAAACAAAAGACATTTACAAAAGCCCGAAGTGAAATTCTGCACAGTTGATTACATTTAAAAAGGAAACCCCCCCCCCCCCCCCTCGTATGCATTAAAATATGCACGGATAAGCATTTCATAATATGCATGCATTTATAATATGCAGGGGGTTTCATTCTAGCATATCATTTGATATTGCAATCATAATTCAAAATGACCTCTTACATTCATTTGCAATATGCAAAGGATTTTACTCCAGCATGTCATTTGACATAGCAGTCATAATTCAACATGACCTCTTGCATGCATTTGCAATATCAAGAGGATTTTATGCAAGCATGTCATTTGATATTGTAATCAAAATTCAAAATGACCTTATGCATGTATTTATAAGATGCGGAGGGTTTCATTCAAGTCTTATCATGCAATATTCTACCTACATGCAAAAATGCTGCACACTATAACAATATAGTGTGCAAATACAAAATGCAAAATGTAAAATGCATAGGCCAATATACGTGGTACATGCAGATGCGTCGTATATATCTACTATATATATATATATATATATATATATATATATAATAATCATATAAATGCATCATACAAAATACATGTTAAGGCATATACCCGTATGGGTCTCGGTGAGTGTGTTGTAGGTACACATGTGACGTCTGAGGATGCTGCACGGGTTAATAAATAAATTTAGATTCGAACCTGATCCTCTAGTTGTAAGTAGACATAGTCAACAAGGTTCAATCAACAAAAAATAAAATGTCCCATAAAAATCCCGATGATGGCCGCGTTGATAGAAAATCTCAACCGGAGGGAACAACTATTACTTAAAAATGCCTCTCAAAAGCTCATAAAAAATCAAAAATCTAAAAATAACCCAAAATCAAGATATTTAAAATGAAACAAATCATCAAATACTTAAAGCAAAACCCATCCATCATCTGCAATAGTTTGCCGAGGTGGACAAATTTAAAAATTATTGTAGCTCACAAATAACAAATATCTGGTTGATAATATCATTATGATTCATTCTCAAACCGTCTCTTGCCAGTAAGGACGTGACACGACTCCTCTAATCAGTGATTTTCCCAGTAAATGGTACCACAGGTAAACGATTATGACCGAGGCCCTCTAACCGGATGGTTTTGCAGCCAAATGACATCATTATATTATGATCATGATCAAAGCTCGTATGTTTCCCAACAACGCTAAATTGTTGAGTAATGATTCAATAGAATATGATCGATAGGACACAAAGTCCTTTGTTAGCTAAGGTGGATTCAAATTTGTCCCCATAGACCAATATTCACTTAGGTCTACAAGGTACTCTTTAGTGAAGCAACATATGGCTGCCGACAATGATCCTTCTGTCATATTGGGTCGACTACCTCCTCTAACTTAGTAGACTAGGGGCCATGATGACCCGAGACGACGGAACCATGAAATCTTGATCGGGTCTATCATCACTCCCTCCACTATCCACTTAAGTGCAAGGTTGTAAATTTCCAATTTTAAATATTAAATTCTCAGATATCTAACTCTACTGCTACTATACGCCAGATACTCGTATTAGTTTGAAGACTAACCTTAATTGAAAGTTCTCTCTCGTTATCGGGAGAGGTAATTAATTATAGGGGCTTGCGTCTATCGGAAACCAGAACTCAGATCATAAAGTCCTTGCAAAATGAGGGCAAAATCTCTGGGTAGTGTTTATTTAAAACTCAATCTACCTTCTAAAAATTTACCTCGAAACTTAAGTATTAAAACTCTCCTCAACGACCCAAAAGAAAGAAAGGCGTTTGCAGAGAGGCCAGGACGCCTATTTTTGGAGCCCACACCTGATTATGGCCTTTCAACTACTACCACATGATTATGGCTCTTCAACAACTATCACCTGAATACTGTCTTCTAACCACAGTCACGTAATTACAATCATCCAATCATCATCACTTGACCATAATCTTTGACAACTGTTGCTAAGCTGCAATCCTTTAACCACCATGGCACAACTATAGTCCTCTAATTGCCATCATCCATTTGCGAATCTCTGATCATAATTGCTCAACTACAATCCTCTAATCATTATCACCCGAATATAGTCTTTCAATCATTGTCGCTTGAGTATGATCCTCCAACCACCATCACAGAACTATAGGCATCTGATCTTTCTCACCTAGCTATGCCATCAATCACATAGTATTGCCCATAAGACCAATGCACATTATCGACCCCAACTCTAGCTCTCAATATCAACAATATGATTTATGTTCGACTTTTTGGTCTTTATAGAGTACGACCAAACAAGCAGCAAGAAATTTCTTA
Organism: Dendrobium chrysotoxum; assembly: GCA_019925795.1. Lineage (NCBI taxonomy): Eukaryota > Viridiplantae > Streptophyta > Magnoliopsida > Asparagales > Orchidaceae > Dendrobium > Dendrobium chrysotoxum. Next base: position 88,430,568 of record CM034314.1, on the reverse strand, counting down.
AATTTTGCTCCCATGCCACATGACTTTCAACTTCCACCCCAAAATTTGTTCTACACAGTTTATGTTTATTCTATCATATCAACAACTTTTCCAATTATGTAAACAACATCATTTATAATTGATAACGAATATTTCAACTGGTTCGTGTCCCATAATTTTTTCCTAATTTTTATATTTCTTATAACTCTTTCTTATATATATATATACACACACACACACACACACAAAGATATTAAATTCTCTTACTAGGGGTGTCAATATATGGCCCGACCTAAAAATTCTGAGTTCGGGTCGATCCGTTTAGCAAACGAGTCGGGTTTAGTTTTAATTTTTCAACTCAATTGCAATATTGGGTCGTGTTTGAGTTTACTCGCGAACCCGAACATAACTTGTTTGACCCATTTGACTCGCTCGTTGCATTCTCCATCATCCGTCTCATTTAACCTGAACACTTGCTCGATCGCATCTTGCTAACGCTTGCACTCATCACTCTTAATGCTCGTCCTAGCGTTCGCAGCTCGCCCTCACCTGCTGGAGCTCACACTCGTCCTCGCCAACTAATGCTCGCCTGCTTACTAGCCCTAGCCCTTGTCCTTGCCCGCTTGCCTGCTCGCAGCAGCCTGTCACACTCAATCAGGTTAGCGGATTGGGTTGTATCGGGTTGATACTATCGGGTCAAGTTCAGATCTAGATTTTTAACTCGTTTGGACAAACGAGTCGGACATATCAATTTCAAATTTGACCTGAATCCAACCCGAAAACCTATTTTATGACCCCCTCTCTCTTACTCTATCATTATAAACATTGTGACATACAATAATATATCTAAGTCTAAGTCATCATAAAATGAAGTCTAGTCGACTATTTCTTCACCCATGACACATTACCGGCCATCTACAATTTTCCATTGAATGCTGCCAGCACATATCATAATCCACCAGACAAGCTTCATAAAATACATTATAATTTTCAAATAAAATAAAATAAAACTGCAAACCTAAAGTATATTAACCTAAAGTACATTATATAATATCACTGTGCATGAGAGAACAACATAAGCATGCATGCTACGCTGTTAGCTTTAATTAATTCTGACGGACAAAAGCACGCTATGATTCCATCCCCTGACGAATGCCTCCAAACCTCATCGCAGATTTTTATTTCCATCGTATGTTTGAGCAATAAAATCTACGGTATTTTACATATATATCACTTAACATTTTTATATTTATGTATCTCACATCTAAAATTATTTACTTACCCATACAATATCTAAAATTTGTGTGTGAGAGAGAGAGACAGAGAGCGAGGGGGGGAGAGAGGATAGGTATGTAAATCCTTCTTTATAAATTTGTAAAAAGTTTCATGCATTTCTGTTACGGAATTTTCCATGGATATTCTGTGAAGAATTCCGTATTAGATATTTGTACGTTGAGCCAATCATTGCTGTTTAGCTATTGGGTAACGTGTTAACATGATTAGATTCTGAAATCCAAGTTTGCGAAGTCATCTGCAATTGCTAAAGATTAAGCATCGCTATGGCTTCTTAGTCACTTGATCAGTATAAGCAGACAAAATAACCGGTCCTTATCACACCCTCCTGATTGTGACGAAGGATTTTTATACAAAATAATTGCAATAACTACAATGATTAAACAAAAGGGAGGATAGTTTGGAAGCTTGTGGAATAATCAGAAGAGCAGACAACATCATAATTTCTAATAGTGAAAGAGTTTGGCAAAATCTTTTGCTTGTGATATGTATGGAGGTGAAATAGTTTAGATAAGCACAAGACTGGGAGGCTGATACGATACACGACAATTCGAGAACAATGTCGTTAACTTAGAAGGCCTGTGCTTTCACTTGCACTGTGTAAGAGCACAAACAGCGTAGGGAGGAAGAAGAAGAGCGCTGAGAGGAAGATGTTGATATTTTTTCTGTAGCACTTTGAGGATTACTGTAGCTTCTTTGTACACAAGCTTTGTTATCATTGCTCAATACTAGCTTTTCCCCACTAAGTGTCATGAGAAATCTTATCTTTAACCACCCTAACAAACTACTCAACTAAAAACTTATAAGATCATTGGCAGCATCGGATCATATCCTGTTTGAACTTTATCAATTCCCTTCCCCCTTAGGAGATTGACCTCTTCCTCAAGGTAGGTTGGTTGGCATTGATTGTGCAGCTCTTAATCATCGACCCAAGTCAGTTCTTCTTTAGAGACATGCTAGTCCATTGTATTAAGTGCTGCTACTTAGTTTGCCCATTTTTAAACAATCATCACGTTTGAAAAGTGTTGCAAGAATAACTTTTGAATGACATTCCTAACTCTCTGATCGTAGTTGTGTGGCACTACAAGAAAATCGTCTATTACCGATGGAAATATGTGCTTTTCTGGCGGAAATTTGATTTTCCGGCGGAAATGAGTGCTTTTCCAGTATAAACCGCATAGGAAACAAAAACCGACAGTATTTGATGAATTTCCTGTAGTGTGAGGAGTAATTGAGGTTATGATGAAATAATTTAAGTGATTTGAAAAACATGGTGTATTTTTGGCCCCAAGAAAGTTAGTTTTTAGGCCACGACACCAATTATTTTTTGGCAATCGGAGAAGGTCCATATCATATGTTGTCAAGTTTTGAGTAGCAGTTGGGATAGATTGAAGTTTGGCGGTGCAGTTGTAATTTGATGAGGATGAGATTGCAAAAGTTGACGGCTTCCCTCCTTTTCTTGTTAGCATTTTGCATCATTATGTTTTGGGTTTGAATTAAGTTATTTCGAAGGGTGCAAAAAAGGTTGTGGTGGTGCTACAGCCATTGATTGGCCATCTCGTACGCAATTGATTGGCTGACAAATAGGTGAATTGGCGGTGGTGGGAAACCATAGAGAGCTTGAAAGGGTGTCATCCTAATGGATGAGTGGAATGAGGTATTATAGGAGAACCCTATTTAGGATATAAAGTGAGTCTTAGTGGGATTTCTCAAGTACAAAACAATAGGGGTATTATTCAAGAGTGAGATTCGTAAGTTATGTGCAATGTTATGATGCAGACCGGTTCCCATTTCACTGAATAATACATGCCAAAAGGTTCTCATAAAGATTAGATCATGATCATAGGTAATCTATTTTAGGATCCCACAATGACAATATACATTTTAGAGACGAAGGAGCTCTTACTATTGATGTCATGAAGTTTGATGGAAGGGTGTGAAGTAAGCATATTTGGCCAAATGATCAACAATGACCATGATTGCAATTTTGACTTGTCGCGTAGGTATCCCAACGACAAAGTTCATTTTTAGATCATCCTGATTTATATCCGAAATTGGAAGTGGTTGTAGCAGGCATGTAAGCAAAATATTTGGTGTGGATTGACAGTCAAAAGGATAGAGGCTAATTCATGGTTTAGGTGGAGATACTTGGGGGTGAAAGTTCGTTAGGGATGTTAAGCCCTAGTGAACTAGTCCCGAGGCAAACCAAGAGAGAGGGGTGAATTGGTTATTTTAAAAATTTGTGACCAAAAATAATTTAGAAAAATATTTTTAAATGTTTTAAAAATAATTACAGTTTCGCGATGATGTATAGCTGTTCAATAATAACAGAATAATAATCACAATCATACGATCATCAACAGAAAAATAAATGCGAAAGATAATCAGAAGGAACATATCAGATTTTATAGTGGTTCGGTCAACTTGACCTACGTCCACTCCCCGGAGCCTTTCCTCCGGGTATTGCACTAACACTAAGTGACTCTCCTTCTGCTCTCACAGGAAGGCGGAGAAGCCTGTACAAAACTTCTTGAAAGTACGAGATGCGCCAAGAGGGGGGGGTGAATTGGTATTTTAAAAATTAATCCTAAACAGGAGTTCTAATATTTTTGGATTTTTTTTTTTAAAATAACAACTCAATAATTAAACGCGGAAGCTACTTATTACAATCACAAAGATGATAATGTAACACAATACTAAATCTCACAATAAAAAGAACTAAAACCAGATTTTTCACCACGCAATTAAAGCAATGAGCAAGTAAGTGAAAAATTAAATGCGGTACGAAAAATGAAAAGAGCACACCAGAATTTTTATAGTGGTTCGGTCACTTGACCTACGTCCACTCCCCGGAGTCCTCTACTCCGAGAGTTGCACTACTAAAAGTTGACTCTCCTTTTGCCCCCCTTGGCAAGGCGGAGAAGCCCTTACAAACCTCCCTTTCACCTCCCCCGGTGTGGCGGAATACCAAACGCTTTGTCACCTCCTCGGCGACGGCAGCGGACCTTCTCCTTTTTCTCCCTCCTGGAGATGGCAGAGTACCTTCTCCTTTTTCTCCCTCCTGGAGATGGCAGAGTACCCGGTGATTGTTGATCTTGAAGCCTCTCTTTCCTTGAGAACCTTTCCAAGACAACCCAAGCCACAAGAGGACCAAAGCATGCAACTTAGCTTGGAGAATAGTGAGAACCCCTCACTCTCCTTCTCCCTCACGCTCAAGCCCACCTTCTTCCTCCTCAAGCCTTGGATCTCTTCCAAGACAAGATTCCTCACAAGAGTCCCTTCCTCTCTTTCAGCTCTCCACAGCAGAAAAGACGACCAACAACTTCTTACTCAATCATCAAAAAATTGTTTTTAAATCAGGCTCCAAAAACCCTAAATTTCAACTCAAAAACGAATAATATCGTACAGTACGATATAATATCGTACAGTACGATCAGTTCAAAACAGACTTCGTTCAGTACGAACCCAGACGAACAGTTCTCTGATTTTACAAATATCGTACCGTACGATTGGAAAATCGTACGGGACGATCAGTTCAATTTCGACTGTTCGTACGGGACGAACCATGGGACGATAAAATTTCGTCTCTGTCTATCGTACAGTACTCCTCAAACATCGTACAGTACGATAGGATATTTCAACTGTTCGTACGGGACGAATGTCGGGACGATATATGGGACGAAAGAATTCGTCTCTGCCTATCGTCCAGCATCGTCAGTACGATCAGTTCATTTTCAGGACATCGTCCAGTACGATAGGAATATCGTCCGGGACGATTAGAACAAATACCTTGGTTTCGTTTGGTACGATCATCAGGACGATCAAAAATCGTCTCTGTCGGTCGTACAGTACGATTTATATCGTACAGTACGATTGACTTTAATTAAGAAACCAAGATCTTTATTTCCTGATTACGGGAGATAATTTTGGTAAGCATTCAAATAATCGTACAGTACGATATACTATCGTACGGTACGATCTACTAATGAGATGAAATAATATAACTTACCAAACTTATTCTGGCGGCTAGGGTTTCAGAATTGAATACAATCGTACCGTACGATATGAATCGTACAGTACGATCTATTCAGAAAAATAGAAAGTTCAGCAATTAGCCGTTAGCCTGATTATTAATGGCATATCGTACAGTACGATACAAAATCGTACAGTACGATAAGTTTAAAAAAAACTTAAACTTAATGATAAAAATCCCCCTGTTTGTGTGTGTGCAATTTCTCCCTTCTCATGCATGCTTTTGTGGCAGACTCAATAAATAGAAAATAAAGAAAAATAGAATTACAATATTTTGAATTTCCTATTCTACCCAAACTGAGTCTCCAGCAATCTTGAGCCAAATGTATTAGACCTGAAATGTTAGTGCTCATAGACAAAAATAAACATTTATAGATTCTGAGATGAATGATATTATTCTAGTAAGTATTATTTAACATCATCAAAATCAAGTGCTTGGGATCCTGGATTGCAACAATCTCCCCCTTTTTGATGATGTCAAATAATATTTTCTTGATTACCATGATTGTTATTTGTCTCTTGGCTCCCCCTCAGTAGGATAATCAAACAACTTTTTTTTTTTTTATTTATAAAATTTTATAACATGAAATAACAACATAATACATAATGCAAAATAACAACAAGATTGCTTTAATTGAAGAACACAAACAAGATAAATACTTCTCCCCCTTTTGACAGCACCAAAAAGGGAAGTACAACACAAACAATTACGAAAAGAAACAAGAACAAACTAAAACAAAAGAAAATACACACATCTAAAAGTCGGGATCCTGATCCGGTGGTGTTGGAGGTGGCGGAAAGTGAAGGTTCAGAGAAGCAAAGTTCTGATCAATCCTGGTAAATCGTGCGTCAAACCACTGCCGATCTTCGTCGTGCTGGCGTTGTTGGTCGGCAATGTGTTGACCCAAACGAGCTTCCAAGCGATCCAGGCGTTGTAGAACGTCGTCTTGCGGGTAGGCAAAGTAGGCAGGTGCAGGGGGTGGAACAGGAGGTGGTGGAGGTCCTCCTGCTGCGGCTGCTTCCTCTTCTTCATCAAAGTCAGGGTCAGCGTGGGCTGCACCCCTATGAAAGAGAACGCGAAAAGAGGCATTTGAATAGAAGACCGGTAGATTGTCAGGATCTAGAGGATAATGCAATTGATACTTAACATCTAAGATATATCCTATGACATGGCCTAAGGCTATATTTTGTTTGCGACGGGCACCTGCACACCTAAGGGCGGATAAGTTATTCAGATAGTCTATGATCATTTGGGCTTCATCAAATCGGGTGCCTGACATAATTAGGTAGGTTACAATGGAAAGTAGTGGAGTGATATGAATTCGATCTCCAGCTTTTGGTATGATGGAGGTGCGAAGGACGTGCTGGATGACTCGGGCATTTTGGTTCATGCTTTGGACAAGAGGGAGATGTTGATTGGAAGGTATGTTGCGAAGGAGGAGATTTACTGGTGTCCAATCGTAGTCTTGGGTAATTAGGGATTGAGGACGAGGGCCTTCAGTGGATAGGCCGATGTGTTGGGCGATGTCGTCTTTAGTGATGACAACATTCGTTTTGCAAACATAAGAAGATAAGGTGTGGGTTTCAGCGTGAATTCTTAAGTTGGCCAGAAATTCAAAGAGGAGTTCAGAATGGAAGGGAAAGGCGAGGGTGAGAAGGATTTGAAGAGAGGTAGAGGCAAAAAGAGGCATCACCTCAAAGCTAAGGGCAGCTTGATTTAACATTCTTGACGGGGTGATTTTTGCTTCCTTGAACTTGTAATATGCCTTCTCGTCGGCGGCGGACAGAAACCGGTCGTCGAAGCGGCGGGAGGAGGAAGAACCCCCCTCGATCAAACGACCTCGCTTGCTCCCTCCAGCCATTGGAATGAAGATGAAATGAGCTTGAGAATGAAGAGGGATTGGAATGAAGATGAAATGAGCTTGAGAAAAACCTTCCAATTTATAGAAATTTCGGGATGATCGTACAGTACGATAGTATATCGTACAGTACGATATGCAATCAATTCGTCTGGACGACTGTCGGGAAAAAGTTGGTCAAATCGTACAGTACGATCCGAATCGTACAGTACGATTGTGAGAGAAGGACGTTCGTCCCGAGGAGTCGTCGGTACGACCGTTGAAAAAGGAAGATCGTCCAGTACGAACAGGTGTTCGTACTGTACGAACAGCAATAATTATCGTACCAACCGACTTTTAATTCGTCCCAATCCAGAATACACGTGGATCGTACAGTACGATAGGTGCATCGTACAGTACGAGTCTCAATAATGTGTATCGTACAGTACGAGTAGTGATTCGTACAGTACGATATGTTTAAACAGAATAGAATTGGATTTGGACCGTTGATCAGATGGAGGGCTGTGATTTGTATAGTTGGGATAATCGTACAGTACGATTATGTATCGTACAGTACGATAGGCAGAGAAAATCAAAATTTTGGAATTCAGGAAGGTGATTGTGTGGAGATCAGGAAACCAAATTTTTTTTTTTTTTTTAATTTTTTTTTTTTTTTTTTTATTTTTTTTTTTTTTTATTTTTATATATATTATTTTTTTTTTTTATTTTCTATTCATGCATGAATGTCTATGACACCTAGTTTAGTTCTCAAGGTACAGAAAGTGTCATAAGGTAGTGGTTTTGTGAAAATGTCAGCTAATTGTTCTCCAGTGGCAATGTGATGCAGTTCAATGTCCCCTTTTGCTACATGATCTCTTATGAAGTGATGTCTAATGTCTATATGTTTTGTTCGTGAGTGCTGAATAGGATTTTTGGATATACAGATTGCACTAGAGTTGTCACACATTATGGGGATGGTTCCTACAGGTAGTCCAAGATCTAGAAGCTGTTGTTTTAACCATAAGACTTGAGCAACACAGCTTCCTACTGCTATATATTCTGCTTCAGCTGTTGAGAGGGCTACCGAATTTTGTTTTCTACTGGACCAAGAAACTAAGGATTGTCCAATAAATTGACAGGTACCAGATGTGCTCTTTCTATCTATCCTACATCCTGCAAAGTCTGAATCTGAATATCCTAAGATTTCAAAAGAGGTGCTGTGCCTAGGATACCAAATTCCTAAGTTTGGGGTGCCTAGTAGGTATCTAAGAATTCTTTTTACTGCAGTCATGTGAGATTCTTTTGGATCTGCTTGAAATCTAGCACAGAGACAAACGCTAAACATTATATCTGGTCTACTGGCAGTTAAGTAGAGAAGTGATCCAATTATTCCCCTATACCTTTTCTGATCTACTGATTTTCCATTTGAGTCTTTATCTAGTTGAGTGTTTGAACCCATGGGAGTATTCATGGCCTTAGCATTGTCCATTTCATATTTTTTAAGAATATCCTTGATGTACTTAGATTGGCTAAGGAACGTTCCACTTTCTATCTGTTTCACACTAAATCCAAGAAAATAATTAAGTTCTCCCATCATACTCATTTCAAACTCATCACTCATTGTTTTTGAGAATTCATCACATAAGGTTTTCTCGGATGATCCAAATAAGATATCATCTACATAGATTTGAACAATGAGTATCTCATCTCCTAATTTCTTCAAGAATAGGGTGGTGTCCACACTACCCTTAACAAAGCCTCTATCTAGTAGGAATGTACTAAGTCTTTCATACCAGGCTCTTGGTGCTTGCTTTAATCCGTATAGTGCCTTTTTCAACTTAAACACATGATTTGGAAATTGTGAGTTTTCAAAACCTAGGGGTTGTTCCACATAGACATCCTCTTTGATTACCCCATTTAGGAAAGCACTCTTAACATCCATTTGATATAGTTTAAATCCTTTAAAGCAAGCAAAAGCTAAGAGTACTCTAATGGCTTCTAATCTAGCAACAGGTGCAAAGGTTTCCTCAAAGTCTATTCCCTCAATTTGGTTATAACCCTTTGCTACTAGTCTAGCCTTGTTTCTCACTACTATTCCAGAGTCATTCATTTTATTTTTAAAGACCCACTTAGTTCCTACAACACTTTGTTCTTTAGGTCTCTTAACTAGTTCCCAAACATCATTCCTAACAAATTGGTTCAGCTCTTCTTGCATTGCTAGGATCCAGAATTCATCTCCTAAGGCTTGATCTATATTTGTGGGTTCAATCATGGAGATAAATGCAGAATGACTAACCTCTTTTCTAAGTCCATGCCTAGTTTTTACACCTTCTAATGGGTCCCCTAAGATCAGTTCTTTAGGATGACTAGAAGAATATTTCAAATCTCTAGGCAATTGTTCCTGAGGTTCTGCTCTAACCTCTATGGCAATGGTTTCTACCCCCTTAATGATCTCAACTTCTTCTTCTTCATGATCAGGTTCAGAGATCTTATCAGATTCATCAAACACAACATGGGTAGATTCTTCTACTACAAGAGTTCTCTTATTAAAGATCCTAAAGGCTTTACCTACAGAAGAATAACCTAAGAAAACACCTTCATCAGCTTTAGGATCAAACTTTCCTAAGGGTGACTTACCATTGATTAAGATAAAACATTTGCAACCAAAGACATGTAAGTGTGAGAGATTTGGTGTCCTACCCTTAATTAATTCATAGGGTGTCTTATTTAGTTTAGATCTAACATTTACCCTATTTAGAACATAGCAAGCAGTATTGACTGCTTCAGCCCAAAAATATCTAGGGAGAGTGTATTCAGCTAACATTGCCCTAGCAGCTTCAACTAAAGTTCTATTCTTTCTTTCTGCTATTCCATTTTGCTGAGGTGTCCTTGGGGCAGAGAAATTATGTTCAATTCCTATCTCTTGACAAAAAGATTCAAACTTATCATTCTCAAATTCTCCTCCGTGATCACTATGGATTGTTGAAATTTCACAACCTAATTTTCTTTGAATCCAAGTGGAGAAAATTCTAAACTCTTCAAATGACTCACTCTTATGTGCTAAAAATCTTACCCAAGTAAATCTAGAGTAGTCATCCACTATTACAAATCCATAAGTTTTCCCTCCTAGGCTTGCAGTGCTAACAGGTCCAAAAAGGTCCATGTGTAGAATCTCTAGTGGCCTAGTGGTGTTAATGTCTTTAATTGAATGAAATGAAGATTTTACTTGTTTTCCTAGTTGGCAAGCATCGCATAGATGATCCTTAGTGAAGTCTAACTTAGGTATGCCTCTAACTAGGTCTTTCTGAGTGATATTCCTAAGTGTTTTCATGCTAGCATGGCATAGTCTCCTATGCCAAAGCCAAGAGTCATCAGCTACTGTTTTCAAGCATAAAGGGTCAGAGTTTTCAATGCAGTTTAAATCTAACATGTAAACATTGTTAATTCGTTTTCCTTCTAACACAAGTGAATTATTCAAACTAATCATGCATTTGTCAGAAAGAAATTTTATATCAAAACCTTTATCACATAATTGACTAATACTCAATAAGTTATGCTTTAAACCATCAACTAAAAGTACATTTTCAATTACCAGATTTTTAGTATTTCCAATAATACCTGTGCCCACCACTTTCCTGGTGGTGTTGTCTCCCAAAGTTACCTTGCCTCCTGCCCTGGCCTCCAGTGTCACGAACTGCTTTATGTCTCCAGTCATGTGTCGTGAGCAGCCACTGTCCAGGTACCACATGCTCTCACTAGGTCTTTTGTGAGAGCATCCCTACAATGTCAATCAAAGGTCAGTTTTGGGAACCCAAGTGAGTTTGGGTTCCACCTTATGCTTGTATGAATGATATGTATGCATGGTATGCTGTGATGAATGCACCTTGGGTCTCCACACTAGATGTGTTCTATGGTGAATAGTGCAGGTGCGGGCTATGTGACCTACCATGCCACAAGAGTAACACCTAACACCGGGAAATGGGTTCACTAATCTATTTGGGTGAGAGTGCCTCCTCTTAGGTTTGTATGATGCATGCTGTGATGATTTTGAATGAGATGGAGGTGCATAGAATTCTTCGAAAGTGGGTGGTTTTTTATTATTCTCATATGCATCAATTTTTTCCAATAGAAATTTATTTTCTTGTTCAAGACTCCTAATTTGAAATTTCACATATGATAGTTCATCTAATTCCTTGCATGCATTTTCTAATTCAATATGTGATGATTTCAAGGAATCATGTGAAGTAGTTAATTCAATATGCTTCTTATTTAATGTATCAAATTCATCAAGTAGGGACATGTGATCTCTATCTAATTCAGAAAGATCTTTAACTACACTAGCATGCTCTTCTTGTAAAGTACTAAAATCAGTATTAAGGCTAGCATACATTTTCTTTAATTTCCTATACGAGTCATGAATATTTTCAGAAATGATTAGCAGTTCATCATATGAAAGTTGACATACCTCATCTTGATCGGATTGATCAAGTTTATCATTAGCCATAAGACATAAATTTGTTACCTCCTCCTCTGCCTCTTCTTCTGATGATTCTGAAGCAGAGTCGGCCCAAAAAGCTTTCTGTGTCTTGAACTTGCCCTTCTTGAATTTTGATCTTTCATCATTCTTATCCCTGGATTGTTGAGTCTTAATGTTTGGGCAATCAGCTCGGAGATGACCTGGTTTTCTGCATTCAAAGCAAATTGTGTCAGATGAAACTTTAATATTTTTTGAGTTTTTACCTTTGTTCCAGTTGCTTTGGTGACGTCGTTGCTTTCTCTTCAGGAAACTTTTGAACTGGCGAGTCATCAAAGCTATGTCGTCATCCTCCTCCGCTGCAGAGCTATCACTTTCAGAATTGTCAGCTTTTAATGCCACAGTTCGCTCCTTCTTCTTATCACCTGCATCACTTTGTCTTTGACTCACCCCTTGCTCGTAGGCAATGAGTGATCCAAGTAAATTGTCAATCGAATAAACATTTAAATCCTTAGACTCAGTAATTACAGTAATTTTGGCATCATATGAACTAGGTAAGCATCTTAGAATTTTGTTAACTTTTTCAGAATTGGATAAATCTCTTCCTAGAGCATGCAAGGATGTCACTATTTGGGTAAACCTAGTGTACATTTCAGAAATCGTTTCGCTAGGTTTCATGCGGAAGAGTTCATAATCGTGCAGGAGAATGTTTAGTCTAGATTGTTTAACCTCATTGGTTCCTTCGTAAGTGATGCACAGTCTATCCCATATCTCCTTACCAGAAGTACATGTTGATACACGCATATAGTCTTCAGATTTTAATGCGCAAAAGAAACAGTTTAAGCATTTAGCATTTAATTGTGCATAGTCACGATCCTCATTACTCCATTCTCTAAAAGCTAGTTCAGTTTTAACGCCATTGATCATATGAAAAGGTGGAGAGTAACCTTCTTGAACCAACATCCACATGCGATAGTCTATAGACTGTAAAAACGTAGACATGCGAATTTTCCAAAAATCAAACGGTATATTGTCAAACAGAGGTGGTCGGGTTATTGAGTAACCCTCAGCAGTGTTACGATTACCAAATTGAGCCATGGATCTTATGTTTCTAGGTTTTCTAAAACACTATTCTGAAACCCCTCTCTGATACCACTTCAAAGTACGAGATGCGCCAAGAGGGGGGGGTGAATTGGTATTTTAAAAATTAATCCTAAACAGGAGTTCTAATATTTTTGGATTTTTTTTTTTAAAATAACAACTCAATAATTAAACGCGGAAGCTACTTATTACAATCACAAAGATGATAATGTAACACAATACTAAATCTCACAATAAAAAGAACTAAAACCAGATTTTTCACCACGCAATTAAAGCAATGAGCAAGTAAGTGAAAAATTAAATGCGGTACGAAAAATGAAAAGAGCACACCAGAATTTTTATAGTGGTTCGGTCACTTGACCTACGTCCACTCCCCGGAGTCCTCTACTCCGAGAGTTGCACTACTAAAAGTTGACTCTCCTTTTGCCCCCCTTGGCAAGGCGGAGAAGCCCTTACAAACCTCCCTTTCACCTCCCCCGGTGTGGCGGAATACCAAACGCTTTGTCACCTCCTCGGCGACGGCAGCGGACCTTCTCCTTTTTCTCCCTCCTGGAGATGGCAGAGTACCTTCTCCTTTTTCTCCCTCCTGGAGATGGCAGAGTACCCGGTGATTGTTGATCTTGAAGCCTCTCTTTCCTTGAGAACCTTTCCAAGACAACCCAAGCCACAAGAGGACCAAAGCATGCAACTTAGCTTGGAGAATAGTGAGAACCCCTCACTCTCCTTCTCCCTCACGCTCAAGCCCACCTTCTTCCTCCTCAAGCCTTGGATCTCTTCCAAGACAAGATTCCTCACAAGAGTCCCTTCCTCTCTTTCAGCTCTCCACAGCAGAAAAGACGACCAACAACTTCTTACTCAATCATCAAAAAATTGTTTTTAAATCAGGCTCCAAAAACCCTAAATTTCAACTCAAAAACGAATAATATCGTACAGTACGATATAATATCGTACAGTACGATCAGTTCAAAACAGACTTCGTTCAGTACGAACCCAGACGAACAGTTCTCTGATTTTACAAATATCGTACCGTACGATTGGAAAATCGTACGGGACGATCAGTTCAATTTCGACTGTTCGTACGGGACGAACCATGGGACGATAAAATTTCGTCTCTGTCTATCGTACAGTACTCCTCAAACATCGTACAGTACGATAGGATATTTCAACTGTTCGTACGGGACGAATGTCGGGACGATATATGGGACGAAAGAATTCGTCTCTGCCTATCGTCCAGCATCGTCAGTACGATCAGTTCATTTTCAGGACATCGTCCAGTACGATAGGAATATCGTCCGGGACGATTAGAACAAATACCTTGGTTTCGTTTGGTACGATCATCAGGACGATCAAAAATCGTCTCTGTCGGTCGTACAGTACGATTTATATCGTACAGTACGATTGACTTTAATTAAGAAACCAAGATCTTTATTTCCTGATTACGGGAGATAATTTTGGTAAGCATTCAAATAATCGTACAGTACGATATACTATCGTACGGTACGATCTACTAATGAGATGAAATAATATAACTTACCAAACTTATTCTGGCGGCTAGGGTTTCAGAATTGAATACAATCGTACCGTACGATATGAATCGTACAGTACGATCTATTCAGAAAAATAGAAAGTTCAGCAATTAGCCGTTAGCCTGATTATTAATGGCATATCGTACAGTACGATACAAAATCGTACAGTACGATAAGTTTAAAAAAAACTTAAACTTAATGATAAAAATCCCCCTGTTTGTGTGTGTGCAATTTCTCCCTTCTCATGCATGCTTTTGTGGCAGACTCAATAAATAGAAAATAAAGAAAAATAGAATTACAATATTTTGAATTTCCTATTCTACCCAAACTGAGTCTCCAGCAATCTTGAGCCAAATGTATTAGACCTGAAATGTTAGTGCTCATAGACAAAAATAAACATTTATAGATTCTGAGATGAATGATATTATTCTAGTAAGTATTATTTAACATCATCAAAATCAAGTGCTTGGGATCCTGGATTGCAACACTTCTTTCCACTAACCTGGTGAGGCAGAGAACTTGGACTCTTTTCGCTTCCTCCTGAAGCAGGCAGAGAACCTGGACTTCTTTCGCTTCCTCCTGAAGCAGACAGAGAACCTGGACTCCTTTCGCTTCCTCCTGAAGCAGGCAAAGAACCTGGATCTTCTTGCAAACGATCCTTCCACAGAGACACCAACAAGACAAGAGACGACGACCGGAGAAGATGACTTAGATCCTTGCTTGGAGCAACTTTTGTGAACACCTCACATACTTCCCCTCACAAGATCTTCTCTCTCTCTGTCCCAAACTCTCTCTCTCTCTCAAGGTTCTCTCAGGCAAGAAAAATGGCAAAAGATCTCAACGATTGAACAAAAAAGATCTTAAATAGGAGGGCTAAAAAATTGTCCTAAAATTCAATTTGATGATTATGTTCGTACAGTACGATCAGTTCAAAAATAGTTTCGTCCAGTACGAATGCAAATGAACAGTTCATAAATTTTACGAACATCGTACAGTACGATCCATAGATCCTACTGGATGATCCTTTTATTTTCAATTGTTCGTATAGGACGACCCATGGGACGAACAAAATTATCTCTGTTCATCGTCTCGCACTGTACTCTTCGTACAGTATGATTAGTTCATTTTCAGAACATCGTCCTGTATGATATAAATATCATCCGGGACGATCAGTACAAAAAAGTATGGTTTCGTCTGGTACGATATATGGGATAAACAAAATCGTCTATGTTCATCGTACAGTACAATCAAGTGTAATTAGGAAACCATAATTTAATTGCCTGATTATGGAGGATAATTTTGGCAAGATTAAAAATGTTCGTACAGTATGATCGTAATCATACAGTAGGGTTAGTCAAAAAATTAAAATTCAAAACTTACAAAAATAGTCCTGGCAGCTAGGGTTTTTTATGTTGAAACAGATCATACAGTAGGATATAGATCGTACAGTACGATTAGTTTATAAATCGAATCATCCAAAATTAGCCGTTAACCTTGGGTTTAAATGGCAGATCGTACAGTACGATTGAAAATCGTATAGTATGATTTTGTAAAAAAAAATTTAATGTAAGTAAAAAAATTTTAGCTCTCCCCTTTGTTTGATTTGAAAAATATAGTTTTGAAAAAATATTTAATTTTCTTTGAGAAATATTGGATTTCTGAAATTTTAATTTTATAATCGAACACTTATTATGAATGATATATCACCTCGAAAGGTGAACATATCGTTCCCTAATAGGTTCCGATTATAAATCTTGATTTACCCTGATTATCGTAGTCAAACTCAAGGAGAAACAACATATGATCCCAAAGGATCAAAATGATGTTTAATCAACTATTGGACTATGTTAATCTGAATAGATTAATCATTAATTTCATAATCAAAGTTATGATTGTAATTGATATATCTATCCGAAGAAAGAAAATATCAGTCACTATCAATAATTTGAATATGATAATAATGATCGTCAGGTTTGAATTTCCCAAAGATAATCAATTGAAGGTTTTGAAAACTTGATTTTGAAATCAGGTCTGGGTTTTTAAATCTCTTACGAGCGCAAGCCCTCGTAGTTAATTACATCGTAGGAAACCAGAAATTTCTTACAAAAACTCTCGATTAAAATAGCGATATGAATTTTATTTAAAGATTCAAAGCTTGATATATAAGAAGGTTCAGGGACTGGAGTTTCAACAGGGACTGGATCAAATTTGAACAGTTATTTCTAGAGTCAAAGGAAGAAGAGTAAGAGGTGTTTTAAGATTCTGAATTACTTCAGAAACACCTCAAACTATCCTAAGTATTGGGCTTGAATTAGATTGAAAGAGATTTTTAATTTGAATGATCAATTTTATTAGAAGGTGGGAATTAGATTCCCGGATGGTTGAGGTCTTAGGATTGAAGATATGCCCCAGAACTTAAGTTTAAAAATTGGGTACTGAAAATCAGTGACCCGGATCCTAGCTAATGCAATGCAATCCTGAACTTATCCCGGCCTGGATTGGGGAGCCAGCTAAACCACCTAAACGCTTTAAAACCATGAGTCAAGTCTTTTAAATGTGGAGTGGTTAGGGACATTATTTAAGATCGAGTTTGAGAAGTTGGGGTCGACATCTAGAGCAGATTCCTAATTGACCCCTTAACTTATGTTGGGTTAAATGCTTAAGCTAGAAATGCAATTAAGATTTAGACTCAATTTTTAATTTGTATCTAATGCAATGCATGCTAGTTGACTCGATTAGATGCTTGAAATCAAAATGAAGTAATTTTAAAATCAGGCTTAAAAATAGATTTTATCCTAGGGATTGGACAACATCCCCTTGGACAGAACTGCACCCTAATAGGTCAGGTGGTCTGCCAAAACCAGCAGGCGGGGAGATGCCTAACAAGGTAAAGAAAAGTAAATATGAATGTATGAAAAACTCCCGGTGAGTCCGGGCTTATTTCTTAAAAGCGTTAGAGTTACTATCTGAGCCTAAAGTTTTTAAATTTTGTTTAAGTAGAAATAGTTTATGACCGTACTCTCACGAGCCTCCGATCGGGTTCCAGGCTAAAACAAAAATCAGCATGCAATAATCGCCAAAAAACTATGAAAAGCAGGCAAGTCCTTAATCGCAATCAACATCAAGTAATCAAATCAATTAAATAATTAAATCAATTAAATAAATGCTCAAACTGAAAGTCCACAGGCAAGTGCCTTTTAATTATACAACCCAGGGTCTGCAGGAAAAGTAAAGTGGCCGGGTACCACTAACTACAACCCGGATTCTACTCCTAAGATTCAAGTGACTTTGAGATTTGAGATTCTTCTTGTTCTTCACTTCTTCGTCTTCTTAGAACTCCTTGGATCGTCGGGTCCGAATATCCAAATGAAAAGATACTCTCCCTTGGAAGGGGGTCATCTTTTCTCTTTGGATATTTGAAATCATTCAAATTTGGATCTCCAAATGGATAGGAACTCTCCTCTGAGGGATGTTCCTTCCTCTTTGGATTCCAAATTGGATGTTTAAACATCCCAATCTCAAAGTACTTTAAACAATTTACATTCAAATTACATCAATTTAAAATTAAAATCTAGACTCGATCCTGCAGGGTTATCCTAATAATCGACAGTTATAGAAACATCCCAAGCAGTTAATATATTTAAAATTTAAAATACTCAAACCAGCCACACTTGGCCATGCTCTTTTAAATTTTAAAGAGGGATTTAAGCAAATTTCTGGAGCACCTGTGCAATTTTAATATTAATGATTTTTGCCCCCCTTTAATTTATGCCCTGTATGAGCATGGCCACCTGCATAAGATTGAATTAGTATAAATCATTCCTAACCTAAGGGTAGGTCTGACATACAATCAAATTAATATAGAATGCAGTAAATAAATAAACAATCATATCAATATCAATTACTTAGATCTAGCAACCAGCATGCAATAAAAACCACGGAAAAACCCGGCACACGCAAGTAGCAGAAATGTAAACACCGGCCTAGCCTAAGACTAGAGTTGGTTGTCCTAGCAAACCATCTAAAGTGTGTGAGGTAGGCTGTGTGATTTTGATATGTCCTAAATAGGCACTTGATTGAAGTTGCTTGATATTTTAGTTGGTTGAAGGCTTAAGGGTATTTTAATTTGAGTTTAAATCTTAATGACTTGAAATTGATTTTAAAATTTGATTCAATTATTTATTGAACACCACCTTTGTTTCACACCAAGGCCGTGAAATTTATTTCACCTTCCTTGGGGCTAATTTAATAGTCTCGTAGGCCTGGGTTACCTAGTGGTACCCGGTATGATTAAATGATTTAAACTTAATTAAGGTTTAAAGGTTGATTAATTTTTAATTGAATTTGATTGGTTGTTGGTTTTATATTTAAGTTAATGTTTTCTGGATTTTTTGAAGATTTATTGAATTTTAACATTTTCTGGATTATTTTAATGATTTAATTCAAGGGTCAAAAGTTGACTTTTTGATTTAAAGTGTTTTATGGAAATTTAGCATTTTATTAAAATACTAGACCTTAATACGATCGGTTAGACAGTAAGTACACTCAAATTGGATTTTTCTAGATTTTATTATGAAGGTTTGAAGTTTTGACTTGAATTTGAACTAGGTTTGACCAAAAGTTTACTTTTTCAGATTTGATTGATTTCTAGAAACTTAATATTTTTAATAAATATTAGACCTTATTATGAGTTGAATGCCTTTGAGTTTGCTCAATTTGGAGTTTATTTGAATTAGTTATGAGTTTTTGAAGTTTTGAGTACTTATTGAATTTTCAAAATTAGTTTAATTAAAGCCCTTTCTATGGTTTGAATCTAAATGACCTCAAAACTCCTTGAAATCAACTCCAAAGGTCAGGAATGACCTAAGGAGTGATCTCCAAGTGTTTGGAAAAATTTTGAAATTTTTAATTATTTTTAATTAATTAATTAATTAAATATTAAATTTCAATTAAACTTAAATTAAACTTAATTTTGAAGTCCAGTCAAGGGGCTTTTATTTTTCATTGATTAAGAATTCAATTCTGGTCAGTTTGAAGTATTATTTGTAATTTTTGGATTTAAATTTGATTTATTATAATTTCTGGAAGTTTAAATAACTTAATTAAGGTTTAAGTTTGATTAAGTTAATTGATGGGTTTAATGACTTCAAAATTCAGTAAGAAAATTTCTATGGGCTGAATCTGTCACTAAGTTCATGTGTTCAAAGTTTCAAGTCAATAGGATATGAATCCTAATTTCTACAATTTCTCTAAGTTTTCTACAAGGTCCTTAATTATTGTCCTTAATGATGTCATTAAGTTCAATGGGTTTGAATCAAAGTTTTGCTAACCCTTGACTAACATATGTAAGCATATAAGAACACACATCATTCACAATCAATTCCTAAATCTAAGAGAGCCTTAAACTAAGTTGTGTGTGTATGTCATAAACATGCAAAGATTAAAACAAATTCGATTAATTGGAAGATTAATTAATGGATAATTAAAAAAGTAATTCTCCACAAATTAATAAACACTCCCCATCAATTATATTCAATAAAGCTTGATCTATGCTCAAGATTTCAAGAGATCTCTCAAACGTTAAAATTTAACATAAATATAATTTTAAAATATAATTTTAAAACTACATATATATACATAAATATATATATGCATAAATATAAGTATTTATATAAAAAAAACTTAAAATCATGTCATATTGTTTTGAGAGATCCATTGAGCTCTGAAATGATTTTAAAATAAAATATTTAATTTTAAAATACTTGACATGATATTTAATTCAATATTAAGTATTTTAATATTGGAACTATTTAAAATACTTAAAATAAATATATTTTGAATTTAATTTAATTTCTTAGGTTTAAATATTTGAAATATATTATCTGATTTAAAATAATTTTAAAATAAGTTTATTTTAAAATTATGAAATTAAGTTGATTTATTTTAATTAATTAACATTAAAAATATATCAAATTTTGATATTTTAAAATTATTAAAAAAATTAAATATTTTTAAATGCTTTTAATTTTAAATTAAAGGGTATTAAAATCTGAACGATTTGATATATTGCATTAATTTTTTGGATTAATGCTTAATTTATTATAATTTTTTAAAGCTTTCTGGTTTAAAAAGGATTAAAAAAATAATTAAGATTAATAAAATCTTAATCAGCGGCTGAAGAGGCCACGTGGCGTCATGTGGTTGGTTGAATCAAACCGCGGCAGTGATTGCCGGCGGCGGCGCATTAATTACTGATGATTGCGCCGCCGGCAATCATCAGTAATTAATGCATAAAGGCGGCGGGGCCCACAGCTGATCACTTAAACACGTGGGCATGCAACGAGGACCCTTGGATCATCCGCCTTTCGGTTTGAACGGTCACGATCAAGCAGAACCGAAATTCGGACAACCAAGAGGATCGCGGGTTGGAAAAGATCAGGGTATGGCTTGATCTGAACCCTTGATTGGATGATCAACGGTCCTGAGGACACGCCGGTCATGCAGATTGCGAACAAGGTCCAGAATGAGTATTCTGGTTCATTCGCTCGATATATTTAATAAAAAGAAATGAAACTTTGAACATGATTAGCCTTCATGAAGAGCATTGATGTGGATTTAAAATTTTGCCTTAAAACACACTTTTCTAAAAGCTATTTAAATCTAATGGTTCTAAACTAGGGTTAACGTTTATACCTTCTATAATGGATGGATTCAAGTGATTAAATATGCTCTGAATTTGTAGTTTGTCCACATTTCATCCTCTAGAAGACCCTTCAGTCTGAAAACGGCTGGAACAACCGGTTCGAGCCTTAGATGGAATAGGACGTCGGGTTGACCATGGACTCGCCGCCGGCAGCTTCCTTTCGCCTGAGTGCAACCTGGAAAGTGTTTTTGAGGGTGTCTTGATTCAAAGCGAAACAAGATCTGGCTTTGGAAGGCTCTTGGTAGAGAGAGAGAGTATTAGGACTAGAATCGAGCTCCTCTTGGTGTTTTTGCCCTATTCTAACCTCTCCAGACCAAATAGATGGCTAGGATTAACTGGCTGGGATCCTAGATGCTTGACAAGTGGCCTGGAAGGTGGTTAGAGGCAGGAGAATAAAAGGACAAGAGGACAATGAGGTAGAAAGTAATCTTTGTCCTCTAGTCCATGTGGGTTTGATTAGAATCTGTCTAGTCCTGAATTAAAGGTTAAGATAAGTTTAAGAATCTTCTGGAAACCATTTAAGATGGCTGGAGTTGGTTTAAAATGGAGGGGATTTGATTAAACAAAAAGGTTTGGTTATTTAAGTTTCCTAAGAGCTTTTGTTGACCATTTGACTGGTCAACCAATCAAAAGAGATGATGAGGTGGCAGAGAGAGGTTTGAAGAACAGGCTTATATGGTTCAAATGACTTGAAGATGAATGGGTTAGCTCAAAAGGGTTATTTAACCACATTTGACCCACTCATTCGATTTGTTGACTATGTTGACCAATCAACTAATCAACAACAGGTGAGGTGGCACCTAGGTGTTCTCATATGCTGGTGGGATGTCTTGGTAAAAGTATCAAGCCATAGGTTGGAGGTTTATAGCAAAAATGTGAGGAACTTAAATGATTTTGACCAAATATACTATGTTGACTTGGTCAACTGTTGACCTAGTCAAAGGTCCAGTCAAGTCCAAAATCACTAGGGGAAATGATCATAAGGATTTGACAAGATTTTGAATGCATATAAATCTTAATTCAAAATAGAGAAGTTTGAGGGTTTGAACTGGTCAACCTGGTTGACTTGGTCATCCAAGTTGACCCAGGGTCAGGGTTTGGGCTAGATAGGTTTGATTTGATGTTTTAAGTCTGGAGGAAGTAATTTTAGGGTTTGAATGGGGCATTTGGGTCAAATCACCTGTTTAGGCCCTTAATGGGCCTAATGGGTCAACTAGGTTGACTTAGTCAACCAGGTTGACTCAGAGTCAGGGACTGGGTCCAACCAGTTCAGAATGACATTCTGAGTCTACTGGTGGTGGTCTCAAGGTCTGGAGAGGTTGTTTGGTCAAAATGACATATTTGGGCCTTTAATTGGCCTGTTTGGTCAACCTGGTCGACTTGGTCAACCAAATTGACCCAGGGGCTGGTTTTGAGTTCAATGGGTTTGGTTTGATGTTTGAAAATTGTTGGAAGTGGTTCCAAGTAATTTGGAGATTATTTGATTTGAAAAGTGCATTTGAACCCTTAAGGGGTATTTTGGTCATTTTGACTCTTGGTCAACTGGGGGTCAAATTGAATCCAACAAAATACAGTTTATTGCTCAATGAGTCATAATCAAGGGTCTGGAAGTGATTTGGAGCTTTATAGAAAGCTCCAGGATCAAAATCTACTGGGTGGCAGGTCTAGTGGCATATACTGTAAATATTTGAAGGATTTACAGCCTTTGGATTTCAATTCAGTTTCTGGGATTAGAGACCTCAGAATGAGCTCAAATTTGGAGGGTTGTCTCTAGAGACATGTTATATCAGTGTGAAACTGACAGACCTTGAATTAGAGGTCATTTGATAGGGTTTTGAAATGTTTAAAGATTCATTGGAAAAGGCTTTCAGGACTTAGACCTTTGGCCTTGGATTTGAATCTGGAAATCTGGTTTTGAATTGGATTTTGAGCTTGAATGATAGGGTTTGAATTAATTCTAGATTGAATTGAAGCTTGGATTGATCTAGAGGAATCCTAGGGTTTAGAGTAGGCCTAGGGTTTAGAGTAGGCCCTGGGGTCCAGATCAGCTTAAAGGAATCCTAGGGTCTAGAATAGATCTTAGGGTCTAAGAAGATCATATGATCTAAAGTCTGGCAGAATCCTAGGGTCTAGAATAGATCCTAGGGTCTAGATAGATCTAAGGTCTAGGAGAATCCTAAGACATAAATTGATCTAGGGAAATCCTAGGGTCCAGAGCAGATCCTAGGGACTGAAGTCTAGGAAGATCCTAGAGTCTAGGAAACCCTAAGGTCTGGGATCTAGAAGATTCTTAGGATCTAGAATAGATCCTAAAGTCTGGATTCTAGGAAGATCCTAGAGTCTAGATAGATCTGAGGTCTAGGAGAATCCTAAGACCTAGACTGATCTAGAGTCTGGGTAGATCCTAGGGTTAGAAATCTAGGAGAATCCTAAAGTTTAGAAATCCTAGGATCTAAGGTCTAGGATGATCTAGAAATTGAATAGATCTGGATTGGCTTAATGTTGAGTTTGATTTGAAGCTTAAATGGGTTTGAAATCAAAATGGATTTGAAATATGAATTGATTGAAAGTCTGGATTGATCTAAGATCAGATTGATCCTAGGGTCAAAATTAAATCCTAAGGATTGAAAAGATCCTAAGGTTTGGATTGGTCCTACTGACCTCGTACAAAAATAAGGTCAACACCCCTGTGTGTGTGTATAAGATTACTTAGCTTAGAAATCCATTATATTACACTTGACTCAAGAAAAATGAAAAAGTTCATTGAACCTGAAACACAAACAGACTGACTCGATCTTGAACTGACTTGAATTGTAATTGATCCTGTGAACTTGAAAGATTAGACACTCAACTAGAAGCAAAAAGGTTTGCTATCATCAAAATTATAGTCCTTGAATCTAGATTCGCAACAGGGGGCTCATCATGTAAAATTAAAAATGATTTGAAATGGTCATGAGGTCAAGTAGTTCTGGTTATGGGTCTTAATTTCCAGTTAAGAGTGCAAACAATTTTTATTGAAGGAAGCTGATAAATGATATGTCCTATCCGATAAGCTAAACAACATTGTGATCAATTGGCTTGCAATTCCACTACTCCAGTATAATAACTATTGTTTTTCAAACCTGAGTAATCCCAGACGTCGCTACTCTGCACCATGGCAATCATAGTTGTTGATCCCTAACTACCTCTGCTATCTTCCCTGTGTTATATGCACACTATAGCTGATGAACTTCATGAATGTGAAAATGCTTGTTGTGAGAAAGTCCTTTAATTCCTATTTTCTTCTACTCTTGTACTAACTTTCAATGCAGGTAGATTGAATCATTGATCTGTGATCGGTGATTCTCTTCATGGTATCAGAGCCACTTGGCTAGTGCTCTTACCTTTCTTCCTACCACCTATCACAATGGACTCAACTGCTTCTTCCATGTCTCCTTCTTCCATTCCCATCAAAATGAATGATACCACAATCCCTCCCCTGCTCAAGTTTCTCATGATGAATGTCAAGGCCGTGATCAGCACACAGCTCACTGCCCACAATTATCCCATTTGGAAGTCACAAATACTCAAGCTCTTCTCTGCCAATGGTTTCAATGGCTACCTGGACGAAACTACTTCCAAGCCGTATAAACAAATCCTCTCCTCTGATGGAACCATTAGTATCCCCATTATCAAACATGGATGTTATATGACCAGAACTTGGCTGTAGCACTCTATTCCACCATTTCCAAATCCTTGCTATCTTATGTACTCTATTTGGAGTCCTGCCGTGACATCTCGCTGAGCAAATAACACCGCCTCCAATCTGCCAATCACTCCCGTCAACTGCAACTGAAGAGCGAACTTCATCACCTCCAAAAGAGTGACAAGTCGATGGTGCAATATCTCTCTGAGATTAAGCAGAATGTGGATGCCATTACTGCTATCGTCTCAACAAGGACATCATTCTTTACACTCTTAATGGACTACCATATGCATACAATGCCTTTAAGACTATCATTCAAATACAACTACAACCTATTAGCCTCAACGATTTCTATTCACTCCTCTGCAGCGAAGAACTGAACATTCACTCTGAGTCGGCCATTAATTCCTCTATTACTCCTCCCACCGATACTGCATTCACATTACAAGCCATTTGTGGTCGCTCTCGTGGACGTCTGTCGTCTTCTACTTCCAGTCGTGGTCGCTCCTTCCCTGACCTTCCTCGTGGTGGCCGCTCTTCACCTCTTATCACTCGCGGTGGTCGTAGACCTCGTGCATCTATTCAATATCAGATTTGTGTCAAAATAGGGCATTCAACATTTCAATGATGGCATCGTACCGATCTCTCATATCAACCCCCACAACAAGCCTGGCTTCTGATCTTGCTCCTACTGAAGACTGGTTCCTTGATTCAGGCGCGACTTCTCATTTGACTTCCAACCTCCAACAGCTACAGTCACCCCATTCTTACACTGGTGCCTCGCATGTTCAAGTTGGCAATGGCCATTTCCTGCCCATTGCCAATTCAGGACAAGGCATTCTACCCACTCCTTCCCGTAAGCTACACCTCCACCTTGTTTTACATGTCTTTCATCTATCTCATAACCTTCTCTCTGTAAATAAACATATTGCTGATAACTCTTGTTCTATACTCTTTGATGCTCATGACTTTGTTATTAAGGATGCCACGACCAACAAGACTCTCCTCTACGGTCCCAGTCATCACGGTCTCTACTCCATTAAACTTACTCTGGTTGCTCCTTCGATCACCTCCAGCTCCATCACTACGCTTCACTCTACTACATCCTCTCCCACTCACTGGCATTAACATTTTGGGCACCCATCAGTCTCCACTTAGCAACTATTATCAGCTCTTATTCCCAATAGGAAATTGTCTATCTATAGTTTTCACTGCTCTGCCTGTATGCGAGCTAAGTGTCATAGATTACCTTTTGCTTTGTCTACACCAAAAACTACAAGTTGTTTAACTGATACACACTGAAGTATGGGGACCATCCCCTATTTTATCTCTACAAGCTTATAAATACTATTTACTATTTCTTGATGATTATACTCGCTTTTATTGGGTGTATCCACTTCATAACAAATCTAAACCCTTTCAAACCTTTTTGCAATTTAAAGCACTTGTTGAGAATCAATTCAAACAATCCATCAAGATTTTAAAATCAAATGGGGGTGGTGAATACATTAATCATGCTTTTAACAATTATCTAAAACAATGTGGCATTGATCATCAAGTCAAATGCCCCTATACTCCGCAGCAAAACGGTGTGGCCGAATACAAGCATAGGCATCTTATTGAAACTGTTCGAGCTCTTCTCTTTCAAGCTCACTTACCCAACCACTTTTGGACTAAAGCTCTATTAATCGCTGCATATATTATCAATAGAATTTCCTTCCAAACTAACTCATAATCTGTCACCTTATGAACTACTCTACCACACTCCACCCAATTACTCCCATTTTAAAGTCTTTAGCTGCTTGTGTTACCCATGGATGCCTACTCATCTCCACCACAAATTTCAACCTCGCTCACAATCATGTGTATTTCTCGGCAATGTCAATTCTACCAAAGGATACAAATGCTTCAATTCCATTATTGGCCATATACAACTCTCTAGGCATGTAATTCTTTTTTAGTCTATTTTTCCATTTTAGCACTCCTCCACTGTTTTGATATCCCCTACATCCACTCCTCTTCCACCGTACTTACTTGTTCCACCTTCTTGTACAGCTACTACAACTCCACCCACACCCACTGATCCATCGTCCCATAATGCTCCAACTCACACAAACTCCCTATTGTCCTCTTCTATAGATGACTCTTCTAGCTCAAACTCCTTCAACTCGCCACTGCCCACCAATCCACCCTCTCCTGTACAGCCCAAACATCCCATGATAACTCACCTTCATACTGGGACACTTCAACATAAGAAAATCTTTCACTTGCAGCATTTAATTATTCCCACAAACCCCACCTGTTACTTGCAAGCTGCCAAACATGATGTTTGGAGGAAAGCTATGTCCATTGAGTTTGAAGCTCTACAAAGCCAAGGTACCAGGACATTGGTCCCTAATTCCCCCAATCTCAATGTCCTCGGCTGCAAATGGTTATTTCGCACTAAATATAACTTCGACGGGTCCATTGCTTGCTATAAGGCCTGCTTGGTCGCACAAGGATTCAACAAGAATTTGGCTTAGACTACTATGATACATTTAGCCCCATGGCAAAATTCCTTACCATTCGGATCCTTTTTACTATGGCCATCACTCACAAGTGGTCTCTTTTACAGCTTGATGTATCCAACACGTTTCTTCATGGGCAGCTTGATGAAACCGTTTATATGATGCAACCACCAAGTTTCAAGGATCCTCAACTACCAGATCATGTCTGTCTGCTAAAAAAAGCTATTTATGGCCTCAAACAAGCACCGCAATAGTGGTTTGCTACATTCACCACCTTTCTCACTGAATTCGAGTTTACTGTTAGCTTTGTCAACCCCTCACTACTTATCCTAAAGGCGGTATTCAAATCTACATCCTCGTGTATGTCGACGACATTTTGCTTACTGGCAATGACTCCACTTTTCTCACCTCTCTCATACATGCCTTGCATTCGAGATTTAAAATGCGAAATCTCAGTCCTATATCTCACTTCCTCGACATCCATGTTATCTCTACCAACACAGGTCTCCATCTATCTCAAGCTTTATATGCTGCCAATGTACTGGAGAAATATGGAATAAAGGACTGCAAGCTAGTTCTCACACCTTTCCCCACAAAATTACTGCCTCTTGTAGTGGAATTTGAACTATTTTTAAAGCCTAAAATGTATAGACAGCTTATTGGCTTGCTTCAGTACCTCATTATTACTCGCCTTGATATTTCGTTTGCTGTCAATCTTCTATGCCAGCATATGCATCAGCCTTACACTCTCCATTGTTAACTGCTAAAATGAGTTCTTCGTTATATTTGCGGCACTATTCACTCTGGTCTTCCAATCTCTGCTTCTTCGCTCGAGCTACATGCCTACTCTGACTCGGACTGGGCTGCTGATACTACAAATCGGCGATCGATCACAGGCTATTGTGCGTATCTTGACAACAACCTAGTCTCTTGGTGTGTTAAAAAGCAAACCACAGTAGCTCGTTCATCCACTGAAGCTCAGTATAGAGCGTTATCTACAGCCGCCAGTGATATTAGTTGGTTAAGACAATTACTGGAGGAATTTTAGATCTCCATCTCCTCACCTACTTTGTTATTTTGTGACAACGTTTCAGCACTTTCTCTTGTCAACAATCCTGTATTTCATACCCGCACTAAATATATTACAGTGAATTTTCATTTTATTCAAGATTGCATTAAATTGAACCACATTGTCATTCATCATATCTCTTCTGAAGATCAACCTGCATATGTCTTCACCAAATCTCTTGTTGTCACTCGGTTTCAGTCCTTACAAAGCAAGTTAACAATTTGAGAACACATTATTAATTTGAGGGGAGGTGATAAATGATATGTCCTATCTGATAAGCTAAACAACATTGTGATCAGTTGGCTTGCAATTCCACTACTCCAGTATAACAACTATTGCTTTTCAAACCTGAGTAATCCCAGACATCGCTACTCCGTACCACGCCAATCACAATCGTTGATCCCTAACTACCTCTATTACTGTGTTATATGCACACTGTAGCTGATGAACTTCATGAATGCGAAAATGCATGCTATGAGAAAGTCCTTTAATCCTATTTTCTTCTACTCTTGTATGAACTTTCAATGCATGTAGATTGAATCACTGATTTGCGATCGGTGATTCTCTTCATAAGTGAGCTACTCTTCGATGTTAAGGAGGCAATCATTGATTTTGATTATGGAGCAAGTTTCATCGACTATGAAGGGACGAATAGATGGCTTATATTGTAGCAGAAGGCATGAACAAGAGCATAATTTGAGGATACTGCCATCGACTCTAGAAGGCTTGCATTTTTACTAACACGGTAAAAAATATGCAAGCATGGGAAGGAGGGAGAATAAAAATTTTGATAAAGAAGTTGATACTTTTCTATATCCCTCTACTTTATTCCTCTACTTTATTGAACTTCTGCGTATTTATTTGTTGAAGATATTTGTTGGGGATAAAATGTGCTCTCTAAGAGAAATCACTCACAATAACTTAGACTAATATGTGGCACTTGTGATACATTGTGTGGTTTAACACTCAATAAATGATACTTTAGTTTATGTCGTTAAAATATTTTTGGCATTCTCAATATGAGCAATTAGTTCTTCCTTTTTAATTATTTAGATTTTATTTGACATGATGTCAACTGATTTATTCAAGTAAATACATAGATTTTTCAAAACCTATCATATAATTTTATGTATATCAAGGAGAATCTCATGATGATCCCTCTTTGGATCATGCTTCTAAATTCCTCCCTATAAATTGTTGAAATTTTAGTGGCATTCCTAAGTTGCTAATTTCATAAGTAAATTTATGAATAATTTAATTGCCTTCAAGTCCAAAATTATATTTTCTCGTGTATATTGAACAATTTGCTTCGCTTCTTTCTTGTCCAACTTTTTAACTTAGACGGGACTCATTAAATTTTGGTGGTGGTATATGACTAAAAAACTCTCTCTTGCTTTTTATGGGATTCCTTATAAGCATCTTCTTATTATTCTTCTCGTTCCAAAAGATCCAACTAAACTCTCCATGCAAAGAAGCTACTCAAGAAACAAAAATATGACAGATTTTGCATGCTCAAAACTCACAATTTGTCAATTTGCTCTATTCTAATAATTTTAACTCATTTACTACTGAAGATACTGATCCTTGTGAATCTTCTTCAGCCATCCTTGATAGCAATCTGGAGCAATTCCCCCAACTAATTCACAGCATATCGTGGCCTCTATCACCCACTAATAAAGCAATGCCACTAAATACTTAGGGCTTCAGTTCTTTTCTTAAAACTTGTCTATCACCTCATCTGTGTAATCATCTCTATTAGAACTCATCATCACTTCTTCTTTCTTCACTATTCTACTTTCATCACTATACCTTTTTAAGGATAAATATTGAAGTGATTAGTGATAATGATTCCTCATTTTTAGTAATACAACCCGTCCTTCTAAAGGACTCTTTTAAGTCCTTTTTCTCTTGTATTTAACCCAGATTACTTCTTATACCCTCTTTTTTTAATATAACATACTATTTTCTTCCCCACACAAAAAAAAAAAAAAAAAAAAGCCAAAAAACATCCACATATGCATCTCATCTTGGCTTGTTGGTTGAGAGCTTAAGCTTCCAACTAAGAGGTCTTGAGTTCGAACCTTTGTGTATGCCATGTGTGTGTAAATTTGCTTTAATTGGCCTAAATATTCAAAAAAAAAAAAACATCCACGTTGCAGCCTACTTTTTTGTTTTTGAGGTTATTGTTGTATTATACATCAGCTACACTGCTTTTGAATTTCTTAAGACAATTTGATGGTGTAATAACCACCAAATTTATTTTCTATCTTGTTAGATGCAAATAAAAAATAAATTTAAGGCAGATATATCAATAACAGGGACAGTGCGAATAGCGCAGATGTAGGCGTGGGGTCATTGGAATGAATCAAAAGCACTATAGCAAGCGTGGAGTCACCGACACCATAGAAAGCGGGGGTCACCGGTCGCAGGGTGGGACTGCGACAGGTCATGTGAGGCATTGCCCTTGGACCGCGAGGACGAGGCTGCATTTGCAAGGGCGGGATTGCATTGAGACCACAGGTTGTTAGCAATTCATAAGAAGATCGTCCTCCTGATGCATCAAATCGAACTAATTCCTAAATTGAAAATACTTTCCACCGTGACCGCTTCGTTTGCATGCAGCTGAAATATTACCATTTGGTTGAGCACTACTCATCCAAATGAGAGAGAGACAAGGGGCCATATATGTTTAGTAAAGACTTCGTTTGATATGACTTTTTTACTGCGTTCTAAAATAAATTTCTAGTACAACAAATATTTTATAGTAACTCATATCTATTAAAACTTTAAGTACATATAAGAATAAAAGATTAAGAACACTTCAATACAAACATGGACAAAAAAATTATTTTCAAAGAAAGGGGAAGGTCAGTCATTCACAAAGTTCCAGTAGAGTAAAATTTTAAATGTAGCCAACACAAAACAACAAATATTTTATACAAAATATAAATGTATCCAAATGCAGTACTCAGTTGTGAATTGTGATTATCCTCATTAATTTGGTGTTGAGCTGATATTCAAATAATTAGGTAATTATTACACCAAAAAAATAATCTCGCCATGATTAGTTTCTTAATTGACCCTAAATCATAGATATCTCATTTCATAGTTTAATGATGAAATCATCAGACCTCGGGAGTTGAGGACCCAACTAAAAACCAAATGAATTTATCCTTTAACCAACAAGATTTACGATTGATAACCAACAATCACAAAGCATTTCTTTTTGATCAAATTCAGCCTGATCAAATAGATTAAAGTAGCATTTTTGTTAATATACCAATTAGGCCAAGTCGAATAAATCCAAAATAGCATCACCCTGTTCATTTTCATAGCTAAAGCAAGATGACGTGGCCCACTTTTTGTTCTCTTTTCTGAAATGAAGTGAAAGGTGGTGATGGCAATCTGAACTAACCATTTTATCTCATGAGAGAATAGGTTGCCTTCAGCTTTTCAGCTGAAATCAAGCTCGGATTCAAGCCTGTGAAAGAGGTAATCGCTGGTTCATCCTAAGCAAAAAAAACCAGCTGAAATCATGCATTCAAATCTAGCTTGTAGACTAGAACAAATCATTGGTTGGGTGATCTTTGCATGCATTTTACTTATGGCAGGTGAACTACTGCAAAGTAGAACAAACGATTGTTTTTCCAACCACCTTAGGCTAAAACCTGTATGCATGATCATATAGTCCTCATATTCTGCAAATATGGATAGCTAAATAAATAAAAACCCAATAAAAGCTACCTGGAATCTTCGAGATAGAATTCTTGATTCATCTATTCAATAAGGTAGCGTAGGTTTAATATTTCCCACGCCAAGCTAATTATGTCAGATAATGACCACGAACATTGCAACAGTTACAGTGTAGGTTTCCACATAAGGAACAATAATACTAGTAGTTCCACTAAAAATAGGACTTCCAGAGGAAATCAAAAAATATTTTACAATAAGAATTGGAGGGCTAGTTCGACTAATAAACAATTCAACAATCCTCCAAATATGTAATGTACACGATTAAAAAAGTGCCTTTTGTTCTATAATCAAGAAAAATTTCGAACCAAGTAAATCGTCTTATCTCATACAACGCAGCTCAAGGGATCTCATAATTTTAGGCTGTGGAATAAAGATGAAGTACTTGGCTATAACTCTAAAAAAAAGAGAGAAGGGAAAATTGAAAAATTTACAGACAGATTGAACAAAGTTCAACCGCTCTACATTGCTATACATGCAGGCATGAGATGAAATCAACAGTGAGCATACTCACAATCAAGCAACCTTGTAAGGATCTCCTGGCAGCTAGGCCGCTGATTGGGTTCAGCCCAACAATCTACAAAGAAATGCCGAGAAAAGAATTGGAGAATGTACTCAACAAGCAAGCAAAGAATGGTAGATGGAAAGAAAGAAAGATTTTATTGGGGTATATACCTGCAATAAGTTTGCCAAGGGGTCCCTCAGGTATCTCTAATCTTGTTCCTTCGTTGGCAACTGCATATACCACCTGAGCAAAAAATTTATAACATATTTATACTTTCAGGGCACTTTGAAAATGAAGCCAATTTGTACTAAAGAAATACAATATCGAAGCATGTAAGCTTACTTGAACCGCTGGTACACCTTCCCAAGGCCTATTGAGTGTGCATAGCTCCCACATAATGACTCCAAGGCTAAAGATGTCACATTTTTCAGTGATTGACTCATTGCGGATGAGTTCAGGTGCCATCCATTCAGGAGTTCCAGCAGAAGATTCATCCTTCATAGGAACATCTTTCGTCAATCGTGAAAGCCCAAAATCACATATCTTCACTGTCCAGTGCTTATTCACTAGGCAATTTGCACTTTTTAGATCACGATGAACTATTTTCATACGGTGAATGCACATCAACCCCCTAAAAGGCAATGAACAATTATTGGAATAGCAAAAATAAGGTTATTTATGATTCAAGTATGCAGAGATGTATTCAAAATCATTGAAGAAAGAAGATATGCATTAGCATTTTGCAGACTTCTAAACTTGAATGTGAGATTTCTTATTCTTTATTATAATCTTACTTATCGTTGCTTATGTTAGGAAATCATTGCAGTAAAAAATTGTCATGGTTTAGACCCACCTGCAGATGTCACGGAGCATTTTCAATCTTCTACGCCAACTTAGTTTCTTTTTCTGGCCACTCAAGTGTATTAAATAATACAAAGAGCCCATCTCCATGTATTCAGTAACCATAGACAAATGAGGAGGTTTCATGCATGCGCCAAGAAATAATATAACTATAAAAACAAAATTCAGTAATTGTTGTAAGTATAGAATGCAGGAACATCGGGCGTAATGTTTCACAGAGAAAATCATATGTTATGTGATAAAACTCAATGGTAGGCAAATAAATAAATAACTAGCAGAGACTATTTAACTATTCAAAACTTGAGGAGAGGCTAATACCATTTGGATGCCTGAGTCGGCTGCAAGAAAGGAACAAACAGTTACGGTCAGAAATGCACTTGAAAATAATGAACAAAATAATAACACAACAACAACCAAAATGAGATTAAACTAATATTCAAAATTGGTGGGCACCTGAGAATTGATATCTCATTGCAGAAGTCTTCCATGTTTTCAGTTGTCAGATCTTGTTCTAGAAAAACTTTGATGGCTACATCAGTACCATTCCATATGCCACGGAACACTTCTCCAAAAAACCCTGTAGGTGATGAAACCAATTCAAAGGAGCAAAAAGAGAGAGAGAGAGAGAGAGAGAGAGAGAGAGAGAGAAAGCTAGGAAGTCTAATCAAATAATTTCTTGCAACAAAATTTGTTATAGTTGAAATAAATAAAAGTAGAGAGTACAACTAGGGATCCTCGGCTTTCTAAGATTAAATTAAAACATAATTACCTATACCAACACGGGTACCCACGGTCAACTCTGAGAAATCAATGCTCCATTCCTCAAAAGGTAGCAAAGGCTTATTCCAAAAATGAGACTGTAGAACATTGTTCCATGTTGATTCAAAATCTTCAGTTCTCAGAAAATGAGAAGAATCACTTCTCTCAGAGTTCTGTCCTCCAAATTCATGAGGCGATGAAGGTAATGATACTGCTTTCTGGGTGGAATTTGTTTGCAACCTTAAACTTACACTAAAATCAGTAGAAGTGCTTCCAGTTCCATCTTTCTGGCAAAATTAAAGACAAATCCATCAACAAGCAGTGAAAATAACAGCATTGTCTTAATATAGAAGAAGATGGACATCTCGAAATAGAAAAAGCATATAACAAACTAAACAGTAATTTTACATTCAACAAATAATGACTGACATTAACATTGAAAGAAGGCAGAACCAAATGTTCACAACAGTATGCGTTCAATTTAACTACTTCCACTATCATCATGCCTCTAGCACTCAAGCAGCACTGTTAGGAAAAATTTCACGTTCAATTAGGACTCTTGTAATCAATCTAGAAGCATTTATAAATAAAAATGAAGAGTACGATTTACTAGAAAACTGAAGTTGATGAATTTCAAATAGAAAAGCTATAGCCACAGAAAAGCAAAAGAGAACGATGAAGTCAAGGAATGAGAGACCAGAACTCAATAGTAAAGGTCATCTTGCACTAGTTTGGTTGTGATATAGAACAAGACAAGTAGACCATTGCAGGCAGTATTTGAACCAGAACAAGTCACATACATGCTTTGTTGGGTCACTGGAGTTTTCATTTACTAAGCATGAACCCAAGCGGTCATCATGATGATCCCTCAATAGACGATTTTGCTTCAATGTTTCATTCATAGCACGAACAGCTCTAGAAAAAAAAAGGTAAGGTGAATGATTGTATTAATATTCAGTAATTAACCAAAATAAAATTAGATTGCTATTTCAATTAATACTATAAAAAAAAGATAAATCAGAGACCAAAATATATTGCACTATGACACTGTTACAGCGCATTTAATTCAAACCAGAGTGTTGAATTATATCATAAAATCGCAGTTAAAGAATAAAGAGTATCAGCAAATAGTGTGCTAAATTTCTGTTTTCCAATCATTGCCATTTCAGAAAAGAATATGTAACCCCAACTAGGAAGATGAGCAGCCTCATGAGAAGGCAAAAGAACAGGAAAATTGCATGAATCCTTATGTAAGGCTATCCCCTTACATTTTCACAAACTGGCTATTAGACACCTTTTCTGTTTGATATGAGAAACGCTTCAAAACTCAAAAGAGTTTACCAAATATCAACCAACGGAAATGAAATAACCAAAAATGCTCATTATCATTTTCGCATGTGAACATGAAATGAGGAAAAAAGAGTGCAATTTAAGAACCTTCTACTCAACTTTCACCCAAATGGTTTAGCATTTGTAGTAGTCCTCTTTGAGTTCGTGCTTTAGTTAATTGTAGTTCCTTCCAGGATAGACATTTGGTTGGTTCGTGTCAGTTGGAGGAAACCATTTAAGCTTTTTCTTTGATTTTTTTTTTTATTACAAACAAGCCTATTTCTATTTTCATTCCAAGCGAGCTTTGTTGGCCAGACCTCTACTACTCTTGATGTGAAACATGCAAGTAAACAAGAATTGTT
Organism: Dendrobium chrysotoxum; assembly: GCA_019925795.1. Taxonomy (NCBI): domain Eukaryota; kingdom Viridiplantae; phylum Streptophyta; class Magnoliopsida; order Asparagales; family Orchidaceae; genus Dendrobium; species Dendrobium chrysotoxum. The sequence goes on along the minus strand of CM034314.1, from coordinate 88,394,795 downwards.
TTAAGGAATTAATAATAGTTTGTAAGCATTGCTAATTATAAGCTTTCTGTTTCACCAAGTTGCATCCCTAGGCTTTCAATTGGAATTCATGTAATAGTATGCGATTATAAGCTAGATTAATAAGATGCTCACAATATAACAACAGAATAAGTCAATTAACACTAAGGCAATGATAACAAGAATCCACAGCTTAACATTTAGAAATGCTCACCTTGAGTTCCCTCAATCTCGCTCATGAAAGTAGTGCTTTAGCGGAGGAAGAATACAAGCAACCCTAATGATGCCACTAAAAGATAGGAGATGCCTACGGTAGTGTTCGTTGGAGAAGTAGCCGGAGGAGGAGAAGTCGGTGGACGGCCAATGATTCGCCACTGCCCTGATGGTAGTTGTTCGTCAATAATCTCGGACAAGTTGAAGAGGGTACTGTCAACATAGTCGTCAACGGAGTCTTCTATCTCCCAGTTGGGGTCAAAGAAAGGAGATAGAAGGATGCCTATTCGTCCTTGCGAATCATATGCAAATCCGTGGTCGACTTCAGGATCGGCCATACATGGAGGAGAGGCCGGTGGGGAAGCTTGTTCCTAGGTGGTGCTTGACGGATCAGGCAGGAGAAGAGGTGGGGAAAGAGGGATGGAGGATTTCGGCTAGGGTTGTGGGTGGAATATTGATGTAGAACGGATATATGGGGGGGAGGAAATAGTGTCCACATACAATGTACGTGGACCCAAGCATTAATTGTTGATGGGGGAATTAAATCTGAAATTTAATTTCAGATTTGAGGTGATTATGGAGGCTTCCTAAATTAGATTTATCAATTAAGAAAGGATTTGAAATTTAAATTCGTTTGAATTTTGAATTCAAAACTTACCAAAATTAAAACAACTTAATTTAGGAACTTGATTTGGGGAATTAATGGGAGGAATTAATATGGGTTAATTGGATTGGAGGGAGAGGGAGGGCCGGCCAAGAGAGAGGGAAGGAGGAGGTGTCTAGGTTCGATGAATGTGAATCAAGCATTAATTGGGATTGGGAATTAAATCTGAAATTAATTTCAGATTGGGAGTAATTGGAGGAGACTTCATAAGGTAGAACTTTTTAAATCGGAAAGATTTTGAAATTCACAATTATTTAAATTCAAACCTAATAACTTTCCAAATTAATAAAGAATTAATTTAGGAAGATAATCAAGAGGGAGTGGAAAATTTGAAATCAAAGGTTTGGGGTGGAGGAGGGAAATGCAGTCGGCGGGTTAGGGAGATGTTGGGGAGGAGCCGGCGGCTATAGGAGGCAGAAGGAAAGGTGGTCGGCGGCGTGGAGAAGGGAGGAAGGAGGAGGTGGCAGTTTGGAAAAATAAGGAGAAACAAAAACAAAGAAAATCGTGAGCCCGGATGCTTCCTGCGGCTGACGGGTGTTGCGTTGCCCTTCACCAAGGGACTTCAAGTCACGAGCCCGGACCCATCCTGTGGCTGGTGGAAACTACACTTTCCTCCCATAGGGATCTCACCAAAGTTCTCCCCAAAGAACAAGAGTGCAAAAATTTTTTTTATTAATAATCTATCATACCATTACAAAAGCAAGGGCCTTTATATATAAGCCTCAGAAATAAAAGAAACTAAAACAAGACGATTATGCCCCTAGGGCTTATATAAGTAAGGGTAAAAATAAAAAATACATAATTAAAATAAAAATTACAAATAAAAATTTAAGATAACGTGAGACGATCACGGCCGTCAATCTTGGCTCCTCGGATAGGCATGGACGGTTGGATGTCCGCATCAAAGACTCTTGGACTTTGGGTTAAGGAGATGGAGAGAAATTAATTAGAAAATCTGAATTTTAATTTTAGATTTCCTAAAAGAGGGAGGGGATAATTTGAAATTCGAAATCATCCCAAGATAGGCTAGAGCGGGCCGGGGGTTTAGGAGGGATTAAGGGGAATTTAATTAATGGGTTATTAATTAAATTGGAGAGAGAAAAGGGCAAGGGGGGCGGCCATGTAAGAGAGGAGAGGTAGTCTAGGTTCAATGTATGTGGGCCCAAAGGATTAATTATTGATTGGAATCAAATCTGAATTTTAATTTTATATTTGATTTATTTGGGAAGGCTTCCTAATTGGATTTCAACAATAGGAAAGTATTTGAAATTCAAATATTTAATTGAATTCAAATAAGGATACTTTCCTAAGTAGCATTAGGTTATTTTAGGAAGGTAATTAAAAATAATTTGAATTTTGAAAATTCAAACCATGTGGGCAAGGTAGGTCGGCGGCTAGGGGAGATTTAGGGAGGGGAACCGGCGGTTGGAGGGTGAAGGCCGGCGACTGGAGGGTGGGGGGCTAGCGGCGGTATTAGTGGGGTGGGGTTTCCGGCGGTTTGGAGTAGATGTTAGGGTGGTGGTGGTGGTGTAGGAGGGCGATGGTGAAGTGTGGGCTCCAAAAATTCGGCCCCGGCCTCCGCCCGCTCTTTTGTTTTCTTCGGGGGGAGTTTTAACGGAATTAAGTTCCGGGGTAAATTTTGGAAGGCAGATGAGATAGTAGATAAGACACTACCCAGAGATTTCGCCCTCATTTTGCGAGGACTTTATGATCTGAGTTCTGGTTTCCTAAGTTAATTACCCCTCCCGATAACGAGAGAGAACTTTCGATTAAGGCTAGTCGTCGATCAGATACGTATAGATACGTGGATCTGACATATAGTAGCAGCAATAGGTTGGGAATGTTAAAAGGACTGGAAGGGTTTAATATTTAAAATAGAAATTTCACCATCTTGCACTTAAAGCGGATGGTGGGGGAATGGATGATGGACCCGATCAAGATCCCATGGTTCCGTCGTCCCGGGCCATCGTGATCCCTGGTCTACTTAGTCAGAGGAGGTAGTCGACCCAACCTGACAGAAGGATCCTTGTCGGCAGCCATGGGTTGCTTCGTCCAAGGGTACCTTGTAGACCTGGGGTGAATATTTGCCTAAGGGGACAAATTTGAATCCACCTTAGCTAACAGAGGGCTTTGTGCCCTATCGATCATATCCTATTGATTCATATCTCAAGGATTTGATGCCATTGGGGAGCATACGGGCTCTGGCCATAACCATAATATAATGGTGCCATTTGGCGGCGACCACCTGGTTCAGAGGGCCCCGAGTCATAACCGTTTATCCTGCAGTGCCATTTGGCGACGAAACTGCCGGTTAGAGGACTCGTACCACGTCCTTGCTGGCAGGAGATTGTTTGAGAATGGATCCTAGTGATATTTTTGACTAGGCATTGGCTCTTTGTGAGCTGAAGTAAATTTTAATTTGTCCACCTCGGCAAACAGTTGCGGAGGGTGGATGGATTTTGCTTTAAGCGGTTTGATAGTTTAGTTTCAATTTTTAAATATCTGGAGTTGGAAAGATTTTTGGATCTTGGGATTTTTCAGAAGATTGGATTTTGGTTATTTTTGTGGAGTTTTGGAGTTTTGGGTATTTGGAAATTTTTTTGTGGAGTTTTGGATTTTTGGGTAGTCGGATGGTATTTGAAATGATCTGTGTGGACCCCTCCGGTTGAGATTTGCATTCAACACGGCCATCATCGGGGTGTATGGGGTCATTTATATTTTATTGATTGGACCCTGTCGACTCTATCTACTGGTCGATAGAGGATCGGGTTTTGTAGGCTTTGGACCTTTGTTAGTGAATTCTTTTGATTACAGACCTTGAAGGCCTAATATGAATGTATAAAATAAATATCTCGGTCGATCTCATGACTGCATATTTATTTAATGGTTCGAGCCGTGTCAACTCCTATCTACCTGAATAGAAGGATCGGGCTCGAACTTGAATTCACTTATTAACCCGCGCAGCATCCCTAGACGTCACGTGTGTACCAATAACACGCTCGTCGGGGCCCATGCGGGTGTTTGGGGGCATTTTATAATTATTGATTGAACCTTGTCGACTCCTATCTGCTTGCATAGGAGGATCGGGTTCAAATTTATTGACCCGCGCAGCATCCCTAGACGTCACGTGTGTACCAATAACACGCTCGTCGGGGCCCATGCGGGTGTTTGGGGGCATTTTATTATTTGTTGAACCTTGTCGACTCCTGTTTTCTTGCTTTAGGAGGATCGGGTTCAAATTTATTGACCCACGCAACATCCCTAGACGTCACGTGTGTTCCTACAGCACGCTCGTTGGGGCCCATGCGGGTTATGATTGTGCTTACCCCTTTTGTGTACCTACGTGTATACAAACTATGGTGCATGTGTGGGAGCATTCTTGGAATATTTATAAATGCCTTATGTCCACTTGCATGAATGTTGTGGATCCGGTGGCATTGCATTGTAGCTTATGGACGCCTTCTGTCTGCTTGTATGAATATTGCAGATCCGGTGGCGTTGGATTGTAGCTTGTGGACGCCTTCTGTCTGCTTGTACGAGTATTGCAGATCCGGTGGCGTGGCGTTGTAGATTGTGGACGCCTTCTGTCTGCTTGTACGAAGGTTGCAGATTCGGTGGCGTGGTGCAGCAGCTCGTGAACTGAGCTGTTTGCTGCTTTGTACAGGCAGACTGTCGTGCACTACCGGTTGCTTTCTGCAGATGGATTGTAGTGACTAACGAATCTCCTGCTTTGGCTCGTAGGAGCTTGCTCTTGCTGCAATTCTTTCTTGTCTACTTGTAGATAATATGTTAGACATGGAACAAGTCTCTTGCAATGACCTATAGGCATTTGCATTTGTCACCGATCGGTCATCTTTTGCTTGTGAGGGATCTCTACATTTGGTTGTCATTGTATAGTTGTTGATCATAAGGGTGCTGCAACAGTTCATAAGTGCCTTATGTGTGTACTACAAACACACTGCCTTTGGTTACAGTAACTTGTAAATACCTCATAGGCATTGCATGTATACTACTCTTATCTGTAGATGATATGTTTTGTGTATATTTACATTCATAGAATGTTGATCATCCTTGTAATCTCTCTGTGGTTGCTGTTTGCAAGGACTACTATTTCTCCTTACAAGACTGCCATGGGTACTACACATCGACTGTCGTCATTTATATACATGAGAGATCTCCTTACACTGGTTTGTGGGTACTTGCATTCGTCGTAGTCTTTGGTCCACTGTATATCTACTACTGTTGCAGATAGGTAGATATGTTCACTACGACCCTCTCATTCATGTTTGCTGGTGACTCATTGAACTCATGACATATGAACTTCAACAATCCGCAAGAGATCGATGTGTCTATATGCAGATGGTTACTGACTATCGGGTCGATCACATCCATTGTTAATTTCTTCGCACACATTGGCCTCCCACTTGCTACATTCACTTGTGTGCTAATTTCCTTATGCTTATAAGAAACCGATGCATTCGTTTGCATACCAATTCCTCCAACAACAAGGGACAAATACATTTGCTCACATGATTAATACGAGTATCACCAGCTTTATTTGTTAATTTGATCTGAATGCTATATGAAATGTTACAATCGTTTCATGTTCCTTTTGAATTGTTCGAGTCAATTTTGGACTTGAATTCGGTTTGAGTTCACAACACAAGTTCAAATCCAAAATAAGTCTTTTGTTTCATTTGAACTCAAGTTTAAGGTCCACTGCACTTAGTTCTTTTGAGTTCGAGTTCAGATACAGTTCGAGTTCATTTAGGTCAATTGCATCAAGTTCACAAGTCTCCTGCTGTCCAAATCAACTTCAAGTCTTTGTTAATTCGAGTCAAAGTTCTTTGCATTATGATTGAGTTTGAGTTTCATAATGTTCATTTTTTAAACTTTCTGTATTTATTCAAGCCAAGTTCTCATTTTAATCAGATTCAAATTTTAATTAGTCACTTGAGTTCTAAAGCATGTCCAAGTCCAAACAAAGTCCCCTGTAATGTTCATTGGAGTTCCAAATTAAGCTCAAGTTCTAGTTCTGATCCTCTTCTTTTGAGTTCAAGCAAGTCCAAGTAGTCTCAAGTTCACCAGAAATTTCGGCAGCCTCCCGGCGTCTCCCCCGTTTAGGGGAAACTACGAGAAACTGGGCCTCCCGCCACGCTAGAGAAAAGCGTGTACGGTAGGTGTCGGATGACACCGCGGCCATAAAGTCTTCAATCCCACCACGCCAGAGAAAGGCGTGTATGGGTCCTCGGGCACCTGTTTCAAAAGAAAAGCAGTTCTTTCCCCGTAGGTGCTGAAGCGCCTACGGGTACTTATATTCGTCCCCGCCACGCTAGAGAAAAGCGTGTACAGGGTCTACCCGCCTCATCGTAGGCGTCGCACCGGGTTCCCTTCCCACCACGCTAGAGAAAAGCGTGTATGGGCGGTTTTCCGGCTCGACGTGCACGTCAAGGGCATGAAGGAGATTACCCGCCTCGTCGTAGGCATTGCAACGAATTCCCTCCCACCACGCTAGAGAAAAGCGTGTATGGGTGGTCGTTCGCCGCGCTGCAAACGCTGAGACGAGTTTTCTCTTTGTTATTTTTGCAAAATTCTTTTCTCCCTCTCTTTTCTTCTCTCTCTCTCTCTCTCTTTGAATATTTCTTTCCTCTCTTCTTTATTGCCTTTCTTTCATTTATCCCTTCATCATATAAAACAGTTGATATACTAGGTGCCCAAGTTGCAAATTCATTAAACCAGTTTGGCAATATAACCTTTGGTGCTATGATCATGTGCGGACCATTGACACATTTGTGCTCCATCAGATATAAAATCAATGCAATAGTCTGAATTGTCTTACCTAGGCCTATCTCATCAGCAAGGATACCATTTAGATTGTTGGTAAACAAAGAAAACATCCATTGAAGTCCTAACTGATAAGATCTTAATTCTCCACCCTGGAGCATAGTTGACTGCTCAGTTACCTTTTCCTGAGTGGAATGAACAGCATAATTATATTGTCTTTGTCCTTCAAGAACATCATTTCTATGGAAATCTGGGCCAGACTCGATATCAACAATATCCTTATCTTCATCTAAAATTAGTTCCCCCGGTTTTTTTTTAGTTAGAGAGAGAGAGAAGGATCAACAGGCTCGGAACCTTCCAAGGCTTCAAGATCATCAAAATGTTCAGCGTCTTTCTGTTATATTCTTCAGTTAATTCTGCCTCATGAGCATGACCTTCAGCCTCTGCCGTAGCTTTCACTCTAATTGTTTCACGCTCTATTTCAGCTCGCTCTTTCTCAGTTTGGGTGTTGTTGAGCTTGAATCTACCCTTCTGCAGCACTTCTTGCTTGTTCTTTCCTTGTAGAGGATTCCTTTTGCATTTTGATTAGCTCAGCATTATATTGCCTATGAGCTTCATGTTCTGTCTGCATTCTTTTTCTAGCTAGCTCATCTTCATAGCGATTGCACATTTTCTGTGACAGTTCTTTCTTCTGTATGAAAGAATCATGAAGCTTTTCTGAACCCTCGCTGCTGTCATTAAGAGTGGACAACTTCCTTCACAACTCCTCTGGATCTTTACAAGTTTCTGATTTCTCCTTCAACATCTCTGGTTTGTCGTTCCTTGTGAAGAAGAACATCAGGATGTAGATCACTGGAGCAAAGCAAGGTAGACTATTTGAGGAAAGGATTTCCAAAATGAGAGGAAAGGATTTCCAAAATGAAGGTTTTCCCCAGTAAGCAATGACCGAACTGCTTCTTCAACAAAAGCACAACTAGGAAGGAACTACTGAAGACGGAGGTTTGGTTAAGTTCGGAATAGCAGGTGATGAATCATAGCAACCCAAGCAGCAAATTCCTTAGCATTAGGGACTGTAGCTCTGACCCTTTGTACTGCATGCTTCTCCAAATCTCAGTGGACATCACCAGGCAAGAGGCGTTGGGATTTTAGCGTGGAAGCGGCTGTTGCCTGCAGATGGGATTGGAGGAGCTGGGAGGAGACGGAGGTTGAAGTTTTTGATGGAAGAAGTTCTGTGTCGTGTTCAGAGGATTGATTCGGCTACAACAGGGGATGAGGAAGAAAGCTTGCGGGAACAGGTAAGGTAGAGGAGTTGCGGTTCTGTGAGAGGTGGAAGAGTTCGTGGAAGGCTTGAGTTTTGCGGCCGGGAGAGGAATGGGAGCTCTCGTTTGCCTTAACGACGAAGGAAAGGCAGGCCAGCTGTGTCTAAACATCAGATTGACAGAAACGACAGGAATTCGACAGAACGAGGGAAATGGGCATTAATGCAGATTGAAACTTTCTCTGTTTGGCATCTGAATTTTGTTAATACTCTATCAAGCAAAATGCTATATTAGTACTCCATCATTTCTCTATTTAATTCAGAATGACAAAACAGCATCAAGTCAAAACTGTATTGGTTTACGTGTTCCCTCGTTTTGCGTGCATTCTTGCCTCGTTTGACGCATCAATTTCGTCAAATATCGAAATTAGACAAATTGATAGTGGATTTAGGGTATCGTCGATGTTCCGATCGCAACGACGCAGTCCATTTCGCGATCGGATGTCGTTTGGGCACGAATATGTATATTTTTACATGGGGATTACCTCGATTTGCGTGCACCACTTTAATTGAACAAATTGGTAGTGCATTTAAAGTATTGCCGATATTCCGGACGCACTGGCGAAGTCCGTTTCGCGAACGGACATCATTTGGACAACGGCGAGGCAATTTTTCTCGAAATCCGTGCCACCAACCCGAATGATCCAGTTTGAACATAGAAAATGTAGTTTTTAAGTATTTGAGATATTCCGGTCGCAATGGCGAAATCTATTTCGCGAAAGGACATCATTTGATCAGCGTTGCGTTTTAATTTCGGGTGTCGGTCGTCCCTTTTGACCGATCTCATCCGATTCGACTGCGAGGGGCCTCGACCTAGCAGAATTTGATGTTCTGATCGCAACGGCGCCGTCCGTTTGGCAATCAGAGGTCATTTAACCCTTCAAGCGATGTGTCGGACCAACCCGCGCAATACTTGATTCATCATTTTTGTCCTTTTATGCGTGGTTTGAGTTGTGGGGGTCAACAAATGCCCCCCAACAAATGTTGTTCGCGTCTAGAGCGAATCACGTTTGTTGTATGATGATTGACCCTGTGGATCTCCAAATATTTACTCTGGATGTCATACAGGGGATCTCATTTTGTAGATCTCCAAAAGCTTGTTTGGATGTCACACACTATTTTTCTTTCTCTATAGATCCTCAAGAGTCCATCTCTATGCCTTTGTAAATCTTTAGAAGCAGTTATAGTCAATAACATGGTTGACATGTTAGCTCTTGTCAAATAGAGATCCATATGAGAGTGATAGAATACTCTCTTGACACTTGTAAATATCATTGCCGTTTTTTTTTGTCAATATCATGTGTCAATGTAATATTTGTCACTTTTGCTGGTTGTATCTTGCTCAGATTGCACTTTATGATGATAACACATTTGGTTTACGGAGGACTTTCCATTCTCCCATTGCATTTTAGCAAGAAATTTTAAATATTTATTTGGGGATCTCGGCACGCGGCGCGATGTCGACCCAAATAAATATTTAAAATGCCCCCAGTCTTTAGGGACATTTGTAGATGTCATTTAGGATACTTCTTTTTGTAGCTTTAGTTTCCCGGAGATTTTGATTCCTTCTGTCCTGTGCTTTGTGCTGCGGACATTGATGGAGGATTGTCTGATTTGTCTTTGTTAACTTGTCAGGTGGTTTGTACCTTCTGCCCTATGCTTCTTGCTTTGGCGGGCTTGATGAAGGAGTAGATGCCGGTGACCTAAACCTTTTAGGTTTGTTTTAGGTCAGTGGCGAGAAGTCATCGGTCCAGAGCTTTGTGCATAGCGGACTTGTTGATGACGGAATCCTCATAGTTCAGCCTCAGGTTTTATACGAACTTTGGGATGATTTCTTCGGTCCTTTGCTTTGTGCTTTGGTGGACTTATTGAAGAAAAGTTCCTTCGATCCTTGCTTGATGCTTTACGGATTTGTTGAAGGATTTGCAGGTTTTGGATTCGGTTGATAGTACCAAACTTGGGTAGTATCTTGATCCTTAACCACTTGAGGAGACTTTAATCTGAGTCATCTGAGTTCATCAGATCGGGAGAGCTGGGATTTGACAGCCCTTCGTCCTCTGGTTGCTGAAATGGGGGTTCCTCTACTGCGGCCTTTCTTATGGCGTGTTGAGTAGACGGAGCTGCCAGCGATCCGGCCATATTTGGGCTTGTTGGATCCGACCTCTTACACCCATTCAGGCTTCAGACTTGAGCTAGGGGAAATGTGCTTCACAATGCTGATTTTGCTGAAGTTGGTAGATTTAGAGTTCTCCTTTGTGGTTGAAGATTTGGAGCCTACCCGAATTTGGTAGTTGCTCGAGATTCCTTCTTCCCACTGGAACTTTGATTCTCCGGTCAATTAGGATAATTTTGTAGACTACGATCACTTGAACTTATCGAGTCAAATTTGCCTTGTACTTCCTACAGTCCCTACTGACGGGTTGACGAAGTGGGGGTTCCGCTACTACGGCCTTTCTTATGGCGTGTTGAGTAGACGGAGTTGCCAGCGATCCGGCCATATTTGGGCGTGTTGGATCCGACCTCTTACACCCACTCGAACCTTAAGCTTCAGGCTGCTGAAAGTCTTCAGGTTGTTCTGGCTCAATTTGTTAGAGTGTGTAGTTGTAAAAATCTCTTTCTGACCTTCGAAATCTTGGTACGTTGGAGAATGTGGCGTCTCGATCTTTTGAAGCTCACTTGCATATACTTTAAAAAGAATTCGTTGTATTCTTTAGTATAAAAGAATATTTGCGTTGGTGATTTTAAATATTTATTTGGGGATCTCGGCATGCAGCGCGATGTCGACCCGAATAAATATTTAAAATGCCCCCTGTCTCGCAGGGACATTTCATAACGGAGTAAATTTAAAATTTTGTGATTTTAAATATTTATTTGGGGATCTCGGCGCTTAGCACGATGTAAACCCAAATAAATATTTAAAATGCCCCGTCTCGTAGGGTGATTTTGAAATGCATTCTTGCAACACAAGAGAATTTCAAAAATGTAGAGTGTATATGTTAATAAACATGCATGGAATACACAATACATTAAATATAACATTTCCTTGAGCAATTTTACGCATGGTACTTCTTCAGATGTCGACCGTTGATCGGTGGCATGGGCCTCTGACCGTGCAGATCGATAAGCTGGTAGGCTCCTCCTTGATACACCTTCTCGATGACAAAGGGACCCTCCCAATTGGATACGAATTTACCACCAATTTTTCGGTGAGGGATGATTGGTCTTCTCAGCACCAGGACCAATTCCCCTTCTTGAAAGGATCGAGGGCGCACCATCCGATTAAACGATTTTGCCATTCTTCCCTGATAGATTTCTAAGTTTTGTTGAGCTTGCAATCTAACTTCATCGAGTGCATCGAGCTCCTCCATTCTTAGGCGAGCATTCTGCTCTTGAGTAAGCTCATTCTGGATAGCGACCCGAAGGGACGGTAGTTCAACTTCTAGTGGCAAGACGGCTTCAGCCCCGAACACTAGTGAATAGGGAGTAGCTTTGGTTGGTGTTTTGTAGGTCGTACGATACGCCCACAATGCTTCTGCCATCTTTGTATGCCATTCTCTTTTATTCTTGGTGAGGATCTTCTTCAACAACTTCACTAACGTCTTATTGAAGGCCTCAGCCAGACCATTGGCTCTTGGGTTATATATAGACGAGTACCGCCAGTCAATCTTGTGACGATCTACAAACTTGTAGATTTTCGTGCTTTTGAATGCTGTGCCATTGTCTGAGATCACGCGGCGTGGTACACCGAATCTGTAGACGATGTGTGTAAAGAAGTTGATCACGTGCTCGGACGTAACTTCCCTGAATGGTGCCGCTTCTGCCCACTTAGAAAAATAATCTGTAGCTGCCAATATAAAGCGATGCCCGGCTGATGACGGCGGATCTATTGGCCCAATTATGTCAGTGCCCCAACATTCAAATGGCCAGGATGCGATTGTTGGGTGCAATGGATTTGGTGGTTGATGAATAACATCACCATGAATCTGACATTCGTGGCACTTCTTAGCGTGGTTGATACAATCTCTCACCATCGTAGGCCAGTAATAACCCATTCTTTTGATTTTAGCAGCCATCTTGGGACCTGACTGGTGTGCTCCGCAGAGTCCTTCATGAACTTCTGCTACCATTTTATCAGCTTCCTTGGTCCCTAGGCACCTTAGCCACATTTGATCAAAAGCTCGTCGGTACAACGTGTCATTGACAAACGCGTATCGTAATGCTCTTTTCCTAATTTGTGCGGCCAGAGATTTATCTATTGGAAGTTTGCTTTCTTTGAAGTAGTCGACGAATGGTTGCCTCCAATCGTCTTCGACTACAACATCTAGGCAATCCAACTACGACTCTGAGAATCTACCAGTTCTTCGTCTTTTTACTGCTGGACGTTCCCCTGGTTGATTTTTAATAGTGATTTGTTGGGGAGGTTGAGGATCAACCGGGGCTGCATCTTGTTGGCTTGAACTTGGTATTCCCTCTGCCTGCGGGAATTGTAGGGTTGCTGGCTCTAAGACTCGGCGATTTTCAATCGCAATGAATATAGGTGGCCTCTTATCTTCATATGCAAGCTCCTTGGCCAGTTTAGCTAGACAATCTGCTTTTGCAATCTGTCCTCGAGGAACTTGAGTTATCTTGACATTCGGTATTTGTTTTAGAAGCTCAAGAGCTCGTCGGTGGTAGTGGGCCAATTCAAGTTTGCAAATCTTGTAAATGCCCAGAACTTGATTTATCACGAGTTGAGAATCGCCAAAAATTTGGAGATCTGTGATTTGGACATCAATTGCAATCTCCAGTCCTGCTATTAGAGCTTCGTATTCGGCTTCATTATTGGTCCGCGGTTCAGTTAAACTGAACGAGAATCTCATGATACCTCCCTCGGGTTCTATAAAGACAAGACCGATACCAGCTTGGGCCTTTGCAAGATTTGGAGGTTTGGGAGACTTGATAGATGATGCCCCATCAAAGTACATCTCCCAAAATGGTAGCTTTTCTTCTTCATTAACCTGCATGATTTGTTCATCTGGAAAATCATCATTCAACGGCGAATCTGCAGGAATTGGATGTGCGGCGAGGAAATCTGCCAAAGCTTGTCCCTTTACTGCCTTTTGTGGCATATACACTATATCAAATTGCAGTAATAGCACTGCCCACCTTGCCAAACGACCTGTCAACGCTGGTCTTGTCATCAAGAACTTCAGCGGATCGATCTTTGATATCAAGGTGATTTTGTGGGAGAGCATATAGTGGCGGAGCTTCTGGACTGCAAAGATCAACGCCAGACAATGTTTCTCAATTGGAGAATATCGTACTTCTGCTCCGATTAATCTCCGACTGATATAGTAGAGTGCGTTTTCTTTTCCTTCCTCATTGTGTTGGGCCAATAATGCTCCGAGGGACTCTTCTAGTGCTGCCGTATACAGTATAAGAGGCTTCCCCGGAATTGGCGCTGCGAGAATGGGTGGATTTAACAAGTATCTCTTGATACTGTCAAATGCTTCCTGACATTCTTCATCCCACTTGAAGCGAACGTCCTTCTTCATCAATTTCGAAAATGGCTGGCACCTACCCGACAGATTTGATATGAATCGTCGAATGAAAGCCAGTTGTCCTTGCAAGGAACGGAGTTGACGGAGGCTTCTTGGCGGTGGCATCTCAATGATCGCCTTGATTTTATTGGGATCAACTTCTATGCCTCGATGACGAACGACATAGCCAAGAAATTTACCGGAGGAGACCCCGAAAGCACACTTCAAAGGATTCATCTTTAGATCGAACTTTCTGATCCTCTCGAATACGATCCTCAGGTCGTTTAAATGATCTTTCCGGTCTATGCTCTTGACAACAAGGTCGTCCACATAGCACTCTACCTTTTGGTGTATCAGCTCATCAAAAATATGGGTCATTGCCCGCTGGTAGGTGGCACCAGCGTTTTTCAAGCCAAAGGGCATGACCGTATAGCAGAAAATACCGATGGGCGTTCTGAATGATGTATGCTTTTCATCTTCGGGCGCCATCTTGATCTGATTATAGCCCGATGACCCATCCATAAATGAGAACATATCATAGTTGGAAGTATTGTCCACTAAGAGTTCTGACACAGGGAGTGGGAAATCATCTTTTGGACATGCCTTGTTGAGGTCCCGAAAGTCAATACAGATACGTATCTGACCGTTCTTCTTCTTCACGGGGACAATGTTGGCTATCCAGTCGGCGTATTTTTCTTCTCGGATGAAGCCCGCTTCTATGAGCTTTTTCGTTTCTGCAATTACCTGCTCTTCAATCTCCAATCTCATTCTTCTTGGAGCTTGTTTGACGGGTGCGACATCCGGTTTGATTGCCAATCTATGAACTGCTACCTCAGGGGATAAGCCAGGCATTTCAGCATATGTCCAGGCAAAGCAATCCCTGAATTCATAGAGGAGTTCTTTTATCTCTTCCACCTGATCTTCTGACAGAAGGGAACTAATGAATGTTGGGCGAGGGTCATCCTCGGTTCCCAAGTTGACTTCTTTTAGCTCGTCCATAGTGGCTGCCTGTCCACCATCTTCAAGCTCTTCTGGTGCAGGCTTGTCCTATAGAGGCTGATCATCGTAATCCTCAGCTTCGTAGGCTTCTTCATCAGGAACATCATTGGATTCAACTTCCCTGCAAGTGATGGCTCGGCAAGTCTCCTTCCGGATGCATTTTCGCCTGACGAATCCAATACCTTTATATGCATTCATCTCCTTCCGCCGCATTGGACGTGGATTCCTTCCATACCAGAGACTTAGGCACATACGAAGTTGTCGCTTGGAGGTGGGAACATTGATCCACTTTCGCAATATTCTTTGAATACCTTTGGTATTAAACCTAGGTAGTCTCGTAGGTAATAATTCTTCAGAATCAATGAAGACATGGTTCCAATCACTATTCACTTCTTCATCCTGTCCTACGGAGTAGAATATATTCCCTGACTCGATCCCCTTTCTGATTGGAGGCAGATAAAGGGTCACAAGTTCCTCAACCTTATGCACATCCCGCGGAATTATTTCTTTGAAATACTGTAGGGGAATACGAGTGACTACAAGTACGCTGTCTAAGATTGATAGGCTATCTATCCTTCTAGAGAATATCTCTTGTACCGTGTTCATGTAGATAGAGTCATAGTCATAGTCATCATTTGAATATGCGACCTCCCTACTCCATTCGTCCATCGAATGACATACCCTCTGGGATTTTGTAGGGGTGACATTATCTTCATCCGTGTCGCTCCCAAGGTGAGGTACACGTTTCCTTTCTTTAGAAGTGGAAATGGTAGCTTCTTTGGGGAGAGTCGGCGTTGCCTTCTTTCTCCCCACCTGCTTTTTCTCACTTTTTTGTTCAGGTCGCTTTGCACTCTCTGGATTTGATGCTTGAGCCTTCAGAGAGTTTGACAGTCTTTGCTTCTTTGGCATGAAATACTGCGCATCTTCATAGACTGTTGCTTCATGGACTGTAAAGGGCTGGATGTCGCCAGAGATCCTGAACTCTTCTCCATCCCTGAGATACTTCATGCACTGATGTAGTGTTGACGGGACAACGCCATATTCATGCAGCCAGGGGCGGCCCAGGAGCGCCTTGAATGAAGTGTCCGCATCAATTACATGAAATTTAGCTTCTGTATGAAATTCTCCAAAGACAAGAGGGAGCATAAACGATCCAAGGGTTTTCTGCCCTTTCTCATTAAAACCATGTACCATAAGCTTGTCTGGCCCAAGGTGTTCCACGTTGAGGCACAACGATCTTAGTGCTTTTAAGCTCATAAGGTTGATGGAGGATCCAGGGTCGATCAGAATTCGACTGATTACCAAATCATCACTCTCTGCAGTAACATACAGAGGTCGGTTGTGGTCTGCAGTCCCGAGCATCATGTCATCTTCGGTGAACGTGATGAACGGTTCGTTACGAGCTTGTAGGACTTCAGTCAGGTTGCGTTCAGCAAAATACGCCTCGTACCTTTCGGGGTCCTTGAGAGCCTGAATCAAAGTCTCCCGAAGATCCTTAGACATCACCAGAGCGTCGTATATGCTGAGCTGAGCAGGGATCTTCCTCAGATGGGATAAGATATTATAATCTATTCCTTTAACTGGAGTATGTTTCTTCTTGGGATCCTTGGAGATAATGTCTTCGTTGACAACTATCTCTTTTTCCTTATCTTTATTGGATATCTGCTTCTTTGGCGGAGATGGCAGTATCCTGCCACTTCTCAACTGCACTTGAGCGATCTCTTCTGGCTCAGACTCATCTGATGGCGTGTTTTCTTCCGAGTCAGCCATCGTTGCATCTAGAGATTCATCTGTTGATTCAGAGTCACCTCTCAGATTTACATGTCCCATCTGCGACGCTATGTCGGGGTCTGATTCATCTGTCTTTGGAAAATACAGATCCTCCTCTGAACTGTAGTCCATTGGTGACACCATCATACAGGATTCAGAGGCTATCTCTTCAGTACATTCTTCTTTTATCAGTGTATTTGGCGCCACTGAGATGACCCGACATACTTCTACCGGAGGAGGGTCTTCATTATTTTCTTCAGCTTCCTCTATTTTAAGTTCTGACATGAAATCAACGAGCTTAATAGGTCGCCTTGCAGTTTGGTAGTATTCGTCCAAACTGTCGATAACCCTTTGGGTTGCAGCCTTCTTCTCCTTGGGCTTCTTCAGCTTAGTCTTCTTCTTAGAAGGCCTTACTTTTTTAGGCTTCGAGGAGCTGATCTGGCTAGGGCGTTGTTTGGAGGCAGATGCTTGTACCTTAGACAACCCTTTCAAATCTAGTATGGGTTCAGTAGGAGACTTCCACTTCACACCCAGAACTCCTTCAAGCTGTTTCAACATCTTTACGGTCTTCTTGGAGACCACAGTCTCCCACTGTTCCTCCTGAACTGGCTTCTTCTCATTTTTTCTTTCATCAGCCGGGGGTACGGAAGAGGACGTAACTACCCGAGTTGATTCTTTTCTGGGATGAGTTAATACATTATCAGATAATGTGAGCTCTCCCCTTCGATATTTTCTTTCAAGCCAATCTTTAAAGACATAGCAATCTTCGATTGGATGACTCATCACCCGATGATATGGGCAGTAGTTTGGGTCGCCACTATGCTTTGACTCCTCGGGTCTCTTGCACTCTGGCAGTTCTAAACCCGCTTTTAATGCTTGTCGAAATAACTTGGCGACACTTTCCCTCTTGAATGAATATTCCTTATTCATTTTGTCTTTGAGGGAGGGGAACGTTCGATCACCAGTTCTCGTTGTTTGCCTCGGGCGATCCCCTCCGCCTTGGAAAGTTCGTGGCCTATCGTTCCCTCCAAGTACCAGCTTCGGTTGAGGGTTAGGGTTGTAGACTTGTTTTGGCTTTTCTTCATATTGCATCGGCTGTTTACCTTTGTCTACGTTGTGAACCACTTGTTTTCCCTTATTTGCTCTGAGGGAGGATGTAGAGTAGGTTTCACCTTTCTTTGTATCTGAAGACTTAGCCTTTTTAGTCTTATCAAAATGGCTATCTGATTTTGACAAATTCAACTTTTCAAACTTGGCCACCCTATCCAGTAGATCTTGAAATGTGGTAATTGTAGCCATGCACAGAAATGGTTGCATCTTATCGTCGATGTTTCCCATCAATAATTGCACAGCGTGTTCTTCCTCGAGTTGTTGCTCACATTTCATACTTAAATTTCGCCAACGAGTGATGTACTTGGTCACTGACTCATCTCTTCTTCTCTTATCCAGAGCGAGGTCGGCGATTGTGATCTTCTCAGTTGCGCTGGCAAATCTCTTCACAAACATTGACTCTATCTCCGCGAAAGTCTTCACAGAGTCATTGGGCAACTCAGCATACCATTCGAAAGCAGTTGCTGTCAAACTGCTGACAAATTGTCGGAAGAGCAAGGCGTCATTCCCTCCTGTATTTCCGCAAGTGGCCTTGAATTGCGCCAAGTGCTGCCTGGGATTATTGTTACCGCTACCATTAAAAGTATTGAATTTTGGAACAGAGTATCCTTTTGGGTATGACACTTGATCGTATTCCGCCGGATATGGGCGACCTCTGCCAACTAGTTTCTCTGCCTGATCAACAGCTATAATAGCCTTGATCTTCTCGGTAATAATTCCCTCGAGTTGTGCCGCCGTCACAGGCTCAGAGGTACTGGCGATATTTTGCGGAGTAGGTTGGCGTGTAATGTTATTGATTTCATTACCGCCTTCAGGAGCGCCTCGTACTCCTGAGACTTGATGCATCTGGAAGTTCGGAGGATCGGCAAGAGTAGGTACGGGACCCGTGGCAGCAGTTCTCTGCATAATTTGCATCATCGCTGCCATTTGAGTTATCATCTCAGTCATCTTTTCATTCAGCAGAGAGATTTCCCTATCTTTAGCCCTCATTTGACGTTTTATATGTCTTTGCATGTCTGCCAGCGTGGCACTCTCGTCAGCAAAGGGATTCTCCTCGTCCTCTTCTCTTTCTTTTTCTGAAGAGCGGCCACCTCTGCCGGTGGTGGACCCAGCCCCACGGCGACGTCGGTATACTTGCCTAACTGGCGGCTGTTGATTGTCATCATCCTCGCCATCATCATAGTAGGCCTCATCGTTGATGTTGGTGTGTCTCACCATATAAACAACCTCTATGTTCAGGCTGCCATTTATTTCTTCCATTCCTTCTTCTATATCTTCCATATCTTCTTCTTCTTTCTCCTGGATTCGAATTTCAGAACGACGACGCCAAAAGACCTCTGATTCTTCATTTGGCAAGAAGATTTCCTCAACTCGCGGGCTACGGTCGAAGTTGGTTTCCTCCTGCGGCGGGGTTGGCAGGCGACGAGATCCCCTGGAGGATTCTCCAAGGTGCCGACCGTCGGAAAGGGCATCATTGTGGGTCTTCTTTGGAACCCATTTTTGACGTATTTTATTAGCAGGGGCAGATCTCCGGGAAGCCGTACCGGATGTCACGCCCGGATCATTTCTTCTTTCTCTTTTATCTTCTCTATGAGGCCTTAGCCTCCAGATTTGCTTTCCTTTCTGCCGGGACCTTTCGGCAGCAGATCCCTGAACCCAAGGTTCAGGTGTCACGCCCCGATGCTCACCGGATGGAATTTGTTGTCTTTTTCTGCCTTCGGCTATCAGATCAGACGATAGCCTTTCCCTTGGAGGGGTCCTTCTGGCCTCAATCATCAGTGGCTTCTGAAATCTCCTTTTCTTCAGACCCTTTTCTTTCACTGTCTTCAATACCCGGTACACCCGAGCTGACAGGGTTTCAGGTTCTTTCTTTCTTGGAGGAGCCAGGACTTCAGGCTGTTGATCCCAAAAAGATCTCTTCAGCTCCCCAGTAGAGCTATTTCTTTTGACCCATCTTAGGTCAGTAAACTTGTTCCGGATAGGAACATTGGCTTCAGGCTCTCTGGCCGGCAGATTGGATGGGTGGACAGAGGGTTGTCGCTGCTGAGCTCGCATCTCAGCATTCTTCTTTCTTCTTTGCCTCCTTGTAAGCCTTCCTCCGGATGAGGAGGCCTCAGCATCATTCTTTCTGGGTGTAGGTAACCCGTTCGGCAGAGATGTGGTATTCGCAGTTACCACAGAAATCCTCCCACCTGTCACAACTCTTTTGGCAATCGGAGCCTCAGGCTGTGAAAGTCTTTCGAATACAGAAGTCCTCTTGCGAGGATTTTCAGCGGCGGTAGTGGTCCGTGACGCCGGTAGATGCGTCCGGCGTGTAGTAGCCTCAGTGGTTGGTCGCTGTGCTGGCAGATACGCATGACGGGTAGGGGCTCCAGCAGGATAGAGTCTCCTTGCAGGCCTTTCAGAATTTGCATCGTTCATAGGAACGGCAGCAGTCCTTGCAACGACTGCAGGGAAGTCAACGCTACCGAATTGGATGGTCGCTCCAGTATTTCCGGTAGTGATCATAGCATTCGCTAGTTGGATGCTGGCGCCACGTCCTAGTTGGACGGTGAATGCAGTGTTCTGTAGATCCATCTGCACAAATGAAAGGTAAGGGTTAGTAATCAGAATCTGATACATCACCCCACACTTTCAAAATGCAGAGACTTGCACAGAACAAAAGACAAAAGCAAATGATCATTAGCAAGCAATTAAAAATAATATAAATTTAAAGCCATGCTGAACACACTATCTCAATGAATGCATTATGAATGTAATGATCATTTTTAGAAAATTCAGAATTTTAATTAATTAAATGATCGTTATGGAGAATTCTGAAATCTTGAGCTTGTATTGATTAGCTGCTACTACAGCGCTGAGACGACTAGCCAAAGATGGAAAGAGAAACCAATCCCCAGCGGAGTCGCCAGAAATCTGTGGGCTCCAAAAATTCGGCCCCGGCCTCCGCCCGCTCTTTTGTTTTCTTCGGGGGGAGTTTTAACGGAATTAAGTTCCGGGGTAAATTTTGGAAGGCAGATGAGATAGTAGATAAGACACTACCCAGAGATTTCGCCCTCATTTTGCGAGGACTTTATGATCTGAGTTCTGGTTTCCTATAGGCGCAAGCCCCTATAGTTAATTACCCCTCCCGATAACGAGAGAGAACTTTCGATTAAGGCTAGTCGTCGATCAGATACGTATAGATACGTGGATCTGACATATAGTAGCAGCAATAGGTTGGGAATGTTAAAAGGACTGGAAGGGTTTAATATTTAAAATAGAAATTTCACCATCTTGCACTTAAAGCGGATGGTGGGGGAATGGATGATGGACCCGATCAAGATCCCATGGTTCCGTCGTCCCGGGCCATCGTGATCCCTGGTCTACTTAGTCAGAGGAGGTAGTCGACCCAACCTGACAGAAGGATCCTTGTCGGCAGCCATGGGTTGCTTCGTCCAAGGGTACCTTGTAGACCTGGGGTGAATATTTGCCTAAGGGGACAAATTTGAATCCACCTTAGCTAACAGAGGGCTTTGTGCCCTATCGATCATATCCTATTGATTCATATCTCAAGGATTTGATGCCATTGGGGAGCATACGGGCTCTGGCCATAACCATAATATAATGGTGCCATTTGGCGGCGACCACCTGGTTTAGAGGGCCCCGAGTCATAACCGTTTATCCTGCAGTGCCATTTGGCGGCGAAACTGCCGGTTAGAGGACTCGTACCACGTCCTTGCTGGCAGGAGATTGTTTGAGAATGGATCCTAGTGATATTTTTGACTAGGCATTGGCTCTTTGTGAGCTGAAGTAAATTTTAATTTGTCCACCTCGGCAAACAGTTGCGGAGGGTGGATGGATTTTGCTTTAAGCGGTTTGATAGTTTAGTTTCAATTTTTAAATATCTGGAGTTGGAAAGATTTTTGGATCTTGGGATTTTTCAAAAGATTGGATTTTGGTTATTTTTGTGGAGTTTTGGAGTTTTGGGTATTTGGAAATTTTTTTGTGGAGTTTTGGATTTTTGGGTAGTCGGATGGTATTTGAAATGATCTGTGTAGACCCCTCCGGTTGAGATTTGCATTCAACACGGCCATCATCGGGGTGTATGGGGTCATTTATATTTTATTGATTGGACCCTGTCGACTCTATCTACTGGTCGATAGAGGATCGGGTTTTGTAGGCTTTGGACCTTTGTTAGTGAATTCTTTTGATTACAGACCTTGAAGGCCTAATATGAATGTATAAAATAAATATCTCGGTCGATCTCATGACTGCATATTTATTTAATGGTTCGAGCCGTGTCAACTCCTATCTACCTGAATAGAAGGATCGGGCTCGAACTTGAATTCACTTATTAACCCGCGCAGCATCCCTAGACGTCACGTGTGTACCAATAACACGCTCGTCGGGGCCCATGCGGGTGTTTGGGGGCATTTTATAATTATTGATTGAACCTTGTCGACTCCTATCTGCTTGCATAGGAGGATCGGGTTCAAATTTATTGACCCGCGCAGCATCCCTAGACGTCACGTGTGTACCAATAACACGCTCGTCGGGGCCCATGCGGGTGTTTGGGGGCATTTTATTATTTGTTGAACCTTGTCGACTCCTGTTTTCTTGCTTTAGGAGGATCGGGTTCAAATTTATTGACCCACGCAACATCCCTAGACGTCACGTGTGTTCCTACAGCACGCTCGTTGGGGCCCATGCGGGTTATGATTGTGCTTACCCCTTTTGTGTACCTACGTGTATACAAACTATGGTGCATGTGTGGGAGCATTCTTGGAATATTTATAAATGCCTTATGTCCACTTGCATGAATGTTGTGGATCCGGTGGCATTGCATTGTAGCTTATGGACGCCTTCTGTCTGCTTGTATGAATATTGCAGATCCGGTGGCGTTGGATTGTAGCTTGTGGACGCCTTCTGTCTGCTTGTACGAGTATTGCAGATCCGGTGGCGTGGCGTTGTAGATTGTGGACGCCTTCTGTCTGCTTGTACGAAGGTTGCAGATTCGGTGGCGTGGTGCAGCAGCTCGTGAACTGAGCTGTTTGCTGCTTTGTACAGGCAGACTGTCGTGCACTACCGGTTGCTTTCTGCAGATGGATTGTAGTGACTAACGAATCTCCTGCTTTGGCTCGTAGGAGCTTGCTCTTGCTGCAATTCTTTCTTGTCTACTTGTAGATAATATGTTAGACATGGAACAAGTCTCTTGCAATGACCTATAGGCATTTGCATTTGTCACCGATCGGTCATCTTTTGCTTGTGAGGGATCTCTACATTTGGTTGTCATTGTATAGTTGTTGATCATAAGGGTGCTGCAACAGTTCATAAGTGCCTTATGTGTGTACTACAAACACACTGCCTTTGGTTACAGTAACTTGTAAATACCTCATAGGCATTGCATGTATACTACTCTTATCTGTAGATGATATGTTTTGTGTATATTTACATTCATAGAATGTTGATCATCCTTGTAATCTCTCTGTGGTTGCTGTTTGCAAGGACTACTATTTCTCCTTACAAGACTGCCATGGGTACTACACATCGACTGTCGTCATTTATATACATGAGAGATCTCCTTACACTGGTTTGTGGGTACTTGCATTCGTCGTAGTCTTTGGTCCACTGTATATCTACTACTGTTGCAGATAGGTAGATATGTTCACTACGACCCTCTCATTCATGTTTGCTGGTGACTCATTGAACTCATGACATATGAACTTCAACAATCCGCAAGAGATCGATGTGTCTATATGCAGATGGTTACTGACTATCGGGTCGATCACATCCATTGTTAATTTCTTCGCACACATTGGCCTCCCACTTGCTACATTCACTTGTGTGCTAATTTCCTTATGCTTATAAGAAACCGATGCATTCGTTTGCATACCAATTCCTCCAACAACAAGGGACAAATACATTTGCTCACATGATTAATACGAGTATCACCAGCTTTATTTGTTAATTTGATCTGAATGCTATATGAAATGTCACAATCGTTTCATGTTCCTTTTGAATTGTTCGAGTCAATTTTGGACTTGAATTCGGTTTGAGTTCACAACACAAGTTCAAATCCAAAATAAGTCTTTTGTTTCATTTGAACTCAAGTTTAAGGTCCACTGCACTTAGTTCTTTTGAGTTCGAGTTCAGATACAGTTCGAGTTCATTTAGGTCAATTGCATCAAGTTCACAAGTCTCCTGCTGTCCAAATCAACTTCAAGTCTTTGTTAATTCGAGTCAAAGTTCTTTGCATTATGATTGAGTTTGAGTTTCATAATGTTCATTTTTTAAACTTTCTGTATTTATTCAAGCCAAGTTCTCATTTTAATCAGATTCAAATTTTAATTAGTCACTTGAGTTCTAAAGCATGTCCAAGTCCAAACAAAGTCCCCTGTAATGTTCATTGGAGTTCCAAATTAAGCTCAAGTTCTAGTTCTGATCCTCTTCTTTTGAGTTCAAGCAAGTCCAAGTAGTCTCAAGTTCACCAGAAATTTCGGCAGCCTCCCGGCGTCTCCCCCGTTTAGGGGAAACTACGAGAAACTGGGCCTCCCGCCACGCTAGAGAAAAGCGTGTACGGTAGGTGTCGGATGACACCGCGGCCATAAAGTCTTCAATCCCACCACGCCAGAGAAAGGCGTGTATGGGTCCTCGGGCACCTGTTTCAAAAGAAAAGCAGTTCTTTCCCCGTAGGTGCTGAAGCGCCTACGGGTACTTATATTCGTCCCCGCCACGCTAGAGAAAAGCGTGTACAGGGTCTACCCGCCTCATCGTAGGCGTCGCACCGGGTTCCCTTCCCACCACGCTAGAGAAAAGCGTGTATGGGCGGTTTTCCGGCTCGACGTGCACGTCAAGGGCATGAAGGAGATTACCCGCCTCGTCGTAGGCATTGCAACGAATTCCCTCCCACCACGCTAGAGAAAAGCGTGTATGGGTGGTCGTTCGCCGCGCTGCAAACGCTGAGACGAGTTTTCTCTTTGTTATTTTTGCAAAATTCTTTTCTCCCTCTCTTTTCTTCTCTCTCTCTCTCTCTCTTTGAATATTTCTTTCCTCTCTTCTTTATTGCCTTTCTTTCATTTATCCCTTCATCATATAAAACAGTTGATATACTAGGTGCCCAAGTTGCAAATTCATTAAACCAGTTTGGCAATATAACCTTTGGTGCTATGATCATGTGCGGACCATTGACACATTTGTGCTCCATCAGATATAAAATCAATGCAATAGTCTGAATTGTCTTACCTAGGCCTATCTCATCAGCAAGGATACCATTTAGATTGTTGGTAAACAAAGAAAACATCCATTGAAGTCCTAACTGATAAGATCTTAATTCTCCACCCTGGAGCATAGTTGACTGCTCAGTTACCTTTTCCTGAGTGGAATGAACAGCATAATTATATTGTCTTTGTCCTTCAAGAACATCATTTCTATGGAAATCTGGGCCAGACTCGATATCAACAATATCCTTATCTTCATCTAAAATTAGTTCCCCCGGTTTTTTTTTAGTTAGAGAGAGAGAGAAGGATCAACAGGCTCGGAACCTTCCAAGGCTTCAAGATCATCAAAATGTTCAGCGTCTTTCTGTTATATTCTTCAGTTAATTCTGCCTCATGAGCATGACCTTCAGCCTCTGCCGTAGCTTTCACTCTAATTGTTTCACGCTCTATTTCAGCTCGCTCTTTCTCAGTTTGGGTGTTGTTGAGCTTGAATCTACCCTTCTGCAGCACTTCTTGCTTGTTCTTTCCTTGTAGAGGATTCCTTTTGCATTTTGATTAGCTCAGCATTATATTGCCTATGAGCTTCATGTTCTGTCTGCATTCTTTTTCTAGCTAGCTCATCTTCATAGCGATTGCACATTTTCTGTGACAGTTCTTTCTTCTGTATGAAAGAATCATGAAGCTTTTCTGAACCCTCGCTGCTGTCATTAAGAGTGGACAACTTCCTTCACAACTCCTCTGGATCTTTACAAGTTTCTGATTTCTCCTTCAACATCTCTGGTTTGTCGTTCCTTGTGAAGAAGAACATCAGGATGTAGATCACTGGAGCAAAGCAAGGTAGACTATTTGAGGAAAGGATTTCCAAAATGAGAGGAAAGGATTTCCAAAATGAAGGTTTTCCCCAGTAAGCAATGACCGAACTGCTTCTTCAACAAAAGCACAACTAGGAAGGAACTACTGAAGACGGAGGTTTGGTTAAGTTCGGAATAGCAGGTGATGAATCATAGCAACCCAAGCAGCAAATTCCTTAGCATTAGGGACTGTAGCTCTGACCCTTTGTACTGCATGCTTCTCCAAATCTCAGTGGACATCACCAGGCAAGAGGCGTTGGGATTTTAGCGTGGAAGCGGCTGTTGCCTGCAGATGGGATTGGAGGAGCTGGGAGGAGACGGAGGTTGAAGTTTTTGATGGAAGAAGTTCTGTGTCGTGTTCAGAGGATTGATTCGGCTACAACAGGGGATGAGGAAGAAAGCTTGCGGGAACAGGTAAGGTAGAGGAGTTGCGGTTCTGTGAGAGGTGGAAGAGTTCGTGGAAGGCTTGAGTTTTGCGGCCGGGAGAGGAATGGGAGCTCTCGTTTGCCTTAACGACGAAGGAAAGGCAGGCCAGCTGTGTCTAAACATCAGATTGACAGAAACGACAGGAATTCGACAGAACGAGGGAAATGGGCATTAATGCAGATTGAAACTTTCTCTGTTTGGCATCTGAATTTTGTTAATACTCTATCAAGCAAAATGCTATATTAGTACTCCATCATTTCTCTATTTAATTCAGAATGACAAAACAGCATCAAGTCAAAACTGTATTGGTTTACGTGTTCCCTCGTTTTGCGTGCATTCTTGCCTCGTTTGACGCATCAATTTCGTCAAATATCGAAATTAGACAAATTGATAGTGGATTTAGGGTATCGTCGATGTTCCGATCGCAACGACGCAGTCCATTTCGCGATCGGATGTCGTTTGGGCACGAATATGTATATTTTTACATGGGGATTACCTCGATTTGCGTGCACCACTTTAATTGAACAAATTGGTAGTGCATTTAAAGTATTGCCGATATTCCGGACGCACTGGCGAAGTCCGTTTCGCGAACGGACATCATTTGGACAACGGCGAGGCAATTTTTCTCGAAATCCGTGCCACCAACCCGAATGATCCAGTTTGAACATAGAAAATGTAGTTTTTAAGTATTTGAGATATTCCGGTCGCAATGGCGAAATCTATTTCGCGAAAGGACATCATTTGATCAGCGTTGCGTTTTAATTTCGGGTGTCGGTCGTCCCTTTTGACCGATCTCATCCGATTCGACTGCGAGGGGCCTCGACCTAGCAGAATTTGATGTTCTGATCGCAACGGCGCCGTCCGTTTGGCAATCAGAGGTCATTTAACCCTTCAAGCGATGTGTCGGACCAACCCGCGCAATACTTGATTCATCATTTTTGTCCTTTTATGCGTGGTTTGAGTTGTGGGGGTCAACATGAAGGAAGAAAGGAAAATAAGACTGAGAGCCAAGACCTTTCGGTGACTGTCAGGTAATGCTTTGGCCCTCTCCTAGGATTCTCTCTTCTCTCCGAAACACATAAGCAGCAAGAGCAAAGAAAAGCTAAAATTTTTTTTATTGATTCATCAGTAACCTCATACAAAGCAAAAGACCTCTATATATAGGCCTCAATAATAAAGAAAAGAAGAAAGACTCAAATGCCCTCGGGGCTACAATAAGAACTCACTACTCATAGGGGTAAAATAGAAAAACTGAAATGCATAATAAACAAAATATAAAATACATCAAAAGTAAAGGCTTCAAATTGTAGCCGTCGATGGTAGACATGTCGAAATCTCTAGCTGATGTCCTCATCATTCTCCCCAGGTGGGAGAAAGCTTGACCCCGTCGAGTAAGCATCTCTGGAACTCTCGTACCACTCTAACAGATCGGGGTCCAATCTCTGCAGCTCGTCATGGTCGATCCACGTGTTCGCCATCTCCGGTTTCCCTGTCCATTGAACTAAATACCTTTGGCGACCACCGTCTTTAGTGGAAATAATCTCATCACTAAGTATTACCTCAATCTTCTTCGCAGTGGGTAAAGTATAAATGTTTGGGAGTGGAGGTAGGCTAGGGTTCTCACCAGGTAGGTTCACACAAGGCTCATTATTTAGTGGATTAGAGGGGTTAAACTCTGGACCCTCAAAGGCTACAAAATCTTCGATGTTAAACGTATGATTAATGTTAAAATCTATAGGAAGGTCTAGCACATAAGCCTTACTATTTATTTTTTATGTTATTTTGAAAGGTCCTGTGCTTCTAGCATGTAACTTTTTAACGATCCCTTGTGTGAACCGCTCTGGACGAATCCGAACCATTACAAAATCTCCAACCTCAAATTCTTTGAACCGTTTCTTGAGATCCGCATTAAGTTTGTAGTTAGCATTGCTTTGTTCAATCTTTTTATTAATTTTCTTATGTAATTCCTAAAGATGGGATGCAAATGTAGATGCAGACTCAGATGCTCTTAGTTTGGGACCCATAGAAATTAAATTTATAGGCTGTCAACGTTGGTACCCGTACACAATTTCAACAGGACTCAGACCCGTGGTTCGATTAATAGAATTGTTATAGGCGAATTCAGCTATAGGTAATTTGGAATCCCAATCTCAAATGTGTTCGTCTACCAGGGTTCTAAGAAGGTTGCCTAGGCTCATATTAACAACTTCTGTTTGCCCATCAGTTTGTGGGTGGAAAGTAGTGGAAAACTGAAGTTTTGTACCCATTTTGTGCCATAAGGTCTTCCAAAAATAACTAGTGAACTTAACATCACAATCGGACACTGATTTTGGGTAAACCATGGAGCTTGACAATCTCATCAAAATATAATTTCACAATCCTAGAGGCATCAAAAGTTTTGGAGCACGGGAGGAAATAAATCATTTTAGAAAACCGATCGACTACCACACAGACAGCATCATGCTTCCTAAAGGTCTTGGGTAGACTGAGGATGAAATCCATACTCACGTCTTGCCAAGGGCAGTTGGGTACAGGTAGAGGTGTATAAAGTCCTGTGTTCTGTTTTCTTTGTTTGGCCAACTGACAGGTGTGACACTGCTTCACTAATCTACTAACATCACGCTTAAGACTAGGCCAGTAAAATCGATTTTCAACCACAACGATAATTTTGGTTTGACCAAAATGTCCAGCTAATCCACCAGCATGTAATTCCCAAATGAGGTATTCACGAAGAAGCGTGTTGGGGATATAGAGCTTCTGGGATTTGAATAAATATCCATCATCCAAGAAGAAATCATGGATTATATGTTCACTTCCAACAGTTAGTAGCAAATAAGTATCCTTAAAGTCAGGGCAATCTTTGTAATCTTCTTTAATGCGCTCAAATCCAATTACTTCAGCCCTCATCTCACGAGTAACCATCATCCGACGGCTTAAAGCATCGGCTTCTTTATTCTCGGATCCTACTTTATGTCTGATAGTGTAGGTATACTCTTGTAGGAATTCAACTGTCGGGCATTGAGTTTCTTTTGGGAATTAATATACCGCAACGCTTCGTGATCCGAAAAGATAACAAATTCTTGAGGGAGTAGGTAATGTCTCCAATACCTAAGGGACTGAATAATGGCATAAAACTCTTTGTCGTAGGTGGAGTATCGTTGCCTAATGTCGTTCAATTTCTCGCTGAAGTAAGCGATTGGTTGTCCTTCTTGAGAAAGGACTCCACCAATACCAATGCCTGAAGCATCGCAGGTTACTTCAAAGACTTTAGAAAAGTCGGGTAGTCTCATAACCGGGGCTTCTACCATTCGTCTTTTGATTTCTTCGAAGACTTAAGTGGCGGCAGTAGTCCACTGAATTCTCCCTTCTTTAGGCAATCTGTTATCGAAGCCACTATAGTGCTAAAATTTCTAATAAACCTCCGATAGAACGTGGTCAATCCATGAAAACTCCTAACATCTCTGATATTCTTTGGTTCAGGTCACTCATTAATTGCTCGCACTTTCTCAGGGTCAGTGGATATGCCTTGGGAGGATATGATAAATCCGAGAAAAGTCACATTAGTAGTGAGGAACATATACTTCTTAGGATTAACATACACCTATTCTCTCCTCAAAACTTCACAAACTTACTTCAAATGATCTAGGTGTTTATCCATCGAATTACTATATATCAAGATATCATCAAAGTAAACCACTACAAATTTTCCTAGAAAAGGTCTGAGGACCTGGGTCATAACTCTCATAAACGTACTTGGTGCGTTACTCAGACCAAATGGCATAACTGTCCATTCGTATAACTCATCCTTCGTTTTAAAAGCAGTTCTCCATTCGTCTCCCAGACAGATTCTAATTTGGTGATAGTCACTCTTGATGTCAATCTTAGAGAATAGGGTAGCTCCGATCATCATATCTAGCATGTCGTCCAGACGAGGAATGGAGAAACGATACTTAACCATGATTTTGTTAATAGCGCGGCTATCAACACATATTCTCCATGAACCATCCTTCTTGGGGGTCAAGAGGGAGGGGACAGCACACGGACTAAGGCTTTCCTTAATAAAACTACGTTGTAGTAACTCATCTACCTGTCTCTTAAGTTCAGCATGCTCTGTGGGGTTCATGCGATAATGTGGTAGGTTGGGTAGAGAAGCTCCAGGTACTAAGTCGATGACATGTTGGATGTCCCTTAGAGGTGGGAGATGGTTGGGCAAAATCCTCAGGGAAAACATCAGCATAGGTCTCAAGGAGGGGTTTAACCTCTTCTGGAATAGGTTCTTCCTGATCAACACTCACTTCCCGAGCTACTAAAGCGTATAAGGGTGATCCTAATCCTAGTTCAGTCTCCAGGTCTTTGGCAGTCAACAGATTTAGGCCTGTGCTAGGTTTAAGGGGAGTGGGTCTTATTTCCTCCTTGGTAGACTTAGGTTGGGAGGATAACAGCTTAATCTTCTTTCCATCATGCTCAAACACGTAGGTGTTTGATCTCCTATAGATATGAACGTCGTTATCGAAAAGCCAGGGGCGGCCAAGGATGACCTGACCAACATCCATGGTTAAAACATCGCATCATATCTTTTCTTTGTATCCCACAAACTCGATGGGGATAAGACTCCTTTCTTTCACTTCCAAGGCGGTCGAGTTGATCCAAGCGACTTTGTATGGGTTCAGGTACGAACTCGTCTTCAGGTGAAGTTTAGAAATCATAGCAAACGAAACAGCGTTAATGCAGCTTCCACTATCAATGATAACCTTACAGTTCTTGTCACCGATTTTGGTGAAAATATGGAAGATGGAAGTTCTACGCCAGTCGTCGCTCAGCTTAGGTTGTGACAAAGCACACCTAACAACTTGCAGGTCTAAGTGATCCATCTTCTGGAGGCAGTGGATCACGGTAGTGTCTTCCTCACAGAAAATCCTCTTCGTCATCGATGTGATGAACTAGTTCGGTGTCCGATTCATCCTCCTCATCGATAACTTCCTCGATTATGGTTATCTTATATAGGCTGGAACATTGAGAGGCAATGTATCCATACCCATGACACTTAAAGCACTTGGTTCCCACAGGATTTTGCTCTTATAGTCAGGGCGGGGTTGGAATTTCCTAGCAGTGGGTCGACCAGTCATGGGACCAGGTGGTTTGTTTTGAAGTTGGCTAGAGGAGGGTTTAACAGGAGTAGGACGAGAGTCTTGGCTCCTAGAGTGGGCATGAATCCTAGATTCTTCTAGGTCTAGCATAAGACTACAAGCAGCCTCTAAAGTCGTGATTCCTCTAGCAAAGAATTCGTTTTGAAGGTCTTCCCTAAGTCCAGCTCTAAACATTGACAAAAGTTGGGCTGGGGTGGTGGTTTCCTCGCCACTACAGCGGAACATGAAGTCATCAAAAGCAGATATGTAATCCTTCACAAGTTTACTACCTTGTATTAATCTATTCCAACAATCTAAAAGCCTGGGATAGTAGGAAGGGGGAAGATACTTTTGCTTGAGTTCTTGTTTCATTGTCCTCCAATCCGTGATGGGGTATTCTCCTCAAATTTCTCGCATATGTTCAAGGTTATTCCAGTACTGGTTAGCCCTACCAGTCAACTTCATTTCAGTAAATCTGACTTTTCTTGCCTCCGAAATGTTATACCAGCTAAAGTAACTATCCATACCCATGAGCCAATCTAGGAAGACTTGGGGGTCTAAGGTGCCATCAAAGGAAGGGGCATCTATATGGAAGTTTTTCAGTAATTGGGCGTCATTGTCTCCCCAAGTAGGATCTACAGGTTCTCTACAAGTCCTAGGGTTGTCACGACGGTAAGGGTCTCGTGGTGGAACGTCCTCGGGTTGACCTTCTTCAACATAAGGGAATGGTGGTCTAGATGGAGTGTAAAGAGTAAAGAGTATGGTTTCCTATCCTTTCTATGTGATCTAGATGTTCTTCAGCTTGACGGAGAAATTCAGTTAAGTCAACTTGGGTCTCTCTAATCTGTTGGGTAACAATTCCAAGTGTCCTACGATTAGATCTAAAGTTCGCTGAATTTGTTCCGGGTCCATTGAGATATGCTAGGTGACAACTAGGGATACTAAGGTATAAAGGGCAGCACCTAATTCTATATGCCAATGCACCTAATGCTTTCTAAATGATGCTAAAATGTATTGGACAGCAAACAATAATAGAGAATAAAAATTTCTAAATAAAATGTTTTGTAAGAATTAAACTTAAATGATGCTAGGACAAACTCTAAGTCAAACCCTAACACATGCTACTACATGAACCATGTTCTGATACCAAGATGATGTGAAACATGCAAGTAAACAAGAATTGTTTTAAGGAATTAATAATAGTTTGTAAGCGTTGCTAATTATAAGCTTTCTGTTTCACCAAGTTGCATCCCTAGGCTTTCAATTGGAATTCATGTAATAGTATGCGATTATAAGCTAGATTAATAGGATGCTCACAATATAACAACAGAATAAGTCAATTAACACTAAGGCAATGATAACAAGAATCCACAGCTTAATATTTAGAAATGCTCACCTTGAGTTCCCTCACTCTCGCTCATGAAAGTAGTGCTTTAGCTGAGGAAGAATACAAGCAACCCTAGTGATGCCACTAAAAGAAAGGAGATGCCTACGATAGTGTTCGTTGGAGAAGTAGCCGGAGGAGAAGTCGGTAGACGGCCAATGATTCGCCACTTCCCTGATGGTAGTTGTTCGTCAATAATCTCGAACAAGTTGAAGAGGATGCGATCAACGTAGTCGTCAACGGAGTCTTTTATCTCCCAGTTGGGGTCAAAGAAAGGAGATAGAAGGATATCTATTCGTCCTTGTGAATCATATGCAAATTCGTGGTCGACTTCAGGATCGGCTATACATGGAGGAGAGGCCAGTGGGGAAGCTTGTTCCTAGGTGGTGCTTGACGGATCGGGGAGGAGAAGAGGTGGGGAAAGAGGGATGGAGGATTTCGGCTAGGGTTGTGGCTGGAAGACTCTTAGACTTTGGGTTAAGGAGGTGGAGGGAAATTAATTAGAAAATCTGAATTTTAATTTCAGATTTCCTAAAAGAGGGAAGGGATAATTTGAAATTCGAAATCATCCCAAGATAGGGCTAGAGGGGGCCGGCAGTTTAGGAGGGATTAAGGGGAATTTAATTAATGGGTTATTAATTAAATTTGAGAGAGAAAAGGGCAAGGGGGGCCATGTGAGAGAGGAGAGAGATAGTATAGGTTCAATGTATGTGGGCCCAAAAGATTAATTATTAATTGGAATCAAATCTGAATTTTAATTTCAGATTTGATTTATTTGGGGAGGCTTCCTAATTGGGTTTCAATAATAAGAAAGTATTTGAAATTCAAATATTTAATTGAATTCAAATAAGGATACTTTCCTAAGTAATATTGGGTTATTTTAGGAAGGTAATTAAAAATAATTTGAATTTTGAAATTCAAACCTTGTGGGCAAGGTAGGCCGGTGGCTAGGGGAGATCTAGGGAGAGGAACCGGCGGTTGGAGCGTGGAGGCCGGTAGCTGGAGGGTGGGGTGGCGACAGCGGGATTGGTGGGGTGGGGTTTCCGGCAATTTGGAGTGGATGTAAGTGGGTGGGTGGTGGTGGTGTAGGAGGGAGATGGGTAAGGAAAACAGGAAAATAAGACAGAGCCAAGACCTTTCGGCGACTGTCGGGTATTGCTTTGGCCCTCTCCTAGGGTTCTCTCTTCTCTCCGAAGCACACAAGCAACAAGAGCAAAGAAAAGCTGAAATTTTTTTTATTGATTCATCATTAACCTCATACAAAGCAAAAGACCTCTATATATAAGCCTCGATAATAAAGAAAAGAAAAAAGACTGAAATGCCCTCGAGGCTACAATAAGAACTCACTGCCCATAGGGGTAAAATAGGAAAACTGAAATGCATAATAAACAAAATATAAAATACATCAAAAGTAAATGCTCCGAATCGTAGCCGTCGATCTACGATTCTGTCGATGGTACATATGTCGAAATCTTTGGTTGATGTCATCAACTCTTTCTAGTGGTCCTCAAATATCCATTGTGTGCCTCAACTGTAAAACTCAAAAATACTTAATCATAGCATAACGACGCATTTTGATGCACTCTGACGAAAATAGGCGAATTTTCGAAGTTCTCAGAATGCGACGAAATAAATTTTATAAAATTCTACATTAAATTTCGATTGTTTTGATATAAAGAATTTAGGGTTAATTTCGTACGAATTAAAAATTAAAAATCGACAAAGATAACTAATTGGTAAATTACTTAATAACCTTTCTATTCTTCATGAAACTAAAGCATGTGAGGGACAAATAAGTCATTAGGTTTTCTCTCAACCGCCCAAGTGTCTTAAGGGAGCGAATAATTCGGTTTCTCCTCATTATTCGCTTCTCTCCACTCGACTGAACGCAAGAAGGAAGAAAGGGGCGGCGGGCAAGGTGTTCTGGCGGCGGTTAGGGCGGTTTCTGGCGGTGAATCTTGGAGGAAATTGAAGAGGAAGGCATAGGGAGGAATAAGGTAAGTTAGTAAACAAAAATTTCACTCTTTTCTCTTAGATTTATTTAAGGTGAAAATTTAGGGTTTATCCAAAATTTAAAATTTTAGAAGAAGAATGTTTAGGGAAAGTTTAATGATGATTTCTAACCGCAAAAATTTAAAATTCTCCCAAATTTTATTAGGTTTCCAAAAATTGGGGTTTTCCAAATTTCAATTTCTATGAAGATTCCTTAACAAATGTTGTTTCCAAATAGCCTTAGAAAGGTTTTTAATGGTAAAAATTAGAGTTTATCACTATTTTTCTTTTTACAAATTTTTTTATTAAAGAAAATCCGAAAATATAAAAGCCATAAATATTAATTAAGTAAAGGGGAGGTTTTAACATGCAAATGTAATGAAAATAATAAAAATTATGTTTCCAACTTTAGGGTTTTAGGGCAAAACCGAAAATCTAGGTTACCTTAAACTTAATTAAGTATTTATAAAGGATTAAAAAGGGTAAATTATGGATTTAGACAAAATTTTGAATTTAAAATTTTAAGGTTTATTTAAAATCCGAAAGTGAAAAAAATATATTAAAATGTTAAATTAATGAAAATGAATTATGTTTAATGTTGGATAATAGAAAAGTTATATTCTTTTAGATGTAGGAAGTAGAAGAGAAAAAACGTCGAAAAAATAAACGGTGATTTTCACACGTAAGAGATTTGTTGTTTTTATTGAGGTAAGTACATGTAATTCTTTTAATTTCAAATTTCTTTTTTTTTTTAATTTTATGAAAAGTGTCATATGTTTTCTCATGATTGTTTAGTTAAAAATAGCATGCTCTTTCTTTATATATTATGTACTGTGGCAACAAATGATGGATAATTTAGCATACTTCTTTCTTTTAAAATACCTACATATAAAAATGCATTAAAATGTCGCATTAGATAGGAACATATGATTGAATGAAATGAAATGTTATCACCCCTTCTATGATAAATAATGTATAATTGAATGTGTATGTTGGCATGGAATATCGATATAGTAAAGGCAAATGATAAAGGGAAAATATGGCTCCGCAGAGTAGACTGAAAATGAATACAATGGTCAATTGAATGTGTATCTGATCGGTACAAATTGTTTATACTCTGTTACGGGTGTATAAGATATAAATACATTATATGCATAAAAAGCATAACAGAAATTATGAGAAAAAAATGAAAAAGTTTCCTGTCATATGAAAAGTAAAATGGTCATTTAGAATGACAGATTTAGACATGCCAGATACTACTGCATGACATGTTTATTATTTCTTCCTTTAGTTTATTTACGCACAATAATATGAAATTAGCATGCATAATGCATTTATTTTTCTTGTTTTATGAAATTGATAGAAAAGCTTATTGCCTACTGAGTTTTAGCTCACCCTAGTTGTGGGATATTTTTAAGGAGAGTATGCTAATCTGTGATGACTGATAGACAACCTTTCACTTATCGTCATAGAGAAACGCAAAGAAACAAGTTCTTTTTGTTGATTTGGCGCCATATGATAAATGTTGTGCACTCCTTGTAGTAGATTTTTTTTATGTTTATGTTTTGCTTATTGATGTAATGGAATTGTTGTTTGAAGGTTATTAGCTCTTTCTTACTTGTATTTAGATGATTATTTGGATATGTTAATTTGAAATGAAAATTTTAAATGTTTATTGTACTACCGTCTGTTCCCACCTCGTTAATTCGAGCTTATAGGGCCGGGTCGTGACATCATCACCCTGACGTTCACTACCAATTCCATTATGGTGAAGAGTAGAAAGAGGACAAGTTGGTAAGATATTGAACAAGAATATAGGTACATCATTGGAAGAAGAGGGAAGAGGAAAGGAGAGCAGAGCAATGAAAATTTTGATGGTTATCAAAGAGAGGAGGCAATAGCCTTGTTTAGTGTGTAGAGAAAGAGGAAGAGATAGGGTTGTCAGAGAGCATGAAAGAAAAAATGGACTTTTCAGTTTTAAAATCATCCCAACAATCCCTATCTCTATATGTTTAAAGGGGCCAAATTATGCTAAAGATATGTCAATATTTAAGACAAGAATTGGCAATTTTTAAATAGCGTTTGTCATCCCTCCCCAAACCCTGTATTAGGGGGGATCTCAATGCACTGGGTATGCCCGCCCAACTTCACCTAATCGCCATGTTCACAAATGAGACCAAATTGTGGTTTTCAAGAACTGGATTAAAAAATGCAACAAACCCAAAACATAAAGAAACTTTTTGTAAACACAGAAATAGCATGTCATTCCAACAATATAGCTTACATACCCCAACATATAGGAATGGAAAAGTCTTATCTAAGAAAAAATCAACCTGACAATATCATCACCAATCTCTGGTGTAATGCTTATGCTTCTCCTTCGTAACCTACGAACTTCAGATGTTGAAGAACCATCTGACCTACAGATGAAGGGGAAATCAATTAGATCCACCAGACATGCAAAGAAAGAGAATTTTACATTGTCTGCAGCTTATTTAAAAACCTAGCACCCGTATCAACAAAAAGGCAGCTTCTGAGTTTAAATAATGACAGTAGTCAATAAAAATATCACTTACATATAAGGCATTAATGACTTTTTTAAATGTGTCTAACCAAAAGTGGCCGAACAAAAGTGTTGCATTTCAAAAGTTAATCGTAATAATAGAAGTACATAATGAAAAAGAATCAGTCATAAGAAGCATATAAAAATTCCTAGCCCACAACTCCACCGAACAACATTACTCAAATTGTGTAAAGGTACCATGCAAAGGGGTATGCATAAAAGGGTGGATGACACAAGAACAGTCTCCCAACCATTCCTAATTTTAATATTGTGATGATGAATATCTTTCTTCTTTTCAAATAAGACGCAGACCAAATTGCAGGGGTTAATATTAAAATATTTGCTCAATAACAAAAACTAGCCCCTCGAGTTTAAAAAAATAATATAATAATACTTCATAAATTATATGGTTTTCTCTCAATTACTGCCGTTCAATAACTGAAATAACAGAGAAAGGTATGTTGCAGGATAATCAAATCACGTGAAACTGCCAGGTCAAACATGGGATATATAACTATATAAGCACAAATTAACCAAAAGACGGGATTGAAAACAGGATATAAAGTACATGCACACGATGCACCACAAAATAGCACTTGGTGAGCGCAGAACTTTGGAACAATAATTTATTGAGTAGAACGCCATTGCAAGATAAACTTAACTAATAAATAATTATAAAAACAACCACAGGAAGACAAAACAGTGTTGAAGCTTATCAAGAGTGAAATAGCCACCAACAACTTCACTTCTTTTTTCTGACAGTAAATTTGAGCTTACCTTGTGGGATATGTCAACGTAAAAACTCTCAATCTCCTATTCTATACAAGCAGTCGTTTAAACAACCAGCAACTAGAAGATTAGGGCCACCCATTGATAATCCTTCATGCAAAATACCTAATAAATATTCACCTCGACTGCACTGCTAACATCTGCTAGTGTGCTCTACCATTTCAACCCAAGATAAATCACCTCCATTGAAATCCATGCATCTTTCAATCAATCCAGTCCTAGTAACAGCAATCTGGAGTAGAGACAGGTGCAGGAAAGCAGAAGCACTACATATATGAAGCAGCATGCAACATTCCATAGAAAACATGTTACACAATGAAATGTTGGAGAGTTTTAATTTATTTATATTTTATTTATTTATTTGTGAGAACGGGGAGGGTGGGTAAGTATAGCGAGAGAAACAAGCATGATCAAGTGCATGAGAACAACAAAACAATTGCAAAACTAATTACTGCCAATTATCTTTTGATTTCCTATTCGTTATCGATATTTCAGGCTAGTTATGCATTAAATTACAATTTATAAAGGTTAATTTGCACTTTCATAGCAATATCCAAGTAAATCCACCATGCTTTTTTTTTTTTTTTGAGGCATCTGTAGTTATGATTAGATGTTTTAACTACACTGAACTGCTTTATGGCCTGAAGAAAAAGCAAGATTCAACAACGTGCTTGTGCTTCACACAATTCCTAAAGACCAAGTATGATTATTTGCATTGATTTTATAGCGTATAACAGTATCAAAACGTCTTCAGAACCCTAAGCTAGCAGACAAAACTAAGCACTTGCATCGTTGGACTTCTCTATTTTTATAAAGTAGATCGGGTGTTAAAAGTTGCTTTATAAAGTACTAGCATAAATTTGTTCTAAAAGCAACTACTTCAAAAAAAAATTTATCAAAAAACAGATCAATTTTAATATCCAAATAATCCGCACATACAGGTAAAAAATCAACCAAATAAGCTTAAAAAGTTTGCATCCTGAAACAGCAAACAAGTTATTTGGTAATTACTTGCTGTGCTGTCAACCTATAATTACCTGCTGTCAACCTATTGCGCTAGAGAATAGCTGAAATAAGCAAAAATGAAATATCAAATGCTTAAATGCCTTCCAAGGTTATGGTTTCTCAGACCTATGTATATAGAAGGGAAAAAATATTTTTGCTATGATAATATATACAACGTGGCATTATTTTTAGCTTTCCGAGGAGTTGATAAGGAGGTTTATCTCCCCTAAAAATTTAGTATGATATAAAAAATAGTCAAATAAACTGTCATCATGCTTCCCAAAAAAATAATAACGATATGACAGAAATGTTATCATAATATACAACAAAATTCAAGATGCAAATTTAAGGAACATTGGTCTCAAAACTAAATGATAGCCTTTAGATATGGCACGGTCAAAGAATCCATATCTTTGTCCTATTTGTTATGAGATGATTCAAAGGTTATTGGGAAAGTTGGTGAAAGTGAGTGAGAGAGAGAGAAAGCCAGAGAGATGATCAAGAGCACGATAACAATGGAACAATTGCAAAATTGTTGCAATGCCAATTATCTTTTGACTTCCTTTATCTTTTGAATAGGTCAGACTAGTTATTCATACAATTACAACTTATGAAGATCACTTTGCACTTTCATAGCCGTGTAGCTGAGTCAATTTATCCAACTAAATCACCCAGGAATTTGTGTATTTTATTTAATAGATGTTTCATGGGAAAATAAATATTCTATGCATTCAAGAAACTAAATGGGTTGGAGAGAAGACTAAGAAAATTGATAGTTTAGGATTTAAACTATGGTATTCTGATAAGAGCCTTACTAGAAATGATATAGATATGATTATAAATAAGAATTTAAAGGATAATATTATAAGAATTAATAGAATTTGAGATAGAATTATAGCTTTAAAGATTATTAATATTATAAGTGCTTATGCACCTCAAGTAAGTTTGGAAATGGGTTCAAAATTAAAATTTTGGAATGACTTAGAAAAATTAATACAAAAAATACCTTTTGAAGAAAAAAAATATTGGAGGAGATTTAAATGGACATGTTAGTAGAGAGGTAGATGATTTTAAAAGCATTCATGGTGGCTATAGATTTGGAGTGACTAATAAAAGTAGTAAGGCCATATTAGATTTTTATTTAGCTTATGATTTCGTAATTGCTAATACATTATTTTGGAAAAGAGATGAGCATCTCATCACTTATAATAATTGATATAATAAAACTCAGATTGATTATTTTCTAATAAGAAAAATAGATCCCTTAGATTGCAAAGATTATAAAGTTATTTCAAGTGAAAGTTTATATATCCAACATCGCTTATTAGTTTTGTATTTTAAGATGAAGGGCCAAAAAATAAAAAAAATAAAGTAAAATATTCTTCTAGGATTAGATGGGGCATCTAAAGAATATTAACAAAAATATTTTTAAGAGAAAGATACTAGATCTTAAGATTTTGTCTGTGCATGAGGAAGCTAAAGTTATGTGGGAAAAAATAACTAGTGATATTAAGAATGTTGCAAAAGATATGCTTACAGTATCAAAGAAAAAAGTTCCTAATAGTAAAAAAGGTTGGTGGTGGAATCAAAATGTGCAAAAAAAGATAAAAAATAAAAAGATTTGTTAAAAATTGGCTTAAATGTAAAAATTATAATAATTTGGAAATATATAAAGAGGCTCGTAAGGAGTCTAAGAAAGCAATATGCGATGAAAAGATTTTAGCTTTTAATGATTTATATAATATATTAGATACTAAGGATGGCGAAAGATATATTTATAAGTAAGCCAAACAAAGAGATAAGAGTAGTAAGAATTTAGTTCAAGTGAAGTGTATTAAAGGATGAAGATCAAAAATTATTTTTATTAGAAGAGGATATTCAACAAAGGTGGAGGAGATATTTTTCTAAACTTTTTAATGAATGAGAATTTGATTGACTTTAGTTACCTTAGCACCCTCAATGAAAATAAAGATTTTTGTTTTTATCAGCGTATTAGTAAAACTGAAGTTAGAGAGGCTTTAATGAAAATAAAGTGTGGAAAAGCTGTTGGACCTGATGATATTCCAATATAGGTATGGAAATGCTTAGGAGATGAAAGAATTTCTTGGCTTACTAAAATTTTTAATATTATTTTGAAGACAAAAGATGCTAGATGAGTGAAGAATGAGTTTGTTTATTCCTATTTTTAAGAATAAAGGTGATGCACATGATTGTGTGAATTATAGAGGAATTAAGTTAATGTGTTATACTTTAAAACTATGGGAGAGAGTTATGGAGCATAGGTTGCGGCATGATACTAATGTTCTCAAAATCAATTTGGATTCATGCCGGGTAGGTCTACTATGGAAGCTATACATTTATTGAAAGGTTTGATGGAGAAGTATAGAGAGAATAAGGAAGTATCTACATATGATATTTATTACTTTAGAGAAAGCATATGATAAAGTTCCAAGAGAAGTGCTATGGAGAGTTCTAGAAAAGAAAATGGTTAATAATGCTTATATTCAAGTCATTAAGGATATGTATGCAGGAGTTGTTACTTGTGTTCAAACCTAAGGTGGTTTGACCAAGTATTTTCCTATTTCAGTTTGATTACATCAAGGATCAACTTTAAGCCCATATCTTTTTGCTTTAGTCATGGATGTTCTCACTAGACATTTGTAAGAGGTTGTACCCTGGTGTATGCTTTTTGCTGATGATATTCTTCTTGTTGCTAAGACTAGAGAGGGAGTTGAAGGTAAACTTGAATTATGGAGGTCAACCTTAAAGTCTAAAGGCTTTCTTTTGAGTAGATCTAAAACTGAATATATAGAGTGTAATTTTAGTAATAATAGATCTAGTGGGGGGATTGTGACTTTGGGTAATCAAGTCATTAATAAGAGTATATGTTTTAGACATCTTAGGTCTATTGTTCAGAGTGATGGTGAAATTGATGGGGATATTATTAGTAGAATTCAAGCTGAATGGTTGAAGTGGAGAAATGCATCGGGCTTGTTGTATGATAGAAAAGTCCCCCTCAAATTTAAGAGAAAATTCTATAAGATGATGGTTAGACTTGCAATGCTTTATGGTGCAGAATATTGGCCATTAAAAAAGAAGCATAATCTTAAGTTAAGTGTTGCAGAGATGAGGATGACTGGCTTTACTCTTAGAGACAGGATACGAAATGAGCATATACGTGAAAAAGTTGGAGTAGCTCCAGTGGAAGATAAGATTAGAGAGAGTCACCTTAGATGATTTGGTCACATAAAACGGCGGCCTTCCGATGACCCAATTAGGAAGTAGATGTATCTGATCTGACTTATGTTAAGGTAGAGGTAGACCTAAAAAGACTTGGTTAAAAAATATTAGAAATGACATTTCTTTATTAGATTTAAATGAGAATTTAACTTTTAACAGGACATAATGAAGAAAAAGAATTCATGTAGCCAACCCCACCTAGTGGGATAAAGGCTTGATATTGTTGTTGTGGTTGTATTTAATAGATGTTTCAACTACACTGAACTGCTTTATGAACTGATGAAAAACCAAGAATCAAAAATTAAGTTGAGCTTGACATGATTCCTCATGTGACCAAAGACAAGTATGGATATTCCCCATTGATATTATAGAATCTAAGGGTTTATTTAGGATAGCTACAACTTGTTGTAAATATAGTTCTAGCTGTAACTTGTTGTAAAGATAGTACTACTAGCTTCAACTTATTATAAAGATAGTTGTAAAATTATAATGTGGAAAGCAACTTTGAAATACACTAAATAACAGCTTTCTTACGGCTACCACATTCTAGCATATAATTGAAAAAAAAAACTTCCCGCCACAAAAATTTTTAAAAAGCAAAGATAAAGCAGTAGCCAAATAGAAATGTGAGAATTGTCTAAAAAACAAAGCAATAAAAAAAAACACCCCAAATAGATCCTAAGTATCAAATCATGTTGGAACCTTAAGTTAGCCAACATAAGAAACTAAGGGCTTATTTGGTTGTACTTAAGTTTTTCACAAAGTTGATTGAGAAGTTGAAAAGTCCTTAAAATTCAGTTCCACAAATTTGTTCTAAAAACAACCGTGCTAAAGCAAATTTCTCAAAGAGCAGATCAATTTTCTTATCCAAAAAATGTGCACTAGCAGTTAAAAATATCAACCAAATGAGCTCAACATGCTCGCATCCTGAAACAGCTTACAAGATTATTTCTTTTGTAACCACCTTCTGTCAACATATTGCAGTTAGAAAATAGGTGAAATATGCAAAAATGAAATACACATTGAATGCAAATTGAGATGGAAAATGGGTGGGAAACCTCTTTCTTTGTAGCATGGCCAGGCAGGATGAAGAGCTCTTATGAATGGGATTCGAGGAGGAAGATGGTGGTGGGGTGGTGAATGGGAGGTTGAAATCATAATCCTTAGAGCATGTCATTCAAAATTTCATTGATGTCATGATGCGGATGAAGATTTCTAGACAAAGTTTCACACTGATACCAAATTATGTAAAACATTATGGAATAGATAAAAGTGGGTGGTAGGAATAGTAAAGCAAACCATGTATTGTCAAAATCCCATCCAATAAATAAGGTTTAAATTAAACCAACCAAACCAACTTAATTAACCCAACTAGGCCAACCCAAGTGGGCATGCCAGGCAGTCAAGTCAAGTCAACCGACATAGCCCAACCTAACCTTAACTACAAAAAGAAAAAAAGGAAATTCAACTTCTTCAATTAAATTTGTAGCAAGATTACAATAGTCTCTCAGTTTGCTTTAAGAGAAACTAGTGATTTTCTTACAAAGCTGATTAAAAAGAAACTATATTTACGTGGATGTGTATTCATTATCTTTAGCAAGGATTTATGGGAATGGCGTTTTGACATTCCAAGGACCAACTCTCTGCATTCCAATTCTCCCAATGATTCATTGATCAGCCATCAGAGAAGATGATGTAGTTATGTGATCACTGATTTTCATAGGCTATAATTTGCTAGTATTGTTTCATAGTTTTAAATCTTCAAGTTTATTGTGTCACTTAACTGTCCATATTACAGAGCTTTGAAACTTGGACAACCACGAATGCCTCTGCTTCTCAGGTTTGACGTGTCATGATAAATGAGTCCTTTTCAAAAAATTTGTTTATGTTATTTTTTAATTT
This sequence comes from Dendrobium chrysotoxum, assembly GCA_019925795.1. Classification (NCBI taxonomy): domain Eukaryota; kingdom Viridiplantae; phylum Streptophyta; class Magnoliopsida; order Asparagales; family Orchidaceae; genus Dendrobium; species Dendrobium chrysotoxum. The sequence continues at coordinate 88,350,944 of CM034314.1, read as the reverse complement.
GTTTACCATTCATTCATGCTTTTCTTCTAGATGTCATGGACTAATGTTTCATCTGTTATTTACATGATGAACTAGATTTTCTTTTTAATTTGTTTTTGCGTGCCTTGTTATTTTGAATAAGATTCATTGTCATAAAACAGAGGCCATGGTCTATGTAATTTAATTAGGATGGTAAATTTTAAGGAATTTGAGATTTCATGCAACATGAAGGTTTCAATCACCCTAAGGATTGTGAGATGCTTCCTCTCTTCCTTTGAGAGAATTAGAGAGCTAGGTAAGATAATTGATACTATTACTTAGATTCAAGTATTCAACTAGTTATGTGATATAGCAAGTATTTCCTTATTACTATATAGGACCTAGAATGCGAGGAATGAAGAAATTTTTTTATAAAATAGAATAAAAATAATGACAAATAGATCTATATGACTAGAGTTGTTGAAATTATTGTTACTTTGGTGAATTATTATTACTTATTTTAATATACATACATATATATTGATGAGGCTTACTTAAATGAGAAGAAAATAGTAAAACCATATTATGTGAAAGGAAGATTAATTAAATTATCGTCTTAAAATAATTAAAACTTCTGATGAACTTCTAATATCATATTTTATTATGTAGATGCATGTAAATAATCAACTAAATTAAAATTAAGAAAAAATATGTTTTTAAATTAACCTATTTGTCTTGAAACAGCTCCATCAAATCTAGACTCAAAATTAGTATTTTTTACTACATTTAAATTGACTATAACCAATATTACATTATTTAGTCTAAAGCTTAGACAACTTGTTTTAGGCTCAACATTTTCTTAAAATGTAGTTAAATTTTAGATATAAATAAAAATGAAATAAAAAATAATTTAAACAAAATTTATAAATATTTTGGGTCTTGTTCTATTTTCCTAATTACTTTTCACATTTGAGTCACTTTAACTTCTCCAATTTTATTTTCTGAGAACATTAATTTTTCTTCTGCCAAAAAATCTAATCTGATCTCCTAACATCATTCCCAACCTCATCCTCAACCATCCCTTGCTATCCCTTTTCAATCTTCTCAAAGCACATTGAGATCACTAAACGCCCTCTTTCTCCGCTATATCATCTATAGCCTTCAAGACCACAACTCCTACACTTCCTTCTCTCTACTTAGCTTTTTGAAGCCTCTCTCGCCCCTTCTCTATCGCTTTGAGCACTTCATTGACACCCAAAATAATTATAGCCTCATTCACCTCATTTTCTCCTCCACACTACCCCACTCTGTGATCAACATACTCTTTAGAAAGTGTCCAAGCCACTAAACCTCTTCTTTTCCAATAGCAACAACATCAGCGATGATCATGTAACAAATGCAGTGGCGATTATGATCAATTGGCTCCCCCATAGAAATTTGCACTTATGCAACATGAACAGAGATAGCGACAATCGCCAAGACGACACTGCAGCATCACTTAGATAATAATGTCCTATCTCGCTTGCATCTCTCTAGCTCACATCATCAACTATGTCTATCACTCACATCTTTCTTGCTCATGACAACTCGAGTCCCTTGCTTTCATCTCTCTTGCTCATGTTGACAACCATGAGATCATACACGTGGTTCTGCAAAGCAGTTACAAGGCTTGAGCAAGGCCAGCGACAACAGCGGGGCAATTTGGGAAGGTCAGTTCCACAAATGATGATAGGCTTTAATATATAGTAGAGATTTTTTATTACATGGTTTGCTTTGCTACTCTCACCAGCCACTTCTATCCATTCTGCTACATTCTATATCATTACAAATTCACAAGCAATCGTGATACCTATAAATTTATAGCAAAAAAGGACAAAGCAACAATATTAAGTTTTACAAATCATTATAAAAAAGGCTATTTCGAATAATAAGTTTAAGCATAAATATTACAAAATAACCATGCGAATGCTTTTAAAAATGGAATTGGAAACAAAAATGAACCGAAGTTGCACGTTTTCTTTTTTTTTTTTTTTCAGCAAAGCCAATCTAAAGATAAAAAGCATCAATAAAGACAATCAGGAACCTTGATCCAGCTGCACCATATTCCGTAAATGATTGCCTATCACCACCAAGCATGGACCGTCCATGTGCTCTAGAAAGTGGATGTTCGGGACTGCAAGAGTTAATCATAACTCAACTTCAGCAAATAGGCCATTAGCGCATCAGAATAAGAAAAAACGTATTAATCATGTAGTGTAAGTGCATAATATTTCTAGACAATAAATATCAATTTGGCATGAGTTTTTACATTATTTAAAAAGAAATCACTTCAAATTGAAAATAGTTAAGGGACTTCTATCATAACAATAATCAATGTTGCATGCCTTTCAATGTAATGATGCTAATAATGGAGCCATTAATATTCCGAGCAATAGTAAATTAATTTGAAAATCAATACCCAATCTCAAGATATTATGCCAAATTCTCCAGGCTATCCCTAGTTTTGCTTATTGACATGGAAGGCAACAGATATAAGTGCAATCTTCATAATGTCACCTTATTAAAGATTAAGAATCGCAAGAAAGTTAGAATTTTGCATACAGCTATATAACATGACTCTAAAAAGTTGACCAAATTCATTAATGAGCCCACATATTCTACTAGTAGGATCACCGATTCCTATAACATTATAAGAAAAACACTTGAGCCAACGTGATGGAGGCACCAAAAAACTCTAGCTCAAGCAATATGCTCTACAATTCACATAATAGAAGTACTAGATTTCAATTTGGTCTCGGACAATCTTTAATTAAATATTCACTAGCTACCTGCATGGGGTTCAACCTATAATTAGGTTCATGTACCACCCTTATCTATAACTGGCCTCATGGCTACTTGTGTTGGTCTTAAGTCCTACTTTCAATTAATAAAATATTTGAGATGGACTTTTATCCTTTAAAAAATGTGAAAGAAGCAAGACAACCTCCAAGATACTAGAAAATGAAGACAATACAATCTGGGTGGGTATTAGCTCATGGTAATGGCGTAGGATGCAACACTTGATGAAGGGAGTTTGGGATTAGGTTTTCTAATACAAAACAATGACGTAATGGATGTAGATAATGCAAGGAAGGCCACCAAATATACAAACACTATATATATAAAATTAGAAATCAAATGATAATGTAATAATCGAACAAATTCAAAGAAAATAATAAGAAATTAAGACCAAACAAACTTAGGAATTACTATTTTTTCATCACAATTAGAATCCCAATTGTATAAAATTTGAACTAGATCAAGACTAGCAAGCCAAAAATAACAAGCATTTTTAGAAGAAATTAAGGAAAGATTTCACCATACAAAAAAATCAATGCCCGTACAAAGAGATGGCGCCTCCAAAATTATGTAGCGTACTTGGATCACACTCAAAGGAATCAAACATCCAACTTGCACAAAATAGATTGAAATTTCAAATAAGAAATTTTATTCAGTTAAGGTTTATCTAATTACATGCCCTAGACTGTATGTGTATAGACGTTTGGTTATAGGAATAAACTCAATTTGGTTATAGAAATCACAAATTGAACAAATTTTTACTATCACGGATTTGAGATATTTTTTATGATTGATTATGACAGAAAATAATATATTATCCTCAAAAATAAAATATTTTGCTATGAACTGAATAATAAAACCTTTTTTTTATTTGCCCATAACATTTTTCCTACCCAACATGTTTGATTGAATAGGTTTTATTTTATTTTGGAGTATAGATTAATATAACGGCAAGCCCCTATAATTAATTACATCCCAATGATATTTAAACCGTGAAAATTTCTTTGATTAAAATAGTGATTTATGTTTGTTCATCAAAACATTGGCTAATATTTTATATACTTTTTTTTCTAAAAAATATTAGAAAATACCTTTTTTATTAGATTTAAATGAGAATTTGACTTTTAACAGGACATAATAGAGAAAAAGGATTCATATAGCCAACCCCACGTAGCAGGATAAAGGCTTGATGTTGTTGTTGTTGTTGTTTTGAGAAATTCATATCAAAGATCAAATCTTTGGAAATTTCAAAGGCGATTGGAACTACTTAAGATGAATTTTTTGAATGAAAGCCAATGGAGGAAAGGTAGGAGTACTTGATTTTGAATTAGATATTTAAGAGAAAGTAAAAGAATATTTCATCAAATGAACAAGGCCTCACACTTACAAGAAATTGAATTCTCTTGAAATTAAGTACTTGAATACCACACTAGTAAAATCATACCCAAATTGCACGGACAAGGTTAAAAAATTAGAATAAAAATTTCATCAATCAAAAAGGTGTCTTTGACAATCCTGATAATGCCACTGAAGAAAGTTTTAAATAAGCAAGCAAAGCACAATGATGCCCCAATCCCAGCGTAGTTAAGTTTAACATTTTCAAATAAATAAACGATGTAATAATTCTTTCAATCAGAGGAAAATGCTTGGATGAGTAAACCTTGAACTTGACGTGCGTTGTTGTTCAACAACTGGTTTCCTTCGACTGCACCTCCAAAAAGCATTTGCAATATTTGGTTCACTGTGAGATGCACTGGGACAACCAAGACATCAGATATAACAAGTCAGCCAATAGTATAGAACTTCGCATAAAAACAAAGATGCAAAATGGCAATATGTGCCAAAATTTAGACATTCTATCCTGAAGAAGATTTGATAATCAATCATATAATAGCATCCAAGTAAACTAAACCGAAATAAGTTGTTCTTTCTTATGTTTTTTCAATCAGAACACTAGCCACACCTCAACTTTCCATCAGCAAAGGTTGTTGATCTCAGCATAATATTACGTAGTGGTGGTCCTGATGGATTAGATGATGACTCTGCTCTTCGTTGATACATAGATTGGAGAATTTCATCTTGTTCTTGATAGCTAAATCGGAAAAGATAAATTAGGGAACATAATGTATATAAAACATGATGCATTGCACTTCTCAACTTGCATTATATAAAAGAATCGTGTTCTCAGATGCTTTAGATTGCGATGATTAAAAATGGTTCAAGAAAAGAAACATCAAAATAACGAAGTTTTTTTAGTAGGAGAAGAAACTTGGCAAGCTTGAATTTAATGCATGAATTTAAGTAACGTAAGATTCAATCCTTCAAGCTGATCATAAAGTTTGTGAAGGATTCCTCCTAATCAGGTAATACCAGGATAGGTACAAGCAGGTTATAGATTTGAGATAAAAGAGTGAAAATGGGTAGCAAGACTTCAACCACAGTGCAACCTCTTGGAAATGTCGCCCCAATTCTCCATCAATAGAAATATTACCAGAATCATACAACCAATCTTTCTCTTTATTTGCTACAGCATCATCTTGCAGTATCTTTTACCCAAGGGTAATCTGCAATGAACTGATAATATTAGGCTATTTGATGCTTTACCATCCAACAAGTAAGCCATCTGAATTTTAACTTATAGTCAGTTTCTTACAAACTAAAGTTGGCGATGTAATGGTAAGCATATAAAAGGTATGGTCCCTCCACGTTCTCTTGTGCACATGTTTAAGAACGATGCTGAAAGTCAAACTCTAGAAATGCATCTTCATTGGCCACGATGAAAGGAGAAGTATTGGGAGTACATGAACAAAAAAGCAAGAAGTTCATCATCTAGAGAATGAGTTTTTGATGAACTTACTTCCCATCACCCTCTTATATAATTAATTATTCTTAAACATTTTAGATTTCCAAAATTACATTGATAACCTGACAAATACTGATATAAGATGTCAAAGTATCTAGGGTTCCTAATATCACTAAGATGATGCAATAAATATACATCATCGAAAAGAAATTAGGCTTCGCATATCAAAGAGCACTAAATAGAAAAAAAAAATATTTTCAAGTGTAAATTAAAAAATACTTAAAATTTGAAATAAAAAAATTGGGAGAACAAGTCAAAAATATGTAATGAAAGATGATTCGTTTTGGCATAGTATAAATTATGCTTTGAAGACAACATGACATCTAGTTAAGCTGCTAAGAATAATTGATGGTGAGAAGGTCCGAGCTATGGGATTTATTTATGAAGCAATGAATAAAGCAGAAGAAGACATAGCATGATATTTGGGCAGTCAAGAAGGTGCCTACAAAGAAATATGGGAAATTATATATGAAAAGTGAGATCGTCAGTTACACCAACACTTACATGCCACTGCATACTATTTAAACCCTCAACTTCATTATGATAAAGACTTTCGTGTTGATAAAGAAGTAAAAACTGTTTCATCATGATCCAACACACTTCCACACAAATTTGTGCAACTTATCTTTGAAGCTATTCTAGTTAAAATTGTATCTTTACCATTTGTAGGTTCGACGTATATCTTTTGTGTCGGCATAATTGACCTATTTTCAAAATTTTTGGATTATATTGTAGGAAATACACCATTAATATTCTGATAAATTTTGTGAATATCAAATGCTTAATTCATCAGCATTGATTTTTTTCAAGTCAGATATATTTGATGGAGATCTACAAACTTAAACTTGCTGGAAACATCGCAAATAAATGAATTTAGGCTTTTAGCATGTTTAGTTATGTTACATTGGTTAGTTATTTCATTTTTGTAGTTTTCTATTTTATTTAATTTAAGACATGCCTATCAGAACAAGATGTGTTCACTTTATGATATTCTTGGTTTGAGTAATCTATTGTTTGGTTCAATTTACGTGCTTGGCTCAAGTTGTTGATGTTGATGTTGATGTTGATGTTATGATCGCGTGGATCAATTCTAGTTAAGCATTAAGTGCAAATGTCATTGTGGAATTGTTCAACTATTTAGTAAGATTGGTAAAATTAATTTAGACATGGATGTTCTTACTAGACATTTCCAAGATGTATCCTGGTATATGCTTTTTGCTGATGATATTCTTCTTGTTAATAAGACTAGAGAGGGAGTAAAAGAAAAACATAAATTATGGAGGTCAACCTTAGAGTCTAAAGGTTTTCATTTTAATAGATCTAAAACTGAATACATGGAGTATAATTTTAGTGGTGATAGATCTAGTGATGGGATTGTGACTTTGGGTGATCGCGTTGTTAAAGAGTACACATTTTAGATATCTTGGGTCTATTGTTCATAGCGATGGTAAAATAGATAAGGATATTATTAGTATAATTCAAGTTGGATGGTTGAAGTGGACGAATGCATTGGGCTTGTTGTGTGATAAAAAGTGCCCCTCAAACTTAAGAGAAATTTTATAAGATGGTGGTAAGACCTGCAATGCTTTATGGTGCAGACTATTGGCCATTACAAGAGAAGCATAAAATTAAGTATTGCAGAGATGAGGATGCTTAGGTGGATGGGTGGTTTTACACTTAGAGATAGAATGCAAAAAGACTGAGTAGCTCCAATGGCATATAAGATTAGAGAGAATCACCTTAGATGGTTTGGTCATATAAAGCGTCGACCTTCTAATGATATGGTTAGGAGAGTAAATGTATTAGATCTAGCCTATATTAAGAAAGGTAGAGGTAAATCTAAAAAGACTTGGTTCGAAATATGAGGGCTCCGAAAATTAGTGTCCCGGCCTCTCCTCGACCCCTTTCTTTCTTCTTCGGGTCGTTGTGGAGAGTTTTAACGCTTAAGTTCCGAGGTAAATTTTTTGAAGGCAGATTGGGTTTTGAATAAGACACTACCCAGAGATTTTGCCCTCATTTGCGAGGAATTTATGATCTGAGTTCAAGTTTCGATAGTCGCAAGCCCTTATAGTTAATTATCCCTCCTGCTAACGAGAGAGAACTTTCGATTAAGGCTAGTCGTCGAATAGATTCAGAGTATCTGGTGTATAGTAGCAACATGTTTAGGTATTTGAAATTTGATATTTAAAATTAGAAATTCACCACCTTGCACTTAAAGCATATGGTGGGGAGAGTGATGATAGACCCAATCAAGATCCCATGGTTCCGTCTTCTCGAGTCATCATGGTCCCCAGTCTACTTAGTAAGAGGAGGTAATCGACCCAACCTAATAGAAAGATCATTGACAGCAATCATGGGTTTCTTCGTCCAAAGGTGCCTTGTAAACAAGGGTGGATATTTATCTAAGAGGGCAAATTTGAAGCCACCTTAGCTAACAGAGGGCTTTGATCGATCATATCCTATTGATTCATTGCTCAATGATTTAACGTTGTTGGGGAACATACGGGCTCTGACCATGTTCATAATTTAATGGTGCCATTTGGCGGCGAAACTACCCGATCAGAAGGTCCCGGTTATAATCGTTTACATGTGGTGTCATTTGGCGAAAAAATCACCTATTAGAGAACACGGACATTTTCTCTTTGTGAGCTGAAGTGATTTTCAGATTTGTCCACCTCGGCAAACTATTGCGGATGGTGGATGGGTATTTTTCTTTAAGTGTTTAGGCATTTTATTTCAATTTTAAATATTTTATATTTTGGTGACTTTTGGAATTAGGATTTTCATGGGCATTTGGGAGGCATTTTTTAAACATTTGAGGTCCCCTCCGTTTGAAATAAACATTCAACACGGCCATCATCGAGGTATTTATGGGTATTTTTATTCTGTTAGGCGAACCTTGTCGACTCTGTCTACTTGCTGATAAAGGATCGGGTTCTTCGTCACCTTTAGGATTTTATTAGTGAATTTTTCTTGTTATAGACCTTGAAGGCTTAATACGAATATATAAAATAAATATCTCGGTCAATGCCGTGATCGTATATTGATTCGATGGTGCGAGCCTTATCAACTCCTATCTATTCGCATAGAAGGATCGGGCTCGAACTCGGATTCATATTTGATCGATGCAGCATCCTCAGATGTCACGTGTGTACATACAACACGCTCGCCGGAGCCCATGCAGGTATTTAACTACATGTATACACGTATGCTGGTGTATGCATTTGCATGCTGCTTAATCGTGCTTGCATGATGCATTTTGTATTTTGCAATGTATAGGCCTGCAAACGCCTTCTGTCCGCTTGTATGAGTGTTGCGGATTCGGTGGCATTATCCAGCAGTGTGTTGAACTTCATCTATCAACGAAGTCGTATAAATTATTAATTTGCTGAAAAATACATTCTCAAAGATACACTTCCATCGAATGTATGAATATAATTTTAAACCTCGTGACTATTCATTGTATTATGGCAACTCAAATTAAATCTGCAATTCCAATTAAATTGCATCATTCATTATTTTTTAAAATCGAGCCAATTAATATGCATTTTAATTGGCATGATGGCATAACCAAAGGCTATGATATCAAATTGATGTAGGATGTCATAGGATCTAAGATTTCTAATGCTATAGAGCATACATATCAAAGAAATCATAGAAAAAAAATTAGAGATTACATATCAAAGACCACTAGTTACAATAAGATTCGCTTTCTATTGGTGTAAACTTGTAAATGCAAGAAAGTTGAATTCAAATGAGCAAAGATCAATTTTAAAGTAATCAATAAGAAATTCAATTCATGAAAAAATAATGAAGCAATTGAATGTCACCATAATTAAAATTTTCGTTGTAGCAAATATGACAAAAAATCAAGACACTCACAAAAACAACCACAACAATGAAAAACGATGAAGGAAATAAATCACCAAATTGGAGAAAATCCATATCTCAGGTCAACTCAAGACAATATCCTCCCTTGAAAACTGCATATTGCACTTGCATCGCACTCAAAAGGAATCCAACATCCAACAAGTATAGACAGGCTAACAAATAAAATTAAAGTTCGTAGATAAAAAATTTAATTTTACATGCCTTAGCTACAACTATTATAATCATTAAAATCCCTCAATCAGTTGGTTGCCCACAATTTTGATCAGCTCAAGTTACAAATAAATCGTGGAATAAAATTTTCATCATTCCATCGCAAAATTCACAAAATAATTATGGCACAACTACATTATTACCTAGCAGAAACTAAAGAAGTCATATGGATAAGCTAACTTATAATCATAGAAAACATATATATGCATTTAATAAACTTAATATAATTTTAAACAATAATAACAATAGGTAAATACACGTACGGGCAAATAAACATGAGTCAAACAACCTGCCACAAGATGTACTTCTCATGAAGCTATAGAAATCTAAGGCTACAAGAACCTCTTAAATTATTTTCATCATTCTAGTTTCATTAGTTGAATTGTCCCAAAAAAAACAAGACATTTACATTTAATACTTAACCTGGCTTGATCCATGAGATCATAACATCAATAACAGCATCTCAAACCAACTATTCGACTCAAAACAAAGTAGAGATTACCCAAACTAAGAATACATTATATTCTCATAGGTACTAATGATCACAAGCATGTTCCAAATTAAGTAAAATTGAAAAACTCACAAAAATTAAATAACTAACAACTAAGAATACATGACAAAATATGTTCTTGCATTTAATTGTTTGATGTTTATGATGAGTATAAATTTGACAATCTCCATCAAGTACCATGTTGAGCTTTCTAACACCTACTAATGTTGATGTCTTTGGTTCACCTTAATCCTCAATGACAAGGGAGCAAAGTGAAAGGGGAAACAGTCCTAGTTCTCATGAAGTGAGATAAGAGAAAATAGTACAAGAATAATCATCATCATTAGCCTTGTTCCAACTACTTAGGGCTGGCTTTATGTTTCATTAATTTTCATTCGCTCCTGTTGTGAGCTATTTAAAGTATTAAACCAATTCTTATCAAATAATTTTAAACTTATGTCCATGTTACCTTTAGTTCTAATCCTTCCCTTTCCTTATCCCCTAAAACTAATTTTATCTACATGTCTTATAAATAAATTTTTGTCATTCGTTGTGTATGTCAAACCACCAAAATCTATTTTCAATTACTTGTTATTTTCAACAAATATCACTTCATTGTTATCATTAAGTTATTATGGTGGCGATATAATTGAAGTTTTATTTAATTTACTGTTACATCTCTATTGTATCACCTTGTCATATGATAATGTTGAGAAACTCTCTAATTTAACAAACCATCCTTAACTCTATAAGTTATATTCTCATATATATCCTCATTCTTTTGTATAATAGATGTAAGGAACTTAAATATTAACACCTAAGTATCACTTTAACTTCTAATAATATTTATTTATAATTATCAACATCACACATTAAAGTTACACATCATATATTCAATATTTATTCTACTAATTCAAGGTTATCTCTCTTATAAATATTTTCTTTACTATTCTAACATTTCACTTATTTCAGAAAATTTTTCACTGATAAGAACTATCTCATCAGCAAATAACATATACTAAGGCACCTCACTTATCCTTTAAGAGTGCTCATAACCAATACAAAAAAAATATAGACTCAATGCTCGTCCTTAATGTAATACTAGCATAATTGAAAACTTTTTTGTCGTTTCAAAACTAATTTCAATACTAGTGATGCAAAAAATCTTAGGATTTTGGTTTCTTAATGCAAATCTAAGATAAGATGCATAAAATCATGCACACAGGCTCGAATTTATAATTCAAAGACTTCTAATATTATCAGTCACTTTGGATGAAAACTGGAAACAAGTAAAATTCAAATAAGTGACAATTCAATAATCATCAAGCAGAAATCTCACATATTAAAGAATCATTTATTGATCTAAATACACTATAATCAAACAATTTAGATAATATGAGTTTTGACATATTCAATCACACATAGAAATCACTAACAAAATTGCACAATAGCAATAGAGCAAATGCCACACGTCGGTACAAGAAGATAACTTCCTTTGAAAATTCAGTCTCCAACTACACCAAAGCTTAAAAAATTGAACTATAACTAGCACTCAATCAAAGAAGGAAATGATATAAAATCAAAATAGAATATCACTAAAACTACCATTTTACATGCCTTGAGTGCCCTATGTATAATCATAAATTTCTCAAAATTGGATCGACAAATTTATCATTGAAATCGTGTGGATAATGATTACAGGAAAGCTATATCCTTTAGATAGCCATAAATCACACAACAAATTGCAAATGAGTTCCAAGTCTCGAATAGTTATAGTACCTAAAAGCAGCCAATTCCACAAGTAGGCAGCTATAGTAATTAGAAGATCAAAATTCACATGTAGCAAAAAGCACGCAAGTTATGGCCTAGCAAAGAATCGCAGGAAGCCACAAGTCCCATCCTAACAAGTGTAAGTCACAAACCAACTAAACCAAGCCAAAAAAGCATCCAACCTAAACAACATATGGAACTGAACTGATAAAAAAGGGAGAAAAGTTTAGAACAATAAAAAATACAACCTATTCTCTAGGTATAACTACAAATAAAACTAAGAACTTTAATCCCTAAAATAGGGAAAAACCACTAAAAAATGTGGATATTTGCCCTTACCCCCACATACATGGAAGAATCTAAAACACGTCTCTTTATATAGGAAGGATTTCATATTTCAAATTGCGAGAGATTTAGGAAAACATGTTCAAATCTCTTTCCCTTCATTTATTTCATGTTTTTGCTCATGCATTTTAGGTAGCTCTTTAATTATAATCAAGAGCTAACATTGATCTTATAGATATAAATCTATCTTGGTCTCAATTATCAAGAAGTAAAGACAAGGGAAATAAAATTTTAGTTCTCTGCTAAATCAAAATGTTATCAAAGTATTGATTTAGATCCTCACATTCCTAGTCTGCTCCAGATTTGCTTATCTTATTCAAAGCGAAGAATTAACAATCCATCTTCATTGCACATTTGGCTTTTGTGTCTTCTTTGGCATGCTGCAACTAAACTGACATTGTGAATTATCTTCGACATCTGGGTCAAACCCTCCATTCCACACATCCCACCATAGAATAAAGCCTTGGATCTTTTTTAGCAGCTTTTTTCTAGAGCCCTCACATCACTCTCAAGATCGACAACATTAGCATCACCCATAAGCCCCGCAATTTCAACCAATGATTGTGTGCCCTGCACCCGTAACCACACCTCAATCTCATGCATATGGACCCTTTATTCATCGTGTATGTGATTTGCTCATATCCTATACCTAACAGCACCTCCAGCATCTCACCCTACCTTGCTAGTGTCTCCACAAACTACTATAATTGCTCTCTCATCCACGCTTCCTAACCGCTCGCACACCTTTTTGTCATTTGCTTGAAACCGGTCGCATTCCATTGACGCATCATGGGTTGCTCATTACTCCCTAAAATCTTGTTCCAGCCCCATTTGGGATTCCACACATGACAAGCCCTTGCGTCATTGCTTAGATAGTGTTTTCCCCTGTGATAATGCATACTAACCTCATCACTTTCAAGCTTTGGTAACACTGTAATTAGCTGCTCACAATTATTACAGGTCTACTTCAACCATCTATTTCAACACCTTCACCAAACACTCAATGGAGCCCATCTCTACCTAATGCCATTACATCCACTATGAAAACTCAAACCTTTATTGAGCCAAGTCCATTCAGAATGAATAATTGAAACTACTATAAAAAATGTTTCAGCAATCTTCACATGACATTGCCACTTCTAGATGCACTTGTTCATAGCACAAAAAGGAAACTTTCTAAATGTCTTAAATGCAAAATTGGAAAATTCAAATCCATGGATCGTGGACTCGGGTTCATCAAATCACACGACTGTAGATGCTTCCATATTCCATAAATAGAAACTATGTTCTAACAATCTTACTATCAGAATTGTTGATGGATCACTCTCAATAGTGATTGGGCTCTATCATCATTTCAAATGATCCAACCTTTGACTACTTTTTGGTTCTAAATTTAAATTGCAATTTGTGACATAAGCAACTTATAAGAGATTAAAATTTTATTATTATATTTCCAAATTTGCGTGATGTCTAAGGCTTGGATTCAAGGAATATGATTGGCAATGCTATGATGTGTGTGATTCTCTACCTTCTTAGTGAAGACACTCCTGAAAGATGATGACAGAAGACAATTTTTGTGGCTCTCTCTTCCAACAATAATAATAAAGATGTTCTCACATTGTGGCATTATTAGCTGGCCACCCAAATTTCTCATATCTTGAAAAACTACTACCTCATCATTCAATGAAAAATAAGAATCTTTCTAACGTGATGTTTGCCAATAACCCACGCATGTGTTCACTATACCTACCCAAACCAACCTTATAAACCATCTTGCCATTTTTCTAAACATAATAATATTTGGGGAGCTTATAAAATCAATAATATTATAGGTTCTAGATGGTTTGTCCCCTTTATTTATGATCACAATAGATGCATATAGATATTTCTGAAGAAAGCAAAGGGAGAAGTCGGTCAAATGTTCCAGAATTTCAACAACATGATTCAAACTCAAATCAAAGTAAAGGCATAAGTCTTTAAAATAGGTAGAGGGAAAGATTACTACCACTTACTTCTCTGATCACACCTTTCAAGTCAAGGGATAGTACATAAAAGTTCTAATGTTGAAACCTAAACAAAATGAAATCGTGAAAAAGAAAAGTTAACATCTGTTAGAAATATTCATATCCCTCATGCTGCCTTCTCACGGTACAAAATTTGTTTGGAATGAATTTGATCTAACAATAACATATCTCATCAATAAAAAAACCCTCTCAAGTCGTTAAGTTCAACAACTCATGACAAAGACTCCTTATTGTCTCCATTATTCCCATCAAAGCATTCGGGTGCACTACTTTTCTTCACATTTATCAACAACTTCGAAGCAAGCTTGATCCAGAATCTGTCATTTTCATATTTTAAGGATATTCTCCAAATCAAAAAAGTTATGAGTGCTACTTTCCAATAACAAGAAAGTTCTATAACTCCATGGATGTGACAGATAATGAACCTTACCATCCAAAAACTTTAACTCAAGGGAAGAATCCTATCACACAAGAATATTAATCTTCGAAAACTCGGAATGTCGGGCAACACCATTCAGCCACAACTTTAATCAACACTAGACCACCTCAAACCCAAACACAACCACAGTACAACACTAAACTATCTCAACCCACAATTTAACACTCTCTGAACCCGTGAACACACAAAAAAGACCAAACTATGAAGGGATTATCTATTCAAGAAAACAAAAAAACATAAAACAAGAAACAAGAAAAATGTAAATCACTGGACACCTCTCAAACAGAAATATGAAATTGAATAGACTCCAAATGATCCTCCTGATCTTTCTCAACCTATTGTTGCCAAAAAGAGAGAGATCTCATACTCATCATCTGATCTAATATCTTTATTTCCCATGAAAGATTATCTGGGCCTTCAAGCATTTTCCACCACTAAAATATTTACAAATTCCAAAAAACCTATAAAAAGCTCTCAGCCAATCTAAGTGGAAGACTGCTAATCTTGAAAAAATCAAAGCACCGGAGAAAAGTCGTACTTGGGACATCACAAATCTACCCAAAGGGAAAAGACTAGTTGGATGCATGTGAACTCACTATCAAGCAAAATATAGCAAAATATATATAGCAACGTAGACAAATTCAAGGCTCGACTTGTTGCAAAAGAGTTCACCCTATTCTATAAAATTTATTTTGAAGTGAATTTCGCATAGTATCCAAACTCAACTCAATCATAACTTTGCTATCATGGGTAACAAATCTGTATTGGGCACTGCATGAAATAGAAGTCAAGAATCCACTCCTAAATATTAACTTAAGAGGAAGAAGTATATATAAAAATTCCACCAGGCCATGTGTCTCAAGAAAATGCCAACAAAGTTTGTAAACTCTAAAAGACATTTCATGGCCTTAAGCAATCTCCTCAAGCATGGTTTGGCAGATTTGCAAAAGTAGTAAGAACATGGGTCAGCTCATCATTAATCAAACCACACATTATCTATCAAATTCTCCATCAAAGGGAAAATGGCCATTCTCATTATATATGCATATGGCATTGTCTTCATTGGAGTTGATTAGGAAGAGATGAACATAATGAAGAACCTTCTCACGATGGTGTTGAGATCAAAGACTTCGGCCACCTAAAAGATTTTCCTGACATTGAAGTGGATCATTCAAGGAATGCTAAATCCACTTGCCAACAGAATCGAATCCAGCAAAAATGCTGGGTGGGAATCAGCAGAGCAAGGAAGGGGGTTCAGCCCCTTTGTGGGGCCCAGGAAAGCTGTAATTCAATATGTAAGGAGGAGAAACAAAGGCAGAGATATTTAGGAAGGTTTTAATTAAAATTGTGAGAGAATTAATTAGAGAAAGATATCCAAATTGAATTCAAATTTGGGAGAGAATCATTTAAGAAAATGACTGATTTGGGAGGAGGGATTAGGGGAACCTATTTAGGGCTAACCATATAGTTATTTTCATATTATGCTTGTGTTTGTTGAAATTAGTTTTGCTTAGGTTGAGAGGGCCCTAGCCAACGGCTAGGGATTTGGGAGAGCCGGATCTTCTTCTTCGATCGAAGATCCAATCGTATCTTGTTTTTTCTTCATATATCTTGCAATAAAAAGAGTATATGTGTTCTTCTTCCGAATTTCTTATTGTTGTTGATATTTGTTGAAACCACATCTACTTCCTATCAAATTGGTATCAGAGCGGTGTCCTAGGCTGAAATATAGTACTTCCTCGCTAATTTATGTTGCATTTTTCTCTCCGGTCTTGCTGATTTTTGTTGTTTAAAGACCAGATACGCTGCTTTTTTTACCGTTTTTTGTTGTTTGAAGCCTTGATCCGGGTACCTATGGTGAGAAAGAAGGTAGAAGTGTTGAAAGGGGAGATCGGGCAAATGAAATCTGAAAATTTCATATTTTCAAACCCAATTTTCATCTGTCCACAAGAAGATTGACGGGAAATTTGCCATCATAGAGGAGATAATGAAGAAGCTGCTCGAGGGACAAACTACAACGGCGTCGTCGGAGGCGAGGGAAGCCGCCGCCGGTCAAGGGAGTGGAGAGAACCCTAATCCGATAAGAAGAGGGGAAGAACAAGAGGTGGAGATCATGGAAGGAGAAGAGAGAAAACCTACTCTATAGCCCATTCCTAGCGAGGAGATAGGTAGAAGGTATGGGGAGAGGCGTGAGGGGGTTGGGTATGAATGAAGGAGGGCTGAATTTGAAAGAAGAAAGGCTGATTATGATCGGAGATGTGCTAATTTTGAAAGGAGAATGGGGGATTTTGACGAAGGGTTTGGATACGAGCGTAGAAGGGCTGATCGGGACACTTAGGGGGATCACCCACTTGGGGAATGGGAGGTTATGAAGGAAAAAGGGGAACGAAGGAGATCTGAGGGTGAGAAAGCTGAAGATGTATGCTTTTGAGGGAGGGGATGCACATGGGTGAATCTACAGGATAGAAAGGCACTTTGCCATTAATGGGTTGATGGAGGAGAGACTGACGGTAACCGGCCTGTGCTTAAAGGGGAAACCATTGGCGTGGTACCAGTGGAGGGATATGAGACGACCCATATGGAGCTGAAGAGAGTTTAAGGACTGCCTGTTGGAACGTTTTCGAACCAATAGAGGATGGGACTTTTATGAATAGTTCTTCACTCTGACGCAGTAGTACCGTGAGAGGCTTGAGTACCTTGCCAGCCTACTAGACCGGCCTTCAGAGACTGTACTGGAGGGAAACTTTATGAAAGAGCTCAAACCAAAGATTCGGGCGACAGTTAGAGTGATGAAGCCTCGTGATTTGGGAGAGGCTATGGAACTAGCCCAATTAGTAGAGGATTAAAAGCACCTGGAGAGAGGGGCTAGAGGTAGCAGTTCATGAGGTTCGTACAAAATGACTACCACCTTTTTGGCTTCCAAGGGACAAACACCGGGTATTCTTCAGGAAACCTGAATGGAAAAGACTGTAGGAGGGGGAACTGGAGAAAAATTCAAAAAGCTCACTAAGACGGAGTTACAGGAGAAGAGAGCAAAGAGACTGTGTTTCAGATGTGATGAGAGCTATACAGTGGGGAATAGGTGTAAGAACCAAACTCTTCAAGTTCTCACCATCTGTGATGATGATGAAGCTGATGAGGGAGGTGAGAGTTAGGCAGTGTGGAGGGGGAGGAAAAGTTGTATCTAGACTTGGCAAATGTATTCTTGAACTCAGTGGTGGGATTCACTCCAAATTGTACCATGAAAGTGAGAGGAGAGATAGAAGACAGTGAGGTAGTGGGGCTACCCACAATTTCATCTACAACCAGGTTGTGGACCAATTGGGGATGAAGCTGGTGGACACAAGGTGCTACGGGGTGATAATGGGCATAGGGAAAGTAGAGGCAGGCAGAGGAGTGTGTTAGGTGGTGGTTCTAACCATACAAGGGGTCCAGGAGAGGGAGGACTTCCTTCCATTGGAGTTAGGGAGCACTGATGTCATCCTGAGGATAAAATAGCTGCAGACCTTGGGAGATGCCAAGGTCAATTAGGGAGCATTGACGATGGAAACAATAGTGGAGGGAAGGAGGGTGCTGATCAGGGGAGATGCAGGGTTATCCAAAGTCATTGTTTCTCTCAAAACCATGGTAAGGACTACACAGGAGACTAATAGTGAGGATCTGGTGGAGGAAGCAGAATGAGAGGAACACCTACACCTTGATGTGGTGGAAGTGTCTCTTAATTTCGTGGTGGGATGTACTCCAAATCATACCATGAAGGTGAGAGGGACAAATCAAGGAGCAGCCAGTGGTGGTCTTGGTGGACAATGGGTCCACTCATAACTTCATCTCAAATTAGGTCGTGAACCAGTTGGGTTTGGAGTAGACAAATACAAGAAGCTTTGGAGTAATGATGGGAACATAGAAAGTGGAAAAGAGGAGGATTTTCAGGAGGTTGGTGCTGACACTCCAGGACATACAGATAGAGGAGGATTTTCTTCCCTTAGATTTGGGGAGCACTAATGTGATCCTAGGGATAAAGTAATTAAAGAAGCTAAGGGGAACAAAGATGGACTGGAAATCTTTGACTATGGAGATTCGGGTGGAGGGGAAGAGGGCGGTGCTGCGAGGAAATGCAAGCCTGTGCAAAAAAATAGTTTCACGCAAGATAATGGTCAAAGCGATACAGGGGGCAGGGCTGGGCTATTGGGTGAAGTTGTAGAGCCTGGAGGGGGTCCAAGATTCAGAGCAGAGGATGGTAACTGAGGAGCATTAGAGGTGGTTATCCAGATGGTTGGGATATGACTTCGAGATCCAGTCTAGCCCAGGATTAGAGAACAAAGTCGTGGATGCACTATTGCGAAAGACAGACGAGCCACAGTTGACAGCTCTATCAATACCTATGGTCCAAGATTATGAAGCCCTGAGACAGGAGAGCGAATAGGATGAGAGTCTAAGGAAGATCAAAGCTGAGTTGTTGCAGAACCAAGACAGTCATCCAGGATACACACTGAGGGGGCCCCAGCTATAATAGCCCGTATTTTGATCCAGGCAAATAATTTCTTTCAAGAATTATTATAAGTCAAAATCACAAACCAACTTCGGCATAGCATTGATATTATACTATTTTAATTACATAACTTTTTTCATAATTTTGAGCAGTAGTGAAAATCCTTAAGAAATTAACATCTGTCAGTATAAGTGGAGATTTTGGAACCGTCAGGTGCCCGTTTTGCAAACTGATTTCACCAATATTTTTTAAATAACATAATTTATTTTATGGATATTTTTCTATACTTTTTGAAGCCCCAAAAAATTTCTATAAATTTTATACTAAAAAAATTAATTATATTATTTTTTATTATTATTTAATTAAAATATCTTAAGCCACTTAACTATTTTATAAAAAAAATCCATTTTCAATTTCTCTAAATCGGCTAGCAGAGAGAGATTAGAGAAAAATGAGAGAAAAAGTGAGAAGAGAGAAAAAGAAATCCTAGATTTAGAGGCCAAGAAACTGATTTTTGGCAGTCGAGCTTGTTAGAAAATTTGCTCGTCTAGCTGTAAGAAATCTATATCTTATTTCTGATTTCAACAATGTTGTGTTCGTGGTATTTTTTTAATCGAATTTATATTTCCGTTACTCCAAAATAAGGACAATTTTGTATTGGTAAAACTTTTACAGCGTAACTTTTTATATGTTATAGAAATCGAGATTATGAACGTTTTGAGTATTTATTTGAGATTTTTTGCTAGGTGATTTTGAAATAGCAATGATTTTCACCTATTTAGAAATTTATTTTGACCTCTAAAAATAGTGCTTAAGTTCAATTAAAGCTTCAGAATGTTGTTTTACATAATCTTTACTAATTTGGTTAATTTTTGAAAATATGAATTTTTACTTAGTAGGATTTTTTGTTGCCTACCATTATGACATTTTGGCACTTCTTGAATTAAGCATAATTATATTTTATTTACTACAATGTATTAAAAATGAGTGTGAATACAAATATGTGTGTGGGGAAAAATAAGATTGGTTATTCACTAACGTTAGCTGAAGACTGATTGACCTGTACAGGATGGTAAGCCGACGAACTTTCTTTTAAATACTATGATTGGGTGCTATTCTCTACTGATTCATGTGTAGTAATTGGGAGTTATAAGGAGATAATTATTGTGACAACGAGTAAAGAGTGATATGTTCACTGAACCAATGAGTTATTGATACTGACACTGATACTGGAAAAACATCACCTCAACCAGGACTTACTTGTTTATTATGATTATTAGAATGCATGCTACTGAATCATTGTCACTTTACGGCTTTACTGTTACTTTCACCCATGATGCTAATGTTATTACTATTCTATTGTTATTAATATGTTGATCACGTAATATATATTGAGCATGCGCACTGGACACTGACATTGTGTTGACACTGATATGATATTTCTGAGCATGTGATACACGGATACAGTTATTTTTATATGATTTTACTACATTGACATGATTTTGACAGTCTTATCGATATTTTGATTTGATGTTTTATATGATTTCTCTACTGATTGTAGTATTGATACGATGTTTTCATTAGTAATTCGACACATGTACTAATTTACTGATTTCTCTATTGTATTGCCCTATGAGCATGTGAATGATACTATTATAATTTAACAGCTGACATGCATATTGCTTCTTTGACTTGTGTTGAGTTCAGTTATAGGATTTGGTTATTTGCTGGGCTTACGAGCTCATTATATGTGGTTAAATATTTTCAAGTCAGGGCAGAAGATCAGTAATGTTAGATTGACCAGGATTCCTCAGGTTTTGTTTCTTTTTTGTTTTAGCTATTCTTTTGTACTCATGACAGAGTAGTTGTTGTACGATTGTATAGATCCTGCGTAGTGTATATAATTTTTGGGAAATGAATAAAGATGTATATATTGATATTTTGATCGATAGTTTTATTTCTGTTGCTATTTAGAATGACAAAAGAAATTAGATAGCTCTGATTGGGTAAATTAAAAAATAAAAAAATAATTCTTCCAAATTAGATTCTAGGGCATCACACCAGCTACTACATCAAGGGTGATTCATCTTACTAAGGATATCAGGTACATCCCCAAGCTGTTGTAAGAGTTTCATGACAGCGCCGTAGGAAGCCATGCAGGGGGCAGGGGAGAGACCAATTTGTTATGACGACGACTCAAATAAAGGCCCTCTTAGTGATGACAGAGTAGATGATTTATAAGTTGTTGCCAATTCGGATTTTGAGGCTTATGCCTCAAAAAGCCTTGAGGTTTACGCCTCGCCTCCAAAAGAAAAAAACGCCCCAATACCCAATTGCGCAATTTTAAACCTTGATTGCAATAAAAAGGGCATTTGTGCGTTCTTCTTCCAAATTTTTTATTGTTGTTGGTTGATTTTTGCTGAAATCGCATCTACTTCCTATCAGAAGCCAATTCAGTTCTATGAGATTGCCATAATTTTTCCATGTTTCAATACTCTGCATAACTTCCTTGTATGACTCACATATTTTAAACCATTATGATTAGCACAATCTTAAATATCTCATTTGTTCAAAAATATTGGTAGAAAAAAATACCATTTGACATCCTTTAAATTTTTAAATTTCCACTAAAATGATTTGTTAACCAAACTACTATTGGATCACCATAACTCTCTAAACCAGATAAGCATATCATATAGAATTAAAGATTTACCATTATGCAACTTCAAAACAACTCCACTTCAATTTTTTGGATCAATTTATAATATACGTCATAAATTTATTCATAGTCTTCCAACATAATTTCTTCTTTAAAATCCTATTTAATAATTTCTCATGTACTATTTTCATATTTCTTGAAATCTTTATCTTTAATAGAAATCCTATTATATTCGATTTTTACTCATCTAACTTGATAGACATTTCTAAATCACTTATCTCTTGACTTAAAACTTCAAATGAAACCAATTCCAAAGTCTTCATGAACAATTATCAAACTAGCTTCACAGGCTAGATGCCCCCTTATAAGCATGCATGCATATTCCTTGATCGGATTAGAGCATTCTCATTTTAATGGAGGAGAAGGCACTAAATGATGGTAGGATGCTATGAGTGAATAATTTTATAGAAAGGAAACTCAGTGTCATCCCTTAAACCTTTTTCTAGAGAAGCATAACTTTAACTCGATTTAGACCACTTAAACCACATCAACCATCTCTTGTTTTCTTTCAAATGTATCTTTAAATCACATATATCATGCAAGATTCAATGTCCATTAAAATGGCAATAATAAAAGATGGGAGTTTTTCCATTTCGTGTCATTTCAATTGCATTTGTAAGAGAAAATCTTGGGATAACAAGAATTTGTTCACACTTCCTACAAGGCGGGCTTGCATTCCTGGCGAGTTATCACAGCATTTGAGTAATCTACTTCGGTGTTTCGAAACCAGCAAGGTTTGGTAACCCAGTGCTTCTTTCTGCTCTTCTTTCTTTTTCAGCACTGAGATTTTGACTATTGCTTCTTGTAGACTCTAGAGATAGAAACAAGTTTGTTAAATCTTTCTGAACAAGTTAAATGAATCTCAATTTTGATAAACTATTCTCTACATAAGATATGCACAAAATCTGTACATTATCTAGAATCATTTCCGGCTCCTTCTTCACACATAAACCCTTAAAGCTTCGGCCAAATTCATTTATACACACTTAAGTTATATTCCTCAACACGCTTCATCATATGAAATGAACTGGGTTAGAGAAAGTCCTAAGATTGTATTGGCAGATCTTCATATGGACATCTAGATTATGCAGCTTTAAATTATTTGGACAACTTATCATTTTAAGACGTCATTATTTGTAAATAATACATGGAGAATCAGTAATTTTTTGCAACTGTCAATGAAGTGGAAAGGGATAAAATGGTAAAAATTAGTAGATTAAAAAAAACACGTGTGTATCTGAATCATACCCTTCACCGTCCATTCTATCAGAAAACCCACACAAGGGACTATTGGGTTCAAGTGGAGAATCACAAGAGTCATTTTCAGCAGAGTCACTCTCCCCTGCCGCAGGAATGTGCGATATAAAGATAGCCTTGGTTGAAAAGGGAATCAACTGCCCAGGAAAGCGCATAAGATCAACTAACAGTTCCACAGAGTTTAACATAACCACCACAGATATGTGCTTGTATGAATCTGCACATTCAACACCACCATCCGGGGGAAGGCCCTGTTAAAAAAAGCAGGAGTAAGAATTCAGAAACCAACTTTTTTAGCATACATAATCATGTCAAGCAAATTTTTTTTTCCTTTAAGCAGGTCATGATGACAAACAACCTACTGATAAATAGCCTCAACAGAAAACAAAATAATGAATTACCACCATAAGCTTGCTTTCAAGGCCAACAGAATCTGCAAGCACTTTAAACAGAATTGCACGGGGTCTGCATGACCCATGCCTTATCTGCCCCAGAAGTTGGATGCCTTTATTTTCCATCAAATGAGAGACATCTTCAACAGCAGCCTTTGCAGGACTTAGCTCAGGGTTTGGACGTTTGTAGAAGTCAAAAACCTGGTATGTGAATGACATTAAATGCAATATTTATAAAAAAGAAGTATGCTCCATGCTAAGAAGTTACCATATGCATGTGCATATGGGTTTTCAAAAGTTGGTAATGTATAAAATAGTATCAATGACAAAGAGAACATTCATGTATTTACTTATTCCAGGAATCTAAAGAAATCCAACTACTATATATCTTCATGATATTGAGAGAAACTCAAATGTTTCCTCGTCCAAAACTACCAACAACCATTTTTTGGCACCCATGCAATATGAAAAAAGCTGCAAAAAATTCATTTAGAAACAGGTAACATGAATGTTAGAATCAAAGAAAAAGTAATGCCAATGGTTTCCAACAAAGAGTAGCATATAATATCAGGAGTATAATGTATAGACAATGGAATAAACCTCTAAACTACAATAACTTAAACACATCAAAAGGAATAAGGATGTTGCATATCGGTTATCATTTTTTTTCATTCAAAAACCTACATTTGCCTCGAGCACACTACCCTAAAGGTGTAAATTCACATAAAAGTTTCTGAATTTTGACTTTGAAATGGTTTTCTCATAGCATTCACCCGGAAGGGCACAGCACCAATATTGTATAATTTCCCATAACAGTTTATTATATACATGATAAATCAGCCACTAAATAGAGGACAAATAAACAAAAAACTCAACTCATTAATCAAGGATAGTTATCAAAACAAAATGCTCCCTTCTAACCGTTGGTTTCAAGTAGCATGTTAAGCATGTCTAGAGAGTATAAGAAATGGTCTGAAAAGCAGAAAACAGAATGCCCTTTTTTATATTCGGGCTAAGTTATCATCCAAGCATGTAGGATGTAAAAAAGAAGCAGGAGTGTGGAAAGGAAGGGAAAACTCACTAAACCAGCTATCTTCTTTATTAGTAGAGCGGGATTGTTATTTAATCCCTTTACAAGTGCAGCACTCAACTGCTTTAACTTGGAAAGCTTCTTATCTTTCTCTGCGTCAACAAGAATAATATCAGCTTTAAGCCCCTCTGCACCCAGTGCATAAAGGTCATCCGGTGTAGGAATAGCATCAAAAAGATCCTTGAGCTTTTTATCCTGAAAAACAAAATGGTCATAAGCATTCTTCAACAGATATAACATAATTTAAGATGACAACAAAATCACTCGACCCTACCAAGCATGGGAAAGCGCACAAGTAAAAAAACAAAATGGGATTACACATGAGCACATCAACAATCTAAAAATATGACAATTCGCATGGGTTATATGATCATAACATATGCCTGGTATCTAAGGAAATGTGTCTACAATATCTTGGAAAAAAAATTTGACTGTGTATGGCTATAATCATCAAAAAAAGGCAAAACCTCCTAATAATAAAGGAAGAGATATCCCCTAAAAGGTAGACTATTCAAGCAATAAACAATATTTGCAAAATCCAGAATTACTAGACACATTCACAATCTGCAGAACCCTTGAATCAAAGAAGAACAAACAATGCTCTTAGATATATACAGAGCCGTGGCTAAATGGATGGATATATAAATATTAAAACACAAGAAACCAAATAGCTTCTTGGAAAAAAGGTCATGAGAAGTGAACAATAAACTTTGAAATGAAACGAGTGACATGCATGGATATCTCAGACTACAGACACAAATAGAGAATCATAACAAGAGATTATATGATGATAAAGAAAAGATAATAAGCCATTCACTACTGTAAGAAAGTAAGAAACAAGTCAAATCAAGAAGGAATTCAAATTTAGTAGGCCTCGAACAATATAGAACACAAAAAAAAATCTCTTAATACCAACAGGAATGTACCACTAGAAGGGTGGTGCAAATGAAATGCTTGGAAAAGAAAAGAGTAAAAATATAACTAATTGAACAGAAAATATTTTGCTCACCGGGATGATGGAGTAAAACCCATTAGGTATCGGCCCAGACAAACTTCCAGTGGACCACAAGGTTTGCGAAGCAACCTGTGATGAGATTTCAACTTTATCTTCATTGCATGCAGACAACATAGTACTCAAATTTTCTTCTTGTGAAACTAATGACACTACCGGAAACTTTTCCACAAAATCTGATGGTAACCAATTAGCATTGGAAGTCCCTGACGCGGAGTTCCCTGAATCACTTGGTATCTCCTCCATTTTCCAAATATTTAGAAGTATAAAGCATCTTGATAGAAAAATTCACCAAATAATCATCTATTATTAATGGAAAATACCTATAAGATTCCAGTAAGAATTTGGTTAAATTTCATCCTTTCCATAATGATCAAAAACCAGAATATCTGTAAGAAATAACTTACATGATCTGCTAAAAAAGAAATAGAGCATACGAAAAAAAAATTGTCCAAAAACCTCTTGAAACTTCAGTAAAACAACATAAATTTCCATAATTTGTAAATATCTGCTTTTAGAGCTAGACATATCAAAGTGAAAAGTAGAAATATGCCATTCTGAAATTTTAGATTTTCAAAGGCAACGTTTAAAAACATAAGTTTATTTAACTCATTGGTGCCTTTCCTCAGATTACATGCTAGAGTCGCTTCCTGTAATTGAATATGGCATGAATATATTGAATACGAAAGACTAATTTTAGAACCTTATTGCTTGGCACTTTTCTTGCAAAGGTGAGGTAGTTCGCAAAAACAGGTTAAGCATAATGCTTCTAAAACAAAGTTGTTTACGTGAAGGCTAATGGAAATTGAAATTGATCCGCATGCCATAGCGTTCTCAATTCAGCTGGACTGTTGTAAGCTTTTTGGAACAGTCCATTTAGCTAAATATAATCTTATTATTTGATTCAATCAGGGGAAATAAATATTGGAATAGAGTTCTCTCTCTTCCAGAAGACAATCTGATGAGGACATAGACAGACGTTATCGACGAGTTTACCAGCGCCAGAATCGTAGATCAATGGCTACGATTCCCAGTATTTTTGAAGCATTTCTTGTATGGTAGTTTATTTATTTTCTAGTTTACGTTTGTACCCTTCCTATGAGTATTGTTTTGAGTTGTAGCCCAAGGGGCATATGTGTCATTGTCTTTTATTTTCTTGTGACCTATATATTGTGGCCTCCTCTATTGTATTGGATGATGAATTATGAATGAAATTTCAGATTTTTTTGCTTGATCTCTAAGTGAGTTCTTGAGAAGAGAAACCCTAGATGGGTGAAGCAATACCCGTCAATCTTTGGTGGATTTCGAGGTTCGCGGTTCTATGATCTCTTTCTTTTCCTCCACATCAAAACCCCTCTACTAACCCATCCACCCGCCGGCCTCCCCATCCTCTTCCCCATCCTTTTCTTTTGTTTCCCTAAGCCGAACCATTCCCCAACCCGCCGGCCTCCTTGGGCCGCCCAAGCCGTCGGCCTCCAACCACCCAACCACCGGCCCTTTCCCCACCACCAAACCCTCTCCTCCCTCCTAGCTGCTAGCCCCCATTGCCCAAAATCTGGAATTCAAATTTCAATTAGCCATTATTCTCTTTTCTAAAATAGATTTTAGTAAATTAGGAAAGCTTCTTAATTGAAATTCAATTAAATAATTGAATTCAAATTCTTTCCTATTGCTAGAATTTAAATTAGGTAACCTCCCTAATTAGATTAAATCTGAATTTAAATTCAGATTTAATTTCAATCCTTATTTATTCCTTGGGGCCCACCTACTTAATTAAATCCCTCTCTCCCCTATCTCTATATGGCCGGCCACATTAAACCCCTCCCCTCTCTCTCCAATTAACTCCTCACCACCTAATAAATCCCCCTCAATCTCTCCCTAAACCGCTGCCCCTTACCTTAGTGGAATAATTTGTAATTCAAATTATTTCCCTCCCTTCCCTCTTAGGTAAGTCTCAATTAATTTCATATTTCCCTAAGGAACCATCTTCCCTAATTCACCCTAGCCTTACCCGCCCCTCCTCCTTCTCCTCTCCTCCTATCCGCCAACTATTTTCACCCGCCGCCCCTCTCTACTTTCCCCTACCGGCGGCCTCACCAAGAAACATCACTAAGATACTTCCAAGCTCATGGATGGTGGATACCGAAGTTGATCATGGCTTCGTATATGACGAGTATGGACAAATAGACATTCTACAATCGTCGTTCTTCGATCCGGGATTCGATTTCGACTTCACCATGGAAGAGTATGTCGAGCGCATCCTCTACACTTTGGCGGACGTTGTCGAAGAACAACTAGAATACGCACCTTAGTAAATCATCAGACGATACACTCCTCCTCCTCCACCGCCGACCACCTTCTCTTGGATCAAGGCCATAGGTGTTGCTACCGTCATAGCGGCATCGCTCAGCGTTCTGAAAGCTTCTCTCCGTTAAAGCCTTACAATGAGTGTCTTCGACTCCATCTTCCTAGTGGTGATCTCAAGTCTAGCATGGAGTATCTTCATCCGCTAAACCCTAGAGTAGTCGAGTGACAACCCCCTCAAGGTGAACCTCTTATTATTAAATTACGGATTTCTGTTATAAGCTATGAGTGTTACTCTTGCCTTTGTATTTGCTTAAGATGTTTTGGTTAATCTACATGTATTTCTTTGCCTAAGCAAGTGGAAGACTACGAATCCCTAAAATCTTTGTTTGTTGTTACGATAATCTGTTAATTGGAAAGCTTTTAACAATTTGTTCTTATTAATCCCTTGTGAACTCCTTGCATGTTTCACATCACAATCATACTTCTCTAAATAGTCTCCAGGACATTTGTTATGTTCTAGAGTAATGTCAGTCATTCCTCATGGCATGCGATGAAGGAGACGGATAGTGCTTGTTTACATCTTGAAAAATGTGAAAGTGTAATTCAAAAACAATCACTATGATCGATGGATCTACGGAGATAATACTACATCAACCCTAACTGATAAGGTATAGTTGTCATTTGGCCTTAGTCAATTAGGCCTATAGGGTAAAATAGGCTAGTGAACTAACCGTATGCATGAGTTGTTGATACCATAACAAATGGTAGTGATATAGATTAATGACATGTATATGTGTTGGCTAAACCTTAGTCAATATAGTATAGATTCCCTTTGTCCTTGGTCAATCATGTCGTAGACTGAGGAAGCACATCAAGCATATTAACAGCATAACTATGTCGCTATTTTACATTCAACAATATGGTCGACGAGGTATTACTTCACCTAACCTTCATTGACTATGCATCATGTCATTTTATAACATTGGTTGCACATTAAAGACATTTTTGTTTCTTAAATCAAGACAAAGCAGAGCAAAAATACCCAAAATGCTGCAAGATGTCATATTTGAAGAAAACATAGAAAGCCACTCATGGCGAGGTTATAAGGAGATTTTACAATTGATCAAGAACATAAATCTTTTGTTAGATATCAACATATGGGATTGGATCCAAAAATCGGGTGCGAAGTATCGGCTACAGATATGGTAGGACAACCAACAACTATGAAGCCTATCAAAGAAGAAGGCACAAACATATTCCACAAGCATAAATGACAAGTCCACATATGTAATAAAGCACTAGTCTAGTCTTTCTTTTAAGTTTGGTTAGGTAGACAAATTCTTTATTGTAAACTTGGTCTACCCAATTATTATAAATACTCTACTTATTGTAAGTAAAGGCATGGAATGAATAATTTATGATTTTCTATCTCTCTAGTCTCTCTTATTTCCCCTCTTCTTCTCTTGGAGTCTATACCCACTCAAAACGTGTATTCCCCTTCTTAGTGTAGATTAAGAAGTATAACAAATGGTGCTCTCGTTGAGACCAACCTCACCTTTCCTCTCCTCTTCCTGCCGATCAGCATTCCTCCTTCCCATCTGCCCGTCCACCATTCACTGCCAGCTTTCCAGCCACAATCTACAATCAGCCAAGTAGCTCCACCCTTCCAAACGTAGCTTCCAACCGCACTTTCTTCAGCACTATTGGACACAGAACTACGGCGGTTCTACCCTGACTTCTTCCGGCTGCTCTCTCGAACAATTTTTTCTCTATCCAACCTTTGAAGAACAGCTGCAGTCACCTATTGCAGCTGTTGTGTCAAACACAACAACCACCTGATTTCAACTGCTATTTTCAAGAAACATCAACCCTCAATTCCAGCAACATTCCCTGCAGTTTTTTCAGCAAGAAACAACTTCTTGCAGCTGTTTTGATATCTCATTTTCAACATTCTACTGCCTCCATCTCCCCTTAGTCGCAGAATCCAGCCAAGAATTTTTTCTGGACAAATTCCAGCAGCCGCAACTTCTTGCCTCCATCTCCGTTTGAACATTTGTTGTTCCAATCTGCTACAATTTGCTGCCGTTTTCCTCTCCAAAAGCCGCTATCTGTTGCTGTTTTTTTTCCTTGCAATCCTCAGAACGAACCGCAACAGCAAAGAGTCCACAAGGCAAAAGGCGGGAAGGATCTTAATAGTTTTTTCTCACATCCCATTGGGAATCACAATCTTCAAACCAAGCTTTTCTTTCTTGATTTTTTTCTCTCACATCCCACCAAGAACTGAATTATTTCCTGAAGCAAATCCATAATTCTACTGCCTACATATCTTAATATTTCATTCAAGATAAAGAACATTGATTTAGCGAAATTCATCTGGGCAATGCAAACTTATCAAGAATTAAAATTCTCCGAAATACAAAAATCTCTACAAAGAGCCAATATTCAATGTGCTTCCATTGGCTCATCCCTTCAACAAATCCATGCTTTCATGAATTTCATAGGCAAGAAACTTAATGGTTTATGTATTGACCGTCCACATACTACACTCAATCAAGATACTTCCTCCGAACGAATACCTTCTCCACAACCGCCACCTTCTCCAACTATTGACCATCGTATTCATCTTCCATCCTTATCTCAACTAGTTAACATCCATCTTTATCATTATCTACAATTTCATAAAGATGTTATTCATATTTCAAGCTCTTTTTTTATTCCAATTTTTCTTTTTCATAAACTGGATAGTATTTGACATTTTTACATTAATTCTAGAGTCCTCAAAATACTCACCATTCAAGATATATTTCATATTCCAATAGTACATGAAATTTTAGATGAATTACATAAATTTTTTTTTCCAAACTTCATTTTTGTTCTTCCTCTCAACAAGTTAGGATCAATCCTAAAAATGTTCATCAAACTATTCATAAACTCAGAATTCCATCATTTTTTTTTTCATCCCTCTCTTTGTCTTTTCCTTCTCTCAACCTTGAGGACAAAGTTGTTTTCAATGACGGTGAGAGTTTTAGATATTAGCATATGGGATTGGATCCAAAAATCAAATGCAAAGCATCAGCTACAGACATGGTAAGACAACCAACAACTATGAAGCCTATCAAAGAAGAAGGCACAAACACATTCCACAAGCATAAATGATAAATGGGTCCACATATGTAATAAAACACTAGTCTAATCTTTCTTTTAAGTTTGGTTAGGTAGACCAGTTCTATATTGTAAACTTGGTCTACCCAAGTATTATAAATACACCACTTATTGTAAGAAAAGGCATAGAATGAATAATTTCTAGCTTTATATCTCTCTAGTCTCTCTTCTTTCCCTTCTTCGCTAGGAGTCTACACCCACTCAAAAGGTGTCTTCCCCTTCATGATGTAGATCAAGTAGCATAACATCTTCCTATAGCCTCATCAAAAAGAATGATAACCATGCATCAATGGTTAAGGTAAAAGCATTAACCTCCAATCAATAACTACACAATCATTGGAGTAACAAGTCAAGTTAGACAAAATCAGCATGCCCGACAACTTCAAAATTTTCTTACTAATTACTATATTTCACCAACAAAATTAGATCAAAGTACACCTTACAAAAAAGCTAGTCCTAGAACTAGGATATTTAGGAGTATTATTTGGAAAATGTTTGGGGCACTTTTTTCATTGCTTTGTTTTTCAAACCATAGTCAGACTTCCATTTGACTACTACCTTTTAAAAAATTTTGTGGTATGAAGCAAATTTTTACAATCAGAATTGTTAAAATATGGCAGTCATAAGAAAGCTAATGTTTGATTTTTTTTTCAAAAAAAATATTTATAATACCCCCAACAGCTTTCAAAAAAAGTTTTACAAATATTTTTATAAAAAGCTGCAGCCACCTCAATCAGACTATTAAGCAAAAAAAAAGTAATTTTAATTAAATCATCTACATATGTGACAAAATACTTGTAATAAAAAAGAACTACTTGGGCATACATCAAAATGAATCACTCCAATCATTGAGTCGAAATTTGATTATACTCACGGAACAGTTGTTCAACTTTACACACAATAACTAGAACAAGAATCTGAAACATTACTTTTGATGCAACTCAAAACTCGACAAAAAATAATAGAGAATTTTAAGGACCCAAATGATTATTAAACAAATTACTTTGGACAAAAGATGAGAAATAAAGTTACAACATAACTTATTTGCATGCCAAGGATAGGGACCACAATTACAACAAAAAATTGTCCATCTTTTTTATTTCCCAATCACAATATTGGATGTCAACATGAAGAAAACAATCACGTGAAAAGAAAAAAAAACATCATAATTATCGTCTTCAAATCCGCCAATAGAAACTCAATTCTCGAAAAAGTACTTTAAACAAAAAACACTTTTAGAAAAGGGTGGATGAAAAAGGTCCAAATATCGAATAGGATTTTCCATCAACATATTGGATTTTCTATCGCTCAACATGTTAAAGACCTCGACCTATATGGCTCGAGATTCCTGAGTCTTTGATCGAGCAAACTAATGTGGGAGATATTTAGATAACAAGCCCATCATGAATTAAATTAGTTAAACTATTTGTGAGTTGCTTAAAGAGAGTCAAAGAATAGTTGCAAGAAATTCACTAAACTGGTGATCGCATGAAATCCATAAGATTGCCTGGTTATTTGAGTAGGACAGGCTTCATACGCTTGTTTTGGGCTATCTCAACAATCCAAGGTTAATGTCTAGTACACTTACAATCCCCCTCAAAAGTTTTGCTTATAGTCTTTAATAATATATCCATCTTACAAGAATAGGATTGTACTGTTTTTATGCCATTATTTATGATTTCTCTTATGCTAGAAAACCCACAACATGCAGGGCTGATTTACCACCATTTAAAAGCTGAATCCCCACCTTGTCCTAATAACTCTTCAAGATAAATCATTTAACTAGCTTTAGGCTCTTTGCTAATCAGAATGCATCACACAAGTATGAAATCTTCTCCTAATCTTTCTACAAATTTTCCATAAGTTGCCTGATGAATTTTCAGGATGGATTCATAGCATACTTGTTGCACATACCCAAAGTTAAGGAATCATACTCTGATAGGAAATACTTGAAGATCTCAAGTAATTCCTATCAATATTTAGAAAACAGCGAGAATTCTCCACGAAAGCCCACACAAAAATACGAAAACAGTAGATAATTTGTATTATTTGATGAAAGGGAACGGAAAACAGCAAGATACAATTGATCCTCTATTCGAGAGGAGGATCTTTCTCTCCCCAAATCTCTAGACGCCGCTAGAGCCCAAAGAAACCTAAGAGATCTCAAATTTCAGCCAAATTCTAGATGCCCTAACCCTTGGAAAACAAACTATTTAATGCATACAAATCAAAAGGAATTCCCTAAACAATCCCTACATTCAATTTCCCTCCTAATCTCCCTTCAAAATCTTTCCTAACGGGCACTGGCTAGGCGATGGACCGCGCGGATCGCGCGATAACGAGGCGGAAGTCCACCTCGATTCTGCCTGGGCCAGTCCTGTGTGGACCGGCTGGACCGGTCCAATTGGACCGGTCTAACAATACTCCCCTCCCAAAGATCCACCTTGTCCTCAAGGTAGAAATGTGCTCGGGTTCCCGTGGAGGTGGCCATCCTTGAGGTGGCTGAAAAATCATATCAAATTGTTGAATCAAGGGCTACACTGAAAGAGAAACATCCCCTCCCTCCTCCATCCTGATCACATCCAGCTTGTGTAATCCCGCCAGATAATCTTCTCCCACCTCTTGTATGCTCCTAACCATGGTCTTGAGTGATACCATGGTTTTGGATAGCTCTGCATCTCCCCTTATGATCACCTTTCTCCCATCCACCCTTAATTCCATCGTGAGTGCTCCCCAATTGTCCTTGGTTTCCCCCAAGGTTTGCAACCACTTCATCCCCAGGATGACATCAGTACTTCCTAACTCTAGTGGGAGAAAATCCTCCCTTACCTGAATCCCCTGGATGGTTAACACCACTCCTTTACAAATCCCCTGGCCTTTCTCCACCTTCCCTGTACCC
Organism: Dendrobium chrysotoxum; assembly: GCA_019925795.1. Lineage (NCBI taxonomy): Eukaryota > Viridiplantae > Streptophyta > Magnoliopsida > Asparagales > Orchidaceae > Dendrobium > Dendrobium chrysotoxum. The sequence goes on along the minus strand of CM034314.1, from coordinate 88,316,789 downwards.
ATCATCACCCCATAATAACCGGTGTCCACCAATGTCACTCCCAGTTGATTGACGACCTGAGTGGAAATGAAATTATGGGTAGCCCCACTGTCAATTAATACTATCACCTCCATGCCTGCTATTTCCCCTTTTACTTTCATCGTATGATTCAAAGTGAATCCTACTACTGAATTCAGGGAGACCTCCGCCACATCCAGATGCAACTTGTCATCCATCTCTCTCTCACCTCCTCCCTCAATTTCCTCGTCATCACAGACGGTTAGAACCTGGAGAGTTCGATCCTTACACCTATGCCCTAGAGTATACTTCTCATCACACCGAAAACATAACCACTTTGTCCTCTTCTCCTGCATCTCCTTCTCTGTCAGCCTCTTGAAATTTTCCCCACTCCCTCCTCCTACTGGCTTCTCTCTGGTGGTCTCATTAATGTTGCCTGATGTAGGCCCCTTGGGTGCAAGAAGAGCGGTCGTCATCCTATAAGAGCCTCCTGAGCTGCTGCTTCTGGCTCCCTTCTCTAGATTCTTCTGATTTTCAACTAGCTGGGCCAACCTCATAGCCTCCCCCAAGTCACGAGGCATCAAAACCTTCACTGCCGCTCGGATCTCTGCCTTCAACCCCTTCATGAAGTTCCCCTCCAATACCGTCTCTGATAGTTGCTCCACTCTACTGGCCAGGTGCTCAAACCGCTCCCGGTAGTCTGATACTGATCCCTCCTGGACTAGAGCAAAGAACTGCTCATAGAAATCTCCTTCCCTGTCGGTTTGGAAACGTTCTATTATGCAGTCCTTGAATTCCCTCCAACTCCTGATAGGTCTCCTCTGGTCTCTCCACTGGTACCAGGACAGCGCCTTCCCTTCCAAGCACAGGCCTGCTGCTGTCAGCTTCTCCTCCTCCGCTAGCCCATTAACGGCGAAGTATCGCTCCACCTTGTAAATCCACCCATAAGCATCCTCTCCTTCGAATATGGGCATCTTTAGCTTCCTCACTTTCTGATCCCCACCATGTCCCCGTAATCCTCCATAATTTCCCATCTCCCATGTGCTCGAGCCCCCCCATGTCTCCCGATCCTCCCTTGCTCTACCATGTCCCAAACCCCCTTAGAAATCCCTCCTTCTGTCTTCAAAATCAGCACCTCGACGGCCATAGTATCCGTCCCGGTGCTCCCACTCCGCACCTCTTGGCTCCACGCCTCCATAACCTTGTCTCTCTCCGTATCTCCCTCCTCTCTCCTCCCTATGGAAAGGCTCCAGATGGGGTCTTCCTCTTCCCCCTTCCACGATTTCCACCTCTTCTTCCTCCTTATGGAGTTCAGATTTGGTGTTTTTCACTTCGGGGCCCTTTGCCTCAAATGCCGCCGTTTGGGTTTAGAATTCCAACATCTTCTTCATCATATCCCGTAGATCGGCCACTTGCCCTTCCATGGAAGACATCCTTTCCTCCACGGATTCCTTGATTTGATTTATCTCCCCTTCGATCCTTTCTTCCAAAGCATCCACCTTTTTGGCCGCCATCGCAATCCGGAGTTTGTAGATTCACGAAATCTGATTTTTGAAGTAAAAAAAAACAGCAACTTCCCCCCTTTCCGGCCAAAAATCTGCTGCAGGAATTTGCCGAAATCAACCCTCCACCGGTCCCAAGACTTGCTCTGATACCAATTTGATAGGAAACACTTGAAGATCTCAAGTAATTTCTATCAATATTTAGAAAACAGCGAGAATTCTCCACGAAAGCCCACACAAAAATACGAAAACAGTAGATAATTTGTATTATTTGATGAAAGGGAACGGAAAACAGCAAGATACAATTGATCCTCTATTCGAGAGGAGGATCTTTCTCTCCCCAAATCTCTAGACGCCGCTAGAGCCCAAAGAAACCTAAGAGATCTCAAATTTCAGCCAAATTCCAGATGCCCTAACCCTAGGAAAACAAACTATTTAATGCATACAAATCAAAAGGAATTCCCTAAACAATCCCTACATTCAATTTCCCTCCTAATCTCCCTTCAAAATCTTTCCTAACGGGCGCTGGCTGGGCGATGGACTGCGCGGATCGCGCGATAACGAGGCGGAAGTCTGCCTCGGTTCTGCCTGGGCCGGTCCTGTGTGGACTGGCTGGACCGGTCTAACATACTCCAAGAACAAATTCATGAAAGTAGAGCAATGATTTTCAATGTTTCAATGCCTTGTGAATAATGATCAATATAAAAAGCATGATATTACATTATTTTATCTCAATATCAATATAAATCTTTGAGTAAGTTGACAATTATGCAAAAATATTGACTCTTAGAATGATAGCACAATGTGGCTCCCCTATGCTAACTATCCAACAGATATTTTACTACATTCCTTCTTAACCAATCCTCATTTAACTCCTCCATTTCCTATCATCTCACGTTCACCCTTTAAACTCATCCACATGTCGCAATTATTTTTGCCTCTGAATACAAAATCCAAGCTGTAATTCCCACTTTGAAACTTCTTCCCGCAATACAAAAATAGAAATTAGTTTGATGTTTTAAAACTGTCGCTGCTAAAGTAAAAGAAAGGTGTTAAATAGATATCACCAATAGGGCATTCCTTGAAAATTGTAAAAAGTGGGAATTGGCTATCAAGCATCCCAAAAAACACCAATGATGAAAGCCAAAGACCATCTTCAGCATGACAGCAAGAAATCAACAACAAGCAATGAGCACAACACCTCAACTCAGAGATCAACAATCATATTCTCCTAAAAAGGTAGCATCGAAAAACCACTACCTAAACAAGAGATTGTATTTAAGAGATTGTTTTTAAGGGCAATCAAATTAATCTCCACACCACAGCAAAGGTTATGTCCATACCTCTGATATCATGGTAACATATCAAAGAACATAGGGAATTGAAGAATTTTATTGGTTGAAGTAAGCAAGGTTCAATTAACACTCTCATCAGTCTAGACTTTCCTAACTTAGTCATATTGTCTGACATTCCATGGTAAATCCTGCTTCATCTCTTTGTATTAAACTCCATGTTTGACCTGATAAATTTAAGCGCTTCAAGTCAAAAATGCCCATCAATATAAAAGAACCTAAAATTTACATCCCATGCATGCAAAAACGGAACCAGTATGCATTTTAGCATACAACATTTATGGTGGACGATATAGCCTATTATCATAGTATTAAATATCATTGTAAAGCTTTAATGGCAGGAGATGGCCCGAGGAAAATCAAACTTGCTTGCCAGTACCAACACCAGAGTCAGGAAGAAGCCTCAAATCAACCAACAAACCAGCTTATTACTCATGCAAAGAAATTCAGGCTTCTTAAATCTGATCCTCATCACAGTCCAAACACCTTCAGATATCATTATTGAAGCGCTGAATTTAATCAAGAAAAATTAAGTCGACATAATTCAAAGGCACGATGCAAAGTTGCAGAGTACACTTGCATCAAACGAGGAGAGGGACTTCAAGAATTCCAAATGGAACTGTTGAAATTTGCATGTTAGAAGCGCGTGTAAATGAAATTATCCGCCAGAGACGGTGAAAAACGGGCATAAATTGCCGAGACTTAAACGAGAGAATACAAGTTATTTTCCCGAAAATACATCAAAGAAAGACCGTTAAGGTTTAACGTAATTCAAATTGGAGAAATCGTAGGCGGCATAGATCCTAAATCAATAGTAAGCGATATGGTGGGAACTTCATTCTTTCCAAAAATTAAAAGAAAGAAAGCAAATATAAAAACAATGGGGATCTAATTCGATATTGAAGGGCCCGTAGGAGTGAAAATATGAGGCAGATCTCGAGGAACTCACTCGAAGATCCACGCAATCGGACCTCTCCATCATCTTACGGAGGCTGCTCTGATGCCGAAACGGAGAGGGCGGCCTGGCCTCGATAACTGCACAGCGCAGAAGGAGGGGTTCGGTAAGGAAGAGGTGAGAACTCAAGACTCGGGAGACGGAGAAGATGAAGAAGTATCGGAAAAGCACAGAAGCGAAATGTGGAGGGCTCAGGGTTATTGAAGACGTTATTTTCTAAGGTTCTTGTAATTTGACTGTTTTTTTTTTCCTTGCTTTTTTATCGGGTTTTTTATTTAATTTTTTTTCTCCATGTTGCATATGGGGCTGGCAGTTCGGGTCGGGTCGGGTCTGGTCGTTTGAGAAGTGGTGAGCTGGAAGTAGGGTCACACAAGCGTGCCGGACTGCCGGTACATATCACGAGACTGATTCATCCTAGCAACATGGAGATCACCGCGTGATGGCCAGCAAGTTGAGATTTTTTTTTTTTTTTACATTTAGACCAATTAAGTTAAATATATGCACATATTCAAATTCAAATTTTTTTTATTGATAATTCAAGCTCCCAACCATCACATCAAGATAAGCTATATAAAAATTGAGATTTACAAAAGAGCAAGGCTTCATTGGGATAATTTTCTTAATAAAATAAAAACTTTAAAAAACTAACATAAATGAAGTTGTCAAAAGCTATCCCAAACAAAGCTTACAGCTTTCTTACTATTTTATTTTTCAAATAACAAGTATAATTTAAAGTTCTATTTGATCATTGTTTTTTTTGTTTTTTTAATTATACTAAAAAGTTGCTTTTTATAATAGGTCAAAAAATTACTTTTTCTATAGCACTTTTATAAAGCTGTAAGAAAGTTGTCACAAAGGAAGTTTGAAAATTATGTCTCATCTTTCCATTTTGATATAATTTATATTAAAATACTTAGATATAATTTTTCCTTAACAAAATTATTTATTTTCAAATATGATTGTTACGTGCTCAAAAAATTGAGTCGGTAAAATATATAGTTTACATCTTAGCATTATATAAAAATTCAACACGCACAGATAAAAGTAACAAGACTAGGAATTTTTTAACATAGAAAACTTTGAAAGGTAAAAATTATGGAGCCTAGCTTACTTGAAAACATTCATTTTATGATAGGTAATACAAGAATCCACCTTTCCTCACAAGCTAAAGAAGAGGGGATTATTTGAAAACAAATGTCTCATTTTCTCTTAGGGGTTACGAAAATCAGGTGTCCATAGATGGACAATTAACATCCAATAGTAGGGCTTGATTTCCTTTATACAGATTATAGAAGATGGTACCCACAAGCGAACAATTGATATACTGGAGTTTGAAGATGACAGTGATTGTTGATGATGATTATCTGTGGTGATAGTGGTTTTCAGTGGGAATAGCTGATGCGTCATCGATGATGAAAGCTGGAAAATACACGAGAGTTCTTTAGTATTCTCTCTATTCTTCTTCGCTCATGTCTAGAATGGTGCTCTATTTATAAGTTTTTTTTGAGTATTTTGGTAATTTAAATCAGAATCCAAAAAACTCCATACAGTCTATATCAATTTCTTTGATCATAAAGTTTTATGAGCATTTAAGTGCCTTAAAAATGTCGGATTTTAGTGATCTTAAGCTCGTTGAATTCATCTTGCCAAGCCACTCGATTCGACTATAAATATATCAAATTTGGAGTTCAAATGATCGTTATTTTAATTTCAAAAGTTTCTAATTCAAATATTATCTCAAGATTTGCGCTGACCATATGATTTTTCTAGTGTCATATCAATTGCCTCTATTTTCAAACGTCGAAAGTTATTACATCAAAAAATATATATTTTTAAAAATCTTTTTTTTTTTAACTTTTTTAGCTATTTTTTAAGGAAGATTCTCGTTTTTTAGATTTATTTTCTTTCTTTTTTTAATAGAAGTTCTCTCTCTTTTTTAAACATATATAAGTGGTATGATTTTGTGTCATTTTATAAGCTAAGTTTTTTTATGTCGTTTCCGAATTGATTTTGACATGATTTTTTATATAGATTCTCAATGTTGATTTTTTGGATCCATTTTGAATTAATATATTTTAGATTTGATTTTTGTTTTAAGTATATTCTCTTTCAGACTGATATGGAATGTCAAAGATGGCATTTTTCGAAGATTAGAATATTGTAATAACTCAAAAGTTTAAAATAAACTTATTTATAAAATATGAAAATTTTACGGATCGCCATAGCATTGGACTTGCGAGCGCAACAGCACTAGCTTTGGATGAGCAGTGGTGCCAAAAAATGCCGTTGTAGCACCAGTGCGCTATGTTCTATAGTAACTCTGAAGTGCTGAGCAGCATAGTGGCACTGGATCCCTTGGGCGCCTCCACTCCCTCCCTTAGTCACTTCACTTGCTTGGCCGGGAAAAAAGAGAAAGAAAAAGAGAGAAAGAGGAGAGGAGAGAGAAAGCTCTCTTGGGCATTTTTATCCTACGCTCCTATTATGGATTTCACTCTATTTGAGTTACTATACTCATATTCCTTTTTTTTTAATTTAAATTTTTATAAGTTTTATCTCTCTCAAATCAATAAAATATTTTTCTCCTAATTTGTCAAACTTCTACTTTGTAACTATTTGTATATGATAAATATAATCCTCACGAGCATTTTAATTGTAACATTATTAAATTTCACCAGATAAAATGGAAGTTATGATTTTTTAAGTTATTGGCTAGTATACAGATTTTTTTTATATTTTATAGATTCCTACCTTTTATGTTGTATTTTCATACATTAAAAAGAGACTGATACAACTGATATAATAAAATAGGGCATTTACATATAAGCAAAAAAGGATGGAAGTTAATAATATAGTTACTAAAGGCCCACTCTTAGAACATAATACCTTGCACAAAAGGGTAAGCAAATTAGATTTCCTTAAAAATAAAAGGTTAGTAGTGTAATCCTAATTGTAGCCCATAATTGATTGACCGAATTACACAAACATGTAGAGGATGATGACTCTTAAATGATTATTGAAAGCCACATATGAATTGACTTTTAAAAAATGAATAATAATGGTAAGATAAATACTAATGACCAACTGGTCAATAATTGAGGTTAAATTTAAGACTGATACCCAACTGATCAGCAATTAGGGTGGAATGATAAAAATATTACATTAAAGTTGAATGTTATATATTACTTTTCATAATTGCATAGAATAATTATATTTACATGATAGTATATTGAATTGATTGATAGATAGAACTGAAGACGTATTAATAGAACCTGCATTGATATTTATACAATATAACACAACATACTGACATGGCTTATTAATTGATAGTCATTTCTCTTATGATTTAATAAATCTCTTTTAGCTTTTCTGATCATATTGATTTTATTATTGATGATATGAATTTATAGATTGCTTATAGCTTATAAAGATAGACTTCTTGTTATTGATTAATATGGATCTAAATTGGAGCAGACATATTAATTATTTTATCTTGCATTGAATGCAGTGATAAGTTTTGGTTACTTGTTAAACTTTTATACTCATTGTGTGATTTTTATTTAATTTCAGGTAAATGTATAGAGTCTGCAGGGTAAGGCTAGAAAGTGTTGATAATTTAGTTTTATTTTAAGCTCTTTAGTTTTATATGTATTCTTTTGTAGCCTGTAATGGCTATCGTATTTATTATTTTGGACTTTTAGACCATATAATAGGATGTAAATATTGGCTTTAGTAATGAAATTGTATATTTCATTATTTATATTTATTTGTATTTTTTTGAATGAAATTAGTTAACTTCATATGTCAATTGATCTGGTTATAAATGAATGAGTATTGACGATTAACTGAAATAATAAATACTATGAAAAAAGTAAAAGAGACATAAATTATTTCATTATAGATCTCAAGGCATGACAAAAGAAGCTAGGATTATTTGACAATAAATATATTATTTTTCATTAGGGGGATTACAGAAATCAACTATTGATAGATGGACAATTAACATCCAATGGTAGATACTGATTTCATTTATAGAGATTATAGAAGATGGTGTCCACAAGTGGACAATTGAAACCCAATAAGAGGGTTAAACCTTGAGAAGAGTCTGAATATGGTGATGATTACTGATGGTGATTGCCAATGAGGATGATAGTTTTCGATGGAAATAGTAGACGGTGGTCATCTGTAATGATAGCTAAAAAATGCAAAATAGCTCTTTAGTATTCACTGTATTATTCCTCCTCCCATGTGGAGATTGAGGCTCTATTTATAGGCTTTTTATGATGGACATTTTTAGCAAATTGAACTAGAATCCAAAATACTATGGGTATCAAAAAATGACTAGACCCATCAACATGACAGGGACCCGACCCAGAAATTCTAAGTTTGAGTTGACCCCTTTAATAAACGAGTCGGCTTTGAGTTCAAAAATTCAACCCGCTAATAAATGAGTAAGGTTCAGGTCAACCCGCAAACCCAAAGTTAATCCGGTTTTGAGTCAGATTGAACAAATTTATGAGATTTGGCCGATGAAGCGCGCAAAATGGAAGAAAGGTTACTATTGTCGCATCGAGTCCTACCGTCGTTGAATAAAGGAGGCAAGGCAAAGTTCTCAGTGGCCGATTTATGGGATTTGGCCGAAGAAGCACAAGAAATGGAATGCCAAATGCAACTTCCATTCTTCCATCGGATGAATTTAAGGGATTTGGTCGAAGAAGCGTGAGAATGTGAGAAAGACACTTACTGTCGCAACAAGCGGGTTCCCATTACCCGTCATCGCTGAAGGAGGCGAAGTTCACAGGTTTTGTTTTGCGTCAGCGGGTTAGATTGTGTCGGGTAGTGTTGGTGGTAGGTTGGGTTCGGGTCTAAGATTTTAACCCGTTTAGATAAACGAGTCGGGTTTGGGTATGGTGTATTAAGAGCGTGTCAATTTCAGGTTGAACTCGAACCCAACTCGAAAGCCCATTTTGACACCCCTACAAAATACTTCATCGTACAATCCTTATCGATTCCCTTTATCATAAGCCATAGAGTGATCTTGAGCTCGTTGGATTCATCTCGTCAAGCCACTCGATTCGACTATAGCCATATCAAATTTGGAGTTTATATGACTATTATTTTAATTTGAAAAGTTTCTAATTCAAGAAACGTGTTAATCATATGATTTTTCTATAGTCATATCAATAATATTAATTTCATTTATATTAACTTGAAAGCAATTTGACTTTGGATGAACCAACGACAGAATTAGACTCTAAATATAATCATGAGAAAATTTTATGACTCAATTAAATGGAACTAATAAAGATTCTGAATCAAACAATGTAAGGTTCTTTCGGCTCTACTGAGCAAAACTAACAAGTTGAAGTTAGATAGCGCATTTATTTTTTGACTTAGGGGCTTATTGTTTTGAAGTGTTTTAGATATGGTGTAAATTAAACATGGGGGATTTAAAATTTTCAGTGTTTGGTTGGAAGCAAATGTAGGGTAACATTGTAAAATATATGAAATTTTTTGTCTAATTCATTTTCGATATATTTGAAGTTCATCCAATTTAACTATATTTTAAAGTAAAACTTAGTCTACTAAAGTTATCACATTCATCATCGCCACCTAGCCTCTAGACTCTGGTAGCCATTGTCCCACCCAATCAATCGCTACCCCATCTTCTTCGTTGACCAGCCACAACGACCAACATAACTACCATCGCTCCATCATCGTCAATTTGCCACTTCGTCGTTACAACTATCTGGTTTTATACTTAATTATTTTTACTTCGAACTGATCACTAAAAAAATAAAATCATGCATTTATAGTTTAGTCAACCTAATAATTCAAAATTAATTTAAAAACACTACATTTATTTTACGTCACATTCATTTTACTTTGCATTTTTTTCGATAAATAAAATTTCCTCTTAATGAGCTTTCATCATTGATCCTTGATTATAATATGAAAGTCACGTAATCATACATAGCCCTTCTCTAAGATATTTTGAATGTCTCAAACATGAAATTTTTCTTTAATTTAGAATTCAATATGATTCCAAATTCATTGCACTCGACATCTAATTACGCTCAACATAAGCTCACGCTCACAACCTCAACCCTGTGCGCAAGTCACACACAGGACTTCCAACCTTCCACATCCTAAAGACCTCATGCAAGCAATTTGACCGACATACCCTTCAGTGCCATGATTTGTGCTAGTCTTTTGAGATGTTATCATGCCCTACATGGGAGTCAATATTTGACACGATCAAAAAATTCGACCCAAATCTGACCTGAACCCAAAATTGTCGAGTTCGGGTCACCCCTAATTTCTGATAAAAACCAAAGAAATCATCAAACTTTACAAACGGTCAATTATTTGCTATCACTATAATCCCAAATAAAAAAAACTGAGTTCAAAAAGTACATTTGAATAAAATAAATAAATATTAATAAAAACATATTTTTAGTACGGCTCCTTTTTAAATTAAAAATTAAAAATATTTTTGAATAGTAACATTGAGAGGTACCGGCTGAGCACTACGATTAACGTTGATCGTGCCCGCTTTGGCTTCAACTGCACTGAACCATGCGCATAGGACAATTAGTCATTGGAGTGTAGTGAACTGCCAGCCTAACCCACCTCGATCCATCTATCAAACTCTCCTATGTGGTCGCTGTTCCCTTCTTCCGGACTGAAGTGCTGTCGATATATCACATTAAATATAAATAAAGTAATATACTAATATTAGTAATATTTTTATGTTATTTAAAATTTTAAATATTATATATTTTTTTTATAATGAGGAACTGTCCGCTGCCACCCCCGTGCTAGCCGTGAGCGCATAGCAGTCCGTAAATCCCGGTCAACTTGGATGGGCTACTCACATCCATTGGAACCCTTGGCCGACGCGTCTTGGATCCCCACGAGGGGGGGTGTTGCTGCCTAAGAGAATCGAACCGGGGATGAAGGTACCCACCCGTGCTCGCCCATCAACCGAGCTAAGCATAAGTGGGTTTTAAATATTATATAAATAGATATAAAAATTTAAATACTAGATATGCAAATATATCAATTTTTATAACATTTATGCAAACCTCTCATTTTTTTTTCTTTGAGTAAATTCAGGCTGCGTTTGGAACAGCATTCTTACTATTTTGAATTTTCAAATCGCAACTGCAATTTCTGTCTGATAATTAATTTTTTGCTATTTTAAAAAATTTTGTGTACTAGAAAACTACTTTCTACAGCAACATTCAAATAAATTACTTTCTCCACAATAATTTTATAATCATTTTTATAAAATGTTACAGTCATCACAAATGGACCATTAATTACAAATTCATACATAAAATTTCTTAATTGGATGCATCCCTTGGTTACGTAACTAGCTTTATTTACATACTTTGTTAAGGAATTTAAAGTAAGAAAAGAAGAAAATGTCAAGAAAAATATTGAAGAGATCAAATCCAACTAATCTATGCACTTTGCACCTAAAAAGTGGATTATGACCTAATCTTATTTCAGGACATGACAAAGCTCACTATAGCTCATTTATTTATTTACCATTGCAAGGAAAATTTGAAATAAAAATTAATTAGAATATTTTAACTCAAATTTGATCATAATAATCTCAAAATTATTAAATTTATTTTGTAAATACTCCTATTTCACAGCTGACCACCAGCCACCACTTTTATTGAGCTTTGCAATATATTTATTTTTCTTTAAAATAAAAAAAATCACCTATAGTTATTTTATACTTATTTAAATATCTCCCAATATTTTCAAATACAATTTTATTTTTTTTAGCAAAGCAACCCGTCCTTTAATTAAAATTGTGTAATATTATATTAAATTTATTTATTTTTTATTTGAAAGCGAATGAAACCAAGAAAAAATTAATTTATAGCAACGAAAAATTATGTAGATATATATACATATAATAAAAGCCATATGAGGCCATTTCCAAGCCAGCAAGGTCACAGTTGGCGAACCACCCGCCTACAATATTCAAAGCTAAAGCATACTGATCACGTGATTGCAGGTGATCCGATCGTTCTCCTGAGACTAAAACCACCCGCGCATGCTGGACGCTACTTTACAGTTCACTCTTAATAGTTAATACGGAAACTAACTAGAGATGTCAAAATCTGGCCCGACCCGGATCCAATTCGGAAAAATTTGGGTTCGGGTCAACCCGTTTGCAATACGGGTTAGATTCAGGTTCAAGTTTTTGACCCGTTTTTACAATCGTGTTGGGTTCGGATAGACCCGGCAACCCAAAATCAACCTGGGTCGACCCGCGAGCCACAAATCTGTGCTCGAGTCCGGTTCTGTTCCGAAGTCCCGCACCCGTCGCGCGTCGAAGGTCCGGCGTGGCTTCTGCCTTCCGGTGTCCTGCGTGGGTTCGTAGTGTCCGCGTCTGCTCCGCTTCCGCCTTGTGTGACTGCCAACTGCCGTGACTAATGGCGTCTTCCGCTTCCCACAGCAGCGATGCTGGCTTCCGTTTTCCATTTCTCAACACGACTACCGTGAGGCTTCGCTTCCCGCAGCAGCGACAGCGACGCCGGCTTCCGCTTCCCGACTGACGTGAGTGACGGCTTGACCTGACGGGTTCGATTTCCGATTCAGGGCTTTGCTCCGCTTGCGACGCCGTTTACATGGAGATGGAGATGAGTCCGAGGATTAAACCTTCGTGGGTCGGGTCAACCCGATAACCCGATCAAGTCGGGTTTGGTTGACCTGTTTGAACCCAGGTCAGTCCGGGTTGAACCCGAATCTAACCCATTGACCTGTTTTGACACCCCTAAAACTAACCACGCAACTCTCCGCACAGGAATTTTATGCGTCTGGGTGATCTACGGCCATTGGAAGTTGATATCATCAATTCACCGCAACATTGACTATTTGATCTCAAAATTTGAGTAAACTTTAGATAGAAAAACTGTCATTATTAATTCAAACATATGTGAAAGATTTCCTCTCAATAATTTCTTATCAGATATGTATTTTTTATTTAAATGTAAAGTTTTTTTTATCAGATATAAAATTATCTCCTTTATAAAAAGTATTTTACAGAACTCTGCTCATCTTATTATAATATATGCTATTAAAAAAAACTTGATAATGTGAAGCATATATGATTTAAAGGTAGATCCGTTTGAGGAGTATATTATTATTATGTTCGGCACATTACTAGAAATTTATGACCATGCATGCAAAGTTTTATTTGCTAGAATATTTGCATAATGGATAACTTTATATATAAAGTGATCATAGGCTATCAATTTGATTATAAGCGCACATGATTTGGAGGTCATTTTGTTTTCAAATAAATATTTCAAAAATTTTAATTATGTTTTAAGGATATGATTTTGTGTAATTCATATTTGGATTAGATCACTTTTGATGTTGTTGGTTTCATCTTGTCGAGATGCTCAGTTTAGCTATAATTTTGCTGAAATTGAAATTCATATGATCCAAAATTTGATTCTAGAAGTTTCTAATTCTAATATACATCGAGATTTTTGTATAATGAAAAGGATTTTTTGGTTACATATCAATGATATTTTTAAATTATATAAGAATTTAATAAGTGATGATTTTTTAAATAAATTATAGTTGGTTGAGAAATTATTTAAAAATAAAAACTTCAAGATTTGTAAATTAAAATTTTCTATAGAAAAAATGAATATTTGAAATATATGAACTTATATACTTTTAATTATTATTGCACATCATTCATGTGATACAAAATAGTAAAGTATCTCCTTTAAATGTATCATATAATATAAAAGAATAAGGATTTAAATATGAACATAATTTCAACACTAAAATACTTGTGATAATTTTTGCTCATACGAGTAGGAAAGATTGTTGACCTCATTATTCAAGGTTAATTTTCCCAAAATGACTCTAGCACCTAGGTTTTCGTAGCCTAGTGTAGACGTCGCCCGCATAGGATCCCCTTAAGTGGATGCCTATTGACGTAGCGTTGACTCGACCTCCCTAATTTGACCTAAATCATCTCGTTGGTCATCATTAAATTTTCAATCAAGTTGAATTTGAGTTAATGGTAATTGATTTGATCGAACAAATTTAATTCGACAACGCCAAATCTAAGCCAACTCAATTTGAGTCTGACTTAAACCCGACGTCGTCATTGATCATTAAATTGAGCCAATTGAGCCCAATGTAATTAAAATAAATTTGATTAATGATCAAATAAAAGTTATTTGAGCCTAGTCGAGTCGTTGTTTTGACTCAACTCGAGCTCGAAATTATTAAACTTAATTTGATTATTAATTAGATAAATTTAAATGAGAGAAATCAAGCCGATTCAACTCGAACCGACCTGATTTATTGCTCGCCAGCTTCGATCGACTCAATTTAAACATAACCCAATTCAATTTTTTGATCAAATTGATATATAACTTAGTTCAAATCAATCACCGTTAGACCCCAGATTTGCATCTAAATAAGGTCTAATTTAATTTTAATCCAATCAAAGGTGACCCTTAGATCCTTCTTTAAGGCATAAATAATCATAGCCGTCCATTTGAATAGAGAGAGAGAGAGAGAGAGAGCAGTTTTTGGATTTTGGTTAGGATTGAACCCGCCTCCCACGATCTCTCTCTCCCTCTTATTTCGGAAACCACCCGAACTCCCGACCCAGTCTCTCTATTTTCGTAAGAACCCCCAGCCGGCCCCTCTCCTCCCAGTTCGCAAAAAACCGAAGGCCCTTCTCTGTTCGCAAGGTCCAGGCGGAAGAACCCCCAAGATCCCTCTGCATTTTTCGCACAACTCCCAAACCTCCGTCTCCCTAGTTCGCAGGAAACCCCAGGTCCATCTCCTCCTCTCTTCTGCCGATCTTCGATCAAGACTCTAGGCCCGAACCCCATCTCCTCTCCTGCCGCCACCATCCCAGTCCGACTCGACCAAAACCCCCGCCCTAACCGGACCATCTGATTCCAGGCGTGCGAAGTCCCTCTGATCAGCCTCCATTTGCGCAGGTATACTTCTCCTTATTTCTCTTCCTCTTGAAAGATTTCTTCTTCTTCAACGAATATCACTATCATACCTTGTGATTGTTGGATTATTTTCAAGATTTGAGTGATCCTTTTAAGCTTGCTCATGGGAATAATGAGACAGATTGCTGATTTTATTTCTTGAGTTTGTGGACAATCTCTTGTGATACTTTCTATTGGAGAAAGTGGTATTCTAGATAAAAGAGATTATTGCCTTTCTTTATAAATTCTTGAGATTGACGAGCTTGTGGGTTTATACATTTGGGGAAAAGTTAGAGTTAAATGTTGGTTAATTAACATCTGGAATGGATTGTGAGAAATTTGATGTGCTTTACTTACTTGAAAGATAAATTATCATTAACCTTTCTTTCTTTTGCTTCAAGTGACGGTATGCCTCTTTTTGTTGTGTTGGGATCTCATCGGTAAGAAATAATGAGGGCTTTTAAGAATATATATATTGCATCTATTTCAAAATCAATTTTCCTATATGATGAATTTCTGGTTTGAAAGTTCTTTTGAAATGAATTTCTTTGAGTTTGACTTGAGAGGAAAAATATGTTGAGATCTTTAGTGAAGAGATACTTGTGTATATTCTGGAAACTTGAATTTACTTTTTTTTTGGCAGCCATGTAGAAAGTCATGTTGAAATTATTGGAATATTTTATATTTGAAATATGAGCTTTGCGTGGACTCATGATAATGTTGCTTTGTGTTGAGTAGTAGGAATGTTTTCTTGAAATTCAGAGAGAGTAATTTAGCATTAAATCCTCCTTTTCATAGTTACATTTGGGATAAATGTTGAGTTGGGAAGTAGGTGCATATGGATTCGTGGTGAAACATGATCGGTGAGAATGGATTTGCATAGTTGTGCTTCACTCTATGCATATATATGCGTTTATATGCTCTTTTAGTTATTCATGGTATATATGCAAGTTAAGTGTTTGTATGAGAAAAGTGAAAGTCAAGTGTATGTGTACGCTTAGTCAATATTGATTGTGGAAGTCACATGTGTATGTGAGATGTGCGAGCTTTGAAAAGTGTGAGTTTGGAAGGATAAAGCATATGTTATTTTGAAAGGCAAATGGTACATATGCATTGGGAAGTGCCTCAAGTGTATTCTAGAAAATAAAGTAAAGATGAAAAGTGAGAAGTGTATGTCTTGAGTGGTAAAGTGAAACTTGAGGTGTTGAAAAGTGGAAGATGTGTGGGTTTTGGAAAAGTGAAAGTGTATGTCCTTGATGCGAAGTGTGTGTTTTGAGAGGTGAAGAGTGAAATGTGTAGTGGAATGAAGTGTGTAAAAGTGTATTAGTGAAGTGTCGTGTGTAGGTATGAAATGTGAAGTGTATGTGAAGTGCATAAATGTTTAAAAGTGAAAGTAAATTGTGTGAATTGAGTGACTTTGAAAAGCGATTTGTGTTTGATTGGAAAGGTGAAAATGTGGAATAATGAAGTGTATGGAGTGTTGAAGTGAATTATGTGTGTTTCTTTGAGAAATGTGAAGTGTATGTTTAAGTGAAAAGTTTAGTGTGTGATCTTGAAAGTGAAGAGTGTGTGAGTACCAAGTGTGTAAAGGTGTAGTGAAAGCAAAGTATGTGTATGTGGATAATGAACTGTATGGATGATTGTGAAAAATAAATTATGTGATCATGTGTGTGTTTATGCGTTGGAAGGTAAAATGTATGAAAAGTTGAAAAGGGGAAGTGTATAAGAGTGATTTTAAATAGTAAAAGTGTAGACTTTGGAAAGTGAAGCATGTGCATTTATTTGTAAGAAGTGAAAGTGTATGTGTGAAAAGGTAAATTGTGTGTGTCTCTTAAAAAGTCAAATGTGTAAGATAAAGTGACATGTGTATGTGTATTTGAAAAGTGAAATTGTGGAGATTGTATGTTTTAAAGAGGAAGTGTAGATTAGAAAATTATTGTGTGGGAAAGGTGAAGTGCTTTGAAAAAGAGAATTGTGTAATTTTGGAAAGGTGAAATGTATATGTCTTGAAAAGCATATGTGTTTTTGGAAGGTAACATGTGTATGTTTTTTAAGGGTGACATATATAAGTGTGGAAGGCTTTTGTGGAAAGTGTGTGGGGGAAAGTTTGTAGATTTTGAAAGATTAAGGTGTGGGTGTGGAGAAAATGAGTTCGTTGGGTGTCTATTAGGAATGAAATCTTTAAAGGAAGCAATGCCCCTCTTTCTCTCTCTCTCTACCTCTCTCTTTCTCCTTCTTCTACAACTCTCCCTTTTTGTGCCTCGAGAAAAATTTCAGAAAATGTAAAGTATGCTATCAAAAGTGAAAAGTTCAATGTTCAAAAGGTAGACAGCTTGTGCCGGCCTTCAAGCCCGAAGAAAGGTACGTTTTATTTTTTTTAGTAAATTTCAATTATTTCATTAATAATTATTAAATGTGCTTCTAATCCCTCTTTTATTATATTTATTTGCATGAACTGAGAGGAACGATACCAATCAAGTGAAAAGGAGGAAGTAGATTAAAGGTGTCAGTCGCCTCTATCCAACCGGGTAGAGGTGCTACGGGCGAAATCCACCGGGTCATAGCCCCCGGTGTTGTAAGTTTTTCTTAAAACTTAGAAAGCCCCTAGGAGGCCGTGGTGTGTTTTGTGCGAACTCCTCCCCTCTAGGTCCCTATAGCAACTTCAATTTTATTAGGATTATTTATTTTATTTTAGATCCTTAAACCTCTTTATACGTGCGCAATGTCCTAAAGGTTAGTGATAACAAAATATTTTTATCCCATACAACTTTAGTGACATTTAAGAACAAAAATTAAGGACTGAGTCTTAGAGAACTTAGACTTAGGATGCATGCACACTTTAGGGTAGAAATACATGACATAAAAAACTTAGTGACATTTCCCTTAGGATTTTTGTATGTTATTAATATAACCTTAATCAAGTTTAATTCAATTTAAATAATCAATGAGAAGTTCAAATACACTAATGATAAATTCAAATAAAAATATACGAAAATCACATAACCTCTAATAACTAAATCATAATTAACATACATAACCACTAGGAGTTTAAATTTGAACATAAAAATAAAATTGAATCTAATTAATATGTTAATCATCTTATAATCAAATAATAACTAAGTAAATTTTTTTTTCAAACTTCAATAAATTATCAACAATTTAATAAATCATTAACAAATCAAATAAAATCATTAAAATTTTAATAAAACACTAACACTTTAATAAGTCAATTAAAATTCCAATAAATGACTTAAGATTAACAAAATATTAAAATGTTTAATAAATTATTAAAAATTCAATAAATCATTAATTAAAATAATCTTAAAAAAATGGTTAACTCAAATACACTAAAGAATAAATCCTATTAATCAACTTTAACAATCAAAATTTAATTTCAAACAAACTTCAAAATAGTAAAGACACAAAAACTTAAATCTGAACTAAAATTCCCTTTGACCCTTCAACAAATCAATTTTAATCAATTAGATAACTTTAACTAAAAGTAAACTCAGGATGCATCCAAACCACACAGCCTACCGCATACACTTAGATTTGTTTGCTAGGACAACCGACTCTAGCTCTAGGTTAGGCCGGTGTTTACTTTCTCGCTGTTGTGTGACGGGCTTTCTCGATTTTCATTGCATGCTTGTATGATTGGCATTGAGTGTTTGTTTACTTTTATTCCTCTCTATGATATGATGTGATGGGCGATAGATTACCCCTAGGTTAGGAACAATCTGGATGCTCACAGAATCTTATGCAGGTGGCCATGCTCTTGCAGGGCTAAATAAAAAGGGGGCAAATTAAAGATTTAAATTAACATAAAATTTCTGCAGGTGCTTCAGAAAATGCTAAGCCCCCTTAAAATTAAAAGAGCATGGCCAAGTGTGGCTGATAAATTTAATATGAATATATAACTGCTTGGGAATGGTTTTATTATAAATGTCTAGGATAACCTTGCAGGTGTGTCTAGATTTTCTTTTTCTTTCTGAAATGTAATGTAAATGTAATTATTTGTTAAAGTCAAATGTTGTGAAAGTGATTCAAAAGTGGGATATCACACCCAACTCGAAATCCAAAGAGAAGAGAATATCCTTTAAGGGAGTATTCTCTTCTATTTGGAAAGCCAAGTTAGGGTGGTTCTAACATCCAAAGAGAAAAGAAAATTCCCCTTCGGGGATGAGTTTCTTTTCATTTGGATATCCAGGCCCGGTGGACCCAAGGAGCTCATAGCGGATCCAAAAAGCATGTAAAGGAAAGAAGACAAAGAAGTGAAGATGAAGAAAATGAAGAAATGAAGATAAGAAGAAAAGTATATCCCATTTTGAAATCACTTGCGTCAGTCTTAGGATTAGAATCCGGATTTGTTGTCAGTGGCTCTCGGCCACTTTACTTTTTCAGTAGACCCTGGGTTGTAAATAAACTGGACATTGGATATTATATTTTTGGATAATTTAATTTGAGTGTTTACATTGTTTGTGCACTAGCATTTTTTAGGACTCTTGCATGCCGTATTTTGTTTTAGCCTGGATACGCATCGGAGTATTTTTTGGTAAGGACCACGATAAACTTTTTCTACTTGAAATTTAAAATAAAATTTTTAGGCTCACATAGAAACTCTAACGAATCTAAGAAATAAGCTCGAACCGCCGAGAGTCAGCATAAGCATATTATTACTTTCTCTTCCTTGCTAGGCACCTCCCCGCCCGCGGGTTCTGGCAGACCACCTGACATATTAGGGTGCAGTTCTGTCAAGGGGATGTTGTGCAATCTCTAGGGAAAAATCTATTTTCTAAGCCTGATTTTAAAACTGCTTCATAAATCATTTTATGCATTTGAGTCAATTAGCATGCATTGCATCAGATACAAATTAAAAGAGTCTAAAATTTTAATTGCATTATGCTCCTAGGCATCATTTACCCTACATAAGTAAAGGGGGCAATTAGGATTTATTTTAGATGTCGGCCCCGATTCCTCAAAACTTAAATAACGTCCATACCCATCTTTTATAAGAGATTGGACACATGGATTTGAAGCGCCTAGGTGGTTAGCTGGCTCCCCAATCTAGGTCGGGGTAAGTCCAGATTTGCACTATATTAGTCAGGTTCGGGTCACTACTTTGTAGTACCCAAATTAGATTTAGGTTCTGAGGCAGATTTGTGAATCTTAAGTCCTCACCCTTCGGGAATAAAATCCCAAATTTCTAATAAAATGTCAATTCAAACCTAAAAATTTCTCTCTTAAAATGTAAAGCCCAACATAGGGTAGATTGAGGTTGCCTCTGAGCTTCTCAGAATCCGGTACCTCCTACTTTTCTTCCTTTGACTCGTTAATAACTGTTCAACGTTGAGCTTTCTCCTTGAAAATTCTTACTTCTTTCCTTGCCTTCTACTTTGTAATCAAAGGGTGAGAAATCACTACTTTAGTCGAGAGTTTTCTTAGGAGTACCGCTCCTAGGATGTAATTAACTATAGGGGCTTGCCCCTATAGGGATTTGAGAACCCCAGATTAAAATAAACCTTATTTTATTCTTATAAAACAAGGAAAAAATCTTTGGGAACGCAGACATATTTTAAAACCTCATTTCTAATTTTAAATATATTTATAGAATATTATTATTATCTTTCCAGGTAATATAATATTCTATTTATTATATTCAATTTTAGAAATGATGACTTTTATAAAACCCATTGTTTCTTTTGGGTATTTTTTGAAGAATGTTATGTTCGTCTTTTCAGATGATACAATATTCTCCTTATTACACCTAAATAAAGGGATGGATGAACTTTTCAAAACTATATTTCTATTTTTAAACACATTCTACAGAATTTCATGTTCATCTCTCGAGATGATATGTTATTTGTAGAATTATGTTTGACTATAGAAATATTATTTTCCAAAATCCTGTTTTGATATTGAATCCATTATAGAATATTGTGTCAGTCTCCCGAGACTGTATTTTATTCTGGATGCAGTATTCGATTACAAAATAGGAGAAATCAAAATCTGCGTGGTGACATAAATTTTCCCACCAAGGTTTTTCTGGCGACTCCGCTGGGGAACTATCCTCTCTCCATCTTTAGCAGTGATTCATACCCTTACATCGATAGTATACTTGTGCTTGGCATGGGTTGTAACTACCTTTCTTCCGCCGGTTATATTATTCATTTCATTCTTGAATAATTTGGCCGGTATCTAAAAGAAATTATAGAGGTCTTATTTTGGACCCCCGTCAAAATATCGACGGGAAGTTCCTTTAATGACCTTTTTGTCTAAATAATCAGAAAATAAAATCCCTAGGTGCTAACTCGAACGTTGCAGTTACATTTTTTGTAGCTTGATGTTTGACTTAGCACTGGGTCCAAATTCTTAAAGTGAAAATTGAAACACTAAATAATATTCATTCTTATCTCAACATTATGTATTGCAGTTATATTTTAATATAACTCGATATATATGCAATGAAATAAAACTTGAATTATTTGGTTGGGTCAATTAAGCTTTTGCAATTAAAATAATTTATTCAAAAGACTAATTCAAAATTTTTCTTAAATTTCAGGAAAAATGACGGGTAAACTAATCCTTTCCTTGTCGGATAATATGAACTTGGCCTACAATCCTTTTGATGACGGAAGTATAATCAAATTTGGAAAAGGATTTGAGGATTTGCAGTTGTTTGTTAGTGGACCTGAGTTCACTATTGTCCCACCTATTGAAATTGCAAACCAAAGGCTTGTTCTAGAATTCACTTTGGGATGTGGGTCTCAGACTGCCCCTGTAGCCCCTAGGCCCTCAGTGTTTGCTAGAATTGAACAGCCTAGTCAGGATCAGAAACTCAAATCAGTTGTCGTAGAAGACAGTGTTACTGCTTTCAGTGCTCCGAGCAAGTTTGAAATAGGTTCCTCTTCTAACATGTCGACGATTATGACTAAAACTCAGAGGAGAAATAAAAATCATCGTACAAAGAGGAGAATGGAAAAATTGGGACTATCAAGTCAGAATGAGCAAACTCCTCTTACCTCTCCACATCTTAGTGGTAGTAGGTTCCATCTTCTCTCCGCTGCTGATGGAGAGGAAGATGTAAGGAAGATTGCTCGTTCAGTTTCTATTGCTGTTGGAAAGTCTGTCACTGAGCCAGTCAAAGATAAGGAAACACACATTCAGAATATGGTAAGGGCAATAGTCCAAGAGTGTGCAGATAATCATTTCCAAACCAAGGAAATGTTTTTGAGAAATATGAAAAGGATGATTAATGAAAAGATAGAAGAAGAAGCATCGAGTCAGAAGAAAACTGGAGCCCGGGTAGTGAGTCAGTCGAGGGCAAGAGATAGCAAAAGAAAGTTCAAACCTGTTGCAATCTCTGCACTCACTGATGGATACCCTAGGGAACCGAGGAAATCTCATAGAAAGACAGACAGTATTATTTTGACTGATGTGTCGAGAAAATCCAAGAGTATTCAGTATGTTGTCCAGAAAATAAGTCGTCAGTTGTCTCCTTCCTCCATGACACCTCAAGAAGTTAGAAAGGTTCAGCGGTTCTCTCGTGTCCACTCTTCTCCCCGGATAGATAGGCACCCCTCTACGGGTCCTTCTTCGTCTTCTCATCCGGATGTAGGGCGGTTGGAATCATCAAGCCAACTCTCTCCAACATCAGCTGAGAAGAAGATCTGGAGACCTAAGGAGGAAGTTGCTTCTCTGGTAGTGGCTTCACCTGCAAAGATGATAGAAGAAAAATCTGAAGTAGAGGAGAAACGTGAAATTAACCCTCCAGATCATATGGACTATGAAAGATATGTTCCCGTTGATCCTCACTATGTTTCCAGAAGGTCTATAGAGGAGATGCTAGGTGAACTGAAAAATAGCATTAAAGATCTGGAGGATGAAGATGCATTGAACTTTGATTTAGATCAAGATGACATGTTAGATGATGCAGTAGCCGATGTCCTTATGGTGGAAACAAGGAGATCAGCTCATGATGATCAAGCTGAAGATGCTGGAATACAGGACGTCGTAGTTGAGGAAGGCATTGCGCCGGACTTAACTCAACGTCTTATACAACAGCTAAAACAAAAAGATGAGCAGATCTCAAGTATGGAGAAGAAGATAGAAGAAATGATGGCCACTATGGCATCATTCCAGTACCAGGGTCCTTTACCACCACGAGCACAGGTTGAGTCTTCTCAACCCGAGTCTGTTCAGGTGGTAGGGAAGAAACAGATAATTGAGGCCGTAGAAGAGCACCAATCAGATCCAGAAATTAAAGCCTCTCAATCAAAAGAGCTAAAGCAGATGGTGGAAAGATAAGTGAGGGAGGCACTAGCTGAGTCACAAGGTGCGTCATATACCCCAAAAGGTAGACCCTACCCAGAGGAGTTTGATGCAGTTCCCTACCCAAAGGGATTTGTGCCCCCCTCATTCAAGATTTTTGATGGTACCGAAAACCCTAGACAGCACATAGCGTACTTCCGAGCCAGTTGTTGCAACGCTGGAGGAAGTGATACTTTACTCTTCAGGCAGTTTGTTAGTAGCCTGTCAGGGGTGGCTTTTGACTGGTATGCAGATTTACCTAATGGTTCAGTGCACAGTTTTACAGAGCTGGAAAACATGTTCGTCAAAAGGTTTGCAGGCAGTCAGCATCACATTACAGTTGGAGATCTTGTCGTAGAGAAATAGAAGCCTGGGGAGAAACTGGTTGATTATATACTAAGGTGGAGGAATTTGAGCATGAAATGCGAACCTCAATTGCAGGAGCAACACGCGATTGAGATTCTGCTTAAGAACATTCATGGACCGGTAGCCTTTCTTTTGAAAGGATTTACCATCAAGACATTTGAAAAATTGCTCAATAAAGCCTCCAGCCTACAAGAAGAAGCTTCGCAGTTCACCTTCCTTACTGATCAATCTACTTTAGACCCTAAGAAGCTGAAACCCCAGAAAGTCTATGAGAAGAAATCTAGGACGGTGTCAGCTGTTGATAAGGGAAAACAACCAATGAAGGTCCAGGCAGAAAATCCCCCTTCACAGTTTTACAGTCAGCAGTATCAGAGGCCTCAGTATACGTCACCACAGTATCTGCCGTCGCAGTTTAATCAGCAACAACCTTATCTTTCTCCAAAAGAAAGAAAGGAAAAGTGGGAAAAGTTTAATGAGATGATTGGTAAGACTTACCCCTTTAAGAAGGAGGCTTTAAAGAAGATATTAAAAAATCTTCTAAAAAAGCCAGACTTCAAATTGCCCGCCCCTAGGAAGCCAGAAGAAGTGGGTAAGTCGGATCAGCTTAACTATTGCCCATACCACCAGATGTTGGGTCATCAGCTTGAAGATTGCATTACTTTCAAGGAATGGCTCGACAGAAACATGAAATTAGGAGCGGTAGTGATTCCCAAAGAATACCTAGTGGATCCGGGGCAGGGATCAGCTAAGTGTGTGACTGGTGAGCCTATTGTTCCTGCTTCTTTAAATTTTGACTCAACTTGGGATATAGCTTTATCCCGTTCCTCAAAGAAATTTCTGAACAAACTCTATTTTTCTTCTCTTCAGGAGTCTTTGGGAGCTCAGAAGCCTCTCCAGGTTGATCTGATAGTTCCGGAAGGTGATGTAGAGATGACTCCACCTTCAGAGCTTAAGGGAGCCCAAGTCAGCCAGGGTCCTACAGTTCAGGAGAAGGAGGATACCAGA
This sequence comes from Dendrobium chrysotoxum, assembly GCA_019925795.1. Taxonomy (NCBI): domain Eukaryota; kingdom Viridiplantae; phylum Streptophyta; class Magnoliopsida; order Asparagales; family Orchidaceae; genus Dendrobium; species Dendrobium chrysotoxum. The sequence goes on along the minus strand of CM034314.1, from coordinate 88,292,305 downwards.
GATTGTTTTGTTGCTTTTAGTAGTGTTGATTGTGATATATTTAGTAGAGTTGTATTTTCTACGGATGGGGAGACTGTTATCCTCAATCCTCTTATCTTAGATGACTTTTATTTTGTTCCATGTGATGATGTCAAATCAATGAAAAAGGATTCTGTGTATATCTTGTCTATTTCTGATAGCAATGTTACGGATGACTTGAAAAACTTACCTGAAAATGATTCTCTTAACAATCAATTTAATTTGGAAGAATTAAAACATTCTCTTGGCTATTATTCAGATAGTGATGCCCCTGCTCTTGATTTGCAGGGTACGCCTATCTGTATTGAAGCAGAGATGTCGGATTCTGAGAATTTAACAGAAGTACAATCAGAGTTAGCTGAGGTCAAAGTAGATAATCCACATGTCGCTTCTTCTGAAGAGATAGTGCAAATCAAACTTCGTAGCGGCAAAGTGCTACCACCTTAAGCTTCTTCTGGAGATAAAGGGAAGCAAGTTGTTGACGAACCAGAATCTTCTCTTCCACCTCAGCCTGTTCCCCTTCAGGGTCCAGTTGAGAGTGGAATACCCAAGGTCGATTACAATGTTCTAGCTCACCTCAGGAAGCTGCCTGCCAAACTGAGCGTTTATGATGCTCTGATCCTTTTCAAAGAAATGAGGGAAGCGTTAATCAAAGCTCTGCTAGATCCAGATATTTGCATGGCCCAGTTAGCAGCTACACAGCCTGATGAAGCTCTTTGTTCCAAAGGAGTTTCTGAAATTTCTTTTTCTGATGAAGATCTATGTTTAGGGACGGCTGATCACAACCGTCCACTATGCATAACAGTAAACATAGACAACTTCAGATTGTCACGTATCCTGGTTGATCCTGGTGCATCAGTTAATATTATGACTCTCAGAACTCTCGCTTATTTGAGAATAGATGTTCGTAAGCTCAGTTCAGACAAAATGATCTTACGAGGGTTTAACGAAAATGGCGAGAGGGCTTTGGGTTCAGTTACTCTGTTGTTGGAGATTGAAGAATTTAAAACTGAAGTAAAGTTTCATATTATAGACTCTCCAACATCTTTTAATGCTCTTCTAGGTAGACCCTGGCTTCATGAATATAGGATGGTTCCTTCCTCCCTACATCAGTGCATTAAATACATCAGAGATGGTGTTGAGCACTGTATTAAGGGAGATTTGCAACCATTCTCAATTCATGAAGTAGGAATTTATGAAGATGCCGCCTATTATTTGCCTAAAAAGCAAACTGTTCCTAAGGATATCAAATTGGCCAAAAGTGAAATTGCACTTGAAAAGAAAAATGAAAAAGAAAAAGAAAAAGAAGAAAAAAGAGATGAAGAATATCCCTGCCTTGAAGATAGCATCCGTTGGCATCCTGCTCCTCCCTCACAAAGAGGTGGTAGGATTACCCAATGGGGGCGAGGTAGAGGCAGAGGATGGCAAAATTATGAAAGTGCAACGTATGAAATCATACAAAAGCAAACTCCTACGATGCATATTGATTTAAAATCTGACTCAGAGGATGAATCATGTGTATCTAAGGCTGAAAATAGTAACAAGAGGCCAAAATTTGAGATCTCTTTGGAACACGACAGTGATGATGATAAAGTTAAGGCAAAAATAGAGGACGATTCAGATTTGTCTACCTATGAAAAGCTTAAAGGATATGTGAAGACTTTAGCTCTAACCCCACTATCTCAAGATAGTATAGCCGGGTTGGCAGTTAAGGTTTCACCTGCTTTGAGCGATGATTGTAAAACTGCTAAGTTTATTCCTTCTTCTAGCAAGAATGTTGAAACTGATGTACACATTGATGATCCTTTGATGAATGAAATAGTGGAACTCCCTTTTGATTGGTATCCTTATGGTGTTAAAAATTTAATTGAGCAAGGTCTAATCCCATCTACTTGGACTAAATGTCAAGCTCAGTCCTTTGAAAACCTTTGGAATACTGAATATTATAAACCAAAGTCAAGGGCAGGATTGGGCTTTAGTATTGTTTGTCCATTTGATGATGATGATTACTGCTTGGTGATAACTAACAATCTAGGATCTGATCGTCTCTTTATGAAGGACATTGAGATTCTAAATGAATTTTGTCTAGAAACTTCAGATGATTCGGATGACTTTCAAGTTAAGGAGGCACCTCCCGAACTTGAGGAGGAGATCCAATCAACTGTTGATGAACTGAAAGAAATTAACCTTGGTAATGAAGAAAATTCACGTCCGACGTTCATAAGTGCCTTATTGAACGAGGATGAGTCAACTAACTTAGTCAAGTTGCTTTCAGAGTTTAAGGATTGCTTCGCTTGGAGCTATAACGAGATGCCTGGATTATCTCCAGAAATAGTAGTCCATAAACTTGAAATTCAACCTGACATGATCCCTATCAAGCAAGCCCCACGACGCATGTGCTTAGAAATTGAACAACAAGTAGTGACTGAAGTCAAAAAACTAATTGATGCAGGCTTTATTCGAGAGGAAAAATATCCCTCTTGGTTGGCTAGCATCGTCCTAGTAAAGAAAAAGAATGGTTAAATTCGCGTATGCATCGATTATAGGGATCTGAATAAGGCTTGTCCAAAAGATGAGTTCCCGTTGCCTATACCGGAACTCATGGTAGACATCGCCTCTGAGCATGTAATTTTCTCTTTTATGGATGGTTCATCTGGATATAATCAAATCAAGATGGCTCCTGAAGATGAAAAATTCACTGCCTTCAGAACACCTATAGGGGTCTTCTGTTACAAAGTCATGCCCTTTGGACTTAAGAACGCTGGTGCAACCTACCAACGTGCTATGACCCGAATCTTCGATGATCTAATACACCAACAGGTGGAATGTTATATCGATAATTTGGTAGTCAAAAGTCGTCAAAGGGAAGACCACCTTCATGATTTGAGAATCGTTTTTGAAAGGTTGCGCCGCTACGATCTAAAGATGAATCCCTTGAAATGTGCTTTTGGAGTTACTTCAGGGAAATTCTTAGGATTCGTAGTGAGACACCGAGGCATAGAAATTGATCCTTCCAAAATAAAAGCCATCTTAGATATGCCACCTCCTAAAAGTCTTACCCAGTTAAGATCTCTTCAAGGTAGGTTGGCATACCTACGAAGATTCATTTCCAACTTGTGTGGTAGGTGTTAACCATTCGCTGCTTTGTGTAAGAAGGATGCCCGATTTCATTGGGATGAAAAGTGTCAAAATGCATTTGAAAGCATAAAGCAGTATTTGTTAACACCACCAGTTTTAGCAGCTCCTATCCCTGGAAAACCTTTAATACTTTACACCGCAGCCTTAGACAGTTCTCTTGGCGCCTTGTTAGCCCAAACTAATGAGGAAAGAAAAGAGAACGCACTTTACTACTTGAGTAGGAGACTTCTACCAACTGAAGCTAATTATCCTCCTATTGAGAAACATTATTTAGCTTTGATTTTTGCTGCCCAAAAATTAAGGCATTACATGTTAGCTCATAAAATCAATCTCATCTCTAGAGTCAATCCACTCCAATACCTGATGACTCGTCCAACGTTGTCAGGGCGTTTAGCGAATTGGTCAATGTTTTTACTCCAATTTGATATCACGTTTATACCATTACGTGCTATCAAAGGTCAAGCTGTGGCTGACTTCTTAGCAGCACACCCGATCCCTGCTGAGTCCCCTCTGAATGATGATCTCCCTGATGAACAAATTATGAGTTTAGAGGAGCAGGAAGGAAATACTTGGGAATTATATTTTGATGGTGCCGCATCTTCACAAAAGATCGGGGAACCTCAGGAGGTAATCCCAGGGAAAGCCGGTATCGGGTTGGTTTTCATAACCCCTGAAAAGGGATTATTGCGTTATTCTTACCATTTATTAGAGCCTTGCACTAATAACGAGGCCGAATACGAAGCTCTGATAACTGGATTAGAATTAGCAATATCAATGGAAATCAGTGAAATCAAGATCTTTGGAGATTCACAACTTATCATCAATCAAGTTGCTGGTATTTACAAAGTCTTGAAACCTAAACTTCTTCCGTACCATCAGTACACTATGAAACTTCTCAAGCAGATTCCAAGTGTAACTTTATATAGGATACCCCGTGGAAGAAATTCTATGGCGGATGCCCTTGCAAAGCTCGCAAAGGAATTAGCATGTATAGAAGAAGAGTCCATTTCCATAGAAGTTCAAGGTCGCAAGATCTTGTCTCCTATAGACTTGGAATACATCAATAAAAAGTTTCCTTCCGAGGGCGAGATTGTTCTTGCCATTGATGATGATACGGTTGACTGGAGACAACCTTTCATTGACTATTTGCAAGAAAACAAACTCCCTCGAGAGAAATCTGCCGCAGATCAAATTAAGAGAAGGGCTCTTTCTTACACACTGATAAATGGCATTTTGTACCGCCGGTCTTTCGATCAATTGTGGCTACGTTGTCTTAGAAAACAAGAAGCCCAAAGGATCGTGACCGAGGTACATGCCGGATTGTGTGGTGCCCACCAATCTGGCCCCAAAATAAAGATGAAAATCAAGAGACTGGGATATTACTGGCCTTCAATGATTGACGACTGTATGTCCATTGCACGTCGTTGTCACCAGTGTCAAGTGCACGGTGTAGTTCTACATCAACCTCCTAATGTTCTGCATCCAACAATTGCTTCATGGCCTTTTGAAAGTTGGGGCACGGACATCATTGGCCCTATCGATCCTCCCTCTTCTAAAGGTCACCGTTTCATTCTAGCAGCAACAGACTACTTCTCAAAATGGGCAGAGGCTGTTCCACTACGAGAAGTCAAAACTCATAATGTGCTCCAATTCTTTCGAGACCATATTGTATATCGATTTGGCATTCCTCGTCGAATTATATCCGATAATGGTCCCTCCTTCAAGAGCACTAAATTGAATAATTTCACTAAACGTCACAATATTGATTGGAGGTACTCCACAAGCTACTACCCACAGGCGAATGGATTGGCGGAGGCCTTCAATAAGACGTTAGTAGGAATTCTAAAGAAAATCTTAGAGGACAATAAGCGACAGTGGCACGAAAAGTTAGGGGAGGCTTTGTGGGCTTATCGAACCACATGTAGAACCCCAACTCAGTCTACACCGTTTGCTTTAGTCTTTGGGGCTGAGGCTGTTCTCCCTTTAGAGGTACAGCTTCCCTCTCTAAGGGTTGCACTTAACAATAGTATTACATCTGAACAGAACGCCCGACTTCGTTTAGAAGAACTCGAAGGTTTAGAAGAGAAGCGATTGCAGGCTCAACAGAACCTCGAGTTATATAAATCCTGTATGGCTCAAGCACATGATAAAATGGTCCGTCCTAGAACCTTTCGAGTAGGAGAGTTGGTGTTGGTCCTACGTAGACCTATCCTAACTCATCAAAGGTTTGGTGGTAAATTTGAGCCTACATGGGAAGGTCCTTTTGTGGTGGAGAAAGTCTACCAAGGGGGATCTTACCAATTAGTGGATTGTAAGGGTGATCGTCCTATGTTGCCTATCAATGGGCGGTATCTTAAGAAATACTATGTGTAATGACGTCGTTATGAAGATTTGCAATAAAATTATAAATTTTTCAGCATATACGTTGTTCTCGAAGCTTATGAATGTGACATACACTGGGTCCAAGTAGTTTGTATATTTTTGAAAATCAAAATTGAAAGGTTTCAAAATGTGAAATAACTGAGATGTTATATAGTATTACTATAGAAATGTCCTTTTATTTATTTTCTTTCTTCATTTATGATGATTCAATATAAAAATATAATCCCCAGTGGATGATTTGTAAGTTATAAAGATCATTTATAATGAGGGAGAAAGCAAAATTTTCAATCCAGAAATTTCAAGCTCATTCTTTTGAATGGTTTTCTCTTCCCTTCTAGAAAATGGCATATACAAAAGCTTTTGAACATCTAATAGAATATTTGCAAGTTAATGCCATTTGTGATGAAGGGAATATTTAAAATCTTAAAGAAATCAAGTTTTCACTAAAAGTTCCCATCAAATTTTAAATCCGTCTTTAGGTATAAGTCCTCCTACGGCATCCTATTGACATCCTTGAAGTTAGGAGTAAGCATCCCTAGTGGCATCCTAATCTTCGTCCTGAAGAGAAGTATAAGCTTCCCCAGTGGCATCTTCTCTTCATTAAATTCTAAATCTTAAATCCGTCTTTAGGTATGAGTCCTTCTACGGCATCCTATTGACATCCTTGAAGTTAGGAGTAAGCATCCCTAGTAGCATCCTAATCTTCGTCCTGAAGAGAAGTATAAGCTTCCCCAGTGACATCTTCTCTTCATTAAATTCTAAATCTTAAATCCGTCTTTAGGTATAAGTCCTCCTACGGCATCCTATTGACATCCTTGAAGTTAGGAGTAAGCATCCCTAGTGGCATCCTAATCTTCGTCCTGAAGAGAAGTATAAGCTTCAGTGGCATCTTCTCTTCATTAAATTCTAAATCTTAAATCCGTCTTTAGGTATAAGTCCTCCTACAGCATCCTATTGACATCCTTGAAGTTAGGAGTAAGCATCCCTAGTGGCATCCTAATCTTCGTCCTGAAGAGAAGTATAAGCTTCCCCAGTGGCATCTTCTCTTCATTAAATTCTAAATCTTAAATCCGTCTTTAAGTATGAGTCCTCCTACGGCATCCTATTGACATCCTTGAATTTAGGAGTAAGCATCCCTAGTGGCATCCTAATCTTTGTCCTGAAGAGAAGTATAAGCTTCCCCAGTGGCATCTTCTCTTCATTAAATTCTAAATCTTAAATCCGTCTTTAGGTATGAGTCCTTTTACGGCATCCTATTGACATCATTGAAGTTAGGAGTAAGCATCCCTAGTGGCATCCTTCCTCTTAGATTAGAAAGAAGACTCTAGTCTTATCAAAATTACATTCAAATCAAAATCACATCAACTCTACTCTTACATGCCTTTCAAACTATATTCAAATCATTATCTTCAACTCAACTATTTCGTACGTTGGCCTTACTAAATGATACTAATTTCATTAGTTATCATTTTGCTAAAGCCATCATTACTAACAACAACCTTTAAATCAATTCATCAAATCAAACTTCTATAAACGTTTCTTTCTGATTACCTATCAAACTTCAAAATTTCCTCCAATTCATATATTTAAAATTTCAACTTCAATTTTGGATCCAGTTGATCGTTTCGGTCAACACCAATACGCACGATAAACTTTGGCAAATTTATCATGCCTATTGGGGGTCCATCTGTTGACCTCATTATTCAAGGTTAATTTTCCCAAAATGACTCTAGCACCTAGGTTTTCGTAGCCTAGTGTAGACGTCGCCCGCATAGGATCCCCTTAAGTGGATGCCTATTGACGTAGCGTTGACTCGACCTCCCTAATTTGACCTAAATCATCTCGTTGGTCATCATTAAATTTTCAATCAAGTTGAATTTGAGTTAATGGTAATTGATTTGATCGAACAAATTTAATTCGACAACGCCAAATCTAAGCCAACTCAATTTGAGTCTGACTTAAACCCGACGTCGTCATTGATCATTAAATTGAGTCAATTGAGCCCAATGTAATTAAAATAAATTTGATTAATGATCAAATAAAAGTTATTTGAGCCTAGTCGAGTCGTTGTTTCGACTCAACTCGAGCTCGAAATTATTAAACTTAATTTGATTATTAATTAGATAAATTTAAATGAGAGAAATCAAGCCGATTCAACTCGAACCGACCTGATTTATTGCTCGCCAGCTTCGATCGACTCAATTTAAACATAACCCAATTCAATTTTTTGATCAAATTGATATATAACTTAGTTCAAATCAATCACCGTTAGACCCCAGATTTGCATCTAAATAAGGTCTAATTTAATTTTAATCCAATCAAAGGTGACCCTTAGATCCTTCTTTAAGGCATAAATAATCATAGCTGTCCATTTGAATAGAGAGAGAGAGAGAGAGAGCAGTTTTTGGATTTTGGTTAGGATTGAACCCGCCTCCCACGATCTCTCTCTCCCTCTTATTTCGGAAACCACCCGAACTCCCGACCCAGTCTCTCTATTTTCGCAAGAACCCCCAGCCGGCCCCTCTCATCCCAGTTCGCAAAAAACCGAAGGCCCTTCTCTGTTCGCAAGGTCCAGGCGAAAGAACCCCCAAGATCCCTCTACATTTTTCGCACAACTCCCAAACCTCCGTCTCCCCAGTTCGCAGGAAACCCCAGGTCCATCTCCTCCTCTCTTCTGCCGATCTTCGATCAAGACTCTAGGCCCGAACCCCATCTCCTCTCCTGCCGCCACCATCCCAGTCCGACTCGACCAAAACCCCCGCCCTAACTGGACCATCTGATTCCAGGCATGCGAAGTCCCTCTGATCAGCCCCATTTGTGCAGGTATTCTTCTCCTTATTTCTCTTCCTCTTGAAAGATTTCTTCTTCTTCAACGAATATCACTATCATCCCTTGTGATTGTTGGATTATTTTCAAGATTTGAGTGATCCTTTTAAGCTTGCTCATGGGAATAATGAGACAGATTGCTGATTTTATTTCTTGAGTTTGTGGACAATCTCTTGTGATACTTTCTATTGGAGAAAGTGGTATTCTAGATAAAAGAGATTATTGCCTTTCTTTATAAATTCTTGAGATTGACGAGCTTGTGGGTTTATACATTTGGGGAAAAGTTAGAGTTAAATGTTGGTTAATTAACATCTGGAATGGATTGTGAGAAATTTGATGTGCTTTACTTACTTGAAAGATAAATTATCATTAACCTTTCTTTCTTTTGCTTCAAGTGACGGTATGCCTCTTTTTGTTGTGTTGGGATCTCATCGGTAAGAAATAATGAGGGCTTTTAAGAATATATATATTGCATCTATTTCAAAATCAATTTTCCTATATGATGAATTTCTGGTTTGAAAGTTCTTTTGAAATGAATTTCTTTGAGTTTGACTTGAGAGGAAAAATATGTTGAGATCTTTAGTGAAGAGATACTTGTGTATATTCTGGAAACTTGAATTTACTTTTTTTTTGGCAGCCATGTAGAAAGTCATGTTGAAATTATTGGAATATTTTATATTTGAAATATGAGCTTTGCGTGGACTCATGATAATGTTGCTTTGTGTTGAGTAGTAGGAATGTTTTCTTGAAATTCAGAGAGAGTAATTTAGCATTAAATCCTCCTTTTCATAGTTACATTTGGGATAAATGTTGAGTTGGGAAGTAGGTGCATATGGATTCGTGGTGAAACATGATCGGTGAGAATGGATTTGCATAGTTGTGCTTCACTCTATGCATATATATGCGTTTATATGCTCTTTTAGTTATTCATGGTATATATGCAAGTTAAGTGTTTGTATGAGAAAAGTGAAAGTCAAGTGTATGTGTACGCTTAGTCAATATTGATTGTGGAAGTCACATGTGTATGTGAGATGTGCGAGCTTTGAAAAGTGTGAGTTTGGAAGGATAAAGCATATGTTATTTTGAAAGGCAAATGGTACATATGTAGGGGTGTCAAAAATTGACCCGACCCGAAACCCGACCCGGACCCGACCCGGAAAAATCCGGGTTCGGGTCAACCCGTTTGTTAAACGGGTCGGGTTCGGGTTGGGATTTTTGACCCGTTTGTTAAACGGGTCGGGTTCGGGTTGACCCGCAAACCCGCGGGTCGACCCGGCTAACCCGTTAGTAAAAAATTTTTTTTGAAATCAAGAAAAAATAATGATGTATAGTTGTTCTAAACGATGGCTAAGAAATTATTTGAACTTCGTTGAGTTTTTTAAACATACAAATAATTAATGCCGTGTAACTAAATAGTCTAAATTTTAATAACTTTCTTTTGATTATAAAAATTCTTTGAAAAAAGCAATACATATCAAGATATGCGTCTATATTTACCATTAAACTAACAAAAAAAATACATCCAATCAATGGGGTTATAATACGCATACTACAAGACAAAAAAATACATCCAATCGATGCCGTGTAACTAAATTTTTTGAAATCCCATTAAGTCCGATTCGGGTTCGCGGGTCGGGTCGGGTCAACCCGGTAACCCGCGCGGGTCGGGTCCGGGTCGTATATCTTGACCCGTTTAGCTAAACGGGTCGGGTTCGGGTCAACCCGTTTACGCTCGGGTCAACTCGGGTTGGACCCGAACCCGACCCGTTGACCCGAATTGACACCCTTATACATATGCATTGGGAAGTGCCTCAAGTGTATTCTAGAAAATAAAGTAAAGATGAAAAGTGAGAAGTGTATGTCTTGAGTGGTAAAGTGAAACTTGAGGTGTTGAAAAGTGGAAGATGTGTGGGTTTTGGAAAAGTGAAAGTGTATGTCCTTGATGCGAAGTGTGTGTTTTGAGAGGTGAAGAGTGAAATGTGTAGTGGAATGAAGTGTGTAAAAGTGTATTAGTGAAGTGTCGTGTGTAGGTATGAAATGTGAAGTGTATGTGAAGTGCATAAATGTTTAAAAGTGAAAGTAAATTGTGTGAATTGAGTGACTTTGAAAAGCGATTTGTGTTTGATTGGAAAGGTGAAAATGTGGAATAATGAAGTGTATGGAGTGTTGAAGTGAATTATGTGTGTTTCTTTGAGAAATGTGAAGTGTATGTTTAAGTGAAAAGTTTAGTGTGTGATCTTGAAAGTGAAGAGTGTGTGAGTACCAAGTGTGTAAAGGTGTAGTGAAAGCAAAGTATGTGTATGTGGATAATGAACTGTATGGATGATTGTGAAAAATAAATTATGTGATCATGTGTGTGTTTATGCGTTGGAAGGTAAAATGTATGAAAAGTTGAAAAGGGGAAGTGTATAAGAGTGATTTTAAATAGTAAAAGTGTAGACTTTGGAAAGTGAAGCATGTGCATTTATTTGTAAGAAGTGAAAGTGTATGTGTGAAAAGGTAAATTGTGTGTGTCTCTTAAAAAGTCAAATGTGTAAGATAAAGTGACATGTGTATGTGTATTTGAAAAGTGAAATTGTGGAGATTGTATGTTTTAAAGAGGAAGTGTAGATTAGAAAATTATTGTGTGGGAAAGGTGAAGTGCTTTGAAAAAGAGAATTGTGTAATTTTGGAAAGGTGAAATGTATATGTCTTGAAAAGCATATGTGTTTTTGGAAGGTAACATGTGTATGTTTTTTAAGGGTGACATATATAAGTGTGGAAGGCTTTTGTGGAAAGTGTGTGGGGGAAAGTTTGTAGATTTTGAAAGATTAAGGTGTGGGTGTGGAGAAAATGAGTTCGTTGGGTGTCTATTAGGAATGAAATCTTTAAAGGAAGCAATGCCCCTCTTTCTCTCTCTCTCTACCCCTCTCTTTCTCCTTCTTCTACAACTCTCCCTTTTTGTGCCTCGAGAAAAATTTCAGAAAATGTAAAGTATGCTATCAAAAGTGAAAAGTTCAATGTTCAAAAGGTAGACAGCTTGTGCTGGCCTTCAAGCCCGAAGAAAGGTACGTTTTATTTTTTTTAGTAAATTTCAATTATTTCATTAATAATTATTAAATGTGCTTCTAATCCCTCTTTTATTATATTTATTTGCATGAACTGCGAGGAACGATACCAATCAAGTGAAAAAGAGGAAGTAGATTAAAGGTGTCAGTCGCCTCTATCCAACCGGGTAGAGGTGCTACGGGCGAAATCCACCGGGTCATAGCCCCCGGTGTTGTAAGTTTTTCTTAAAACTTAGAAAGCCCCTAGGAGGCCGTGGTGTGTTTTGTGCGAACTCCTCCCCTCTAGGTCCCTGTAGCAACTTCAATTTTATTAGGATTATTTATTTTATTTTAGATCCTTAAACCTCTTTATACGTGCGCAATGTCCTAAAGGTTAGTGATAACAAAATATTTTTATCCCATACAACTTTAGTGACATTTAAGAACAAAAATTAAGGACTGAGTCTTAGAGAACTTAGACTTAGGATGCATGCACACTTTAGGGTAGAAATACATAACATAGAAAACTTAGTGACATTTCCCTTAGGATTTTTGTATGTTATTAATATAACCTTAATCAAGTCTAATTCAATTTAAATAATCAATGAGAAGTTCAAATACACTAATGATAAATTCAAATAAAAATATACGAAAATCACATAACCTCTAATAACTAAATCATAATTAACATACATAACCACTAGGAGTTTAAATTTGAACATAAAAATAAAATTGAATCTAATTAATATGTTAATCATCTTATAATCAAATAATAACTAAGTAAATTTTTTTTTCAAACTTCAATGAATCATCAACAATTTAATAAATCATTAACAAATCAAATAAAATCATTAAAATTTTAATAAAACACTAACACTTTAATAAGTCAATTAAAATTCCAATAAATGACTTAAGATTAACAAAATATTAAAATGTTTAATAAATTATTAAAAATTCAATAAATCATTAATTAAAATAATCTTAAAAAAATGGTTAACTCAAATACACTAAAGAATAAATCCTATTAATCAACTTTAACAATCAAAATTCAATTTCAAACAAACTTCAAAACAGTAAAGACACAAAAACTTAAATCTGAACTAAAATTCCCTTTGACCCTTCAACAAATCAATTTCAATCAATTAGATAACTTTAACTAAAAGTAAACTCAGGATGCATCCAAACCACACAGCCTACCGCACACACTTAGATTTGTTTGTTAGGACAACCGACTCTAGCTCTAGGTTAGGCCGGTGTTTACTTTCTTGCTGTTGTGTGACGGGCTTTCTCGGTTTTCATTGCATGCTTGTATGATTGGCATTGAGTGTTTGTTTACTTTTATTGCTCTCTGTGATATGATGTGATGGGCGATAGATTACCCCTAGGTTAGGAACAATCTGGATGCTCACAGAATCTTATGCAGGTGGCCATGCTCTTGCAGGGCTAAATAAAAAGGGAGCAAATTAAAAATTTAAATTAACATAAAATTTCTGCAGGTGCTTCAGAAAATGCTAAGCCCCCTTAAAATTAAAAGAGCATGGCCAAGTGTGGCTGATAAATTTAATATGAATATATAACTGCTTGGGAATGGTTTTATTATAAATGTCTAGGATAACCTTGCAGGTGTGTCTAGATTTTCTTTTTCTTTCTGGAATGTAATGTAAATGTAATTATTTGTTAAATTCAAATATTGTGAAAGTGATTCAAAAGTGGGATATCACACCCAACTCGAAATCCAAAGAGAAGAGAATATCCTTTAAGGGAGTATTCTCTTCTATTTGGAAAGCCAAGTTAGGGTGGTTCTAACATCCAAAGAGAAAAGAAAATTCCCCTTCGGGGATGAGTTTCTTTTCATTTGGATATCCAGGCCCGGCGGACCCAAGGAGCTCATAGCGGATCCAAAAAGCTTGTAAAGGAAAGAAGACAAGGAAGTGAAGATGAAGAAAATGAAGAAATGAAGATAAGAAGAAAAGTATATCCCATTTTGAAATCACTTGCGTCAGTCTTAGGATTAGAATCCGAGTTTGTTGTCAGTGGTGCCTGGCCACTTTACTTTTTCAGTAGACCCTGGGTTGTAAATAAACTGGACATTGGATATTATATTTTTGGATAATTTAATTTGAGTGTTTACATTATTTTTGCACTAGCATTTTTTAGGACTCTTGCATGCCGTATTTTGTTTTAGCCTGGATACGCATCGGAGTATTTTTTGGTAAGGACCACGATAAACTTTTTATACTTGAAATTTAAAATAAAATTTTTAGGCTCACATAGAAACTCTAACGAATCTAAGAAGTAAGCTCGGACCGCCGAGAGTCAGCATAAGCATATTATTACTTTCTCTTCTTTGTTAGGCACCTCCCCGCCCGCGGGTTCTGGCAGACCACCTGACCTATTAGGGTGCAGTTCTGTCAAGGGGATGTTGTGCAATCTCTAGGAAAAAATCTATTTTCTAAGCCTAATTTTAAAACTGCTTCATAAATCATTTTATGCATTTGAGTCAATTAGCATGCATTGCATCAGATACAAATTAAAAGAGTCTAAAATTTTAATTGCATTATGCTCCTAGGCATCATTTACCCTACATAAGTAAAGGGGCCAATTAGGATTTGTTTTAGATGTCGGCCCCGATTCCTCAAAACTTAAATAACGTCCCTACCCATCTTTTATAAGAGACTGGACACATGGATTTGAAGCGCCTAGGTGGTTAGCTGGCTCCCCAATCCAGGCCGGGATAAGTCCAGATTTGTACTATATTAGTCAGGTTCGGGTCACTATTTTGTAGTACCCAAATTAGATTTAGGTTCTGAGGCAGATTTGTGAATCTTATGTCCTCACCCTTCGGGAATAAAATCCCAAATTTCTAATAAAATGTCAATTCAAACCTAAAAATTTCTCTCTTAAAATGTAAAGCCCAACATAGGGTAGATTGAGGTTGCCTCTGAGCTTCTCAGAATCCGATACCTCCTACTTTTCTTCCTTTGACTCGTTAATAACTGTTCAACGTTGAGCTTTCTCCTTGAAAATTCTTACTTCTTTCCTTGCCTTCTACTTTGTAATCAAAGGGTGAGAAATCACTACTTTAATCGAGAGTTTTCTTAGGAGTACCGCTCCTAGGATGTAATTAACTATAGGGGCTTGCCCCTATAGGGATTTGAGAACCCCAGATTAAAATAAACATTGTTTTATTCTTATAAAATAAGGGGAAAATCTTTGGGAATGCAGACATATTTTAAAACCTCATTTCTAATTTTAAATATATTTATAGAATATTATTATTATCTTTCCAGGTAATATAATATTCTATTTATTATATTCAATTTTAGAAATGATGACTTTTATAAAACCCATTCTTTCTTTTGGGTGTTTTTTGAAGAATGTTATGTTCGTCTTTTCAGATGATACAATATTCTCCTTATTACACCTAAATAAAGGGATGGATGAACTTTTCAAAACTATATTTCTATTTTTAAATACATTCTACAGAATTTCATGTTCATCTCTCGAGATGATATGTTATTTGTAGAATTGTGTTTGACTATAGAAATATTATTTTTCAAAATCCTGTTTTGATATTGAATCCATTATAGAATATTGTGTCAGTCTCCCGAGACTGTATTTTATTCTGGATGCAGTATTCGATTACAAAACAGGAAAAATCAAAATCTGCGTGGTGACATAAATTTTCCCACCAAAGATCCCCTTTCGTTCTTCTCCTAGGCAGTCGAACGGGGCACGAGGTATCCTATAGCTCCGCCACCTATGCGTAAAACTAAATGTTGATACACAGGAGTTGTAAACTTTTTATATTTATCATACTCTCATAAATCTTATTGTAAAAGAAAATTTCTCATCACAAAAATAAAAATAAAAAAAAGAAAGCAATTGTCAAATTGATGTGTAGTGGCAGTCAAATAAATTTTTTTTAAAAAAATTAATGTAAATAGACCCTAAGAAAAACAAAGTGAAAATAAGATAACAAAAGATTACTTATAATGTTAATATGTATAATGCATATATGTAACAGGAAACATGTAAGGATTTTTTTGGTTTTTTTTTATGAAAAATGAGTGTAAGATATTTCAAATGTTGGGGTTTAAAATTTTTGTGATAGAAAAATACCCCTCAAGCTTAAAAGAAAATTCTATGGGATAGTGGCGAGGTTGGTTATGCTTTATGGAGCAAAATGTTGGTCATTAAAAGAGAAGCATAAACTTGAAGTGTTATAGAGATGAGGATCTCAGATGGATGAGTGGCTTTACTCTTAAAGATAGAATACTAAACTATTAGTACGAAAAGAGGTTGTATTTGCTCTAGTGGCAGATAAGATTATAGAGAATCGTCTTAGATGGTTTGGTTATATAAAACATTGTCCTTTTAATGACCAGGTTAGGAGAGTCGATGTATTATATCTGACTTACATTAAGAAAAAAAGAGACATACCTAAAAAGTCTTGGTTATAAAATTAAAAATGACATTTTTTTATTAGATTTAAATGAGAATTTGACTCTTAATATGACATAATTAAAAAAAATGTGTAGCCAACCCCACGTAGTCGGATAAAGGCGTGATGTTGTTGTTGGTTTGATCAAAATGAAATACAAAATAAAATTTTGGTGAATTTTAATTTCAATATGTCGTTCATTTTTAATGTATTCAAAATTTGCATATTTTTTACTGAATTCCAAATACATGATAATCTATTTATTCTAGATTCAAAATTGAACGGACATAATAGTAACTTCCATTTTAGATTTAAGTAGAAATTAGTTAGAGTGGACCTTTAATTGCAGATTTCTTTTTAATAGAATAGGGTGAGTGGTATTTATCATGGTTATTAAAATCGAATCGGACCGACCAATTCAACCAGTTGAACCAGGAACCAGCTAGCTAACCGGTCCGTTTAACTCTAAAAATTGGAGTAGCAGTTGACCGGGAAAAAATTGGATGAATTGCCAATTGAACTGCAAAACCAGTGAACCGGCCAAATTTCAAAGAACCGTCCAGTTCAAAATAAGTGTAATGGCTTCCGTTGATTGGGAAACAAAGGGATGAAAGCAATCAGGATGTTTGGACTGTATAAGTGTATAACCCTAAGCTATGCTCGTGCCTCATAGTTTCTATTTCATTCGTGTATAGCCAGCCTTGAGTTTTGTTCTTTCTCCTCCCAACTCACCATCGTCTTCGTTCACGTATAGCCAGTCGTAGGTCGTGCTCCTTTGGTGGTTTGGTGGCCATAATTCATCACCAAGCAAGGTCATCCTCCCATTCTCTGCCGCACAAATCACAAGTTTGTCATTTGCTCACGTTCACTTTGTCGATCTTTAAAATATTGCTATATCTTGTTGCCACTTTTGTGGATTTAAAACCTAGGGAATGAAGCTAAATCGTGTCTTCAACTATATAATTGTTACCAACTAATATCAAATATTGCCTTCCAAGTTGGATTATGTTTTGACCATGATTATTAAAATCAGATCGGACCTTGTTGAACAGGGAACCGACTGACTAACCAATCCGTTTAACTCTGAAAACTGGAGTAGCAGCTGACCGAAAAAAAAATCAACTGAACCGTCGGTTGAACAGTAAAACCGTCGAACCAGCTAGATTTGAAAGAACCATCTGGTTCAAAACAAGCGTAATGGTAGCTGTTGATTACGAAACGAAGGGCTGAAATCAACCAGGATGTTTGGATCGTATAAGTGTATAACCCTAAGCTCTGCTCGTGCCTCGTAGTTTCTATTTCATTCGTGTATTGCCAGCTGTGAGTTTCATTCGTTTCCCCTCCCATCTCGCCATCATCTTTGTTCGTGTATAGCAAGCCATAGGTTGTGCTCCTTCAGTCGTCCGATGGCCACATTTCATTGTCGAGTAAGATTGTCCTCCCATTGTTTGTGGCACAAATCATAGGTTTATCATTTGCTCACCATCACTTCGTCGATCTTTAAAATATTGCTATATCTTGTTGCCACTTTTGTGGATTTAAAACCAAGGGAATGAAGCTAAATTGTGTCTTCAATAATTTAACTATTACCAACTAATATCAAACGTTGTCTTCCAAGTTGGATTATGATTTGATAATTATTTTTATCATCTTTATTTGAATTTACAGTTTTGTTTTAAATTACTAGGTTTATATACAGTTTTTGAATGTTCATTATTGATATATCATCAAAAAATTATGTTGATCAGGCAGGAATCTTGAGGGGAATTCGAGTTGGAAACTTCAAAAATTAAATCGAAGGCCATATGAACTCCGATTTCAACAAACTTATAGTCAAACTGAACGTCTTGGAAATATGAACCCAAAGACACCAAATTCGACTCAATCCAAGCCCAAATGAGTCCAAATCAAAACTCGAAGAGCATTTGGAAAGTTCAATCATAATTTGGACTACCAAACGGATTCCAAACGTAACATGCTTATAGTCGAATCCAGCGGCTCAACGAGACAAATCCAATGAGCCCAAGATCGCTGAATTCTGATATCATTAAGACATTCAAATGTCCAACGAACAGTCCATAATCAAGTGATTCAATATCAGCCGTCCATTCAAACCACTCCCAATTTACCCTTGATCATCATCCTATTTATTGGTCATGCCACTCTCAAAAAATTATAAATAGATGTTCAATCCATAATTTGGATTACCAAATGGTTTCCAAATGTGACATGCTTATAGTCAAATCGAGCGGCTCAACGAGACTAATCCAATGAGCCTAAGATCGTTGAATTATGATACCATTAAGACATTCAAATGCCCAACGAATAGTCCACAATCAAGGGATTCAATATCGGTCGTCCATTCAAACCACTCCCAATTCACCATTGATCTTCCTCCTATTTACTGGCCATGCCACTCTTAGAAAATTATAAATATACCTCTCATTTCTCATAAGGGAAAAATAAGGGGAGGAGGAAGGGAGCCCAAGCAAGAAGAGAAGGAAGAAAAGGAAGAGAGCTCTCTTGCCACCAGACTCTTCCTCGACTACAGCCAAACTTCCACCCGGCAGCCTACTGACGTCAGAGTTCTGCCTAAACACCAATTGACGCCAGAGTTCTGCTCGACCACCAACTAACGCTAGAGTTCTGCTCTTTCTCCGACTTTCGTTGGACTTCTACCCGACGCCGAAGTTCTGCCTGTCACCGGACTTTCGTCGGAAATCTACTCGACGCCAAACTTTCGGTTGTCCCCGGACTTTTGCCCGTTGCCGGACTTTCGTCGAACTTCTACCAGACATCGAGCTTCCACCCGTTGCCGGACTTCTGCCAGTTGCCGGACTTTCGTCGAACCTCTACCTAACGCCGAACTTCCGCCCATCGCCAGACTTTTGCCAGATGCCGGACTTTCGTCGGACTTCTACCCAACGCCAGACTTTCGCCCATCGCCAGATATCTACCTGACGCTGGACTTCCGCCTATCAACGGTCCTTTCAACCTTCGTCGCCAGACAACGGTCTTTCCAACCTCCGTCGCTAGTCAATTATGATTTTTCTGACCTCCGTCGCCCACAGACTGCGGTCGGCTACAGTCCTTCCGTCCTCTGTCTCCAGATAACGGCCCTTCCGATCTCCGTCACCCTGACTTTCGTCACCCGCCAACTACGGTCCTTTTGACCTCCGTCGCTAAACAACAATCTTTCCGACCTCTGTTGCCCATCAACTATGGTCCTTCCAACCAAACAAACACATCAACAATGATTCTTTGTATTCTCACCATGTAATGTACTCCATTTGATGTACATCGAGCCAAGGCCTTCCCCCTAAGAAAGGGCCTCATTTGTAATCGACTGCAAATAATAGTGGATTCATTCAAACTGGGCAAGGCCCCTTGGTTTTTCCCCCTTTTTAGGGGTTTTCCACATAAAAATCTTGGTGTCTCTTATTAATACCACATCCTCTCACTTACCTGATTGTGTGCTAAATCTTCATACAAAGCTAAGACATTAAGCTTTATATTTCTCTACCGCCGCGAATACTCCATGACGCAACAGTTATGCATCTTGTTAAATATTTCATCTTGTTAGAATGCTACTGAAATGTCAAGTAACAGGTGTGAAAATTTCTAGGATTCAGCCATGCAAGATGCTCAAGAAGCAGCTCAATGCATCCAAGGTGTTTATGCAATTGCCTTCTTAATTTTTGTCAAAATTATTTAGTTAGATTGTCATATTATTATAGGTCTAAATTCTTAAAATTATGAGATTTAGGA
Source organism: Dendrobium chrysotoxum (assembly GCA_019925795.1). NCBI lineage: Eukaryota > Viridiplantae > Streptophyta > Magnoliopsida > Asparagales > Orchidaceae > Dendrobium > Dendrobium chrysotoxum. The sequence goes on along the minus strand of CM034314.1, from coordinate 88,272,703 downwards.
TTAAATTGTTATATTATTATGTTAATTTTATTAATTTTTTTTAATAGTATTATTATATATTACATCATCGAGTTCGACTAGGAGTCAAATCGAGCGAACTGTGAATTTCTTCTTCTTCTAATTGGATGTTCGGTTCGATTTTCACAACTTTGTTATTTATGAAATAAAAATATAAATAATTTTATATAAAATCTAAAATAAATTATTTATGAGCTTTAGGGGATTACGAACGCGGTTCAAAATGTGAAAGCTGGGATGTTTATGAGCTCTAGGGGATTAGAGTGTACTTTAAGTGTTGATGCTGTATGCTGGCGTCAATCCCAACGGGCCGAGTGGCCCAAGTCCACAATTGCGGTGGATAAAATTACGCAATTGCTTGTGGGATTCAATTCCTATTGGTCAAGCACAACCACCAATTCCTATATGTAAAGCAGCTGACTGTCGGCTCCAATTTCAGCAAAAAAAAAATTTCATAAAGACAAATTCCGAAGTTTTATTCATTTAATTCAATATTGTTATGGGCTGGAAAATTTGTGGGAGTAGAGGAAGAGAGTTTTGTGTTTCAATTTTGTATAACAGATAAATAAATATAAAAAGAGTCATAGTAGAATTTTTACGTGAAAAATATAAAAAAAAGAAAAACAAGAAGTTATGATACACTTGAAATAATTTCATTGTGTGACTGTTGATTGCAAAAGTTTGGTTGTCCCTTAACTTAAAGATAATAGAATTACAAGAGTATAGAGAGCTGGTAGAAAATACGGCAAAGTCGATATAGGGTGAAAGTCGTTTGGACGGCTATGATTGAGAAGGTCTGATAGCAATTATTAGGCGGTGGTCCGATGACATTGGTTAAATGACAAAGATCCGACACACAATTATGCTATGAAGGCTTGAAAAAAGTGGTGGTTCGATGGCGAGGGTCTGGCGGTGGTTCGATGGCAGTAATCATGCAGTGAAGGTCTGATCATCCGACAACAAAGGTCCATGATAGTAATCGTGTGACGAAGGTTTGGTGATGTCACTTGAACTTTGGTTCAGAAATGATGAAGGTCCAATGGTGGAGGTTGGGCAGTAGTTTGACGACAATCAAGAAGAGGTTCGATGGCGGTGGTCGGGCAGCGAAGATCTGTCAGCCACAACCATGCGAGGAAGGTGTGACATTAAAAATTAGTCAGTGAAGATCTGATGGCAGTGATGCTTGAGTGAAGCTTTAGGATTCTTCAACCCTTTGAGCTGTCTTGAATCTTTAGCCCAATGTCCTCTTCATGTAGAGTGGGGGGGTTTATTTATAGAATTTTTAGGGTAACATGTCCTTAAATATGGAGGCAATTCATAACATTCCATTAGATGACTTGTATTGATTTTTGTGATCATAAAACATTAGTTCAACATTTAAGAGCCTTAATATTTTTTAGAATTAAGCGATCTTGAGCTTATTGGATTCATCTCTTCAAGACAATTAATTCGACTATAAGCATGCCAAATTTGGAGATCCTTTTGTGACTTAATTAATATTCCAATGTTTTCAATTATACTTGAAGCTCTTGATTTGGGTTTACTTTTACTCGAATTGGATCATTTGTAGAATTGTTGGGTGTATACAAGTTTGTTGGAATTAAAGTATGCATTGTCTTGAATTTAATTCTAAAAGATTCCAATTCAAGTGTGAATTGAGATTCTTTCATGATTATAACAATTTTTTATGACGTATCAATTGCCCCCAATTTTTAGACATCAAAGTTTGCATTGTGTGAAAATATATTCTCTACATGTAAAACACTATAAAATGATGGTTAAAGAACTATACAATATTGTTTAAAGCATCCAATTTCAATCATAACCTTATTTGGTTAATCTCTAACCTTATTTGGCCACTTATCAACTCAATAATAACAATATAAAGCTACTTCATCTTTTTTTGGGAAATGAGTTTTTGCTGGTTGGTCTTCCTCTGCCTCTAGATAGAGAGAGAGAGAGATAGAGAGAAAGTGAAATGAAACTATAGATGTCCTCATCATTAGGTCTATGCATTAACTTAGAATAGACAACTCTTTATAAAAAATAAGGTAGAAAGTGCTAGTTAGCAATATTTATATGCCAAGACTCTGAAGCATAATCATTGGTAAGAAATGGTGAATACATCTTTATTCATGAGCTGTTGTAAGAAATTCTTATTTGTGAGCATCTTGTTGCTCCTCTAGTTTAGCTTCTTTAGTATTATCATTCTAAAAAACTCAACACATCTTTTTCGCAAGTTTAAATTGGTTTTATAACCTCAATATTATAGTGATATTCCATATTCTATTATTGTATACAGAGTTGGGGCATTCTTCTTTACTACATATGTAGTAACCACCAAATTTATTTTCTCTAAAATTTTGAAAAACCCTATAAAGGAGAACTGTGGCGCAAATCCTAATGGGCGCTGTGACGCCAAGCTCTTGGATTTTCTAGGATTTAACAGAGCATTGCAACCTTGGGTCAGAAAATTTATTTTTTAAATAAAATATCAATTTGCATTTAATAAAAAATCTCACTCAAGTCACCCCTCCACTATTCTTCTTTGCTTGGTAGGGAGAGAAGAGAGAGAAGATAAAAAAGTTACTCTCGCATCATTTTTATTTGCCACTCTAGTTATGAAAAGGGTTTTGATCGTGGCAGGTAACCTTTGTCGTCCAACTTTTATTTTAATTATTTTATATTTTATCAATTTTCTCCCTCCCTGAATTAATTAAAATGCAATATCTTTTATTTTAGTAATTTTTCACCATGTGATATGTCATAGATGTTGTCCCCCTAAATATTTTGACTAGCTTATATTAAATTTTCACCAAATTATTTTGCTTATATGTCATTTTAATTGAAATGATTAAAGAAATATTGAGTATAAATGATCAAGGGTTAATATATTGTATTTGAGCATGAAACACATGATGTGTAGTAATTTACTACTCATCTGGTCCAACATGCACTTTTTTTTATACAACAGGTATATTGATGTGTATATTGAATAGGTTAACATGTTATGAGCTTTGCATATGATATGTATATGGTGTCTATTATTTTGATATACTTATATGAAATGTGTGTAAAAGTAAGAGAGGTTAGCTGAAAATGATTAACTAATTCAGGTTGGCTGAAGATATGTTATTCTATACAGGAGGGTGAATTTATAGGCTTTCATTTAAATGAGGTTTGTAATGTAATTTTAAGTGATATGAAAAAGGATGTATAAAGAGATTAAATGATATAATATGATACGCCGATGGGCAAAAAATAATGACTTTTTATATGAAAGTCACATAACTTATGATATGTGATATGCGACTGATTCATAAAAATATGACTAATATGATTGAGACTAATTCCTGTAGGGTTGGCCTATAAGTCTGGATACTGGAAAAACACCACAGGTAGTCAGATGTCTTGCCTTGCTTACATATGCATATGACATCAATATACATGATAAATAACATAAGTGATATGATATAATATGTACATAATATAGAATATGATTGATACTAGCATATGATAAGATTGATATGATTGATATGATTGACATAATGATATATGATATATATGAAATAGATGATATATATATCACATTGCATATAATAATGAAAAATGATATACATGTACTTATACTTGATGTTATATGACATGCATAGAACACATATACACTGGTTTGATAAGACTAGTAGAAATGGTAGAATATATTGATTCTTTATATGGTTATTGATCATTAGTTATGAGTAGCTAGTTACATTGCTTATACTGACTTCCATTGCTCTTATGAAATGACATTATTTATATTGAGTGCCACTTGTTTATACTTGTTATATGATTATGCTACTTGGAATGAATGATTACATGCATACTACTTTTATTATCTTGTAATGATTGCAGTTGTAGGTTCTGGTAACTTACGAAGTTGTTAGCTCACTCTGTGATTTTTTATATTTTCAGAAAGGGAGCATGATCCAATGGAGAGAGGCAGATCAGGAAGTCGGGTTTAGTTTTGTTTAGTTTTGTACTTTTATTTTATTCTTTTATAATCAAAATGATAGATGAGAGATTGATGTTTTAGACTGGGTTCCTGGTTATTGTACATGAATTTTGATGAATGAATGTAAAAATACTTTGATGAATAAGATTTATAATTACTTCCTCTAATTTTTACTTATTTAAGCAAGATTAATTACTCTGGTAGATGAATTAATATATTTTTTTTCAAAAGCATATTTTGGGGCGTCACAACATATCTCTTATTTTATTTATCTAAAAATGCATTCACAAGTTTATCCATGATAATCATATCAATGAATACACCATTACAATTATCATGATTAAGGAGGGGAACATGTACGAAGAAGCATAACCCAAGCTTCAATAAATCATCTTTTTCGGTGCACTTCATGAAAGGATTTTTCAGGTCGATATTCTTGAAATTAATGTCCCTATAAATGTAGCTCTAGAACAACCAGCTACTTTGTGTTATTCTCTTAAACTCATCATCAATTAGAAACAACTTAAAATTTAACCTATTCACCAAAGAAAACTCTACACTATTGAAGATGTGTTCTTCCTTCCAACATTAAACGTAATGGAATACTTATAATTATTGTCTTCATTAATCATTCTCACTAGTAATTAGTGAATAAGGGCACCTAAGATTGTATTTCAAAGCTTATAAAGAATAGCCAAAAGGGAGATCCCTTAGTATGCGCAATGAAATTATTAGCCTCAAATTTCCTAATCAATTTATATATAACACCCCATCCTTTTTTTATTTATATATGACGTGAGTCCTACAATGCCTCTCAACTATTATAAATCGATCATATGCATTATAACCCACAAATTCAAAATATTTGAACAAACTTTGAACAACATTCACCGATTATTGAATAATCTTATATCATGATCGAACAATCTCTGACAATGATTAAATAATCTTGATCAACCAAACTGATCAATCAATTCAAAATATATTTATAATATCTTCATCTTATGAATTAGCAATATTCAAATCAAATAGGAAATGCCTCTCCGAAGTTTACTAGTTATTTTACAATGTAGTAGATATGCTATTTCAAGATTTGAATAATCGTTTCTCTGAAACTAATATTGAGTTTTTTTTTTTTTTTTTTTGTGAGGCATGCATAACAAAAAAATGGTAAAATATGTTGAAAAGCATGTAAGCATAACTCAATTCTTCATCATAATAAAATACAAGATTTTGTTTTCAATTTTATATTATTTCTTCTATTTTTTAAATATTAATTTATTCATATAATAAATTTGCCCACCCTTAAAAGGGAGGTCGGTCGCGCTCCTTCATGTGTTATTTCCTTTTTCATGTCTCATGCCAACTCACTTGGGCCTATCAATGCCTTCGTGAGCGAGCTCTAGTGCGATTTCTTCACTTTTTATTACTGAAGATTAGACAAGATCAGCGAAAGAGGGGGAGAGTGAACAAAGATAGCGAATAGAGAAACTGAGATGAGAGAGCGAGCGTAAGGGCGAGGTGAACGGTCACATATGAAGGTCAATGGGGTCAACGACAAAGAGCAATGCAGTGATGAGGTGATAAAATACCAATAGTAAGTGCTATTTTTACTTTATTTGAATAATATGTGTGCAAATAGTAAAGTTTAGCCATTTAATACAAAAAATATAATATTTTAGATGGTATCTATGCAAATCCCCCTTAATATTAATACCTAATTATATTTTAATAAAAATATATCTAACAAATTTCATTATTTCTTCCAATATGATTTTTAAACCATGAAATGAACCCTATGCACATTTATCAAGAAAAAAAGAATGACAGATATTACTACAGACAATGGGCTGCCATAAGTATTCCACCATGGCTAGAGAATCAATGGTAGATAGATGGAGATGGGACCAGCCATGATCAGATTTAAAAGGAAGTTGCAACTCCTAGTAGCCGTTGAGTGCACGATATCATGGGGCTATCCACACTTTTATCACTAGGAGATACTATTAGATTATGTGGATATTACACCTTAATTTATACATAATAATTAAATAAAATGAAATGCTAAAATAAAAATATTAAATAAACAAATTTAAGATTTAATATTATAAAAATCAAGAGCAATTTTATAATAATAGCATATATATATATATATATATATATATATATATATATATATATATATATATATATATATATATATATATATATATATATATATTCATCTTAAGAGGAGAATCAACATTCTCTTTCACTTAGGCTTCGTTTGGGACGGTTTTCTTACAGCTTCTTAAAGCAGCTTTATCGTACAAAATTTTTATTTATTTTTACTTGAAAGCTGTTTTAAGAGCAGTAAGAAAGCCGTCACAAATGAAATTTTAGTTTTCTCAATGAATGAATCTAATTATCTAAAGAAATATTGTGATTTTAAATGTAAAAACTTTCTAATGACATAAAATCAAATTAATGGATTAGTGATATATCTTATATATATTGAAATATTTTGATAAGTAAGATAAGAAAGCTTCACTTTTAAAAAGATTTTATAAATTATTTAATCATCAATATTACTTTCCTTGAGCTTGATAAATTCTTAAATCATCATAATTAAGATGTAATTAAATTTAATACACATGCAATTTTTTTATTATAATCACTACTAATGATATACGTTTAATTTTGAAGAATATACTAAATATTAAAAATAAAAAATAAAAAATAAAAGAAGATTTGGTTTCCTATCATGAGAGGAAAATTTGTGATGTGGACCATAAACTTCCTATAAATTGAGTTTTTTAAATACAAATAACATAAATTTTTAAATTAAAAATATGTTGACTTTATGATTATAAACCGTCTCGCTCATTTAAATATTATATAACTTTTCCATAAAGATATGAGGAGCATTGCATTAAATGGTAACGATCTTTATATTTTTCTGGTGGAGCAATTGCAGACCTTATTCGCCTCTTATATCTCAATAAACGCTCATTATGTATAATATTTTTAAATGGAAAAAAAATAATGTTAGGATTATAATATTTTTAAAAAAGATTAAAATTATTATAAAATTAGTATAATACATATAATATTAATATTAAAATAGACTTAATAATTTTCAAGTTCATCTTGATATTAAAATAGACTTAATATAAAAAAGATTAAAATTCCGACCATAAAAAGCATAATTCATACATTATCAATACCAATATCATTCAAAATAAGCCATTTATCTATAGCTTTGGTGATAGTGAAATATTGAAGGCACTCAAAACGTTTTATTTGTCCCATTGAAGTATTCTCTCTACTAAACAGCCCAAATGACTGTACAAGGCCCAAATTGTTATAATGGATGGGCTTTTAATTCTCAATCCAAACTGCTGGGCTGAGATATTAGAGCAATGGATTAAAAATTATTGGGCATATTGGCTTGGGCACTATTATAGGTTATAAGGATTAAGTTTAACTGGCATCAATCGTAGAACATTTTCGGCATGAGGGTATGTTTGGGATAACGTTGTATTGCTTTATTTTTCAGGCTATAATTAGAATTCTGTTTGACGACTGCTTTCTCTCTGTTTTTAAAAAAAATATGCTAAAAAGTTATTTTTTACAATAACTTTTAAAAAAGTTATTTTTCTCAGTTCTTACAAAAAAATTGTAGTAATCCCAAATAGATCATAAATCTCAAAGGTAATGTAATTCATTTTTTCAAAATTCCTCCGCATCACAAACTAAGGCTTTGTTTGGGACGACTTTCTTTTTACTTTTTAAAGCGGCTTTTTAGTACAAAAATTTTAATTCTTCTACTAAAAAGCTGCTTTAAGAAGCAGTAAGAAAGCCGTCTCAAACAAAGCCTAAAGATCTATCTGAGATAGTTACAGTATTTTATAAAGTTGATTATGAGGTTGCTGTGAGGAAAATAACTTAACTATTCTAATTAAAATATTATTTGCCATTAGTTTTAATAATGTTAAAAGAGAATTACAATGACTATCAAAATGTGGCATCTAACACAGTACTGATTAATATTAATTAGAAAATTATCACTAAATTTTACAATCCTAAACTCTAAATTCTAAATCCTAAACCCTAAACCTCATATAGGTCAAACATCCTTAGTGGATTCCATCAACCTCTTCAATGTATGTTAACATCATCGTGCGATACTCTTATATCAGTCTTTCATATAGCTAAGTGGATGCACCTAAATCATAATTACTAGAAAGGCAATGATGATTGCACTTTATATTATGATACATTTTCTTATGAGAATAAGACAAATTTTATTATGAATACCATATACCTCAACACGATTAAATTATTATATTCTATAATTAAATTTAAAATATAAATATAATTAAATTATTAGACATATTAAAGAACTGTATAGTACTGCTGTTATATACAGTTGTTGTATTGGTGTAAATAACAGCTGTATATATGAGAAAGAGAATAGCAGCTTTGGTGTAAAGTAATTCTATACTACTGTTAGGGTAGAGAATGCATGATATATATAAGTAAAGTAGACAGGTGGCTTTACACGTGTACGCCGAAGATGCTTTAGGTTTGTTAGAGACTAAGGGTTGAGATTTGTTCCTTTTGGTAGTGGCTGCAGCTTGTTAGATGTAGAGGTATTGTTTACTTTTACTACCCCGAAGGTTGACGGTCCCTGGACGGTCAGGTTGTGTCGAAGAAGCTGGAAGCGTGGGGATTAACGTCAAATGTTTGATCTTGGTGCTGATCGGAATAATACGAACTATATGGGAATGTACGTGATCACAAGTGGAATGGGGATTGATTTCAACATGTTTGGTCCTGACGTGGAAGACTGGATTGTTAGCGAGAGCTTTTGCGAAAGTGCTATCACAATGAAGATCAGTTGGTCCTTGGAGATGTATCTGAAAGTCCTGTAATAATTTGTGAAGCTAAATGATATATGTTATAGCTGCTGCCAATGCCCTGTATTCGGCTTCCGTGAAAGACTTAGCAACTATATGCTATTTCTTGATACTCCAGGTGAGGAGTGTATTATCCGGGAAGGTGCAGAATCCCGATGTAGAGCTTCTGGTGGTGGTGTCTCTTGCCCAGTCCGCGTATGAGAATGAGGTGAGGATTAGTGGCCCATTGGAGATGGGTACATCATAGTGAAGCGTTCCCTTGATGTATCGAAGCAGTTGTTTGAGAATGTGGGTGTGCTGAGGCAGAGGTTTATGCATATGCTGACATAGAAGGTTGACTGTGTAGGCGATATTTGGTCGGGTTATTGTTAGACACTGAAAGGAGCCGGTGAGCTGACGATAGGTTTGGGAATTTGAGAGGATAGGATCAATAGAGAGATTGAGATGTAGGTAATTTGGTGCATGTAAGATTAGAGAGAGGTTTGCATAGTAGTAAACCTACATTGGTGACTATGGAGGAAGCGTAAATGTGCTGAGAGAGGAAATATGAGTTATATAGTTTCTGAATTTGAATGCCAAGAAAGTTGTTTGTGGTGCCAAGATGCTTCATATTGAATTGAGGATTGAGCTAGTGGATGATTTCAAACATCATAGCTGCATCATTGTCGGTTAAGCGTATGGCATCAATGTATAGGAGGAGATAGAGGTGAATATGATTATTGGGTAGAATGAGGAGTGAGGAGTCTGCTTTGCCATGAGAAAACCCAAGTTATTTAAGATAGGTGGAAAATGTGGCGAACCATTAGCGTAGGGCTTGTTTGAGGCTATAGATGGCTTTGCGTAGTAGACATACATGGTTTGGGTGGATAGTATCTTTAAAACCTCAGAATTGAGTCATGTAGATGGTTTCTTTGAGATTACCGCAAAGAAAGGCATTGGCCACATCAAGCTGATGAATTGGCCATTGTTTATTGAGTGTTATAGTGAGTAGAGCTCGAATGGTTGGAAATTTGGCCACAGGGCTGACAGTCTCAAGATAATTGGGGCCATATTCTTGACGATGCCTTTGAGCTACTAGGCGAGCAATAGAGCTACTTGACCATGGGAATGAAGTTTGGTTTAGTAGGTCCATCGACACCCAAGAATAGGAATGTTAGTTGGAGGTAATACAAGAGTCCACGTGCCCTTTTGTTGAAGGGCGAGAAATTCAGCTGCCATTGCATTAATCCATTGAATAGATTTCACAGCTTTAGAATAGCTAGTTGGGTCTGATAGAATGTGAGTGTCGAGTGTATTATGTTGGTGGAGGAGATTGAGGATATTGCGTGGTTTGAGAGAGCCAGTTTGAAGTTTGGTAATCATAGGATGAAATGGTGAGAGAATAGGCTGTGGGGTGGAGGGGTGCATGAATGTGGATCACGGACAAAATTGGGGGAATCAGATATGAAAAGTGGTGTAACATGAGGTAGTGGTGAGGGGCAGGGGGTGGAGGTGAAGTTTGAGGATGGGGAGATATAGATGAATGTTGAGGATTATATAAGGAGGTGGAAACTGGGAGCAGATGTGATGTGGGAGTTAAGAGAAGAGGATTGGAAGGGGGTTGGGGGTTTGCAGAGGCTGTTGGGGAATGTTTTTGGAAGGGAAAAGTAGTCTCATCAAATGCCACATGGCAAAATATACAGAGGCGATTGGTGGTAGAGTCCAAGCATTTGTAACCTTTATAGGTATCTGAGTAGCCAAGGAAGACACATGGAACTGTTCTGGGGAATGTTTGTGGCATTGAGATGGATAAAGCCACGAGAAGCAAGCACAACCGAAGGTACGAAGAAGTGAGTAATTTGGTTTTTGCTTCTAGAGTAGTTGTAGGGATGATTTGCTATTGGTGGAGAGAGAGAGAGAGAGAGAGAGAGAGAGAGAGAGAGAGAGAGAGAGAGAGAGAGAGAGAGAGAGAGAGAGAGAGAGAGAGAGAGTAGGCGGTTAATTAATGAGGTAGCAAGCAGTAAGAATTACATCATGCCACATGGTATAGGGAAGGGAAGCTGTATGTAATAGTGTTCTTGTAGTTTCAATGAGATGGCGATCTTTGCGCTCAGCCAGTCTGTTTTGTTCAGGGGTGTATGGGCATGAAACTTGGTGATGGATGCCATTTTGGTGAAGAAAGGATTTAAGTTCTTTACTGATATATTCATTTCCACCATTTGATCTTAGGTATTTTATTTTACGAGACAATAAATTTTCAATGAATGTTTTGAACTTAATGAAGATTGTTTGAACCTCAAATTTATAAAACATAGGCAAAATTCATACAAAGCGCGAAAAATCATTAATACAAATGACATAATATTTGTAGCCTTCATAAGAAGAAATTGCGGAAGGACCCCATACATCTGAGTGAATGGAAGCAAGAGGAGTAGATGTATGAAAAGCTAGCTTATGGCCTTTTGAGACATTACATGAAGAATAGAAATAAACTGAAGTATGTATGAGGAGTTCCTTGTTGCATTTGGAGTTGGTGGTGAGAACTTGACGATGTGGATATTATTTAGCTATATTATATCCATGAATATTATAATTTAATTATTTTTATCTTTTAAAGTTAATTATATTATTTAATGATTTATTTATATTTAGAGATTATATGCTACAAATAAAATTAGAAATATATGTAATAAAAATTAATTAAATTCTGATATAAATATATCAACTGGTCCTTTTTCCCATTTATAAAAATTAATGCATATAAATTGAACTATTGATTTGCACGCAGCTCATCTAATATTATGATTTCTTTAAATATAAATAAGTTTCTCAGAAAATATTATTGAAATACTTTTTGAATGATAAGCATTATCAAATCTTTCTGATGACTGCTTCAGATCATGCAAAGACTTCTTTATATTTTAAAGCCTTTAAGTTGTTTCATGTAGATTTCTCTTCTAAGTATTATAAAGAAAGGTTATTTTGGCAACTATTGCTCATGTTCTAGATTAAACAAAGCTACAAGAGTTAATATTAATATTATGGTTTAATGTTTGATCACAAGAGAAAATACCTCATTAAAATTTATTCCTCTCTGCCCACTTAATATCAAGTCTCATCATTGCTTCTGTTGAAATCTCTCTCCTTTCTTCCCCCTACGTCTTGCTCTTTTTATAGAGCCTGGAAAGTTGCATAAGGTACATCTTTGACATGATGGTTGTCTTGTTAGTCTATGTTGTAGGTCGGCTGTCGATGCCTAGTGGAATGGCGACTGAGAGGGGTGACTCAGATAGGCTTGTGGAGACTTGTTGTCGTTGGCCAAGAGCTAGTCTGAGAGTCCTTATTGAGATGAGGGGAGGGAGAGTATCATTTGAGTGTAGTCAGGAGGACGGGCTGATGTGAAATGTTAGGTCGCTCTGTTGTGAGGTGAGAAAAGCGAGTGATGTTTGGGTGAGGCCTTTAGATTGATCTGATTGTGAGAGATGTCTGCAAGGTGACGTATATCGCCCACTGTTTGATATATCCTGAATGAGAATCTTGACTCTAGCTGAGATGAATAAAGATCTTTTTGTCTAAGATAGGAACTTCTAAGATTGCCCTCGCCTCGGGGCGACTGCTTAGAAGAGGTGATCGGTGCTAGTCCGCCGTGCTCCAGTATTAAGCTCATTTCTAGCCCCTAAGCGAATCCCTCTAATGAACTGCTCCGAGAGAGGAGTAGATCTTCCTTTTGCTAGACCCGAACAAGATCTGTAAAACACCTATGAATGAGTACCTACCCAGGAATGTTGGGAAATTTCTATATATGGGCACATATAAATAAAGTTTTATACATTAGAAGCTATCTAATATTGAACCAAATAAAATTTGTGATTTATTTAAGAATTAAATTATTATTTGGCTTATGTGGCATCTCATTTAAATATATATGGAATTAATAATTTGTGTAGAGGCCAAGTATTTATTTTTATTTTAATGATGGGCTAAAATAAAAAAAATAAATACACTTGAGGTATAAAAGGGTCATGGTCCCCAGTTTAAGCGATGATGTTCTCATTTTCCTCATTTCCCATCTTGAGTGAAAAGAAGGGGTCTCTCAAGAATGCCGCTTTAAACGTGGAAGATCGAAGACCTTGATTCAGCATTTCAATGGATCCAGGTTCGCTTCCAATTCTTTTCTTTATGATTCGACATGTCTTTTGGAGATGATGAAATTATTTTTTTATTTTTCTGTCTCCTTTAAATCCTAACAAGTGATATCAGAGCCTGGTTTTCATGTTGAATCAATGAAAAATGATTTTCTCTAAGCATGTTATTGATTTGTTTGAGCTTTTCGATCAAAAGAAATATTCATTTGATAATGATTTTTCATTTGAAAAAAAAAATTCTGATTTCTTGATGAAAAATATTTGCAATCAATTTTTCAAAATCTATTTTGCTTTGTCTCAAAAAATTGAGTAATGACAATTAAATTGTGAAGTTCAACATTATCGTAATAGTACTGATTCTTCACTACTTTTGTCATCAATTGAGTTCATCATTTTCATGGATTTAATTTTTTTTTCTCGTATGAGAATATGAAAAGTTGCCATTGTTGATGAATTTGCAATATAAAGAATGGTTATTTTGTTATTATTATTATTTTTTTAATTTAGTAGTTATATATTAAAATAAATAAATAAATAATATATATTTATATTCTTAATGACATGAAGAGTCATGTTATAAAGAGTCATATATTTATAATGTCATTAAATTAATTAATGACTTATAACTCTTGAATTAAATATATTTATATTCTTAATGAAATGAGGAGTTATATATTTATAATATCATTAAATTAATTAATGACTTATAACTCTTGAATTAAATATATTTATATTCTTTATGGAATGATGAGTTATGTATTTATAATATTATTAAATTAATTGATGACTTATAATTTCAGAATTAAATATATTTATATTCTTAATGACATGATGAGTTATATATTTATAACGTCATTAAATTAATTAGTGACTTATAAATAAATCGATTATTTAATTGATAAAATATATTTATCAATTAAATATTTCTCATTTGAAATTATTATTCGTTATTTTAAAATTAAATTAAATTGAAATAATATGTCACCAAAGAGACCTCTATTAGATCAATTTATTTAATTTAAACTTAATTGAATAATACTAAAGATTTATTCGAGTCTATGCGAAAAATAATCGGCCCAAAGGAAGATTTTTTTTTTTGACCGGACTCTAAAGATATAGTAATAAATATGTGATAATTTTTGAATTATTCATGCATATAATAAGTCGGTCCAAAGAAAGGCTTATTATTGGCTGAATTTATTATCAATATTTATTAACTACAATTTTAAGAGTACCATTTACAAATTAGAATTTCTGTCCAAAGACTAAATAATGATGTTGTGTTAGGTATCTTAGTAAGGGCCCACCTTATATTGTTACTAATTATGAGTTAATTTTTTATTCTTTTTCAGTTAATATTTTTTCATTATCTGCCAATTTAAATAACATTTCAGTGCTCAATGGCTCTAATTTTAAGAAATGGAAAGAGCACATTACCATTGTTCTTGGGTGTATGGATCTAGACTATACGATTTGGACTGAACGCCCTCCTGCCCTTACTGCGGAAAGTACTATTGAACAAAGGGTAAATTTTGAAAAGTGGGAGTGTTCAAATCGCATGAGTCTTATGATCATGAAGCATTTTATTCCAGATACTATAAGGGGTGCAATACCTGAGGAGGAAAATGTTAAGAAGTTCCTAAGCCAAATAGCAGATCGTTTCATAGGTTCTGAAAAGGTCGAAACAAGTACTATTCTTAATAAACTTATTTCAATGCGGTATAAAGGCAAAGGGAACATAAGAGAGTACATTATAGAAATGTCTAATCTTGTTACAAGACTAAGAGCATTAAAGTTAAAATTGTTTGATGACATTCTTGTGCATCAAGTCTTGATCTCTCTTCCTGCACAATTTAGTCCTTTTAAGATTAGTTATAATACTCAAAAGGAAAAATGGACTCTTAATGAGCTCATTACTCAGTGTGTGCAAGAGGAAGAAAGATTGAAACATGAAAAGATAGAAAGTGCTCACTTAGCTTCTTTTTCTCATAATTTTGCTACTAAAAGGAAAAGGAATTATAAATCTAAAGGAGCTGCAGATAAAGGGACTTCACAACCTAAAGTGCAACAGAAGCAAGATCCAGTTATTACTTGTTTCTTCTGTAAGAAGATTGGTCATGTGAAGAAGGATTGTCCAAAATATGCTAACTGACTCATTAAAAAGGGTAAACTTCTGAATCTTGTTTGTTCTGAAGTTAATTTGGCCTTAGTACCAAATCATACTTGGTGGATAGATACATGTGCAACTACTCACATAAGTGTGACTATGCAGGGTTGTCTAAGGAGCAGAGTGCCAACTGATGCTGAAAGATTCATCTATGTAGGAAATGGTAATAAAGCTCCTGTTAAAGCTATAGGCTTATATAGATTATACTTAGAATCTGGTTCTACTTTGGATTTATATGAGACTTTTTATGTACCGTCATTTAGACGTAATCTAATTTCTATTTCATGTTTGGATAAATCCGGTTATTCTTGTTCATTTGAAAATGAAAATTTTAGTCTCTTTCAATGTTCTAAAGTTATTGGTACAGGTTCTTTGATTGATAATCTATATAAATTAGATATTTCTGTCTCACAGATAAATGAAACTTTGCATATAAATAATTTTAGTACAAAGAAAAAATTAACTGATGAGAATTCCTTTATGTTATGGCACAAGCGTTTAGGACATATTTCTAAACAAAAAATTGAAAGACTTGTGTCAGATGGAATTCTTGATTCGCTTAATTATGCTGATTTTAAAATTTGTATTGAATGTATTAAGGGAAAACAAATAAATGTTAAGAAATTAGGTGCCAAAAGGAGTTTAAATGTCTTGGAATTAATACATACTGATATTTGTGATCCATTCCCTACAGCTTCTTGGAATGATCAATAATATTTTATTACTTTCATAGATGATTATTCTCGTTATGGGTACTTATACTTAATACATGAAAAATCAAAATATCTGGATGTATTTAAGATCTTCAAAGCTGAAGTTGAAAATCAACTTGGTAAGAAGATAAAAGCTGTCAAATCTGACCGTAGTGGTGAATATTATGGTAGATATGATGGATCAGGTGAACAACGTCCAGGCCCTTTTGTAAGATATTTAGCAGAATGTGGCATCGTTCCTCAATACACTATGCCAGGGACTCCAAGTCAAAATGATGTAGCTGTGAGATGAAATAGAACCTTAAAGGATATGGTTAGAAGTATGATTAGTCATTCTTCTTTACCAGAATCACTTTGGGAAGAAGCTTTAAAGACTGCAGTTTATATTCTTAATAGAGTTTCAAGCAAAGCAGTAGTTAAAACCCCATATGAGTCATGGAACTGAAAGAAGCCTAGTATTAGGCATTTTCATGTCTGGGGATGTCCAGCTGAGGCTAGGCCATATAAGCCTAATGAAAGAAAATTGGACTCAAGAACTGTTAGCTGCTATTTTGTTGGATACTCTGAAAGATCAAGAGGCTTTAAGTTTTATGATTCCTCAAATAAATCATTTTTTGAGACGGGCAATGCTAAATTTATTGAGGATGTTGAATATAATGGGAGTGATAAACTCAAAGATTTTTATTTTGAGGAGAAATATGTTACTATTCCTAATATTATAAATTTAGATAATCAAAATAATCTTGAATTACTTCCTGAAGGACAACAACCTCAAATTGAAGTGCCCTTAAGGAGATCCATAAGGGAAAGGAGAACAACAATTTCAGATGATTATATTGTATATCTCCAAGAGCATGAGTTTGATATGGGATTGGAAGATGACCCAATCTCATTTAGTCAGGTCAAACAATGTTCTATTTTCCAAAATTGGATAAAAGCCATGGAAGATGAGATGAAATCAATGAAAGACAATGATGTTTGAGATCTTTCTGAATTGCCTGAAGGAGCAAAACCTATTGGTTGTAAATGAATTTTTAAAACCAAAAGGGATGCAAAAGGCAATATTGAAAGATATAAGGCGCGTCTAGTTGCCAAAGGTTTCACTCAAAAGGAAAGCATTGATTATAAAGAGACTTTTTCTCCAGTTTCTCCGAAAGACTCTTTTAGAATCATTATGGCACTTGTAGCTCATTGTGATTTGGAGCTACACCAGATGGATGTAAAGACTGCATTCCTTAATGGAGACATTGAGGAATATATATATATATGATGCAACCAAAAAATTTTCAATCTTCTGGTTAAAAAGATCTGGTGTGCAAATTAAAGAAATCCATCTATGGTTTAAAGCAAGCTTCCCGTCAGTGGTATAAGAAATTTGATCAAGTGATTTCTTCATTTGGTTTTAAAGGAAATACTGTTGATCAATGCATTTATCATAAGGTCAGTGGGAGTAAATTTATTCTCATATTGTTATATGTCGATGATATTCTGTTAGCAAGTAGTGATATAGGCTTATTGCATGAGACTAAGAGATTTCTTTCAAATAAATTTGAAATGAAAGATCTTGGAAATGCATCTTTTGTGTTGGGTATACAAATTCATCGGGATCGCTCCCGTGGTTTACTTGGGTTATCACAAACAGCCTATATTGATAAAGTGCTTAATAGATTTGGCATGAAAGATTGTGCACCAGGGGATACACCTATTGCAAAATGGGATAAATTTAGTATGCTCCAATGCCCAAGAAATGAAGTTGAAAAGTAAGAGATGGATAAGATTCCTTATGTATGCTCAAGTTTATACACGTCCGGATATTGCGTACATTGTTGGAATGCTTGGTAGATATTTAAGTAACCCATGAATGGATCATTGGAAAGCAGTGAAACATGTTATGAGGTATCTAAAAAGGACAAGAGATTTTATGCTCACATATCAGAGATCTGATCATTTAGAGAGATCATGGGGTATTTCGACTCTGATTTTGCTGGTTGTCTCGATAGTAGGAGATCCACTACAGGCTATATTTTCATGTTAGCTGGAGAAGCTATTTCTTGGAAAAGTGTCAAGCAATCACTTATAGCTTCTTCAACAATGGAAGCAGAATTTATAGCTTATTATGAGGCTTCAAATCAAGGAATATGGTTACAAAATTTTATCACAGGGCTACATATTATTGATAGTATTAAGAGACCATTAAAGATATATTGTGATAATAAAGCAGCTGAGTTATATTCCAAGAATAACAGGAGCTCGTCAAAATCAAAGCATATTGACATTAAGTTTCTTGTTGTGAAAGAAAGGGTTCAGAGTTCTCAAATTTTTATTGAACATATTAGTACAAATTTTATTATTGCAGACCCACTTACAAAAAGATTATCACCTAAAGTATTTCATGAGCATGTGGCTCGTATGGCTGTAATCTATTTTGATGATATACTAGCTTAGTGGGAGTTTGTTTGTACTGTTCAATTATTATAAACTTATTTTCTGATCAGACTAAAGTATTGTTTTAGCGATTGAAAACTTTGAAATGAAGATATTTAATTTCAGTTGCGGTTTAGCATAAAATATTGAATTTTGGTTATAACTCTTTGAGTTATAATATTGGACCAGTTGAAAATAGTCATGATTTGAGATCACATTACATGAAATTTTCATGCTACACATCCATACTTGATCTATGTCATTAATTATATTAATAAAGTGACCATTGATGGATCTTGTTACAAAGAATGTAATAAAGGTAGTAAATATTGATGGACCAGATTGTCTTGAGATGTTATTTCATAAATATAGTAAATATTGAGCTCTTACGGTTATTTTTATAACGTATAATTATATGTATATATATGTGGCCCAAGTGGAAGATTGTTGGGAAATTTCTATATATGGGCACATATACTTTACATATAAATAAAGGTTTATACATTAGAAGCTATCTAATATTGAGCCAAATAAAATTTGTAATCTATTTAAGAATTAAATTATTATTTGGCTTATGTGGCATCTCATTTAAATATATATGAAATTAATAATTTGTGTAGAGGCCAAGTATTTATTTTTATTTTAATGATGGGCTAAAATAAAAAAATAAATACACTTGAGGTATAAAAGGGTCATGGTCCCCAGTTTAAGCGATGATGTTCTCATTTTCCTCATTTTCCATCTTGAGTGAAAAGAAGGGGTCTCTCAAGAATGCCGCTTTAAACGTGGAAGATCGAAGACCTTGATTCCGCATTTCAATGGATCCAGGTACGCTTCCAATTCTTTTCTCTATGATTCGACATGCCTTTTGGAGACGATGAAATTATTTTTTTTATTTTTTTGTCTTCTTTAAATCCTAACAAGGTATTCACAGGTGTACATGCAACTCCTTCATTAAAAACTATAATGGATTGGAGGTAAAAAAGAACTAAATAAATCCGGAGAATTGAGTTCAAGCCGCATGGATATATATTAAGCAGACACATAGAAGCATTGGAACGATAGTCTTCGGCTCTATAATTCAATTACCAGAAAAAAAAAAAAAGAGTAGAAAAGATAGCCTCCCCACTCATAAACAGAAACACATAGGACCAATGAATTGAACTCTGCCAACCTTCAGTCTTCATAATCCAAGCAGAACTAAGAAAGTGCACCTTCGTCAAAAATGAGCATCATCATTTCATAATAATTGGAACCTCCCATTTGCCCATTTAGCATAAGCCATAAGCCATGGTAACCAGCGCACAATACAAGCTTAAATACAAAGAAGCCTAAACTGGAAATGATTAACCTGAGAATAGCAAGTAACCCAGCGTACAAAAAAAAAGCTAAGACGATACCATATAAAGTTCATTATAAATCCACGCAAATATAGAGGCACCACTGTATAAATAATCATAATCTCGATATATGGATAGCCCCGTATATGGGTGTAAATGAGTCGAGTCGAGTCGAGCTCAAGTCGCTCTTTAGACTTGAGCTTTATTTTATAAGTTTTAGTCCGCTCAGGCGCTCATAGGTCAGCTCATTTATTATGAAAGAGAGATAATGATTATGATTTAAATAATTATTATAAAAAATATATAAAGAATGACAAATTATTAACAAAAAAATTAGTGAATTACTTAATATAAGAAAGCGAGATATAATTTTTAAATATTTTTAATAATTTTGTACATAAAAATTTTGAATTCTAATATGCTTTAAGTATATTTATATTAATATTTTTTAAATGAGCCGGTTCGTGAGCTAATGAGTAGAGTTGGGGCTAGCTCATACTTGGCTCGTTAGCACATCAAGCTCGGCGAACCAGACATTCGTCGAGCCAAGCCCGATTCTTCTTACGAGTCAGCTTGACTCACTCACACCCCCAGCCCCACATAATAAATAGTGCGAAAAAGTTATTTATGGCTTCCTATTGACATATCCAGAAAGAAATGACACATAACGAAGCATCAAGAGAAATAAAGCTGATTGCAAACAAACCAAACTCAGAGAAAAATTCCAGAAAATCAGCTAAACATTTCCGCTGCAGGAAGCCATTAGTCTTTAGTTTTATAATATTAGAAAATTTCACAGACAAAAATGTGGCTGTAGTTTAGTGGTTAGAATTCCACGTTGTGGCCGTGGAGACCTGGGCTCGAATCCCAGCAGCCACAAATCGTCGATCTTTTAGTTTTATCTTCTTCGCCTGAAACCTTTTTAGGGTGATAAAATCATATTTTTTAGGGACTTAAGTTTTGGCCATTAAGCATTTGAGAGGCAATTGACAACTTTTTAAAATTCTTCTATAAATCAGTGAGTTAAAAAAATTCTGAGTTTAACTAATTATTCAAAATAAATAGGTGCTTAATTAAGTATTCAATTTGCTATTATGTTAAATTCAATTTTTAAAATTTTTAAAGAGAACCAAAAATAATATCAATCCTTTATCCCACTATGTGAGGTCGGCAATATGAATTTTTTTTCCATCGTTTCATATTAAGAGTCAAATTCTCAATAAACAAAGGGCATTTCTAATATTTTAACCAAATTTTTTTAGGCCTACTTTTGCGTTAAGCTAAAACTAATACATCTACTCTCTCCTAACCGGTCATCGACACATTTTATGTGACCAAACCATCTAAGAGGACTCTCTTTCTACTACTGGAGCTATTCCACCCTTATCAGGTATATACTTGTTTCGCAATCTGTCTCTAAGAGTAAACTCACTCATCCACCTAAAGCATCCTCATATCTACAACATTTAACTTTATTTTATGCTTCTTTTTTATTGACTAACATTCTGCATCACAAAGTATTGCAGGTCTTGCCACCATCTTATAGAATTTTCCATTAAATTTGAGAGAAACTTCTATCACATAATAGGTCAGATGCATTCCGCATCTATTTCACCATCACTTTGAATAATAGATCCGAAAAATCTAAAACATATACTTTTTTTTAAGGAGAGTCGATGGAAAGATTAATACGAAATCAGTAATATATCTATAAATTATTTTAATATACTAAATAAATTTATATTGAATTATTGATTATAATGTAAAATGAATTAAAAGTTTTAAGTTTAGGCAAAACGATTGCTGCATTATATCCATTATATATTTTTTAATAAACTAATATTAATTTTTGAATTTTAATTTATCTTAATCAAATTTATTTTTTATGATTTTGATAATAAATGTAGCTCATTATTAAGAAGTTCCTAGGTAGCTAGTTTGAAGCTTTATATTATATTAAGATTAGTGTTAATATTTGATATGATGAATTGTATTATATTAATTTTAATTTGGTGAAAATTATATCTAGATATTCTTATGTAAATATGTTTGGAGTGTAAATGAATTGGGCTTACCTTGAGTTACTCTTGGTTTGAGTTTTGAGTTTGATTAATTATTTGATTTTGAGTTTCAGATTGAGTTTAATTTTATGAGTTCGAGTTTACTTATGAGTCAATTTTTTTATTATGAAAAAATAAAAGAATTATGATTGAAATAACAATTATAATAAAATCCTAATGAGAATGAGAAATTAAAATAAAATAATAAAGAATCATTTAATATAAAAAATTATGATAATACGTTAAAAAAAAACCTTGATCTCTCATGAATCTCAAAGCACATTTGATTTGAAAACTTTCGAGACTAAATTTCATCCATTTGAATCTTGATTTCAACAAATTTATAGTCAAATTGAACATCTTGATGAGTCAAACCCAACATAAAAAATGATTTAATATGAACCCAAATAGAAGGTTGGATGCATAATTGAAAAATTCATGATAATTATTAGATAGCCAAAGATCTCCAAATTTGTCACTCTTATAGTCAAACCGAGCGGCTCGACAAGATGGATCCAACAAGCCTAATATCGCTTAAATTTGACATTATTAAGGTACTTAAATATTGAATAAACGATTGATAAATGATGGAATTAATATGGGCCATCAGATGGAGTGTTCCAGATTATTTTCATATTTACGTGACTCGTTACTCTCAAAATTTATAAATAACTCCTCACTCTTTACATGAAGGGGGTCCTTAACTAGAGATTCAAAAGAGTTATAAGGGTAAAAGAATCTTGGAGCTCCAAGCTCCCCTCGAGCACCACTACTAGCAAACCCTCATCAGCCAATTGTTGCCGGACTTTCTATACTCAACTATAGCAGTCGAACCTCCTCCCGACTGCCACTGATAAGACTTTGCCTCACTTTTCGCCTATTCTCCAAAGTTTTATAATTTTACTGTCTCCAAGTTAAACGACGGGCCTATCATCATAACTCTTGCATGCATAGTGAAATTATTTCTTTCTAGGGTTTCTAAGTAAAAATTTCTAATATTGTCCAAGCCCTTTTATTTATGTATCCACTTGTGTGTTAAATATTCGTGCAAAATCTGATCAAAAAACACTATTTCTCTATTGCCGTAAATTTTCTAGTCCGCAACAATAATATAATTTTTAAATATTGTTATACTTAAGTTCCTAAAGATTAATATATTTTAAATGTGTTTTACTTTAAAATTTTTTAATCACGTCAGCTCTCGAGCTAAGGAGTTATATCATGGCTCGCTCAAACTTAGTCCATAGGCTCATCTAGCTCATTTCATAAATCATTTATCAAGGAGTTAGCTTGACTTGATTTATAAAATGAAAAGCAAAATATAATAAGATAATAAGTAATGATATACATAAATACAATAAAATTTGCTCAAAAAGTAAGTTTTTTTCTATAAAAAAAGGCAATAAAACAGAAAAGCAAGCTATAATTGAAAGCCCACAAGCGGATTAAATAAGTTGTTGCTGACATTCTCAGCTACTGGTCTAAGCTATTGGCGGTGGGTAGGATCTGATTGCTATCATTCCAGCCACCCAAATCCAATTTTAAACTATTATTCCACCATCTTTGCATTAATTGAACAGAAAAACTACAGAAACCGCTTATCTAAAAGCTAACAATTAAACGAAATTATATAAATAGTATGAATCGAAAAATAAATGAAGTAGAGTGTTTCGGAATTTATTGTCGGCATGTGCTCAGCTACAGGCATTAATGAATCCTCCATCTCGAGGAGTGTTGCGTCTGTAGCTATTACAACGGCAAAGGATTCTGGTCTTGCTAAACAATGATCTGCTGGTTTTGGGGAAGCTACCTCTTGCAACTTTACAGAAGGCTACCTCTTGCAAGTTGATTTTGATTGGATAAATATTTAGGGAGTAATAATTAAAATTCAATAGATCAAAGAGGCATGATTACTCCCTAGATAGTCATCATCATGGCCTGAGGATTATTTTTAAATGAAAGAGGGTTTTCTTCTGAAGAGAATGAGGGCTCACTCATTAATTTTGGTTGAGTATTTCAACCGTGGTCAGAAGATTATAATTGAGTGACGGTGATTAGAGGATAGTAGTCGATGGATAATGGTTGAGACATTACAGTTTGGCGATGATGGTCGAAGGGAAATTGTCGGGAGATGATACAATGATGATATTAATGATGGTTAGGCTGTGGTTAAACGATTGCAATTGGGTAGTGATCCAATGGAACTCTGTGATTATTGAAGCCTTTAAACTCACTTAATTTTGAAGCTAAGGATCTACTTCTTGCATAAATTGAGATGATTGACTCCATAACCTCAATATATATATAAAGAGGCTTCCAATGCCGGTATTCACCAGTCATTGTAGTATAGTGACAAAGGAGGTCTTTAGTTGGCAATGGTCATTGGAGGATTTTAGTCAAGCAAAGGTATTCAAAGGGTCATAGTTGGTCAACAATGGTTAGACAACCTTAGTCAGGTGATGGTGGTCATAGGACCTTATATAGTTTAGTGATGTTCATATGACTATGGTTTAATGATGATGGTTGGAAGACAGTTGTTCGACTGTAGTTGTCTATCGTTGCTCGACTATAGTAACCCTACTACATGTACATAGTTAGTGTCTATTTATAATATTTTAGAGTGGCATACTCTATAAATATAGCTAAAATCCGAAGCATTTTATCGAGTGACTCATATTGATTCTTTTAATCATATTTCATTTTTATGTGCCTTAATGATATTAAAATCAAATGATCATATTAGTCTGGTTGGATTCGTGTCATTGAGGTGCTTGATTTGTTTATAAGCATGCGAGATTTAAAAATTGACAAATTAATGTCCTATAAATTTTAATTATATTTCAAGTATTTGATTTGAGCTCATTTGAACTTGAATTTGATCACTCCCTGTGCTGATTTATTATTCTTGATATATCATAAAAAAATTACCTTGATCGACACGAATCTTGAGGCAAAATCAAGTTGGAAACTTCCGAAATTAAAATTGGGATGATCCGAACTCCAATTTCAGCAAACTTATAGTCGAACTGAATGTCTCCAAAATACGAACCCAATGACACCAAATTCGACTCAATCCGAGCCCAAATGAGTTCAAATTAGGGACCCGAAGCGTTGTTGAAAGATTCAAACCACAATTTGGATTACCAAACAGTTTCCAAACATGACATGCTTATAGTCGAATCAAGCGACTCGACGAAACGAATCCAACGAGCATGTGATCATTGAATTCTGAAATCACTAAGACATTCAAATGTCTACTGAATGGTCCATGATTAAGAGAATCAACATCAACCGTCCATGCAAACCACTCCCAACTTACCCTTGATATTCCTTCTATTTAATGGCCATGCCACTCTAGAAAATCTATAAATAGAGCCCTCATTTCTCATGAAAAGGGACCCCCAAGTAAGAAAGCAAGGAAGCAAGAAGAGGGATCAAAAATCGCTCTTGCCACCTAACTCCTCCTCGACCACCACCCGGACATCCGCTAGGCCACCGACCGATGTCGGACTCTCGCCGGACCACCGACTAACGTCGGACTTCCGCCAGACCTCCTCTGAACCACCAACTGACACCTAGAATTCCATCGGACCACTGACCGACATTGGACTTCCGCTGGACCACCGATTGCTGTCAGACCTCCGTCGGACCACCAACTGACACCCGGTCTTCTAACGGACCACCGATTGACGTCAGACCTCCATCAGACCACTAACTAACACCCGGACTTCTGTCGGACCACCAATTGATGTCGAATCTCCACCCGACCACCAACTGACCCCCGGACCTCCGTCGGACCACCGACCAACATCAGACTTCCACCGGACCACCAACTAACACCCAGACTTTTGCCAGACCACCAACTCACGCCGGACATCCGCCTGAACTAACATCGCCGAACCTGCACCTGACCCCCGTTTGTCACTAGATTTCAACTAGACGGTTGATTATTATAATATGATCCTCCTCAAGGATGATTCAGTCAATTTAATATACTCAAATACTAGTGGAATCATTTCAACTGGGCGTGACCCCGTGGTTTTCCCTTTTTTTAGAATTTTTCACACAAAAAATCTTGTGTTCTCTATTTGTTTGCTAGAATTAGTTGACTCTCAACGGTCCCGATCTTACTTCTTAGATCGATAGAGTTTCTATGCGAGTCTAAAAATTTTATTTAAGTTTTAAGTATAAAAAAAGATTTTATTCATACCCTTATGAAAACTCCGATTATATCTAGGCTAAAATAAAACACAACATATAAGAAAATCTAAAAAATATGTAATTTCTACTACACAAATAATATAAATAATCAAATTAAATGATCAAAAATATAATATCTAAAGTCCATATGACAAGTGCCATTTTATTTACAACCCATAATTTGTTGAAAAGTAAAGTGGTCGGGTACCACTAACAATAAACCCGAATTCTAATTCTAAGACTGATGCAATTAACTTTGAAATGAGATATTTCTTCTTTTCTTCACATCTTCGTCTTCTTTCCTTAGTCTTGTTTCCTTCTGTGAACTCCTTGAATTCACCGAGTCTGTATATCCAAATAAAAAGGAGAGCATATTCCCCTAAGAGGTATTCTCTTCTCCTTGGATTTTGAGTTGGATATGATATCCCAATTTCAAATCACTTTCATATTACAACTATTTCAAATATATTTACATTACATCTCAAATATAAAAAAATCTAGACCACCTGTAAGATTATCGTAAACAGTTATAATAAAATCATCCCAAGCAGTTATATATTTGTATTTAAATTTAAATTCACCAGTCACACTTGGTCATGCTCTTTTAATTTAAAGGAGGCTTGGCATTTTACACATGCAAAAAAAAAATATGTCAGTTTAAATCTTTAATTTGTCCCCTTTACTTTAGCCCTACATGAACATGGCCACCTGCTGAAAATTATGTAAGCATCCATATAGTTCCTAATCTATGGATAATCTATTGCCCATAATATCAATTCTTATATTACAAGAATAAATAAATAAATAAACACATTAACCATTACAACCAGTATACAATGAAACCCACGAGAAACCTCGTCACACAATAACAAAAAAGAAAACATCGGCCTAACGTAAAGCTAGAATCGGTTGCACAAGCAAATAAATCTAAGTGTGTGTAGTAGACTGTGTGGTTTCAGTATATCCTAGGTTAATTATTTGTTGAAGTTTTCTAATTAATTGGATTTAGTTTGTTGAAAAGCTAAGAGAATTGTATGTTCAAGTTTAAATTTTAATGTCTTTAGTATTTTGAAAGTTCATTTTAAACTAAATTTTAATTGGTAAGGTTGATTAATACTATTAGTTCTTTAGGGTATTTTAATTAACCATTTTAATCATTAGATTATATAATTTAATGGTTTATTGAATCTTTTAATGATTTATTAGATTTTAAATGATTTATTAAATTTCTAATGATTCATTAAATTTTAAATGATTTTTTGAATTTTTAATGATTTATTAAATTTTTAGTGATTTATTGTGTTTTCTTTTATTTATTGGCTTAATAATTGACCTATTTCTAATTTTTATTTGAGATTTACATGTTTAATTTGTTGCAATTTTTTTTTATTAATTTTACAATTTTATCTAAACATCTATATATATTCATTATTATTTATTTATGATTTTTTTTTAATTCATGTTTAATCCCTATTTGAAGGTGATTATATGTTATCATTTGTTTATATAAAGAAAATGAATTTTACTTGAATTTATTTATTTAGTTTGTGTATGTCTGATTTTAATATTTATGAGACCATTTTAATTTCATTACTTATATATACCTCTTTACATCAATTTAGGGGTTTGTTGAAAATATTATGTTAGAATTTAAATAGGTCCTAAATATTTTGAAACCCTATTAGTCTAATAGGAGAATAAATTGCAGGTGATTAAAATCAAGTTCTAGTGCTCCTAATTACTAGTGCAGTCACCAAACGATTGGGTTCGGGTTCTAAGTAATCCAATAAAATTTAAATAACAGAATAAAATATAAATAATAGAATGAAAGTAATTTGCAATTAAATTCAAATTTAAAAATGTATAATAAAATAAAAACTAGGGTTTCTGTAGGGCCCTATGATTGAAAATTTGTAAAATACAACAAGGGTTTTGAGCCTTAAGATTTATCTAAGTTCTAGAATACTCACAGCATACCTGAGCCAACGTTTGATGGTTCCGCCCATAGCAGCTCCACCCGGTTGGATGGAGGCGACTGACGCCTTTGTCCCTTTTCCTTTTGTTCATTTGATTGATATCGTTTCTTACAGTTTATACAAATAAAGAGAATAAAATAGTGGTTAGAAGCACATTTAATAATTAGAGTCAAAATGATTGAAAATTATTATTTAAATCAAAACGTACATTTTTTCGGGCTTGCGCATCGTCTCAGTTGATTGCCTTTTGAACTTTTTAGTTTTGAAAGCATACTTTACATTTTTCCGACGTTCACCCCAAGGCACAAGAAAGAGAGAGAGAGAAAGAGAGAGAGGTAGAGAGAGAAATGCTTTCCAACAATCACCCAACCAATCATTCCCTAGCACAAACATTTTTACTTTTCAACATATACTTTTTTCACTTTTCAAAACATACAAATTACTTTTCAAAATTCGAACACTTTATAAATATACACCTTTCATTTTTCCAACACACACTTTATTTCCCAAAATCACTCACATACAATTTACTTTTCCATATTTACACATTTTTTTATCTTCCAAAACTTTACATATTTTACCTATCAAAATACATACAAACTCCATAAATCCACTTTCCAAAACACACACAATGTCCACCTTTATATATCATCTTTCAACATAGACACAAACTCTACTTCCCAAAACTTCCCAAAACTTCTCAAATACACACACATTACCTTTCAACTCATATACATAAGTCATTTTTCAAACACATCATTTCACTTTCCGAGAGATACACACAAGTTCAACTACACATAAACTCCCCATCACCGCCTTCCAAAACACACAAGTTCCACTTTTACACGTTTCATCTTCCAACATAAACATACATTTCACTCTCCAAAACTTCTCAAAAGACACACGCTTTATTCTTTCCAAAATTCAAGAAAAACTCTCTAATGAACACAAAGCAAAATCACTTTTGGATCTATGCCACTATTGACCTTGATTTTCACTAAAACCTAGGTCAAGGGGGTTGACTTGGTCAAATTGACCAAGCCAGACCCCATGACCCCTTCCATTGGATTTAGAGGGTCAAACCAGATCTGTGGAGCCCAGACCCAGGTCTTAGGTCAACCTGGTCGACCAAGTCAACCTAGGTTGACCCAACTAGCCCAAATCACCTCCCTTTTGATTTAAATCAATTCCAAGGCTTCTCTTGCTCAATCCCTCACCCACTTGGGTTTGAATGACCATGTTGACTAGGTCAACACATGGCTTGGTCAACCCAAGCCTTATTGGATCAAATTTGACCTATTTAAGTCAAATCCCCCTTGAGCATAAAAAACCTTTCCAAATCCTCCTTGGACCCAAACCACGACCAAGAAGGTTTATTTCCCTCCTAATTAGCCCTAGGAGCAATCCTAACCATTCATCAAAGGCCTAGGACTATAAATAAGGCAGTTAGGGCTTCATGTAAGAAATCTTGCTTTGGTTTTCTTACCCTAAGCTCTCTAAGCCTGAGCTCTTGCTTGTGTGAGTTCCCCTAGTCTCCCTCCACCTTTCCCAAGTCAAACTCACTAGCCAAAGCTCACCGGCGATGAGATCTCTCGTGAATCGAGGTCCAATCCCTTCCAAGGCAAATTCCCGTCAATCTAGCACGTTTTAAAATGTGATTCCTTCTACAAAAAGGAGCGCGGACAATCTATAAGTGCAACAAGCCCAGATATCCCGAAGCCATCCATTGGATTAGGTAAAATCCTCAACCCTAGTCTAAAACACTTAGAGCTAAATAACTTTTCGTGTAGTGCGTCTTAGACCGCCATTTTGGTCCCCCATGAATGCTCTTCACTTATAGATGTTATGTTTAAAATTTTATTTAATTTGATCCACCCGATCGAGAGAGTGGAGCTAATTATCCTAGGGCTCGGGTTATGTTTCTGTCCGCTGGGGGGAGATTAGGGTCGTTGATCTCACGAGCAACGATCGTGATCTCGCCATTCCGTGGTTTAGATCAACCTCAGAACTCAATCCCACGGCTTCATCCTCCGTCCGACGAGATCAGGGCCATTAATTTCAAATCACGAACAATCAGACGGCTCCACGCTATGTATGACATGGTTAAAGTCCGCGTTTTGAATTCTTGCGCTGCCACAATCATTGCCAATGATTGCGCAGTGGCGCAATCATTAGCAATGATTGTAAATTGCATTCAAGTTTGATCCCGCCAACTAGGAGTCGCCATGTAGCCTGCCGCCGCTGTTTTTATTTAAATTAGTTTTAAATTAATTTTAAATGTACTTTTTAAATCAGAATTACTTAAATAATTATTTAAAATTGTTTTCAAATCCATAAATATATATAATATGTCAAAATTTTAAGAATTTAATTTCCTTTAATTTAAAATTAAAATTATTCTAAAATTTATTATATATTTTAAATTATTTAAAAACTCCTTTCTTTTAAATATTTGTTTAATATTTAATTTAAGTATTATATTAAATTCTTCTTTTAAAAATTAAAATTTTCACATCAAAATGTTTTAAATAATTAGGTGACTATTTTAAAATATATTAATTTAAAATTAATTTGACTAAGGATATATTTTATATTTTTAAATGAAATTTAATTATTTAAGCCTTTAAATATTTGATTAATATTTATTAATGTTAATTATTTTTAAATTTTAAATAATTAAAATATTTTATTTTAAAATAAAAGATTATGTCTTTTAAATATATAGTTTTAAATTAAGTTTAATATAAAAGGCATTTCTATTTTAATTAATTTTTTTAATATTTAAATACCTAATTAATATTTAATTAAGTTAAGACTCAAATATTTTTAAACTTTATAATTATTATTTTTATTTTTTTAATTATTTTAAATTTCAGAGAGCTTTGAAAGTTTAATTTAATTTAATTTAATAATTATTTTTAATTTTAATTATTTTAAAATTATTTTAAAATCCCTTGTAATTACTTTAATAGTTCATTATTATTTAATTAAATATTCTCAAAATTAAAATTTATTTTGAATTATTTTAAATTATCTTTTGGATGACAAGTGGATCTCTCAAAAACATATATATATATATATATATATATATATATATATATATATATATATATATATATATAATTATTTTTAATTACTTTATTTTAAACTTATATTTTTACATAAGTTAATATATATGTATTAATAGTATTTTGAAATTATATATATATTTAAATCCTTTAATTTTGAGAGATCCCGTTTGAAATTTTAGACATGGGATGAATATATGAAAAGAATCCATAGGGGAGGATTTGTGAATGATTAGACTCAAATTATTCCCTAATCACATCGTTAATCTTTTTTTAGTTATCATTTAATTTTTTTGCATGCTTAGGATGCACGAACACTTAGCCTAAGCTCTCGTAGTTCTAAGAACATATTTTATGCTGATGTGTTGCATTTCCCTTTATGTTACCCCAAGGGTTAGTCGTTAACACTTGATTTAAACCTATTTAACCTAGCGACACCTTAGGGACAATAATTAAGGATCCATTTAGAAAACTTAGAGAAATTCTAGGGACTAGGGTATATCTCCAAATGATATAAAATTTGAACCATCTGAACTTAGTGACATCTCAAACCCCCTAGAATTTTCTAAAAATTTTTAAGACCCTCTAAGTCACTTAATTAACAAAACCTTATTTAACCCTTTGATTAAACCTTGATAACTTCAAAAAATTCTAATAAATTCAAATTAAATCTCAAAATTGTGAATAATATATCAAACTCTTCAGAATTTAACCCTTAACCTAAAAAAATTAAAATCCCTTTGATTGGACCTTATTTTGAACATTAATTTAAATTTGATTAAAAATTATCCATTTAATTAAATTAAATAATTAAAAAAATTATTAAGTATTCCAAAATTTCCCCAAATACTTGGAAACCCTTCTTTAGGTTATTCCTGACATTTGGCGATGATTCCAATAAGTTTGGGGCTGATTTGGATCAAAACCCCTAAAATACCCTTAATTAGATAATTTTAATAATTCATTAAATGCCCTAACTTTAAAAAATCATAACTAATTCCAGAAACGTTCAAATTGGATAAACTAAAAGGCATTCAACTCTAATTAAAATCTAGTATTTATTAAAAATATGAACAATCCAGAAGTCAACCTAAATTAAAAAGTCAACTCTTCGGTCAACCGTAGTTCAATAACTAGGCCCGAAACTTCTAAAAATCATAACTTTGTGTAGAAAACTCTAAATCCAGCAAACTTAAAGTCTAATTACTCACCTTAAGGTCTAATATTTATTAAAAATACTAGAACTCCAGAGTTTATCTTGTTTCTAAGTGTCAACTTTGGACCCCTTTAACTTAGTGGATAGGATGATCTCGGACCTTCTAAAATGCACTAACCCAACTTAAATTTCAGAGAATATTACCCTAAGCATTAAAACTGACCAACCAACTAAATCAATTAAAATTAACCCCAAGATATTAATATTTAAACTTTAATCAAAATTTTTTCTTTAGCCTTTAACAAATCACATCACAAATAACTTGAACTAATTACCCAACATAGGACATATCCAAGACCACATGGCCTACTGCACACACATAGAATTACTTGTTAGGACATGGCTTCTAGCTCTAAGTTAGGCCGGTGTTTTCTTTTCTTTCTATTTCTATGGTGTGATGCTCTACATGTGGGACATGTGCTAGTTTCTTTAACTTAATGTGATGATTACTATGATAATGAGCTTTAATATTATATTATATTTATGATGTGATGTGAGATAGATTACCCATAGGTTAAGAATGATCCTGATACTAATGATATCTTCTACAAGTGGCCACACTCATGCAGCACTAATAAAGGGGGCTAAAAATAAATAAATCATGTATATAATTACTACATGTGCTGCAGCCGCTTAGCCCCCAAATTAATAAGAGCATGACCAAGTGTGGCTGACATGAGTATTTTTATTTTAATATTTAACTGTTTGGGATATTTTAATTTAACTGCTTAATATAATTTTGTAGGAGAGTCTAGATTTTTCTTTTTCATGATGTTATTGTATTTGATGTATCGAGTTGTGAAAATCTCAAAAAATAAGGCATTTCAAACACAAGGGATCCAAAGGAAAAAGAAAAACCCCTTACAAAAAATATCTTTCATTTTGATACTCTTCTGAAGGACGAGCCATAAGAAGAACGATGAAAGGTGATCTATAAAAGGACCCGAAGATGAAGATCAAGATGAAATATCTTATTTTTAAGACTTGCATCATTTTATAGGATTAGAATCTAGGTTATTATCGATGGAGCTTGACTATCATTAATTTTCTGTAGACCCTGGGTTATACTTTATATAGCACTTGCCATGAACTTTTGGTCTTTCTTTTACTCTAGTGGATATTTATATTGATGTGTTTACTTTGCCTATGCCGTAAAAATTACATTCTTTTTATATCTTTCTTGCATGTGTATGGGCCTGATTTTGCTAGGCTCTTTAGGGATAAAACTTTTTCTACTCGTAATTATAATTCAAAATATACCAAAACTCTTTAGGGCATGATTTACCTTAACTTTATTTTTCTTTCTCGTTTCAGATGTTTCAGTTTTAAGAGAAGAAAACTAACATATAAAAAAATATGTTCATTTGCAAGAGAAATAAGGCAAGTGTAATAAGTTTGTTCAACAAGAAAGAAAGCTCCATTAGATAACATAATTGAAAAAACAAACATTACCACTTCTTGTCTTGAAGAGGATATATATATATATATATATATTACTGCAGCTTTTCAAATAGGAAAGAGAAAAGTGAGGAAGAAAGAGATCATGGAAAAGAAAATATGCCAAAACTTGAGAACAATTGTGGGAGATGGAGACGTCGACTAGGGCTTGTCGGCTAGGGATGCTGTAAAACCCTGTATTTTGACTTTGCCATTTTTTTTGGAGTCATTAGAACTCTAAATCGCAATCCATCTTTGCCATAATATTGATATTATTGTAATTTACTTACACGAATTTTTTTATAATTTTTCGACACCGATAAAAATCATTAAGAAATTTATACCGATCGGTATAAGTGAGGATTTCAAGATCGTCAGGTGTCTGATTTGCAAACTGATTTCTCTAATACTTTTTAAATAAAATGATTTATTTTATGAATAATTTTTTTGTAATTTTTGAGTCCTAAAATGATTTATTTGAATTTTTTATTAAAAGAAATTAATTAAATAAATTATATAATAAAAAACATCATTTTAATATAATATCTAAAGTCACTTATGTGACTTTATTAAATACATTTTGTTTCCTTTAGATTTCGGCTAACAGAGACTTGAGTTTACGAAATGTGAGAAAAATGAGAGGAAACAGAAAGAAAAAGTTGAGATTTAGTGGTCATGGTGTGATTTTCGTCTGTCGAGCCAGTTGGAATAATTGCTCGTCTTGTTGTAAGGAATCTATACCCTATTTCTGATTTTAAAGATTTTACATTTTTGATATTTTTCTGATCAAATTTGTGTTTTCATTATCGAAAAATATAAATAATTTTGTATTGGTAAAATTTTCACCGCGTAACTTTTTTTATGTTATAGAGATCATGATTATGAGCATTTTGAGTATTTATTTGATATTTTTTACTGGGTGATTTTGACAATACAACAATTTTTGCTTGCTCAAAAATTTATTTTGACGTCTAAAAATTATAGTGTAGTACAATAAAAATCTTAAAACATCATTTTATACAATTTCTGATATTTTGATAATTTTTTTGAAAATGTGTATTTTATCTAATAGATTTCTTTGTTGTCTACCGTTATGACATTTTGGCATCTTCTTAATTAAGCTCAAATATGCATTAATTACTGTAATGGATTGAAAATGGATGTGGATACGTGCTTGAGTAATAGCTGGTCGCTATTACTGTTATAACATTGTGATAATAATGTGCATGTGTGGAACAAACAAGTAAAGGCTGGTTGACCCATTGGTTGGAGACTGATTGACTTCCGTCAAACCACCAACTGACGCCCGGACTTCCGTCAGATCACCGATTGACGCCAGACCTTCGGCTAGAAGGACCAGACGGGGCAGTTCAACTGCCAATTTACATCTGAGCCAGATTTTAGCCCGAAAGTCCGATTTGGACTTTTTTAGGGTCTGCAAAATCATTTTTTGATGTTTCAAACTCAATTTTAGCACTTTCAGAACTCATTAAAACTTTTATAGTCAATTTTGAGCATTTTAAAAGTTTTGAAATATAATTTCTCAACTTTTTTCACCCCAATCGAAGACACGCTCAATTTAAAGTTATGATTTTATGATTTGAATAAATTGAAATGCTCTGACATATATTTTCAAACTTCTGGAGCTTCAACATTCGAAAATAAGGGGCAACTGATATATCATTAAAAATTACCTTAATTGGACACGAATCTCGAGGAAAAATAAAGTTGGAAACTTCTGATATTAAAATTGGAATAATCCAAACTCCAATTTCAGCGAACTTATAGTCGAACCAAACGTCTCGAAAATATGAACTCAACGACACCAAATTTGACTCAATCAGAGCCCAAATGGGTCTAAATTTTGGACCCGAAGTGCTGTTGGAAGGTTCAAACTACAATTTGGATTACCAAACAGTTTCCAAACGTGACATGCTTAAAGTTGAATCTAGCGGCTCGACGAGACGAATCTAAGGAGCCCAAGATCAATGAATTTTGAAATCAATAAGACATTGAAATATCCGGTAAACAGTCCACGATCAAGGGAATCAATATCGACCGTCTTTGCAAACCACTCCCAAGTTACCCTTGATCTTCCTCCTATTTACTAGCCATGCCATTCTAGGAAATCTATAAATAGACCCCTCATTTTTCATGAAAAGGGACCCCCAAGCAAGGAAGCAAGAAGAGAGATCAGAGAACGCTCTTTTCACCTAGCTCCTCCTCGAGGACCACCCAAACTTCCGCCGGACCACTGACTGGCGTCGGACTTCCGCTGGACCATCGACTGAGGCCGGACCCCCGCCGGACCACCAATTGACACTCGGACTTCTGTCGGATCACCGACCTACGTCGGACTTTCGTCGGACCTCCGCCAGACCACGAACTAACACCTGGACTTCCATCGGACCACCAATTAACATCGGACCACCAACTGATGCCCGGACTTCCGTCGGACCATCTATTGACGCCGGACCTCCGCTGGACCACCAACTGACAGTCGGGCTTCCGTTGGACCACGGACCAACATCGAACTTTTGCCGAACCACCAACTAATGCCCTGACTTCCGCCGAACCACCAACTAACACTGAACTTCCGCCTAAACAAACGTCATCGGACCTGCACCTGACCTTCGTTTGTCACTAAATTTCAACCAAACGGTTGATTATTGTAATATTATCATCCTTAAGGATGATTCAGTTAACTGTAATCTACTCAAACACTAGTGGAATCATTTCAACTAGGCGCAACCCTGTGATTTTTCCCCTTTTTCAGGATTTTCCATTAAAAAAATCTTGGGTTTTCTATTTGTGTGCTGGATATTCGTACAACGCCGAGACGTAAATTCTGACTCTACTGCCACGTATATTTTAGCCCGCAATAATTTTTAATAATTCTTATTCAAAATAACAATTTTACTATAATTGTATTGAAATCAGAATACATATAATCTAGAATTTATTTGATTCTGCAAAATTTTAGTTCAAATGTACATAATTTGAGCCCACTTTTAAAAATGTATATTATTTTATTAACTTTATATTGTCATCATGATATAAAGCTTCAATAATTTTGATGCCTCAATCATTTTTCGAATATGATAATTACAATAAAGTTAGATAATTCATTTTTTACTCGCGATGATGTGGCCTAAGAGATTCTCCTTTCCTCCTCATATTTAAAATGAAAAAGCTACGGCCTACGTCAGTATTTCCCGATTAAATTTCATCAAATTTTTATTAAGATAATTTTAAAATTTTAAATTAATTTTAAAATAGATATAACTTATAAATAATTTGTATTATCTAAATTTAATTACTTTAAATTCAAATTTTTATTTTTATCTAATACAAATTTTTTGCATTTCAAAAATAACGACCGCCAACAACTGCAATAATATTTCGTCCTACTCCTTCATTTGGTTATAACTAACAATATAAGAATAATAAAAGAATTGACGTAATTAACTAATAATAACACCGTTGAAAACCTACCGAAGCTGTTATTATTAATAGATAAAAGTTCTAATAAAAAAAATTAAAATTTTTTTATAAGCTAAAACTTTTGATTGACCAGTTAAATATGAATTTTGTCTGACTTTGCGTGCTTGATTGCTTGAAAAAGAAATGCAATGCAAAAAAAAAAGTAATATAAAAGAATTATTTTTGGAGTTATTTAGATGAGTGTAAAAAGAATGCATACCTTTATTTTTTTATTTGGTTTAAAGTAAAGTAAATATAATATAAAGTGTAAAAAAGATTGTGCTCGGAGTGGTCGACGGTGACTGGTAGGCCGTCGTTGGGGGGCAACTGTGGTGGTGGTGGTCAACGACGATGATAGTGAGCGACAGCCTATGGTGACTGGCAGTCGGCAGCCGGTGGTGTCTGATCGTGAG
This sequence comes from Dendrobium chrysotoxum, assembly GCA_019925795.1. Classification (NCBI taxonomy): domain Eukaryota; kingdom Viridiplantae; phylum Streptophyta; class Magnoliopsida; order Asparagales; family Orchidaceae; genus Dendrobium; species Dendrobium chrysotoxum. The sequence goes on along the minus strand of CM034314.1, from coordinate 88,235,172 downwards.
CAGGGGTGGACGGTGGTGGGCGGCTGAACGACAGCCTTTACTTTACACGGAACATCTCAAAATTTTTTTTCATCCAATAAAATACTAAACTTCTTAAAACTCCTGAATTTATTTTATTTTATACTCATTTTACTTCCAATCAAAGAGCCCCTAAATCTTAGAGCTAATCAACATATAATTTATCTAATATTTATGACGTAAATTCTTCAAATATTTATTACGTAAATTCTTTAATATATTATTTGTGAGCTCCTAAATCATATCACCGTTGCGTTTATGTGAATTATTATTGATAATTTTAAAATATATTTTCTAATATTTTTAATGTTAAATAAACTATTTTTAAAAGATTTTTTTATATTATTTGAATTAACCTTCGTAAAAAAATTGAAAGAATGATCTCTTTGGACTAAAAAAAATTCAAAATAAAAAATATTTAGGCATGTTTTTCAAAATTATTTTGTTGATAAAATATTAATATTTTGTGCGAAATTACTGAAAAAAAAGTCAGATTTATTCCTTGCGGTGGTGACTGTGCCAGCGTAAAACCCCTTGTCCGGCGTTCACACGCCATCGTAATCTCCCTCACATGATCCAAGAGTGACTGTAAATGGAAGAAAGCCCGCGCTCAAGAATGGGAGAAATAATTTCTCCAAGAATGGCGACGACGATTCCTCTTTGCTAATTTTTTGGCTTTCTAGCAGCGAGAAGATGCCAGGCAGAAAAACGGTTGACTGCTAGCCACACGAATCCGTCTTCTTTTTCAGTGCGATCGCCGCCGGGTACTGAGAGATATGCTGGATTAGTGTTTTTGCCTCCGTTCTTGGCACCGGAAACGACATCGAAATAATGCAGAGTTTAGTGGAAGATAAGCGGCTCGACCTCGACGTTCCGCTTCTCTCCGTCCGCCGCCACTCAGTCCCTCCGCCGGCGAAATCCTCAACAAAACCGCAGGAGCCGGCGGTGAAGCCGCCGACACCTTCGTGGACAACCGCCGCTCCCTTTTACAAGTCGGACCTCAAGTCCGGCCCTGTGCGAAACCCCGGAGTTATCCCTTTCGTCTGGGAGCAGAAGCCAGGCCAACCCAAAACCGGCGCCGCCCCTCGCAACCGTCTGCCGCCGGTCCCTCTTCTTCCTCCAGGATGGATCCCGAGTGATGCGGAACCCGATGGACCTTTCAGTATCCCCAATTACATCCGCGATAATAAGCCAATGGAGGATACAGCGGTAATGGCTTTGGAGGAGTTGCTGAAGGTGAAGGAAGAGGAAGATAATTTTTCCGATGCAGTCGAGACGCTATCCCGTACCGAATCCTTCTTCATGAACTGCAGCCTTAGCGGCCTCAGCGGCATTCCTGATGCCGTTGTTTCTTCTGGAAGCTTCTCCACGGATCCGCAGGTTAGGGATTTGATGATGCACCGCTTCCTCCCTGCCGCCCAGGCGATGGCCACCGGCTCGCCGCAGTGTCCTATGAGGAAGCCAGCGAAGCTAGTTGAGAGGGTCGAGGATAGTGAAAATCGGCTTCGTCGGGTACCCCTGCCTTATCAGCACAGGCCCAATTTTGTTGGTCGATATCCTCACGATGAGTTCGACAGTTCTGATGGTGATGACGATGATGATTATTATGAGGGTTCAGGACATTTTACCTCGAAGGCATGCGGGCTTCTACCTCGGCTCTGTATGAAGAGCTCCTTTTGTCTCTTAAATCCGATGCCTGGTATGAAAGTTGGAGGCCGGCGGCGTGGCCTTCCTCCTTCAACGAGTCGAAAGATTAGTAGCGCCTTGCACAATAATGGGCCGCTTTCTCAGGCTGAGAATGAGGTGAATTCTTTTTTAATTTCTGATTTCGTTGCAGTAGTCTCTTGTTACAATTCTTTATCTCATATTTTGCAGCTGTGGGAAGCGGTGTATAAACACAAGTTGAGACTGGGGATTCCTTATCAAGGGGAGGGTGGGAGCAAGAGCACGACTAAGTCTAACCACCTTGGGCAGTGGAGCGATTCACAAACACCGGATGGATCTTCTTCTTGCTGCCGTTCTGGAGGCAGCCAGGAGGCGTTTGTTGAAATTCTTAAGAAGGATACGAAGAATGGTAAGGGTGATGGATCTGAGTCCTTTGATAAAGATGGTGAAAAATATTGGACAATGAATTCAAGCCATGGAAGCCAGCAGGGCTCAGGTATTTTGAGTCCTACAATGGTGAACTCCGTCCATCTGGATTCGGGACTTCAGCCAGGAATTCATCATTCTAAGCACAATACTGCTGATAGTGAGGTGGCTTTTAGGACGCCAAAGGAAATAAATAAGTCTACTGACGGGGATAATCGGAGAATGGAAGAGAATCTTGGGCTAGAAAGACATAATGGATCTGTGCTGCAGCTTCAATCATCTGGTGTTCACGAGTCTGATTTGATACTTCGTTCTGGAAGTAATGCTTCGGGGTTGGTAGGTCAGCAGAATGCTGTTGAGCATCTTGATTGCAGTGACGGTTCACTACTTTTAAAAGTGGAAGAAGAGTCAAAGATCAATTCAAATTTTCACTCCCTTCTCCCCCCTCCCTTGCCGAAAACACCATCGGAATCCTGGCTATCGCGCACCTTGCCTTCTGTATCAGCAAAGATTCCATCTGGGCAGTCAAGTTTCGGCATCCATATGCTGCAGACGAAACGAGGCTTCCATTCATCTTCTACACCTAGGCTGCAAAGTAACGCCAAGCCTTTAGAATCACAGCATCCACAGGTACCATTTGTTGTTGCAAATCCTTGCAAGCCTTCCATAGTGCACCAATGCCAGATAACACCAACCGAACACCGTGAAGATAGCAGCATTAAATGTTCGGAACCACAAAATGACCAAATACTTAACATGAAGCCTTCCAAACCACCACGCCGCCAAATTCGCTTTGCAGATGTAAACATTTTAAGATATAATTTTTCAATCTGTGTGTAATTTCTTTCTCAGATTTTAATAAACGTGCTTCTTTTTACTGAAACTGCTTGCAGGTGCTAATGACACCTTTATCCCCACGGTCTGAGTTGTGAAAATATGTAGATATTCTATCCTCTATAACTTCATTGATATTCTCCTGTCTCAAGATGTTCTCTCCAGATATTGGAAGGTATTGCAGCTCGTTCTTTTAAGCCAACCCGAATAGATGGGATAAGGCTAATGGTAATGATTATGATTGTTGCTCATTTCTTTTTTGTTGTTTTATATATATTCATCTTTTGATGCTTTGAGCAGTGTTAGGCATCTCGATGTCTTTTGGTGGTTATGTTTGTTACCTTTTGTTCGTGCAAAGATGTAATTTCTTTCCTCAATCTAAATGTAATAACATTTGATGTCAACTGTGAATTTAATGTGTAAATAACTTTTCATTAGAAAGCAAGTTCTCCTACAAGAGTTTTAAAGTTAAATGTTTGTTCTATGCTTCTAGCAAAAGGATGGTGCTGCAATTCTTGTGTAATATCGTGAAATTTAAAGAATACACTTTATATTTTATTCATTTGGTCTATCTTTAATGATAATATTTACACGTTACTTCCTGATAATCTTGGAACATAATGAAAAGATGGTGCTAAATTTTCTTCCATTGTATGTTTGTTTATTCATTCCCCTAAATCATTAGGAGTCCAAAGTTTGCACTATTTGGATTGGATCCTAAATGCTAGATTTTCATTTTTAGAAGTAAAAAATTTAAAGCTAAGTGGTATGTTGCACGCACTTAGAAATAGAATGCGAAACGAGTCTAGTGGCAGATTAGAGTAGAGAGTGTCGCCTTAGATGGTTTGGTCACATAAAATATTAGCCTTTTGATGTTACTGCTAGGAGAGTAGATGTATTAGATCCGGCTTATGTTAAGAAAGGTAGAGAGTACGCATTTGGTAAGTTTGGATGATTTGGTGTATGAATTAGTTGAACCTATTAGTTTTAATTGTAAAATTTAGAAAATCAAGCTAATTAAAATAATTTTCATTACAAACCAAATTTTAGTTGGTTCAGTTTTTGATGAACCAAAACATAATTTACTTTAACAATGTATTACAAATAAGACTAAATAATTATTGTTAAGATTTATAATTTTGACTCGTGGAATAAATAATAATCATATTGACCTTCATATCACTTATTTATTTATATGGATTTAATGATTTAATATTTGAAGAAATTAATATATTTCTGTTTTTGTTTTATCGATTTTGCAAAAGTAAAAATTGAACGTATAGCCAAAAATCAATGAAAGTTAAAATTGCAACCAACAAATAAATTGATAATTTAATAACTGAACCAAAACAACTAAATAAGATCAGTTTGGTTCAATTTTCTATTTGATTAAAAAATGAACACCCTAATTCAAAATATCTCAAATGAATTGAATTGATGCCTATTTATAAATTTTAAAAAGGGCACATTTGTTGTTGTCTAGAATATGCATAGTATTTCATTTAAATGTTGTTACGAAATGGTGCAAATCACGTCCTTCCATAATCAAAACATTATCGAATGATGCTTCGTCATCCAAGCCGAGGCTAATCTAGCCAGCCAATGGTGGTCTAACTGTGGCAGTTTGATGGTGACCACCATTGATGATGTCTCTGCTTAGTAATTTAAGCATACAATCTTAGGGATATCAATGCCAAGTATCCAATGATGATGAATGATATAAATTGTGTTGTTCAGATTAGTTGAAATATTTTCTAGAAGAGGCCTCGAGCAAATGAAGTCGAAACCTCACTTTTTTAATATTGAAAAATTGTCTTCTCAATAGGTGTTATTTGTTGCAAATGACTCATAAAATAGAGGTTTGACTGTGGAGGTTGCGATGACTAGATGCTAGGCTATCCAACAACCCTCTAACCATGAAAGCTGGTGGTAGAAATGGGGTAGCCATGGCCACTCAATTCCTTCTCATTTGTGACAAAAAGTTGCAAGCGATGGGGATAACATTAGATCTCCCTTGAAGTTTTCTCACTTTGCCTGCTCACTTTCTCCTATTAGAGAACATCAAGAATCTTAGCCCATCTTCAAATTTTACACAACATGAATAAACAACTTGCCCTTTTCTCTCTTTCCTTTCAGGTGCATTCTTCTCGACTCCTCCTTTATTGTTGTTGAGCCCTCCACTTGGTGGCCCTTCTCTTTTCATCCCATGACCCTGAGGAGGGTTGATCATCCCATAGTTTCTTTTGAGTTCCTAATATAGATCCCATTTGGAGAACAGTTTTACCACCCAAATATTAGAAGCATGATGATAAAGTGGTGATTGAAATTTTATGAATTGGATGGATGGGGGGGTGGTTAATTAGGGGAATGGAAAGAAAGTTATTGGAGGTGATGTGGGGCTGACATACATTTGAGAAGGTAAAGTCCTATGGTGGCCCGAGCTTTAATGAGGGAGATGGTATTTAGGTCTTAGTTAAGAGGGTAGAGCTTATAAAATTATTTTGTGGAACTTGTAATTCATTGTGGGCTCGATTATGATTTTTTTATAATAGGGCAGAGTATTAGTGATAAGAATTTGAAGTTGTTTTGGCTTGATTAAGTGCGTAGGGGTGAATGAATGAAGATGGGCTATTTTGAGAGGGCTTACAAAGGATTGGTTTTCCTTTGCATGGAGTGGTGGGAATATGGAGAGTAACTCTATTATCATGAGGGAGGCTTATGGCGATACCTAAATATAATAAACCAACTCTCTCCAGAGAGCTGAATTACAGAAGACTACCTAGTCAATCTCTTAGAGATAGCCATCAAGCCTCATCAAAGAAGAAAATATTCTTCAAACATTGAGTTTATTTTTCAATCTACTCTATTGCATATTTTTCAACGATTATTTTATATTTACTTCACTTATTACATCCAGATGTGAAAAAGACAACATTAATAATGACACTTTCAAGAAGGGGCTGAAACTGAACTCATGCATAAATAAAACTTGGAGAAATAAAAAACCACCAAAATATCTTCATTTGTGAATCTTTGACTATGCATTTTAAATGAGGTGAAATATTTTTTGAACACAACATGACTGACGTTTCACTTATTGACTTCTTGCTTGGCTCGAACAAGTTGACTAACTTGCATTGGTGGACCAACAATGAGCTATCTTGTATGGCCACATTTGCATGGTTGCAAAATATTTGCTATACAAAAATTATATCATTTCGATCACCATGATTACATAACAACAACAATAACATTAAGCCTTTATCCCACTACGTGGGGTCGGCTACATGAATCTTTTTCTCCATTGTGTTCTGTTGAGAGTCAAATTCTCATTTGAATCTAATAAAGAAAGGTCATTTCTAATATTTTCTAACCAAGTCTTTTTAGGTCTACCTACACCTTTCTTAACATAGGCCAAATCTAATACATCTACTCTCCTAACAGGGTCATCGGAAAGCCGACGTTTTACATGACCAAACCATCTAAGGCGACTCTCTCTAATCTTATCTGTCACTGAAACTACTCCAACCTTTTCCCGGATATGCTCGTTTCGTATCCTCTCTCTAAGAGAAAGTCCATTCATCAACCTATGCATCCTCATCTCAGCAACACTTAACTTAATATTATGCTTCTCTTTTAATGGCCAACATTATGCGCCATAAAGCATTGTACGTCTCACCACCATCTTATAAAATTTTTCCTAAAGATTGAGTGGTACTTTTCTATCACACAACAAACCCGAAGCATTCCTCCACTTCAACCATCCAACTTGAATTCTACTAATAATATCCCCATCTATTTCACTATCATTCTGAACAATTGACCCAAGATATCTAAAATGAGTACACTTATTAATGACTTGATCGCTCAAAGTCACAAACCCTCACTAAATATATTACTACTAAAATTACACTCCATGTATTCGGTTTTAGATCTACTCAAACGAAAACCTTTAGACTCTAAGGTCGACCTCCATAATTTGAGTTTACCCTCAACTCTCTCTAGTCTTATCAACAAGAAGAATATCATTAGCAAAAAGCATATACAAAGGTACATCTGTTGACTCATAAAATATAAAGAAAAAGAAAAGAAAAACGAGAAAGAAATTGAAAAAAAATGAAATTAAAATAAAATCAAATCAAAGAGATGCATCTCTTCCAATTTGGTCCCACACACACAGTTATGCTCAAGTGACACAACTCTTCGACAATATAACTAATATCTATTTAGAAAAATTCATTAAAAAATGATACAGATAATAAAAGGGGTAGAAAATCGAACAGAGAACGGACACTTACACCTTGAAAATCCTGCTCTTTGCTTTGTACAGTCGTCGTTTGTTCTTTCTTCTATTCGCGAATACACAAAATCTCTGAATATTTCATGCATTTGAACCTCCGGTACAGTTCTATCATGATTTACAAAACAAACCAAATAATAATTTGTCTGTTACTGACGTCATTTACTTCAATTGACATAATGGCTTAGTGCTTTATTGGCTACAAAGTTAAAATCAATGAACTTTAGTAAATGTATCTTTTTAATATATTTACTTTAGTAATTGATATTTTTACTTCAGTAAATCCATGAAACAAAATTACTTCAGTAATTATTTTTTTTTTAAAGTAATTTGCATAGAGTTACTTTATTTTTGCAAAATAAATGAAAAGTCAGTATTTAAGTAACCGATTACATTATTTACATTATTTTTAATGTAATCTTATTCAATGAAATATTTATGTGAGCATCAAATAAGAAAATTATGGAAGACCTCGCGTTGTTGACTTTAAGTCTACCCGAGATGGTTCTAAATTCAAGACCTCACGTCGTCGATCTTAGATCCGGCCGAGATGATTTCAAAAGGAAGACCTCGCATCATCGACCTTAGGTCCGACCGAGATGGTTTGAAATTTGAGGCCTCGAGCCGTCGACTTTAGGTCCGGCCTGGAAGAAAATATCAGCAAGTGCCACCCTGACCTCCCTGTGAGGGGAGGGGACACCGGGAGGTTACCGAAATTTCCTCGAAAATTTTGGACTTAAGCGGGTTTTGAAAAAAAAAACATGGATCTCAAAGATTTTTTAAAAAAAAATCAGATTTTTATAAATTATATTTTTAAATCAGATTTTTTTTAATATGGATAAACTGTCAATCTGATCTTCTTTTAAAAAGAAACTTTTTTGCATGCCAAAAGTAAAATGGCTTGAAAATAGATTTCCTGGAATGATAATGTTTGTTTAATTTAGCTAGAGCTAAATTATTGCCTGAAGTTGAAAGAGTTGCTCTCTTTACCTTCTAAGCTAAAGAGTTTGAAGTTATCTGCAATTTTTTTTTATATATATCAAAATTGTTTGAAACACAAACTTCATGTACAATTATGTTTGGGCAGAGGTTGTATCTAGAAGCAATACAAGACCTACCAGCTCATGACAAATATAACATTGCCCTTACCAAAGACTCCAAATCTGGAGAAGTTTGCTTGCCTGGTGCTACTATTGTTGAAATCAGTAACATTGGCCAATTTTTTCCAGTGTTGCAAACTGGTGAAAGGAATCGTCATGCTTCCAACACAAATATGAATGCGAGATCTTCAAGAGGTCATGCAATTCTTGTGGTTCATATATAGAGGTCTTCCAAGGGGAAAGATGAAAATGAATTCCTATTAGTGAACATAAATAATAGTGAAGAATTTCCACACATGTCTGCTTTTTTTTTTTTAAAGCAAGCTACTACTAATCATTGACCTTGCTGGATCAGAACGAATAGATGAATCCGGTGTTGATGGTCACATGCTCGAAGAGGCCAAATTCATAAATCTTTCTCTAAATTCCCTTGGTAATGCATAAATGCTTTAGCTGAAAACAGTACCCATATCCCAACAAGAGAACCCAAGCTCACTAGATTGCTTTCTGATTCATTTGGAGGAACTGCACGGACATCCCTTATCATTACAGTTAGTCCATCAGCCCGACACTACTCACAAACAACTAAATTCAAATAAACAACTTAACTCAAATCTCAACAAACTCAACAAACAACTCAAACAACTGATCTCCAACAGAACAAAAGCTCTCAAGCTTTCCAAACAAAACAACAAACAACTCAAACAACAATTTAACTCAAATTTCAACAAACTCAACCAACAACTCAACACTACTCTCCAACTCTCAAACAAAAGCTCTCAAATTCTCCACAACACATAACTCTACACAACACACTCTACAAGCTATCCAAAAGTCTCTCTTGTATGAGCTCTTGCAACAAATAAATAAAATTCTTTTAGCATTGCAATTAAATCAATATTAAATTAAATGCTAAAGCAGAAAAGAGAGTAGGCTACTGGTAAAAAAAAACTACTAGTATACTGGTATAGAAAAAGTAATCTACTAAAATAGGAAAAGAACCTACTGTAGCAAGGAACACTAGTGTCACAACGACAACTGGTCAAACTAGCAAGTACAACTGCTAGTAAACAACCAACTAAAAATTACGATCTGGTGTCAAACAACTACTGTCCACTCAAATAATTCAAAATAAATGGGTATCCTAGTCTATAGGATTAGGTTGTAAGACCCGCTATTGGGCTACTTTTAAGTGAAGTCATAAGTCTCATACGTTAGGAAAACTTTGAAATGAAGTACAACAACCCTAACACTCCTACAAATAACCAAGCAACTTCTAAGGAAGCCATAAGACCTTCCAACCAAAATTCACGGGCATCCTAGTCTATAGAATTAGATTGTAAGACCAGCCAGCGTGCAACTTCTAAGAGAAGTAATAAGCTTCACATTTTAGGAAAATTGCTAAATAAATTGCAATAATCCTAAAATCCAAATAATTAAACTCAAATTCATGGGCATCTTAATTTAAAGAGATTAAGTTGTAAGGCCCGCTTTTCAGGCTACTTCCTAAGGGAAGTCATATGACCTACCTAAACAATTAAATCCTTGGGCAGCTTTGCTTTAGAATTAGGTTGTAAGACCCATCTTTGGGCAACTCATAAATAGAGCCATAAGCCCCACTCCAAATTAAACCTACGGGCTACTTTCTATGAAAGCCGTAAGTCCCGACCCAAATTCAAAATATCTGGGCTACTTCCAAGAAAAGTCGTAAGACTCTTCAAATTAAAACTTCTATGTAGCTTCTAAACAAAGTTATAAATTCTCAAACTAAATCAACTTCTGGGTATTCTAATAAATGTAAACCCCAAATAAAATTAAAACTAAAATTCACAATTAATCACTTCAGTCTATTCGGGATCCTTGAGAAGAGGCAACCCATGGCTACTAATCAGATTCCTTAGACACTACGGTCAATGATTGTTAGTGTTGGTAGATTGAAATCACGGTATACCCGAGACGACAAAACCATGGGATCTTGATCGGATTTACCTCCATTTTTTTCATAATTGAGACTAAAATTATCTAAAATTTATTCATCCTTAATTGAGAGTTCTCTCTTACGTGTTAAGAGGGGTAATTAACCATGAGTGCTTGTGCTCATGGGAAGTAAGGACCCCAGATCTAATTAAACCCTGACATTACCTTCAGGGGAAATCTGGTTAATTGCAATCTGACTTAAGGGAAATGGAATTCCTACAGCTGTAAAGCGGGATTCATATATTCGTGCCATTTTTCTTGAGCCAACAACAACCTCTTACAAATGTCTAGTGAGAACATCCATGACTAAAGCAAAAAGATAAGGGATTAAGGCTTATCCTTGATGTAATCCAACTAAAATAGGAAAATACTTGGTCAAACCACCTTGTGTTTGAACACAAGTAACAGCTCTTGCATGTATATCCCTAATGACTTGAATATAAGCATTATTAAACCCTTTCTTTTCCAGAACTCTCCATAGCACTTCTCTTGGAACTTTATCATATGCTTTCACTAAATAAATATCATATGTAGATCCTCCTTAGTCTCTCTAAACTTCTCCATCAACCCTATCAATAAATGAGTAGCTTCCATAATAGACCTACACGACATGAATCTAAATGGATTTTGAGAAATATTAGTATCACGTCGTAAGCTATGCTCCATAATTCTCTCCCAAAGTTTTAAAGTATGACACATCAACTTAATTTCTCTATAATTTACACAATCTTGTGCATCACCATGATTACATAATTAAAAGAAAATTAAAATCATGCAAAAATAAAATACAAAATAGCATAAAATATTCTAAAGCCCCATGAGTTGCATAACATCATTATACAATCCCCAAGACAACAAATATTGCATAAGTATTGCATGTTGTTCTCAATGTGACTTGCAGGTCTTGATGCCATTTCCTCATCAATAACATTCGTAGACATTGTTGCTATTTGGATTCCACTTGGAGTTCTCATCGATGAAGCTGCTCAAAGTACTCTTTGATGTTGATCAATTTCTTGTAGACTTATACTCCCGCTATCCATGGACAATGACTCTAAAGTACTTAGATGAGCCCTCACGCATGCTTGCATGCAAGTCAACTTGTCGATTAAAATCACCCAATGTTAGATATAGTATGTTAATTATATGCAAACTATGAACTTGTTCTACAAACAAATAAGTAGAGTTGATGTGATTCAAAGTAACAAAATGCAATTAGTCAAATACCCCTACTCCCCTAGTATGGGCATGGTCATTGTACACCTTAATTGGAGGTGTTCACTTTCAAAATCAAGCTCTCAAGTTTTCATTTTTGAATAAAATACTGCGAACATCAACCATTCCCCGAGGATGAGCGTGTTGATAGAAATCTAAATTAGATGGACTCTATTTTAAAATACTTAGAACTTCAAACCAAATTAATTTAGACCCAAATCCTCATGAAAATATAAAATTATCAAAATTTTATAAAATACAAAAATATTCAAACAGTCCATCAACACAATAATTTAGTGAGGATGACAAGTTTTAAATAATCATAGTTTACAATTATCTAATGTCAGATTAAATATATCATTATGACCGCTCTTAAAAGATCGCACGTTAGTAAGGATGTGGCACATATTCTTTAATTAATTGATTTTCCCCCCAAATAGCTCCAATAAATAATGGTTATGATTGGGTTGTTTGACTGGGTGATTTCGTTACAAAATGGCATCATTTCGTTACAGCCAAGGTCAAAGCATTGATATTCCCGAATGGCTCAATCCCATTAAGTTAGGAATTACACTTGATAAGATAAAAAAATCATCTATATATTACAGTTGACTTAAATTATCTCCATAGAAAAATATCCATCTTAGGTCTAATAGGTTCCTTTGGACGATGTAACTTATGGTTGTTGATAAGGATCCTTTGGTTAGATTGGGTCGACTACCTTTATTGACTAAATAAACCATAGTCCATGATAACTTGGGATGATCGAGCCATGAGATTTTGATCGAAATAATCATCAATCCCATCTTTTGCTTTAAGCTTAAGGTAAAACTCCCAAATCCTAAATCAAAATAATCGTTGTATATACTAATAAGCAGTTAGCACCTATTGACTAGCTTTAATTGAATAACTCTCTCTCTCTCGTGATCGGGAGAGATAATTAATTATAAGGACTTGCGCCTATAGGAATCCTAGAACTATATCTTAAAATCCTTGCAAAATGAACACAAAATCTCTAGGTATGTCTTATCTGCAATTCAATCTATCTTCTGAAAATTTGACCTGAAACCAATAGTCTCTTTGAAGAGCCATGCGTGAATTTTTGGAGCCCACACCTAAATTCGTGTCATAAAGAAAATGTCCAATTTTACTACTTCTCAGGCCATCTAGCCTTCCAAGTTCATCCAATTAATCTATTACTTGGGTCTGCTTGCCGGAATTCAGCCACAACTCCTTAGTATTCTTCCATAATTACTCATCCTCCCAAATAGTATAGATTTTAAACTACCTTGGCTTCTACTTACCTTGGCTTCTACTCTCATTCATTCATGTTATTCAAGAGGCTATCAAGCATAATCGTTGGTGGGAGGCCATAATAAAAGAACTTCAAGCCCTTGGGAACAACCATATATGATGTATTTATTCACTGTCCTCCTAAGGTTAAAACTACTGGTTGCAAATGGGTTTATTTCTGAAGGTACTCATTATCACCATAAAGCATGATTGTTTGTCCTTGGTAATGAATGAGAATACGAGAGTTCGACTATAAAGAAATTTTCGCTTCTGCTGGTAAAATGACTACAGTTTGAATGATTATATTTTGGTTGCTTCAGAAGGATGGCCACTATATCAGATGGAATTTATAAATGCCTTTTTTGTGGTGATCTCATGGAGGAGATCTCCATGCCTGTCACGCCCTACCTTTTGTCTTCCTCTGTGGATGTAAGCAAGTTAAAATGCTCATTATATAGACTAAAATAGGCTCCCGGATATGGTTTCATTGGGTCTGTCGTGATGTGGTCATTCGTAACACTAGAGAAGAACTTATTATTTCTTTAGGCATGCAATTTCAGCATTGGGATGTCGGTCAAGTGGAGTTAGAAGCTGTGCATGACATTCAACGCATTTTGAAACTGTGGATGTTTGAGTTGAATGGTGCTATTATTGAAGGAAATAATGTAAATGTGATCAAGTGGTGTTAGATTGGTCCAGCCGGCCCAGCACCAGGGCTGGCTCCTGGTTTATGCCAGGCGGACTGAGGGAACTACTGGCCCCCTTGTGGGGCCCATGGATTGATGACAAATTCAAATAGGAGGGGGCAGTTTAGGAGGAAATCTATCCTGGGAAGGGCTGTTTAGTAATTATGCTTTTATTTGTATTCTTTAAATAGGAGGGAAGGGTTATGTATGTTTTTGCTAATTTAGGAGTTCTCTAGGTTTGCTTAGGCTCTAGCCGCCGGCTAGAGATTAGGAGAGCTGGATCTTCTTCTCGAATTGAAGATCTATTGTATTTTGTTTGCTTTTTTTTTTTTCACTTTTCATCTATTATTAAGTTTCCTATTGATTTGCCAAGAAATATCATCAAATTTCTGCTTGTTCTTGCTAAAATTCCCAATTTCAGCCACTAATTTGGTGATTTCTTAACAAATTGGTATCCGAGCGCTTTATTGGGTAGAAAAACAATTTTTCTTCGTTGTTTTTGCGATTGGAACCTAGATCCAATTAATGGCAGCAAAGAAGATAGATGCGTTGGAGGGCGAGATGGAACAACTCAATGCCGGAGTTGAGGAAAAATATTCCGGGGTGGAGGAAAAATTCTCAGCCATCAAGAACCGCTTTGGGAATTTTGAAGAGATGATGAAAAAGATGCTTGAGATGCAATCGAAAGCATCACCGGCGATTCCTAGGGTGGAACCATGAGGAAAGGAGATCTAGGAGGATGACGATGAATTGGAGAGTGTTTTCCATCAAGGATCGCCACGTGGAGCCCCATTGGTGGGAGGATTGGGTTATTCTGAAGGGAGGATAGCAAGGAGGAAGGAAGCTGACCGTGCATGGGGGAGGTGGAATGGAGAATGGCATGGTTTGGGGGAGCGATGGGGTCAAAATCAACCAAGGGAGGAAGGAAGGGAATCACACCAGCATTACATTGGGGGAACCAACGGGGGAAGAAACCATTGAGGTATGGATGCGAGGGTAAGGAAACTAAAGATGCCGATTTTTGAAGGGGAGGATGCTCAAGGTTGGATGTACCGAGTGGAACGTTACTTTTCCATCAATGAGCTGACTGAAGGGGAGAAACTCATGGCGGCGGGTCTATGTTTGGAAGGGAAAGCCTTAGCCTAATTCCAATGGAGGGAGGCGAGTATCCGATCTACTCATGGGGAGAATTTTTGAGCCATCTATGAAGGAGACCTCCACGAGCAGTTCTTTGCTCTAACTCAGGAGAGGACAATTATGGAGTACCGAGAGAAGTTTGAGCTGCTATTCGGGAGACTGAGGGGAATCTCTGAGGAAAGATTGGGGGAAAATTTATGAAGGGGCTTAAGGAGGACTTATGGGCAGAACTCAGGGTACTGAGGCTTAGGGGCTAAGAGGGACGATGGAGCTGACTCAGAGGGGGGAGAAAAAGTATAAAAGAGGGAAAAGGTCAACAAAAGCAACACCATGGGAGGGGCCTATCGGAATACCCCTACAACTCTAGCTCCCAGAACACAAACAATATCCTTCCAGAGAGAAACTCCTAGGGAGAAGAGTGGTGGAGTTTGTCCCGGGGGGGGGGGGGACTTCAAGCAACTAATAGAAGTGGAATTGTAGGAGAGCCGGACAAAGAGGTTATATTTCAGATGTGATGAGAAGTATACGCCAAGGCATAGGTGTAAGGATCGAACTCTTTAGGTTCTCACCGTCTGTGATGACGAGGAAGTTCAGGGATGTGGGAGTGAGGCATTGGCAGAGGAGGAGAAGCTGTATTTAGACATGGATGAGGTCTCCTTGAACTCAGTGGTTGGGTTCACTCCAAATAACACTATGAAGTTGAGAGGAGAAATAACAGACTAGGAGGTTGTTGTGCTGATAGACAGTGGGACCACCCACAATTTCATCTCCAACTAGGCCGTAGACCAATTAGGGTTGAAATTGGTGGACGCAGGGTGCTATGGGGTGATGATGAGGATAGGGAAGATGGAGATAGGTAGAGGGGTGTGTAGGGGAGTGGTCTTGACCATATAGGGGATTCAGGTGAGGGAGAATTTTCTCCCATTGGAGCTAGGGATAGGGATTACTGACGTCATTCTAGGGATGAGATGGCTGCAGACCTTGGGGGATACCAATGTGAATTGGGGGTTGCTGACCATGGAGCTGATGGTGAAGGGAGAAGGATGGTGATTAAGGGAGATGCAAGACTTTCCAAAGCCATGGTGTCACTAAAAATCATGATAAGAGCCATACATGAAGAGGGAGAAGGGTTTCTGGTGGAGCTACAGAGTTCGGAGGGGATCAGAGGGGAGGAACGGGGGACATCCCTCTTTCAGCACAGCCACTTATACAACAGTTACGTGAGGTCTTTCATCCACCTCAGGAATTGCCACCACAGAAGGAACACGAGCATGCCATCACGCTGAGGGAGGGGGTATCACCGATCAATGTCAGGCCTTACCGCTACTCCCAGATCTCGAAGGATGAGATTGAGAAGTTAATCCGGGATATGTTGGAGGCAAGGATTATCAGGCTGAGTGTGAGCCCTTTTTCTAGCCTATTTCTACTGGTTAAAAAGAAGGATGTAAGTTGGCAAATTTGTGTGGACTACTGAACCCTAAATAAGGAGACTGTGCCAGACAAGTTTTCTATTCCCGTGATAGATGAGCTTTGAGGAGCGGTAATATTCACGAAGGTGGACCTGAAGTCCGAATACCATCAGATTCGGATGAGAGGAAGATATTCCGAAGACAACTTTCAGGACACATGAGGGACACTATGAGTTCTTGGAGATACCGTTTGGTCTCATCAACGCCCCTGCTACTTTTCAGTCCCTCATGAACAAGGTATTTCGATCTTACCTTAGGAAGTTTGTTCTGTTTTTTTTTATGACATCTTGGTGTATAGCAAGTCCAGTGAGGAGCATTCGGAGCATCTTAGGGCGGTCTTAGAGGTGTTATAGGAGCATCAATGAGCCAATCTGAAGAAGTGTTGTTCAGCACAGGTGAGTGTGGAGTACGTGGGGCATGTGATATAACAGGAAGGGGCGGCCACTGATAAGGCCAAGATCGAGGCAATGATGCAGTGGCCTTTACCTAGGAACCTGAGAGAGCTAGGGGGTTTCCTAGGATTGATAGGGTACTATAGGAGGTTTGTGAGGGGATACAACACAATTACTTGCCCTCTGACAGAGCAGCTGAGGAAGGACAACTTCTTGTGGGGAGAGACAGCACTCAGGCCTTTGGGAGATTAAAGACTGCCATGACAATAGTTTCGGTCCCGACACTTTCCGATTTCAGCCAAATATTCTTGGTGGAGACTGATGCAATAGTATATGGGTTGGGGGCAGTGCTCATGCAAATCACAAACCTATAGCCTACTTCTGTCAGGTGTTGACAGCCAGAGCTAGGCTGAAGTTAGCCTATGAAAGGGAATTGATAGCCAATGTATTGGCTATTCAGAAGTAGCGACCGTACTTGTTGGGCCGGCATTTCGTCGTCAGGACTGACAAGCGGAGCTTGAAGTACTTACTAGAACAGAGGATGCTAATCGAGGAGCATCGGAGGTGGCTGTCCAAGTTGTTGGGATATGATTTTGAAATTCAGTATAGGCCAGGGCTAAAAATCAGGGCTGCAGATGCCTTGTCTAGATGTGTGGGGGAGCTCTAAGAGATAGCCATTTCGATACCGCTGATGTTGGATTGGGGGGCTATTACAGAATAAAGTGCGCAGGATAAGGAGCTGAGAAGGATCAAAGAGGATTTGCTGAAGAATGAGAGTTGCCATCCTAGCTATTTAGTAGATGGGGAGAGACTTCTATACCAGGGGAGGTTTGTACTACCACAAACCTCAATTCATATTCCACACTTGCTACAGGAGTTCCACGGGAGCGCTGTTGGGGGTCAATATGACGTACAGGAGACATACAGGAGATTGAGTACTTAGTGGATGCACAATGATGTAGAGGAGATGGTAGCCAAGTGTGAGGTTTGCTAGAGGAACAAGTATATGGCTATGGCTTCAGGGGAACTACTACAGTCTTTGGCACTTCCAGGCAGAGTGTAGGAAGAGGTCCTTATGGATTCTGTAGACGTGCTACCTTGATCGGAGGGGTTTACATTTATTCTGGTGGTGGTGGACAGACTAAGAAAATATGCTCATTTCATTCCTTTACGACATCCTTACACGGTAGTAAAAGTGGTGTTGGCTTTCATTAGAGAGGTGGCCAGATTACACGGGATATAAGAGTTTATAGCGTTCGATCGAGACAAGGTATTCCTCAGTCACTTTTAGAGAGAGTTGTTTAGGTTGCAGGGGACTATGCTAAAGAGGAGCACCGCTTACCACCCTCGAGCAGATGGACAGACGGAGGTGGTCAACATGAGCTTGGAAATATATTTGCAATGCTTTGCTTCAGAGACACCTTGGCTGTGGGCTAAGTGGCTGGCGTGGGTAGAGTACTGGTACAAAACATCGTACCATTTTGCATCCCAGACGACTCCTTTCAAAGTGCTGTAGGACAGGGATTCGCCTCTCTTGGTGCACTTTGGGCAGAGTAGCACATCAGTCTTTTCAGTGGAGCAGTACCTGGAAGAGCGGGACAGGATACTAGAGGAATTAAAAAGATACCTGTTGAGAGCTCAGCAGATTATGAAAAAGGCATGCTAATGAGCACAGGAAGGACATTCAGTTTGAGGTAGGGGATATGGTGTATTTGAAGCTTCGTCTCTACAGGCAGAGGACAGTGGCTAGTAGGAGGAATGAGAAGCTGGCATTGCAGTACTTTGGCCCTTTTGAGATAGTGGAGAGGATTGGAGCAGTGGCATATTGACTAAAGATTTCTCTTACCGTGACCATACATTCAGTATTCCACGTGTCACATTTGAGGAGAGCTATAGGGGTTTACCTCAACTGCAGAGTTACCAGCAATGCTGACAGAGGATTTAGAGGTAGTTTTAGAACCACCGGAATTGGTAGGAGTATGATAGGGGGAGGGAGGAGGTAAGTAAGTGTTGATTAAGTGGAAAAACATACCGGAGTACGAGGCTACTTGGGAGCCATATGAGTGGATGAAGCATGAATTTCCGTCCTTCCACCTTGAGGAGAAGGTGGTTCTTTGGGAGGGGGGTATTGTTAGACCAGTCCAAGCCAGCCGGACCAGAACCAAGGCCGGCTCCTGGTTTATTTCAAGCGGACCAGGGAAACTGCCGACCCCCTTGTGGGGCCCATGGATTGATGGAAAATTCAAATAGGAGGGGGCGATTTAGGAGGGAATTTATTCTGGGAAGGGTTGTTTAGTAATTATGTTTTTATTTGTATTATCTAAATAGAAGGGGAAGGGTTATGGTTAGGGTTATGGATGTTTTTGCTAAATTTAGGAGTTCTCTAGGTTTGCTTGGGCTCTAGTCGCCGGCTAGAGATTGGGAGAGCCGGATCTTCCTCTCAAAGTGAAGATTCATTGTATCTTGCTTGTTTTCTTCCACTTTTCATCTATTATTAAGTTACCCTATTGATTTGCCAAGGAATTTCTTCAAATTTCTGCTTGTTCTTGCTGAAATTCTCAATTTCAGCAACTATTTTGATGATTTCTGCAGTTCCCTAACAAGTGGCTTCAACATGCTTGCAATCAAATGGAATTTGGCTATATCAGTTTCCAAATATTACATTCCTTACTCAGTTCCACCAGGTGATATTCCTCCATATACGTAAGCATCACAATAGGGCTAAAAATTTTTGTGTAAATTTTACTTTAAATAACAATCTTTAATGAAAAGGTTTAGCTGATAGAAATCTTCCTTTCTCTTTTTTTAAGGCTTTGTTTGGGACAGCTTTTTTACTGTTTTTTAAAACAACTTTTTAATATAAAAATTTATAATTCAAAAAATTATTGTACTAGAAAGCTGTTTTAAAAAGCAGCAAAAAATCTGTCCCAAACAAAACCTTAATTTTGCTGAAGGAGGATTATGATAGAATATCCCATACCTAGTTGTAATTTTTGTTATTTTTTTTAGTACTAATGCAATACGCATGACTTAAAGGGTATGGTTTGACAAATTTCAGTCAACTTTACTGTGTTTTGCCTTTAAGAAAAGCCATTATGACTCATCTTTATTTTTCTTGAAGAACATCCAATCTTATTGATGACATTATTATAATTGGGATTGACTTGACGCTGATCGTTCTTTTTTAGCAACATCTTCAAGCTACATTTCATATGAAGATTCTTATTACTCTTTCTTCTGTGGTTTGAAAGTGCATGCTAATCGCTCTGGTATCTTTTTAAATCAACACAAGTATAGATAGAATCTGATTAAAATTTCAAGGCTTAAAAATTCTCCTAAGAATACCCGAAGTAAACATGAAGTATTACTAAGGAGGGTGGTCTTCTAGATTTCACTATCTTTAGACATTGATTAGTAGCTTGAACTATTTAACAATAACTTGACTTCATATTTTCTTAGTTGTTTAGCTTGTTAGGCGATTTATGCAAACTCCTTTATCATTTATATTTAGTTCTTGTTTGTCGTATCATTCAATACCGTACTGGGGTACTTAGTCTTGAATTGTCCTTTACAATTGGTTCTTCACTTCGTCTTATGGCTTATAGTGATGCTGATTGGGTTGGATGCTCTGATAACTGATGCTCTTTCTTAAGTTGCTGCATGTTTCTTGGTTTCTTTAATATCATGAGAAGGTAAGAAGCAACCATATGTGTCTAAATACTCTACTAAGTCTGAATACCAGGCAATGCATGTTGCATGTTCTCGGATTATCCATCCATGGACATCTATCTAAACTTGATTTTTATTAAGATAATCCTGCCCCTTCGCATGCATGCTATACCAATGCTATTCAAATTGATGTTAATCATATTTATCACGAGTTTACAAAACATATTGAAGTGACTATCCCGGGATTTGAGAAGCATTCAGCACTTATATTATTTCTCATTCTCATATTTCTACCAACCTTCAGATTGCAGATAATTTTACAAAAGGCCATGACATGCTAATGCCACTGGTTTCTTATTGGTAAATTGATACTTCTTGATCAACCAACATTACTTGTAGGAGGATATTGGATGAATTTATTACACTACACTTTTTGCTAAATTTAGTCATAATTACTTGAGGATCCCTATATTATGGCTATATAATTACTATTGTAGATTCTATGTAATTATATAATATTGTTATAAACCTTTATACTTAGAAATGTCATTGTAGTTTTCTTATTTTGCTTGGTTTTATTGATGTAATGGCAATAATTTAGTTTTGTATTATGTCAAGTATTTGACTTTATAATGAGAACTCTTGAATGAGAGCAATCAATCTGATTTACAGAACAAATATGGAGGCACTCTTGGGATTCCTTATGATTCCCCATTTATTAATAATAAAATAACAAAAATGTAAAATTAAGTGAATTATGTAAAAAAAAAGAATGGTAATAATAAAATAACAAAAATGTAAAATTAATTGAACAATATAAAAAAAAGAATGGTGGGAGGTATAGAATATTAGAAGCATTAACATAGCATAAAAGAGTAAAGAATAAGAAATAAATATTCTGTATGTTGTATTTCACACATTAAGTATTACATTGGAGGTTCTTTTATAGGTGCTGACAGAGTTTGTTAGGATGGTGTAGAGGTGATTTAAAGCCAATGCTTGTAATTGAGTGATTAATTTTGAAACAATGGCTGAGATTACAGGGATGAGTAGTGGAGTGATGGTTACCTTTATATCATTATCTCCTCTCCTCAGGTTGGAAGTCCCTATAGGAAGCGTTAACTTGGCTCATAGGGTGTCAAAGTGGACAGTAGGAAGGGCTTTGATTGTCAGCTATTTTATCCATTGATGCCACATGGTGAACATTGAGGGCTTGAATTTTGACATAGTCACGAATAAAATGATAGTATGTTTCGATATATATGTATGAGCGTGAAAAGATTGGATTGTTGGTAAGAGCTAGTGCTGAGATATTATTTCAATACGGTGGCTTTTGTGAAGAGACGTTTATATTAATTTTTTGAAGGAGGCTGCAGAGCTAGACAATGTATGTGGCAATTGTGACTTGTGCTTGATATTTATCTTCAGTTGAGTATTGCTGTTGTTGTTTTTTTTTTGACACGCCATGAGATGTCAGCAGAACGTAGACCACCCTTGTGGATTTATAATTTATCTTGTTTAACATGCATATTGATAAGCATATTGGATAAATCTACATGCTATACTCATTGCATATGATGTATATATGATGCATGTTATTATGATTTATATGACATAAATTGTATGTAAAAATAAGAAATGCTAGTTGAAAATGATTGATTGATTTAGGTTGGCTGGAGACATGATACCCTGTACAAGAGGGTGGGTCGACGGACTTTTCTTTAGTAATTGTAAGTGATATGAAATATGAGGTATAAGGAGATTGACTAATATGATATGATACTCCGATAGACAGAAAGTGACGACTTCTTATATCAAAGTCACCCAACTTATGATATGCGACTGATTTTTGGCAATATGACTGATATGTTTGAGAAACATTAGTATCATGTCTTAACCTATGCTCGATAACTATGACACATTAAATAAATTTTTCTATAATTCGCACAATCTTGTGCATCATCTTTATTCTTAAAAATAGAAATCAACGCACTCAATCTCCACTCACATGGCATTTTCTTAGTCTTCAAAATAATATTAAAAAGTTTAGCAAGCCAATAAATTCCTTCATCTCCTAGGCATTTGCACACCTCTATTGGAATATCATCATATCCAACAGCTTTTCCATATTTTATTTTCTTTAAAGCCTCTCTAACTTTAATTTTGCTAATACGCTGATAAAAATAAAAATCTCTATTTTCATTTAGGATGCTAAGGCCATTAAAGTTAATTGTATTCTCACAATCTTCATTGAAAAACTTAGCAAAATATCTCATCCACCTTTGTTGAATATTCTCTTCTAATAAAAGCATTTTTTGATCCCCATCCTTAATGTATTTCATTTGAACTAAATCCTTACTACTATCTCTTTGTTTGGCTAATTTATACATATATTTTTCGCCCTCCTTATCTAATCTATTATTATTATTATTATTATTTTTTTTGGTTAAAACCCCGCGGAAGGGGTCTCCGTGTTAATATAAGGGAAAATTACAAGTCCTTAAAGAGGACTCAAGCTCACTAATGCTCAAACGAGCTACAAAATTAAAAAGAAAATTAAAACCTAAGAGCTCGTGTCCTCTCCTAAGCAAAATTACAAAAATTCCTAGAGACATACTACGGTGCACCAGGAAGAGCACCCAAAAAAGGAAAGAAGAAGAGACCCTCCAGCATCCAAAATGTCTCCCAATCAAACTAGTCCCAATACCCTGCAAAACAGTAAAACTGCAAAAGGAGATAAAAAATCATTAAAAGCTATTTATTAATTGATGTATGGCTAAATTTGCTGAACTTTTATTATTCCACATGTAGCATGTGGGTTTTACCTCCCCAAGGAATGACATAGGAGTAGCTAGGGGTGTCAATATTTGACATGACCCGAAAACCCGATCAAAAAATTTTGGGTTAGGGTCAACCCATTTGGAAAATTGATCAGGTTCAGGTCAACTCGAAAATCCTAAATTAACCCAGAAGCAGTCTGTTAGTCTAGTCCATCGTCGCTTGTCTGCAGTCCGCTCATCAGTTTGTTGCGGACCCATGTCGTCCTCGCGCTCGCCCCGCTCCCACACGCGGCACATGAGCTTGCCTGCTCCGCACGTACACACACGCTAGCCAAACCCCTTGCTTGCTCGCCTGCAAGTGCGCGCTTGCCCGCACTCTCCCGTGCAGTTGCCCGAGTCGGCAGGTCGGGTTGGGTCGACCCGGGTTAGTGGAGGGTCGGGTTCGGATCTGAATTTTCTACTCGTTTGACTAATCGGGTCAGGTTCGGATCAAATTAGGTAAAGGCTGGTCAGTTTTGGGTTGGACTTGAACCTGATCCTAAAACTCATTTTGACACCCCTAGGAGTAGCATCTAGGATTGGTTAAGGGATACAAGGTTAGGCCTCGAATGGTGAAGTTGAGAAAGCCTCCTTGTTCACGACCTCTAGTTGTAGTAAGGGGATGATGAGATTTGAATCTCACAAGCAACTTCTTGAACTCGGTTAATTCTCTCACGGCAGTGTAAGCCTTAGAAATTGTCAAGAATGAGAGGTTTGAGATTGGTGAGGATAGAGATTTTGAATGCTTGATAAGTGGGAGGCAAGCCATTGAGGTTATATAGTATTATTTCTTCAAGGTCAATAGGGGAATCAATGGTAGCAATAATGTAAACCTTTGCTTTTATGTTGGAGAGATATTTGGTCATGGTTTGATATTTCATATAAATGTTGTGGAGCTCATTTTTAAGTTGGATGTCATGTGAATGATTGAAAATGATGGTCAATGGTAGTCCATATTTTAGGGAAAGAGTCGAAATTAAGAAAATATGGAAGGTGATATGATTGAGTATAATGCTGCAGCAAGGTTTTGGTCTATGAATTGCCATAGTTGGATTTGAGTATTTGGGATGATTTCACCATCATCAATAATAATTTGAAAAGCTAGGCCGGCTGGTTCCTTCAAGATAGCTTTCAAAGCCATTCAACTTAAAGAGCTTTAGAGTTTGTGAGTGCCAAATGGGGTGATTATCAATGTTGAGTTGAATAAAAATAATATTCTTATTGTTAGATGTCAATAAATTTAAGTGAAGAGGGAATGGAGGGGGCTATTGGGATAAGTAGTTGCTAGGAGATATTTGTGGGTGAGGTTCTACGAGTGGTTGCGGAGAAGTAAGTAGTTGGGTGATGGTGAGGGTTGAAGAGATGAGGGAGATCAGGACTTTGGGAAAGGAATGATTTTGTCTTGAGGTAGACACTCTAATGCCATGTAGAATACAAGAAAAATTAACGTATCATAGAAGAACATAGAATATAAAATGACTGATTTGTATATTGTATTTCATATATTGAGTATTTTATTGGAAGTGCTGATTGAACTTGTTAGGATGGTACAGAGATAGTTTAAAGCCAATGGTTGTCATCGAGTGATTAGTTTTGGAGCAGTGATTCACTGCAGGAAATTCATAAAATATCGGTGGAATTTTCGGCAGCTCAGTAACCGACGAAAATTCTGGCTGTTAAGCCGACGGATTGGCCACCGGTAATAACCGACGTTTATACCGGCAGATTTAGTGCCGGAAATGAATTTTCGGCGGTTACTGAGCCGCCGGAAATTTTGCCGGTTTATCATATATTTGACGTAGTAACTGGCGTATTGATCGCCGATTTTAAGTGAAATATTTCCGGCAGTTGTAGCCTCCGGAAAATCTGCCGGTAATGGACGATTTTCCTATAGTGATTGAAATTGTAGGGGCGAGAGTAGTGGAGTAATGATTGCCTTTATATTATTATCAGGAGGATATATTGTTTGGATAATAATAGCTGAGGTGTGTTGGCTTGAAGCTAGGGTTTGATGCTGGGTTTTCAGGCGATGATGAAGATCATGCGCTATAATGGAGTGGTAGAAGATGTGGCTCATAGGAGGCATGGGCGGCAGCTTTAACAAGTATGAAGGCCCATGTTAAATTGGGGATGAGGCATCATTGATATGGTTAGAAGCATCACCGACTTGGTTGGAGAGGTTGTCGGGATGGTTGGAGGGTTACAACATTCAACAGACTTGAATGAAAAGGAGTATTAATAAAGTTGATCATAGATAGTTTGGATAAGGTTTATGATGGTGATTTTGAATTATTAGCTATTGCAATATATATATATATATATATATATATATATATATATATATATATATATATATATATATATATATTGTAGTTGCTATTTCACTTGATATATGATTTAGGAATACTTAATTAGATGAAGAATTGTATTTGCTTTGGTTGTGCAGATGTCCTTAATTTGCCTCTTTATTGCAATTCTTTTCTCCAGCACTCTTTCAGAGTTTCATTCTTCAGTCTTTTAATTCTTCCATCTTTGAAGTTGAGGGGTTAGAATTTATTTAGTTTCTCTGCTATTGTTCATTTTCTAAAATAATAGATAGTGCAGAAATAGGCATCCACTGGGAATAGAAAACTCTCAAATTTATAAGCTATAGATGTAAAGAATCACCATCTAATTAGAGTAATAATGGGAGCTTGAGTTGTCAGCAAAATCAACATTGGGTTGAAGTCTAATCGCATCCTTATTGAGACAAAAGTAGTTCTCCCTCTTTCAGAGACTTCATAATGTTGTCACGTAAGATATGAACACTTAGATTTCGTTTGAGACGGCTTTCATACTTCTTAAAATTTATAGTATAAACATTTTAGTAGAAACAATGAAAAGTCGTCCCAAATAAAACCTTAGTCTTATATGATCACGTTATTCTCATTTCTAATCCAATTTTCATAATAAACATCTTCCGCCCATGATAGCTTTCTCATAAATTTTAATTAAAATAAAATTGATATTTCCAATGATCCCTCTTATTAGTAAGACCATTGTCTCTGTGACCTGCTTGTTTTGTTATTAAAATGATAGATGATGTTGATGTCATCTTTTTTGGCAAGTTCTTGTCCAGATGTCAGTGAGTTGATTGGATATTCAACGGAAATAGATTTTTCATGCCTTGCACAGCTAATGAGGTTTAAAAAGACTTTTCTTTCAGTGTGACGCATAAGGATCTCAAATCAAGAAAGATAACTTAGTCAATAAAATGATATTATAAGAAGAAAAACCTCTCATCAGGATAAGAGCTATGCTTGAAGCTACTGACATTAGACTTAAAAAAATGATTTAGCAAAAAGTGTGAAGTAAACTACTCTTATATATATATATATATATATGCTTTACCAGTCAGGCATGTTATCTCTTAGATGGATCATCACTTCAGTTTCTTGTGTTGCTTAGGTTTCATTTGGGACAGCTTTTTTTATTGATTTTTAAAACAATTTTATACAAAAATTTTTAGTTCAACAATTTTTTAAACTAAAAATTGATTTAGAAAGCAGTAAGAAAGTCGTCCCAAGCCAATCCTTAGGCTTCATTTGGGATAGTTTTCTTACTGTTATTTAAAATAACTTGTAAGTACAAAAAAAATTTTAAATTATAAATTTCTGTACTAAAAAGTTATTTTAGAAAGTAATAAGAAGGCTGTCCCAAACGAAGCCTTATGCAAATTGTACTTAGAAGAAGAGATTTTAAAGTTTTATTTGAGATAGTTTTTTATCTTAATTTTTTGTAATTATTTTTTAGTAAAAAATTTATTGAAAATAATAAAAAAATAATGACTAAAAACTATTCCAACCGTAACCTAAAGCTCATTTTTTTTCTAATTTTTCTACTGGCATGCTGCTTTTGCCAACCCAGCTTAGTAAAATCCTCTGGCTACGCTTCTGATTGTTGTTATATATACACATATTTGCTATTGAAGGGCAACAGGATCTTATTTGATTCAATGCTCCCTACCCTTTTATTTTTCTCTTATTTAGTAACATTTATTCTAATCTTCTGATCCTATGTCATGTCTGGCTTCGCTATTTCTTTTTGACTTGTTTATGTCTAGAAATTAAAATATATATGAGGAAATCCTGCGTTACATTTAAAATATTTTATTATGAACTGTGATACAATTCTTTTTATTTTGTGAGATTGTGTCAATAAAATTTTTATTACGTAGGTTTGGCCTCTCTTCAGGCTTAAGCCGCTCTGCCGCCTTCGCCCCTTGCTTGCCCTAGCCGCTTCTTCCCTGCCCTGCCACCGGCCTTCGCCGGTGGCCCCATGGATTCCTTCCCCCCCATCCAGCCTTCTTCCTTGCCTCCTGCCGCTCCCCGCGCCCTAGACCGCCTTTGGTCGAACATCATCGCAGCTCCCGCTCCTTCTGCGCCTTCTCTCCCAGTTTCCCTTATTGAAACACCTGAAGATATTGTTCCGTTCAACAAGGACTTTGCGGACGCAGCTGCTTCGGAATGGAACCTCAGTCTTGTTGGCTACTCCATCGGTAAGCGTCCTTATTATGAAGCGCTTCTAGCTACCGCTAAGAGGATTTGGAAGCTTAAAGGTACCTTCCAGCTTGTTGGTCTTGTTGATGGTTTCTTTCTTTTCAAATTTTTTTCTGTTGAAGATTATGAAATGGTATGGAATAAAGGGGCTTGGTTTTTCCAAGGGAAATCATTTGTTTTTCAAAAATGGACTAAAAGCTTTCAGCCCACTAGGGAAAATTTTACATCTGTGCCGATTTGGGTTAAGATCCACAATCTTCCCTTGGTCTGTTGGAATTCTGAGGGTATTTCCAAAATAGCTTTTAAATTGGTATCCCTATTACTGTAGATGCCTTGACTGCAGCGAAAACCAGGTTAACCTATGCCAGGGTTTGCATCCAAGTGTCTACCACCTCCCCTTTCCCTGAGATGATTACCATCTCGATTGAAGATGAAATTTTTAGGCTGCAGGTTCAATATGAATGGAAGCCTACACCTTGTTCCTCTTGCAACTCTCTTGCTCACCTTTCCACTCACTCTCCTGCCAACCCGCAGCCTATAATACCGACTCAACCTCCTGTCAGAGGCCGCAGCTCCTCTAGGAAGACTCACAGGAAACAGCATTCCAAAACACCTACCCCTATTCGGGATTTCACGCCGGCTATTCATGTTCCGCAGCAAGATACTCCTTCAACATCCTCCCCAATCAGCTCCACTAATGGCATTGCTACCACTTCTCATAGATTTGTTCCCCCACAAGTTTCTCTAAACTCCAATCCCAACACTCCTCTTCTACCTTCATCTAATGGCTCTAGGCAGCCGCCAATTGTAAACCAGCATTCCATCATTTCACCTGCTCCAATTCCCCCCATCCTTGTTCCCGCACAGCCCCCTAACTCCACTATACCTAATCTCAATTCTCCTACTGAAGATATAGAAGGGGATGCTGAGATTGATCGTCCCCCTATCCTGACCAACAACAAGTTTGCTGTTCTTCAGAAAAACCCAACCAACTCCACTGACCAGCCCAACCTCCATCAACCCATATCACCTCACAACCCTAATTCCAATATCCCTATCACCACCTTACCCAAGAACATTAGGGGTAAAGGAGCCAAAAAACCACCCACCCCCAAAACTAAATGATCTGTCCAACCATTGCTGCTTGGAATATTAGAGGATTTAGCTCCTCTGATAAAGTGTTTCATTGTAAACGTTTGGTCCAATCTCTTGGATTGGACATGTTGTGTGTGTTGGAAAATAGAATTCAGGCTTCCTCTCTTTCCGACACTAATTTTTTCAATAGTCATTTGGTCAATGATATGGAAAAAAGCTGCAACAATTTTCACTGCTCTGCTCCCGGGAGAATCTGGCTTAAATGGTCCTCTGATAGGCTCACTTTTGAACCATCTTATTTTTCTTCCCAAATGATCACTGGCATGATATGTTATGGGTCTAGCAAACCTTTCCTTCTCACTGTTATTTATGCATCCAATAGTCAAGATGAAAGGAAGATTCTCTGGGACGAGATTAGGAGCCTTCGTCCTGCTGATAGCATCCCTTGGCTCATTATGGGAGATTTTAACTGCTGTCGTCTCCCTTCTGATAAATTGGGTGGGAATGTCATCCACCAAAGTATGCTTAGCGATTTCAACAGTCTTCTTTTTGATGCAAACCTTAATGATCTTGCTTCTGTGGGCCCCTCCTACACTTGGTATAATCAGAGAATAGACACTCCCATCCATATCAAACTTGATCGTATGTTGGTTAATGAAGAATGGCTCTCTACGTTCCCCAATTCTCACTATCAGATTAAAAGTCCTGGTTGTTCGGATCATTGCCCCATTGTGCTTAAGTCTGGGAACTACTTCAACCCCCCTCACAGGTTTCTTTTTAAAAATTATTGGGTCAATTATGAGCAATTTTGGTTTGCTTTACTTGAGGTCTTTTCTGTTAAAAATACTGGACATCCATTTGTGGACCTTTGCTCCAAACTCAAAAGCCTCAAGGTTTTAATCAAAGGGAATGAATGGGCTTCTGCTAACCTGATGGCTGATCAGCTTAAGGTCCTCCAGTCTAAGCAAGAGCACTATCTGAATAGTCTCTCCACGGATTGCATTAATCAGAATCACTCCCTAGCCCTTAAAAACATTAATCAACAACTGGTTGTTGCCTCCTCTCAATGGTATTCCTGGATCTCTCAGCGGGCTAAAGCTAAATGGACTAAATGTGGGGAAGATAACCTCAAATACTTATACTCTAGGATTAGCTTGAGGAGGAACTACAAGAAAACTCTCATCTCACTTGCCATGAACAACTCTTCCTGCTCTTTTTCTGAGGCCATAAAAGAATCCATTACTTACTTTCAAGAGCTTTACAACCCAACCAATCATCCACATTCTGATGTCTCACGATTTCCCACGGGTAAAGTTATCCCTACAGATCTCCTTCATGCTCTTACCTTACCTTTTTCTGATGCAGAAATTAAGAAGGCTATTTTTTCTGGAGCTTCTAACTCCTCTCCTGGTCCGGATGGCTTCAATTTTGATTTTTATAAATCCACCTAGGTGATCACTGGACCGGCTGTTTGCAATGTTGTCAAGTATTTTTACAAATACCCTTACGTGCCGCGTGCTACCAAGGCCACTGCTATCACTCTTATTCCGAAAACCAGTCATGCTGAGGCTATTTCTAGCTTTAGGCCCATTTCCCTTTGTAACACCAGTTATAAAATCATTGCAAAAATCTTGGCTGCTAGGATGAAACCTGTTATGCCCCTTATCATTAAAGAAAATCAATCCGGTTTCATTCATAGGAGGATCTCTACTGATAATGTTATTTTAGCTAATGAAATTCTCTACCATTCTAGGTTTTCTGCTAACTCCAACCTTCTGTGTGCCAAACTTGATATCAAAAAGGCTTTTGATAGTGTGTCCAGAAAATTTCTTATTGCTAGGATGGCTCAGAAAGGTTTCCCTAGCTTGTTTCTCAAGTGGATTAAAGCGTGTATTGATGATGTCTGGTTTTCCTTATGCATTGATGGAGCTCTTGAGGGATTTTTTCCTTCTTCAGTTGGGCTGAGGCAGGGCTGCCCATTAAGTCCTTATCTCTTTACTATTGTCATGGATGCTTTTTCTTGTCTCTTGGATTGTCCCTCTGAGGCGGTTTCTTTTGATGCTCTTATTGTTGATGGGATCCGAATTTCACATCTAATGTATGCTGATGACCTTATTATTTTTGGGAAAGCTGATGTCCAGAATTGTGAGAATTTCTGTCAGCTGCTTAAGCAATTCTCTGATGCTTCGGGTTTGGATATCAATTTTGATAAGAGCACTCTCATCTTACCCCTTAACTGCCATAATACAAGCATCATTTCTTCCACCCTTAACATCTCCACCACTTCCTCCTTCATTTATTACCTCGGGTTATCGGTTTCTCCTTACAAGCCTAAACTTTCCCATTTCTCTAAGCTGATGGAAGTTGTAACTTATAAACTTTCTGGGTGGAAAGCAAGAGCCTTGTCCTTTGCTGGCAGGCTACAGTTCTTAAGGTATACCATTTGGAACACAATTGCCTACTGGATTCGTGGTTCCATTCTTCCAAAAACCATTAGCAAACAATTGCAAAAACTTTGTGCTAAGTTCCTTTATTTCGGAGATGCTACTGGTAGGAAATTGCATTTAATCTCGTGGAATAATACTTGTATGCCCAAGAGTCTGGGTGGTTTGGGTATCCCTTCCCTTCAGTCTGTTCGGTTCTGCTATAACTGCTCTCTTATAAGCAGGATCTATAACTTAGCTAGCCCCTTATCTTATTGGTTTCACTACAAATACTTCTCCCCATGAAAAATACCAATTGCTAAAGCTTCTGCTTTCTGGAAGAATCTTCATATTGATGCCTGTAAAGCTAAGAATAATTTTCATTTCAAGGTTTTATCTAATGCTCCTATTTCACTTTACTGGGATCACTGGTGTAACGGGCATTTGTTGAGTGATATTCTGGAATTACAACCCATCTTAAACTATTTCCCTCCCAATGCAAAAATTACGGTTATTCTGAAGGACCATGGCTGGGAGCTTCCTCCTGATCTCCCATTCACTTTAATTCAAGCCCTCTTGCCCATTCAAGTAGACCCGTATGCTAAAGACTGCCTTTTGTGGGGTAATGGGAAGGACAGTAGCCATAACTCTTTTCATTCCTATCTGCTCAGGAATCTGGATGAGGTAAACTGACATCATTTTATTTGGCACAAACATTATGTTCTTCATTTTTCTACCTACTGTTGGATGGCTATTAGAGGAGGTTTAAAAACTGCTGATGTTCTGGTTACTAAAGGGTTGAAGGTGGATAAATGCTGCGCTCTCTGTTACTCTCATGATGAATCTGTCTCCCACCTTTTCTTTGAATGTGACTATTCATTCTCTGTTTTAACAATGGTTTTACCTAAAATTGATGTGCACCTCCTTAGACCTAATATTTTACTAGCTTTTGAAACTGCTGCTGGGTACCCTGCTAATGTCAAGCATTTCTACTATCTCTTAATTTGCTGCACGCTGTATCACCTTTGGAGGGAAAGAAATGATAGGAAATTTGGGAATAAGTTTGCTTCCTCTAGCACTCTTTGTCATAAAATTAAAGGAGCAGTTTTCTCGAAAATTTTGAGCTGGAAGAATGGGCACAGATTACTGGATATGCTTTAATTCTAAGAAAATTCTGTAATGCGGTTGTTCGTATGACTCATGGATGGAGAAAAATATGAAATTTTGTGGAGGCTTTTTGTGCTGCCTGTTGTATTACCTCTGCTGGAGGGTTTTTGCGCTGCTTACTGTGGAATGCCAAAATTCTGGTTCTGTCGCCTGAAGGATTTTGGAAGGACAATGATGAATGCTGATTATTCAGCTGGCCCTTGGACGGTCATTTTGGATTTATTGGCAACCAGGGCCTTGGCTCTTGTTTAGTCCCTCTCGAGATTTTCTGACCCGTAACGTGTATTCAAACTTGAGCCACCTGAGTCCTTCATGCTGTTCAAGTTTTGATTCTTTTTGTCTGTTGGGTTTTTGCTTCTTGTGAGTCCTCATCTCATTTTGTTGTCTGAGATTTTGGACTTTAGTTTTTTCTTTTCCTTACTTGTAATTTTCATTTTCATTCTTCAATGATACGGGCTATGCCCAAATAGTTCCCAAAAAAAAAAGATTGTGTCAATACAGTCAGTCAAAACGATGATGAGGGTATTTTTTTTGGCTGAATATTCTTTTGATAATTAAAAAAAAATCAGCAGCTCTGCTGCCACTGTCATGGAACACTAATTTCTTCTTATTATGAAGACTTTGAAGTTTGAACTAACGGTGTACTTTGAAGATAGAGAAATGTTAGCCTTCGGGCCCAACAAAATATTTGGATTCGGTGGATTAATTAAAATTTTATTTGATATTTGCTTAGATTATTAGATCATTTAGTAAAGTTTTTATATTACTAGAAATTATATATATTTATATATAAATATTTATATTTTCAATTATGGCTGCATTTTTTGTATAAATAATTAGTTTCCATGGCGTTCAAGTTAGTCTATTGATAATATTTTAAACTCTGCATATGAATCAATTATAAATTTATTGAATATTTGATTATATGAGCGTATTTTTTTTCTATATTATTTTATTTTTATTTATAACCATATGCTATTTTCTTATGTTGTTAAAATATTTGTTTATTTAATAGTTCATTTGATTAAAATCTTATTTTTAAGCCTAATATAAACAGACTGAATATTAATAGACTAGACAAAATTTCTTTAGTCAACTATTATACTGTTTGATGGTGTTGTTCGTTGATAAGCTCTTTTAGTGAGCTAATGAGTTCAGCTCATACTAAGTTATTAAGTTAAAAAAGTCATAATTTTAAATGAACTGTTCAAGCTCAAGCAAATTCATTTGCAATCCTATTCACACTCAGGTTTTGTTTGGGACAATTTTTTTATTGTTTCTTAAAGTAATTTTTAATACAAAAATTTTATTTTTTATTAAAAAATTGCTTTAAGAAGCAGTAAAATAGCCGTTTCAAACAATCCTCTGTTGCTATTAGTGAAAATCATTTAAATATCTACGAAATTTGGAGGAAGTTGGCAGTATTCCCGTGGATTAGGCGGCCAATATCTTTCTTTCTGTTCTTGACTGTATACTGAAGCCGTGACTGTGATTAAAGTTAATTGGGGATTTTCTTCATGAATTGCGCGTGAAGTCGTTAGCTTAGTATACTTATATACTAATAGGTAAGAAAAAAGGTAGAGTTCATATTAGCTGTTCTGTTATTCTTCTCGTAATTAATTTACTGCCTTATTTTCATTCTTTACAGAGTCTTTGTTGTGATTCTTTTCAAATGAGCAAATTCTATAAGAACCCTCGCCTAGACGGATAGTGATAATATACTGATATAAATTGTAGTGAAACGGATTTAAAATTACAAAAAAAAAATTAATATATTGTAAATAAGGCTTTGTTTGAGACAGTTTTCTTACCGCTTTTTAAAGCAATTTTTTAGAATAAGCATAATTAGTGAGTTAATTATATGAATAAGCATGTCATTAATAGAATTTAAAAATAGACAAAATCGTCAGTTTAAAAGGCGATTTATGTTGAATTAAATGAGGGCGTGGCGATGATGTGGCAATTTGGTGACGTGGCATATTTATAAGTCTCCTGTTTAATGGGCGATTTATAAGTCGTCCGTTAAATGGGCGGCTTACTCCCAGCCCTTGTCACGTCCTTGCCACGTCGGTTTTTGACCATTTCTGAGTCAGGCTTAAGTCCTCCG
The DNA here is from genome assembly GCA_019925795.1 of Dendrobium chrysotoxum. Lineage (NCBI taxonomy): Eukaryota > Viridiplantae > Streptophyta > Magnoliopsida > Asparagales > Orchidaceae > Dendrobium > Dendrobium chrysotoxum. Next base: position 88,200,842 of record CM034314.1, on the reverse strand, counting down.
TTAGACGGGCGATTTTGCCTACTTTTAATTTTTTTAAAAATATGCTTAATCTCTTAATATAATTTATAATCAGGCTTAGTTTTAAAATTTTCCCTAAAATCTTCACGGCAAGCTAAGCAAGTAAGTAATTAGGTCAAAGTTCAAAGCCCAAGTCTTACTAATTTGACCGTTGGCTTTCCCCATCCCTAGTACACCAAAGACCGTCGACGGATTCCAACATCAATAATTAGGATTTAGAAGACGAAGACTTCTCAGGTTCTTCTACTTTTGACAAATGAGACGAAAGAATTTAAACACCCAAACCTCTTCAATATATACATGGCAGACTTGCATACAACTATACTCTACGAGATCAACAAGCAATCAGAAAACTAAGTCATGGCGGGAGGCAGTGGGTCGAAGAAGGTTCAAGCACGAGGATTGGCTCATGGCGGTGGCGCAGCCTACGCCGCCACCACCATCACCACCACCGAAGGCGAAGAGCTGACTGTTTCGGAGTTCATTTCACGCTTAGGTACTCATACTGATACTGATATCTCTATCTCCCTTCTTTTTGATGGATGTGAGCAATAGTTTTTACTGTGATCCTGCTTTTGTTCTGTGTAACTCTTCAAATATTTGCATGTTTTGGTTGCAGACGAGGCAGGAAGGAGAAGGCTTGAGAGCATGAATCAGAAGCTGAGGGATTTGGAGAATCAGATGGAGGCGTTGGAGATGGAGATGAACAAGGCGAATGAATGCTGTTGAATGGAGTTTAGGTGGAATTTGTAATCTATGATTTGAACTATCTGCTGTTAGGTTGTGGTAGCCTTTAATTTGCAGGTTAGAATTATATATAAATATATATATATATACGACGTAGGCGTTATTCAGAGGTTAATTAGAGAAAGAAAGTGTTAGGTGGGGGGAGAGAATGATTGAATTTTCCATCATAATTGATGTTGTCAAGTACTATATTAAATTATGATATTAGAAATTTTAAAAATTAATTTGGGGACTGTACAAATACGATTACAGTAAATTATAGATGTAATGGATGGTTGGTATAGATCGGAATTCTAATGACCTAAAAAAGTAAGATCTTAAGTATAAAGAATTTTTTTTTAAATAAAATTTGATTTTAGTTCTGATGGAAGTAAGTATCTCATTGATATGACTCCAAGTCTCCAAAGATATTGACTCAGTTGGATTCAAATCAATTTGGCCATTAAAGTAGCAAAAAATACTAAATAGTTTGTGAAGTGAACGCCACACTACTATTGACCTTCTTTTTTCAAAGCAAACTACACAAACATCCCTCATGATTGGGGCTTGAACGAGTTGAGATAAGTTTGAGTCACAACTAACTGAATTTTAACTTCTTGTTGATCCAAAAATAGAAGGCTTAGACTTGAATGCGAGCTCAAGCTTAAGTAGAGCTCATATATTGAACTTAAGCTCGAGTTGTCAATCTATTAGTAACTTGAATTTGGATCTTGAGCTTAGGGTCGGCAACGAAGTGTTTGAAGATGAAGAAGAGGAAGTCATAACAAGAGCTTGATGCAGGAAGTAATGATGACGTTTGAAGAAGAAGCAGAGGAAGTCATGATGTGTGGTTTTTTAAGAAGAAGAAGAGGAAGTTGCAATAGGTCTAGAGGTGCAAGGATAAGAGGAAGTCAAGATGGAAACATAATGTCTTAAATCGAGTAAAAATAGGATCTAAAATGAAGTGGGGAAGAAATAGGATTTTATCTAGCCTATTTGCAAACCAACAAGCCAAGCCAGGTCAAGTTTGAATGCAAACTTGTATATTATTTGAACTATAGTTTGAGCTCGAGCTTAAGCTCAAAGCACACTGCTTTATGAGCTTGAATCGTGAACATGTTAAAGAATGAAGATAGAGGTAGATCACAAGTTGGATTGGCTCACTTAAAACTCTAATCATGATAACCATCTACAAAAAGCTCTCGATGGCAATATATACTTTAGACTAATGGATCATGATGACATCACTCTCTTCTATGTAATCCATTGGGAATTTTTTGATGATTTAAACTTCTTGAAGTCATGAAAACCTCTTTAAGTGACAAAAGCATGATTTATTTATAAAATTGGATTACTCCCTATAATAAGAACATTTCAGAAGAAAAATAATAAAATATGGGTGTGTGTGGATGAACACTCTAGGAATTATTTAAATTATATAAATTTTGTTCTTCTAAATTTTGGGTTGATTATTTCGCTTCCTCAAATTTGAAATCTCAATAATTAAGCTATTGAGTTAAGATTTATATTTGAAAATGACTTGGAGACTTGCATACCAAGCCAACTTTAGCCCTCATTTGGTTTCACACCCCCTAATAACTGTTGCCAAATTTGAAGGTTCAAGTAGGATTGAGTAGCCCAAGCAATTTGCGGCTCCAAAGATATTTGGTTGCTTTAAGCATGGTCAAATAAATTTAAAGATTCAGTGACTCTATGGCGATACCTTATAGTTACAAGCTCTTAGAATATAACACTTGATAATATTGAAAAACTTATGTGCGTGTGACTAAACACAATATTCTTATGTACCTTAACAATCCCCCTCTAATACGAAATCTCTCAATATTAGTTAGCAATCCCTATCAAGCACAAGTTTTTCCCCGCTAGACTAAAAAATTTGAGTAAAAAATAAGTCTAATCACTATTGTATTCGACCAAATTTTAAACAACTTCAATTTTACATTTCAAAATAAAATATTTGATATTAGAGTCTAAGGCTTCGTTTGGGACGGCTTTTACCGCTTCTTAAAGTGACTTTCTAGTAAATAAACTTTTATTATTGAACTAGAAAACTGTTTTAAGAAGCAGAAAAAAAGCAGTCCCAAATGAAGCCTAAGACTTGTTTATATCGAGCGGTTCATGTGGCTTGTTATCCTATTAGTCTTGGTTATTTTTGTTGTGCTCGAGCTAGATTTAAAAATGAGTGACTTCTATTACAGCTCTATATGGTTGAGTAAAAAGATCTTAATTTATGAAACTCGATGATTTTGATGAATTTTTATTTAAGAAGTTATGATTCATATGAAAAACTCTCTCATAAAAAAAATTATTATACATACGAGAGCGTTGATATGATTTATATCAATTAATTAAAAAATGAATGATTGACTCTCAATAATAAATTTACCTTTATTGAGTTAAGAAAACGAATTAGATACTTAACACTCAAAATTTATTCATAGGAAATAATTATGAATTTAATAAAACGATAAATATGAGTTGAGATTTATTATAATTTTAATATTTAGGTGATTATTTTAAAAATAAAAACATGAATATTAATTTTAAAAATAATTAAAATTCGAATTTTATACATAATTGCCTTAGAAAATTCTACCACGTGAGGGAGATACATAAACAAAGTTTGTACTTTTTTATCTTCAATTATAAATCTTATTAAGACTTTTCTATTAGAATTTTTTATTGCTTTCAAAAAAAAAATTATGATAAGAAATTAGCTGCTTTTAAAAAATTATTTTATCAATAATAATTTTATAATTATTTTTTTATAAAAAGTTAAGTCATTTCAATTAAATTTTAAATTAAAAGTGATTATAGTATATTATTAAAGATATGAGATTAAGGCTTCGTTTGGGACGGCTTTTTTCCTGCTTCTTAAAGCGGCTTTCTAGTACAAAAATTTTAATTTTTGTACTAAAAAGCCGCTTTAAGAGCAGGAAGAAAGCCGCCCCAAATGAAGCCTAAGAAGAAAATTCTTATGCAATTTTTTTGTTAATTATTATCCAACAAATATAATTAATTTATCCCGAAATTCAGCTAAATTAAACGGAGCCCAAAAGGCCAAAAGGCCAAAAGGGCCGGTTTTTGTTTCGCTTCCCACACGCTCGTCGCGGTTTCTGGTGATGCGGGAATTTACTGCTCTGTCTCGGCGAAGGTGAAAGGCTCTCAACAGCTCCCCTGTCTCGCCTACCAACTACCCGAAAGCGACTCATTTCCCATCTTTTCCTTCTATCCTTGCTTCAGATCTGCTGCATCTTCTCTTCGTTTAATTTCGCTCTTCCCTTCGTCGATTGCCTCTTCATGAAGACTCGCCGCTTGGGGTAACTGTGAGCGACGCGGCGGGGCAAGAGCGTAGGAGGAGAAAAGATTTCTTTTCCGTTGCAAGTAGGCTCAGCATTACAGTCTCTGATTAAGTTTGCTCTCTAAATCGTTTGGTTTCCCTTGATTTGGTCTTTAAACTGGTTTTTTGAGTGAACTCAGAGGAGATGGTAGAATCGGGTCCCTTAACTCCTGGCCAGGTGACAATCTCTTTCCTTTTTATTTGAATGTCGATTTGTAAATTTTGTGTCAAAATGGTTTTTTTTATTTACGTCGGAAGTTGGATCTATTGTCCATTTCGACGCTTAGCTTAGGAGCGTTAGGTCTAGGACAAGCTCATGATTTGGGTGTCTGGTTTGTTTATGAGGGATATGAAATATAATGTTGCAGAAGAGAATGTAAGGCAGAGTTAGTGCAGAGGTTACTATGGAAAAATGTAGGATATGAAGCATGCATTGTGCTAATCTTCACTATCTGGATAAACACATAACTAGAAAAGATAAAAATGCATTGATGGCAATTACTCTCGGCTGTAATGGAATTGGTATATCCATGATTAGTTTCTTTACACTTAATAACAAGGTGGTAGTTGTTCTAATGCCTAGGAGCTCAGCTCGGGAGGTTCTAACGTCCTCTATTCCTAGAATGTTGCTCCTATAGTTTTGTTAGTATTTGACAGATAGAGCAGCTATTATGAGGGTGTACAAAAGTTCACTATGATAAATGATTTTTGATAAACTTATTAAAAAAATGAATTAATGAAGTGACGATAAGGAAGGAGGATGCAACTAGCCGAAGAAGTCATGATATAATCGGTGTAGTTGGTAATTGAACTCTCAGAAATTGCGAGTGAAGATAGAATGACTAAGCGCAACAGAAATAGGCTATGTTTTGCTTAATAAGTTGAAGGATGGACTGATTTAAAGGAATCGGTGGTGATGGGAAACCACAGTCTTGCCTACCATAATTTGTGTGGTTTTGGGCCATCAAAACTGAGACGAGCTATTACGATAGCTGAGTAAAGCACTATGTGGCTTGAGGCATTCCTATTCAGCTCAAATGTTGTCATTGTACTTCATAACTAATGCGAGCTGCTCTTCGACAATTTAGTATTTGGCCCAAAGTCTTGCCTTTCTTTTGTTTATTATTTCTCTAAACTTAGCGGTGATGAGCTAGTTTATCAATGCATGCTTTTTACCTAACTTTGAGTTTAGCGAGTTTTGTGTAGAGGGTGGGTTTATGGATGTGATGATATTTTGTACATGATTGCTTATGATTTTCTGTGGGTAACCTGATTATGATAAAAAAATTTATGTGCAAGGTTAACATTGGCAAAGTAGAAGATAAGCATATATAAGGCTAGGTTCAGTTTACTTTTTTATGCTTACTAATGGTTTTGTTTGTTTCAAATGGTAGTAGTTACTAGTTACTAGTATTAATTTTTATATGAAAACTGCATTCAACATGATTAAAACATCTCTCCAACAAAAGCTTACCAATATATGTTTGGCATGGGATGTGTATGTACATGGCTTCAAAATTTATATTCATTCACATCTTATCCAATACCAATCTGTTGCCATCCACAGAATTAGACTTATTCGTATACGCTTGTTTCGATGGATGTCTTGTGAAAGGCACATAAATGCATCCATTTATTATTTTCTTGATTATGTGGACTTTGTGATTCTCTGAACATACTGCCATGGGCCAATGTATTCCATGGAATCACCTTTCATTTTAGCATGTCCAAAAATGAATCTACAATCATTGTAAGTTCCCTAGATTATTGGGTTTGTTAATCTACTTGTGAAATCTAAATAACACATGGCAAGCGATGATGACATCATCACCACGACCCATTATCTTCGCCATCGCTTGCTGTCACTGCCCGCCATCGTCACCACCATCACCTGCCTTGCCATCTTGTTGCATTTCAGTGATCTTGGGCATTGATTTTTTGGCCTTGGCCGCCTCTACTCTTTGGTCATTCCGCATAGGCCACAGTGGTGTTCTCATAATCAATCTCTTTTTCTAGACCACTTTTGTGTGTTGCTTGTTCGGTGTTGAGGTGGCGGTGATGATCTCATGTATCAAAATTTTTGATTGGGCCGTTACTTGATGTGCGATTAATTGCAATAAATTTGGATATGGAAATAGTTATTTGATTATTTCTATTTGAAGAACTTAAGAAATATTACTAAAACTGAAACCAAGGTCCACAATTGAATAATGCAACTGTTGAAAGTGCGTAATGAAAATGTTGATACTGCAAAATTATGTACCAAACCTAACAAAAGTTTAAAAACCAAAACACCTGTGCATTGTCTGAGGGCAAAAGTAATCTATATTTTAAAACCTTTTGTATAAAGGCTCCTTTTAATTGCTCAGTACAGTACGTCTGATTCAAGACGATTTCAATTCTTGAGCAATTTAAGCAACTGATTTGTTTATGTAGGTTTCTTTTATGCTGGGCATTATCCCTATATTTATATCATGGATTTACTCGGAGACATTGGAGTACAGGAAATCATTCTTCCCTTCAAAAATGTAAGTTTTCCTTTATGAATCAATTAAACTCACCTGCTTTTAAAGTTTTGGATTTTTGAAATAACTAGGGAATGATTTCTCTACCACTTTAGTAGCTTTACAATGTAGTAATGCGAAACATAATTTTGGGTTAATTTTCCTTTTTTATTTTCTTGAATATGCCGTTATTGTGCAACTGTTCTCCCTTTACAGACAGATATTCAGTTTTTGTAGTGATTTGTTCTTTCCTTAGTGCCTTGTAGATGAGAATTGAATGTTTATCTTAATAGACTTGGTGTTAAAGCAGGAATGTGATTTTGGAAGCCCCATAGGTAGATATTCACAGAAACCGATGAAGAGAAGATTTATTTACTCGTATACATCCTGCACTTACTACCCTGCAGAAACTTGCTATATGTTGGTTCAGACTAACCTTTTCAATCTCTCATACATGATCAACTTAAGTGGTCCCTAAAAGTTGGCTGGCTAGTACCACAACCTATAATACATGTGAAACCGAAACTTCGTTAACTTTTCTATTATATCCCAAAAAAGGATGCAAATCATCACTTTCAGAGTGGTAACTATGAGATCCTTTAGACAAGGTTAAACTAGACAGATGGTTAGGTAGGAATATTAGACTCGGTAGGATATTCCTAGTTGTTGAAGTAAAAAATATATGTGGGCTTCGCAAATTCGTGCCCTGGTCCCTCCACATTTGGGAAGAGTTTTAATGGATGTTCTGTGCCAAATTTTAAGAAGACAAATTAGTTTAAGAATAATGTCTTATCTAAAACTTTCGCCCTCATTTTGTAAAAAAATTAATATTTGATTTCAGTTTTCCTATAAGCAAAAGCTCTTATGATTAATTATCTGATGAGGACATCGACCCGAGATTCCGACATGTGTACCGACGGAAGAATCGTAGATCGATGGCCACGATTCAGAGTTTATATTTTTGATGTATTTTCTATTCATGTATTTTGCTTCGAGTTTTCCTATTGTACCCCTACTAGGAGTTGAGTCTATGTTGTAGCCCAAGGGCACTTTAGTATTTTATTTTTTTCCTTTGGCCTATTTATATGAGGCCCCTTGCATTGTATGAGATGATGATTGATTTATAAAATTTCCCTTTGTCTTCTTCTTCATCTTGTGTGAGCACTAGTGGAGAAAGAGAGCTCTAGTAGAGAGTAATCGAAATACCCATCAACCGGTGGAAGAGTCCTCGGTTCGTGGTTTTGTTTTCTTTATTTTTTTAATTTCTCTCATCTATTCTTCTTTGTCTCCCCCACAACATCGGCTAACCACCCCAACACCTTTCCCCTTCACCCCACCCGAGCCCCACTCAAAATCCGCCCGCCTCCACCCATCCTCCCTTGGACCGGCCGCCCTCTCCCTCTCCCAAGCCTACCGCCACCCCTCCCCTCTTGTCCAAAGCCTTGGATGATGAGTTAATCCGTCATTAATTCTTCCTTAATTTAGTTGTGGCTGTTTTGGAAATAATTTATCTTCATTTGAAATTCAAATTTTGAATTTCAAATAGTTTCCTAAATTAACCAAGCTAAATTAGGAAAGTTTTAAATTTAGTCTCAATTTGATTTTGAATTAAATTGGATTGAATTATTCTCTTTCCCAATTAGAGATCTCCATTTGGAAACCCACACAATCTCTCCTAACCCCCTCTTCCTCTCTCCATGCTGCCGGCCCCAACATGGGCATCCCCCCATTAATGCTCCATTAAGGCCCTAATTACTAATTGATTTGAATTCAAATTCAAATTAAAATCCCTCCAAATCCACTTAAATCTGAAATTTATTTTAGATTTAATATTTTTCCTAACTCCTCCTCTAACCCTAGCCGCCCCTCTCCCTTCTCCCTCTTCAAGCCGCCGCCCACCTCCCTCTTCCTCTCTAACTGGATAATCTTCCACTACACCTCTCCCACGATCGTCCGATGTTCTCACATGGCGGATCCCGACCACGATCATGGTTTGGTTATGGATGAACAAGGTAGGGTGATCATCTTGGAGTCACCTTTCTTTGAATTGTACTTTGGAAACGAAGACAACGTTGGAGACTACGTCAACCGCATCATCTACCTATTGGCGTTGTCACTTGAAGCATACATCCGTCCGAACCCGTGGATAATCGTCGGCCATCCACCACCACCTCCACCACCGGCTACTTTTCCGTGGGCAATGATCGTCGGAACCATCTTCTTCGTGGTGATCTCAATTTTAGTGTGGAATATCTTCTCCAAACCAAGCCTAGTCTAGCCGAGTGATTAGTTCTTCAAGGTGAAATTCTCATTATTAAATTTTGGATTGTTGTTTCAAGAGCAAGTAGTATTACTTTTACCTTTGTCTTATCCAACGAGATTTGGTTATCTTTCATGTACTCCTTCGCCTAAGCAAGTGGAAACTAAGGTTCTTTAATCACTTTGAACGTATCATAATAAGTTATCATTTGGGATACTTTGCCAATTAAAATTTTAATTCTTATGAACTCCTTGCATGGTTTTACATCATTATCTCTCCCACCAGTAATGAGAGAGCATTTTCGATTAAGACTAGTCGTTAGATAGGCACTAGGTACCTATCATTTAATAGCAATAAATTTAATTGGATTTGAAATTTATCACCGTTAGGGGTGCAAATGAGTCAAGCCAACTCACAAGCCTGCTCAAGCTTGAGAAGATTTACGAGCTCGTTCGATAATTGAGCTTGAGTTTGATTGAGTTGTTGCTCGACTCATGGACTCGTTGAGCGGCTTGAGTGCGGACGTCGAAGGCGGAAGGTGGAACTACGGGGTGGAAGGCAGAATCGAGGAGTGAAGCGGAAGCACCGACCCAAAATCAGAAGTGGAACCGTGGGCACGAAATCGGAAGTGGGCTCAGACGCGAAAGCAGGCTTGGATGCAAAAGTAGAAGTGCATACGCGAAATTGCGGACGTTAAAGCGGGAATCGGGATCTGAAGCAGAAGCCTCACGAGTTGGCTTGCGAGCCCTCATCCATTGCCGCGAGCCGAGCTCAAGCAGACCATTTGAGCTCGAGTCGAGTTTGAGCTCATGATTTGACTGATGAGATTAGCTCGAGTTAAGAATGACTCGAGATTGAGTTAAGAATGACTCGAGATCGAGTTAAGCATGACTCGAGATTGAGTTAAGAATGACTCGAGATTGAGTTAAGAATGACTCGAGATCGAGTTAAGCATGACTCGAGCTTGACTTAACTCATTTGCACCCCTAAAGTGGATGGGGGGAATGATGACGAACCCTATCAAGATTATATGGCTTCGCGTCCTGGCCATCATTGTCCATAGTCTACCAACATAATTGATGAATTCTTGTTAGCAGCTATTGATTGTTTCATCCAAGGATACATTGTAAACATGGGGTGAGTATTTGTCTAAGGGGACAAATTCAAGTCGTCCTTAGTTAACAGAGAGATTTATGCGCTATCAAATACACCATATGATTCATTACTCATAAGTTTTTTAGGCATTGGAGAGATACAAGTTCTGGCCATTACCGTAATTTAATGGTGCCTTTTTGCATCAAAACCACCCAATCAGAAGGCATCAGTCATAATTGTTTACTTGTGATGCCATTAGTGATAAAATAATTTGAGGACATGTTCCATGTCCTTACTAGTAAGAGATAATTTGAGAATTAATTTTAATGATATTTTTGACAAGTATACGATCTTTGTAAGCTAAGGTTATTATCAAATTTATCACCCCCTCACAAACTATTGTAGATGGTGGATGAATTTTATTTTAAATATTAAGGGTGTATATTTCACTCGAAATATTCTGAATTTGGATAAATATTACAATTTTAAATTTATTTGATTTTAAGCCCCGAGAATTTACTTTGAAATTTGGAGGCATTTGTAAGTCATGGAGCTCCCTCTGGTTGAGATTTTTTATTAACTTCACCATCATCGAGGAGTAATTGAAGTTACTTTAAACATTTATATTTGTAATATAAAAATTTGAAGTTGGAAATTAACCTTTTCAATTGAGATTTATTTTCAATATGATCGGATTTAAAATAATTTTGTTTTGTTATTTTCAGCCTTATCAACTCTACTGATTAGCACAAGATATGGTCTAATCCGTGCTTATTATTCTAATTCGTGCAACTTTCTGAAACTTTAATTTAGGAGTTTGATGTATTGGTCAGAGCATATACAAGTAATTTAATTTGAAAAAGGGAATTTTTATTTTAGCGCACTTCTAACCTCGCACAACTTTTTCAAAATTTGCGTTTATGCATTTAGCACATTTATTGGAGCATATGTGAGAAATTTGAATTTCATTTAAACGGCGTGCATGCTTTTTAATATGCTCGCATGATACGCTTGTATGCTTTTCGGTGCATTCGTATACTTTCAGTGTATTTTGTACACTCTTCGGTGTGCCCTTGATGTACTGCATGCATTTTGGTGCATTTGTATAATGTGTTTGCACGTTTTTCATTACATGTTATTTATTGAATTTTCTCATTTAAAAAATTATAATGTACTTTTTGGGGAACTACATATTTTTTCGAGGCAACTATGCACTTATCAAAAAAAAAAAAAAAGTCATGTTACTCGAGGTGGTAGCATGCTTTCCAAGACTGTTGCATGCTTCTCAAGGTAGGGGCACTCTTCCCAATGTAGTTGCATGTTTTTGAAGATGGTGACACACTTCTTGAGGTGATGTCATGCTTCTCAAAGCTATGACATGCTTCCCGGGTTAATAGCACAATTCTTGAGGCAGTTACACTTGAATTTTAAAAATTATATTTTTAATGCATGTGAAATCTTAAATTATTCATATTTGATTATTTTGCGCAAGCATTTATGGTTGAAATGCATGCAAAGTTTCATTTAAAAATTTTAGAAGACTTCTATCTGCTTGCGTGTTTGTTTTGCAGATTCAATGGCGTTGAAGGCGAGTAGATTTTTTTTTTAGATTCTTTATCCCCTAAATGAGATGTGGTTTGTCTATATTTGAGTTATATTAATGCGAGCGGGACCTGTACGACATCTTTTCCTTTAGGTTCTCATAGTTCCTTGCCATGCTGATATTACAGTAGCTTAGGGCCCAAATCCAACTATTGTTAATTATGGTTGTAGAGGGTCTAATCGGAATTCGAACCTTGAAAGGAAGTTCTTTTTATTGTCCTAGTAGCGGTGGTGATTGGAGTAGACACAACCCAAACCATAATCTTTGTGAAAAGATGAAGCAAGGAGAAAGAACAATAATTAATCCTAATTCATGCCAAAATAGATACTTTATCCTTAGTAAGCTAAGGAGCTTTGGAAATTATATGAATTAAAATAATGTAAAGTTTAAGGCTATGATCACTAACTAATATAGGAAGAGTTGGGATGATTTTTATGATTTTGAAGAATTTCTTAATTTAAATTGTTTAGGAAGGTTCCCTGAATTATGTTTAATTGTTTAGGAATGTTTCCTAAATTATGTTTAATTGTTTAAGAAGATTTTTAAATTATGTTTAATTGTTTAGGAAAGTTTTCTTAGTATTTATGTTGTTTAGGAATATTTTAATTGTGTGTATTGTGTGTTAGGGCAATTTTAGGGGGAGTTTGGTCTAGAGTTGGGAACTTATGTTTTGCTGAAGTTTATTCTAGGGTTTGTTGAGTTTCCTAGTGGTGTTTAGGATTTGTGGTAGAGCTGATCTACCTCTCAAATAGTTGATCACTTATATCTTTCATTATTGTTGAAGATAAAAAATCAGCCCCTATCTTCATATTCTTGCAGTTTATACTTGTTTATTTTGTTGTTTTTACTTCCAAGATGCATTACAATCTTCCACTTTTTGAAACCCAAATCTGTAGTCTTTGGCATGGCCGTTGCTCCCATGAGTTACTCATCCTTTTCCTTATTACAAATGAACAGTAACACAGATTGTGACCACTGCAAATAATTATGATTATTTAATATGTCCTATGATGAGAATAGGAGAAGAATCATTGCCACCAAGGTTTGGAATTTTTGAACTGCTTCTTGATTCTGGTGCTGTGATGTCGGATGTTTGTGATTAGGCCATTTTGTATCACGAAGAAGAAGATGAGAGGAAAAAACTAATCAGGTTGTTGGAAATATAGAAGAAGGTCGGGACAAAAACTTACCAGAGAGAATCGGCCTTGGAAATAAAGAAAAGACATCAATAAAGAATGCTAGAGAGAGGTGGCCTGAAGGGATTAGGATTTAGAGAACTAGCTCTGATACCATAAAGAATTTCTTAATTTATTATTCTTCTTGTTAAAAACTAGTACTACATCTACATATATATACTAAAAATGTGTCTAATAAAGAAAATAACTAACTAGCTTAATTTTTTCCTAAAATTTATGAAACAGAATCATAGGAGAATAATTATTTCTTAAAAATTAGAAAATAGAATCATAGGAGGAGATTAAAATCCATCTCTCCTTTTATTCCTAAAAATATTTTTTTAAAGTAAATTCCATAATTAGAAAACATAATCATACTAGAAGATCACAATTGATTTATCCTTTTATTTATAAACATACTTTCCTAAAATAAATTTTCTAATTTTGACTTTCAAATATTCAACAGATTTCAAAATAGGTATTTTCACCATTTATTCAACCAAAAATTTGCTACATTATGACTATTTACTAGTATTGATTAACGCAAGAAATTAGAAGTTTTAAGAATGATGATATTTTTTAATGTTTTTATATAAGAACAAGAGGGATGAACTTATAAACTGATATTACAAATAAGAAGGATGAACAACGAAGATAGAATTAAAATAAAATTCCTATTGTGAAAAATAAACTAACCATTAATATAATTAATGTTAATGATGATTACCTCCACGAGCAGTCCATTATTGTTAATATTTATAATAATAAGAGGGAGAGGCTAGTGGGGGTGTAATTTTAGTAATAATATATCTAGTCGGGGGATTATGATTTTGGGCAATCAAATCATCAATAAGAATACACATTTTAGATATCTCGGATCTATTGTTCAGAGTGATGGTGGAATAGACGGGGATATTATTAGTAGTATTCAAGTTGGATGGTTGAAGTGGCATCGAGTCTGTTGTGTGATAGAAAAGTGCCCCACAAACTTAAGGGAAAATTTTATAAGATGGGGGTAAGACCTGCAATGCTTTATGGTGCAGAATGTCGACCATTAAAGGAGAAGCATAAAATTAAAAGTGTTACAGAGATGAGGATGCTCAGGTGGATGAGTGGCTGTACTCTTAGAGATAGAATGCGAAACAAGCATATTTGTGAAAAGGTTGGAATAGCTCCAATGGCAGATAAGAATAGGGTCACATAAAATGTCATCCTTCCAATGACCTGGTTACGAGAGTAGATGCATTAGATTTAAACCTATGTTAAGAAAGGTAGAGGTAGAACTAAAAAGATTTGGTTAGACATTATTAAAAATGACCTTTTTTAATTATATTTAAATGTGAATTTGACTTTTAATAGGACACAATGAAGAAAAATGATTCATGTAGCCGGCCCCACGTGGTGGGATAAAGGCTTGATGTTGTTGTAGGGAGAGACTAAAATATACAAAATTATCTCCAAATTTAAACTTAACACCAAATTTGTACCTACAACTATTATTTCCATACTTATCATTATCCATCAGTACCAGCATACAATCATCATCATACCATCTTGACTATATTTTTCACCAATCCTAATAACATATAATTTCTTCGTGAGTTATGGCATAAGAAATATCCCAACAACTATAGGTCCAAAAATAACATCTTGACATAAAGGCCTAACAATAACGCAAAGATTTAAATACACAAAAATAAAAATACAATATCTCATCATACATTAAAACACTTATACATAGACTCTCATAAGTACAATATTATTGGTCCTAGATACATGAATAGAGATTAAGCCCAAAATGATCTCCTAACTACTAGTATGTGATCAATTTAGTCCCAGACTATCACTTGTCTCTAATTTAGTCTATCGACTTTAGGAAATTGATTCCAATTAGTCCCTCGGCTAAAGAATAAAGGAAAATGGAACAAAAGTTAATATCTTAAGTTAATTTTGAGGGTATTTTAAGTGTTACAAAAATTTGTGCATTTTTCTTTCTTGAATTTCTATATTCTTCACCTTTAAATTTTCTTTTGGAATTTATTAAGTTCAGGTTCTTGTTGCAGGAAGATATTAGCACAGTTCATGTTGACGACTTTGAATCAAATTGTGCGTTCATATATATATATATAATTTAAATTTTAATTAATTAAATTTACATAATAATAAAAAAATAAGGAATTGCAAATAGATCATATTTTTTAGGTAAAAATAAAATGCAAAGTTAAAATGATATTAAAAAAATCATAATAAAAATCTATCTAAATTTCAATATTATATTTAAAATCATTTGCAAAAATTTTATTAATTCCATCACAGTTTGAACAACAATTATTTTTTTTTCTCAATTTTAAATTAATATGATAAACTATCTCTATCAACGTCAAAATCAGAATTATGAATCACTTTTTTAAATTAAAAACATTAAAAACACTCTCAATTAATTGACCCAGTAAACTGTTGGACGCTTGTGAGGCGAAATAGGCTTCCGCCTGTGAGGCTGAACAGGCTCCCGCCTGTTAAGTGGTGTAGGGCCCAGCAATCCAGCAACATTTAAGGCTAGCAATTAAGAGAAAATTAAAGAGGGGATTAGGAGGGAAATTCAAATTAGGAGGGCTATTATGGCATTAACTATATTTTGTATGTTTTAAATATATTGTTTATCCTAGGGTTAGGTTTTATCTTGTGTTTTTCTGAAAATTGGAGAGTTCTTAAGTTTTGTTTGGGCTCTAGCTGCCGGCTAGAGATTGGAAGAGTCGGATCCTCCTCTCCAATTGAGGATCTAATTGTATCTTGTTATTTTCTTTCGTATTCGTTACAATAAAAAGTTTGTGGTGTGTCTTCTTCTTAATTTTTTTAATTACGGTTTGTTGATTTGGTTGAAAGCAATACATTTACTAACTAATAACACTACATAAAATATATTCAATTATCTTATCTTATTAATTTAAATTCTAGGACTAATTCTTTTGTCTCCAGCCCTTGCAGCATAAGCCCACTATAGCTGCAACATCACAGAAAGTTGCCTTTGTATTAATAGGATATATCCACTTGTTGAATTTATTTTCACGCTCAACCTTATTCGATGGTTGAAGACTTAATCCCTCTTCTCATAGATTCGCTCTAATTCCCTCTAAATTGCATTCTTCTCTTTGACGGTAGTAAGCAACCACATTTCCATAATATTGAGCTCGACGTTAGCTGACTCAGCCTTCTCTGTAGCTGCCATCGTCTTGGCAATATTGTGTGTGGTGGGTGGATCATGGCTAGAGGAGAGGACAAGGTTGAAAACCTCACGCTTGATTCCTTGAAGATTGTCATGGTCGACGTTTAATGAAGTAAGCTAGAAACGGAGCTGCTCCATCTATTTTTGGTTGGGTTTAATGCCTGTAGGAGGTCTTCACAGTGGTTTGGTCACCTGCACGAGGACTTCACAGTGGTCATTTGCTTCCATCGCATCGTTCCATTAGTTTGATTTTCTTCCACTATGCTCATTATTTTGTCCGCAGCACATGACGATATGATAGTTTTTCAAAAAAAAATGGCAAGTGACTTTCTCGACAGTAATTTTTAAAAATGATCATTAGTAATAAATTAGAAAATTTCCTAAAATGCCCTTTTTCCCATAACCCTATGACAACTTCCCACTCATTTTTCGTTAATTAGAGTGTTGATATTAAAGTACAAATTGGGATCAATTTCTTAGCATTTGGGACTAAATTGGCCACATGCGAATATTTGGGGACCATTTTGAGCTTTATCTTTACATTAATATAAAATCATGAAATATTAAATTTGTTTCAAAATTGCATCTTGCATCGCTAATCACTCATATTTATCCAAGGCCAAGAACATCAAATCCTTGGACTAAGGTCCTAATCATCAGAATTGTGTTCATTAGAGTAGTTAGGGTTTGTTGAGGTTCACAATGGTTCATGCGAAAATGAATAATGCCAGAAGTCCAATTCAATTCCTTGGGATGCTCCTTGGATGAGGTATTTCATGATTGCAAATAAGGAAAACTTTAAGCGACAACCAATGCTCTTTGACAATAATTGGTTAATAAGGCAAATTAATAGAACTTGGATGATATAATCATGGGATTTTGATAGGATTTATTTTTAAAAACTCAAATTTAATCACTTGTACCATGCTAATATGAAATTTTTTTGCTATGCCCTTGATCGAGGCTCACTTTATCAAATCTAGAGGTAGATTAGTCGTATTGTTGATGACATGATTTGGGCATCAAATAGTGAAGAGACAAAATGGTTCATGATTTTTGAAGTCTTGATCGTCCAAGTTATTGATGCAGACCATCAACAATGGTGATTCCTAGATTGCGCTATTGAGAATAGAAAAATTCAACTGTAAAGCTCCTTGGATGAGATAATTCGTAATTGCAAATAAGGAAAACTTCAAACCATAACCAATGCTCTCTGACAGCAATAGGCTAATGAACCAACTTCATAGACGATGCGAACATGAGATTTTGATAGAGTCAGTTTTTAAAAACCCAAATTTGGTCAGTAGCACCATGCTAATATGAAATTATTTTGCGATTCACTTGATCGAGGCACACTTCATCAAATTGAGAGTAAGATTAATTAGATAATCCATGACATGATTTGGGCACAAATAGTGAAGAAATAAAAGCATCATGATTGTTGAAGTTTTGACGGTCCAATATATTGATGCAAACTACCAATGATACTGATTCCTAGATCTTACCAATTAGGTTAGAAAATTTCACTTGCAGTCGACATGTGAAGGTTGATTGTTAATTGACCTGATCATCAAAATCGGGAGATGAAAAAATTTAGACCACTGGATGAAAATCAAGTGGACGACATGGATTGTATGGCTGGCCAATCCAAGGAATCTTATTTAACCGACCATGCCCAATAAGAGCAAATTTAAATTTTTTTGTTTTTATGGGGACCTTGAGGTGAAAGTATACATGAAGATCCCACCTACACTGAAAAATTAGAAAAACACTAATAAGGTATGCAAACTTAGAAATGCATTTTATGGCCTCAAAAAATCCTCTGTGCCTAGTTTGATAGATTTTTCAAATATGTTGACAGCTGTAAGCACACTCAATTTCAAACTTACACTCTCTTTATCAAGCAATCAGCTGGAGGAAAAAATACGATTATGGTCATATGTATGTGACACTATATTGACAGGTGATTTTGAGGAAGTGCTAACTAGATTGAATGGGTTTAATGGAAAGAAAATTTGCAATAAAAGACTTGGTTTCTTGGTAGGGAAGTAAATGATCAAAACAAGATATTATTAGTTCTTAAAGGAAGTATATATTTGATTTATTTCAACAGACAAGAATGTTTGGATATAAGTCTACAATAATTCCAATGAACCCAATAAAAAAAAATTGGAATCACCATTAACAACATGCTCGTAAAGGAAACTATCAACGCATTATGGTCTAACTCATCTACCTCTCTCTTACTTGATATTGCGTTTGCTGTGAGTATTGTAAGCCAATACATGAACAACCTTGTTGAAGATTGCATGGAAGCTATTGAACACTTCCTAAGTTATCTTAAGATGACTCTAGGAAAAGACATTATATAAAAGGTCATTCAATAAGGAAATAAAAATTTTTCACATATGTTGATTAGGCTAAAGACTCATCAAACGGAAGATCCATCCTGCCTATTGTACTTATGTATGGGGAAGCTTAGTTTACATGGAGAAGAAAGAAATAGTTTCTAGGCTCAAGAAACAGTGTTGAAATTGAATACAGGAAATTGAGACTTGATATTTGTGAAGGCATGCGGTTAGAAAAGTTGTTAGAAGAATTAAGTTAATAAGTTGAAAAATCTCTAAAACTTTACTAACACAATAAATATGTCATAATTATTAAAAAAAATTCCGTTCGTCATGACAAAACTAAACACATTGAGGTAACATTGAGGTAGACCGACATTTTATTTAGAAAAATAAAAAATGGATTAGCTCAACTAAATTAAATTCCAACAAACTTTCAAACTGCTTACATCCTCACCATGGTTTTATCCAAAATAACCTTAATCTGATGAACTAGCTGTGCATGATCAACATATACGACTCAACTTGAGAGAGAGTGAAATAAATATGAATTCATGGTTGGTACCTTTTTCATCTACTATAACCTAACAAATAGTAGACAGCAGCTTTCCATCTACAATTATTCAACAATCCATTGATAACAACTTTTTATCTATAGTAATATTTGGGCAACACCGTTCTATCTATAATAATCCAGCACTCTGTGAACAACAACATTCTACTTAACTTTTATTCCATAATTAAATATTGGTTTCTAGATTTGTTTCTTTTCTTGAAACTTATTTGCTTACCTATTTATAGGCAATTTCTCATTTTATTTTACATCAAATAAAGCATTAGAATTCAGTCATAAAATATCTCATTTTCTACTCTTCTCTCTTCTCATTCTAATTTTCAAGAATATGCTAAAGTAGGCACCAAGTAGTTGGGATAAAATGCTTATGATGTTCATGAAAATGGTCTAGTATTTCAAGTTTAGTTGCAGAAGAAGCACAACAATTATTAAAATGGTAAATGGAGATTGCTTGAACAATTATGAACCTAAAACCAAGTAATTTCTATTATAAACCACAAAGTATATGTTTAGGAGTTGGTAATTGATGACACTACTTCTAGATATTAAAAAAACTCAGCTTAATTTCTGTTCTTAATGGCGTCAGAAATGAAATGTCTGAAAGTGAGAGAAATCAAGAAGCATTTGCTTATTTAAGAGTTGGCAATTGAGGCTTTTTCTACATGCTGACTTGCAACTTTCCCCGGTGTTGCTAATTATATGAAAACAACTGTCCACCAAGCTACTGAAGCTATATGCGAAGACATTCTTTTTACACTTGCTGAAGTCCTGTATAAGCTTTTGCAGCCATTCAGATGTCAATCTGGTTGAGTTGGAGAATGAAGTGGCTAAGGAAGGCGACCAAGCTATGTTACTTGAAGGAGGCCTTCCTAAGTCTGCAGCTGCAAATTTTCAGAGTGCTTCTGTGCGCACAAATTTAATCAGGTCGATTAAAGGAAACAGTTGAAATTATTTTATTTCTTTAGAATAACACTAAAACTTTAACCATTGATGTCTTGGCACCATGGCGAGAGGTCTAACAATTTTTTGGCGCCCTCATTTGTACAGGTTTGCAACAATGGATGAATCTTTCTTGCTTGAGAATCGATCTCTATTGAGGGCCATGTAAGGTTTTCTGGCATTGGTCATTCCATACCTACTAATTTGATGACTAATTATCCCTAGACTAATTTATAGTCTTCATGCAGGTCAGAATTTGGGTTCATTATGGTCTACTATTACTTATGCGATCGGACTAACTTGTTTTCAGAAACAAACAAGGTGTTTGATTCTTTTACATTCGATTTAATAGAACTTTAGTAATGATAGTTCAGGTAATGATTTTAGCTTTCACTTACGATTGTGTTTGTAATATGCTGATCTGCACAAGTAATAGATTTTGAATGCTTATTAGTTTAGTTTGTGGTTCTTGGTTATTTAGCTTTTAGAAATTTTTAATTCTGCTTAATTAATCTTGCTATTAAGTTGTATAAAGGATTAGAAAATTATTGTATACAACATGCACTTGAAGGTTGGGCTATATATGATCTTCTTTAGCGAACAGAGTATGAATATTCTTCGCTCAAAATTTGAATTGCAATGAGGAGCACTTTCTTATTTCATTAGTTTTATCCTGCCAGGTTTAAATTGTTCCAGCTTTTTGAATTAAAAGTCATTACTTTGAGTTTATATTTTCATTCATCTAGCCTTTTTTGTTTTGTTCTGTTGTATAACTTATTTTTATACTCGCGCATACCTCAAGTTTTACCATGACCTCCAAAAACCTGGAGAGTGAGGGCAACATATGATTAATCAAACTGGACAATCTCCTGGCTCATAAAAGGAAATCTGTTTTCTTATTCATTTGCTTCACTTAACGTCTCCAAAACACTTTCATTCTTTTACATTTATTATGATTATCTCTAATTATTCCTTGAAGCAACAATATTACATGTTTGATATGCTTTTTATGAGATGTTATACGTGAAACAGAAACGCTTAGCAAAAACTGGTTCAGTTATCTGCAACATAATGGTTATACCGTGAAATTAAGCTTCTACTTATTCAAAACCTTTGAATATTTATTTATCTGGGTGCATTATTTTTGTATGCCTGCTTTTGACTTTGCCAGAATTACAGCCGAGACCTATTTCTCTTCCTCTATCTTCTTCTGGTCCTAGCATCAGTCATGACTTCCCTAAAGAAACACAATGACAAGTCAGCTTTCTCAGGAAAATCCATTCTTTACTTGAATCGTCATCAGACCGAGGAGTGGAAGGGATGGATGCAGGTTGGTAATGGCTCTATTGGCACCATGCTTATTTTCTTATATATACCTACATATTATTTGGCAGCAAACTGAATTGATTTCTTTCTTTTATTGCTCTAACAACACATTTATATTGGTTAGCTGTTGCATGTACTGGACATCTCTACTTGTTTGTTATGCTAGTCATAGCAATGAAGTAATAATTTTTAAGAACTAGCGGCAAAAGTTAGCTTGGGGATGTAGCTCATTGTCCTTTTCATGCTTACGAACAGGAGCACCATGTTAGTATTTAAGATCTTAGGAAAAAATGCCGTTTTACTTCCATGGTTCCTTGTACTATAATCAGTAAAAATTTCTTGGTCGCATTAAAAGGTTATTTTCCTATGTAAATTAACAATTGAACCCTGTAATTTGAGCTTAATATGTAGAGCTTCCATGTAATCAAGCTAATGATGCTTCCAAGATAAGAGAAAATGATTTGGATAATACTAGTTTGATGTCATGTTCTGTAACTCTGTTTAATGAGGTTTGATGCAGTTGATCAAGGAAAATAGGAAGATAAAATACCTCTCGTGTGTTATAGTATCTTTTGATGAATGATGGATTCTTATCATGGCTTGGGGTTTTCATGATAAGAAGAAGATTCTGCTTGGTGTTTACCTTGTATTTTTATTTATTTTTTGTGTACCTGCTGTATAATGTTGAGTGTTTATGGATTTATTCATGTATTAAGATGGCAAAATTGGACTATTGGAGATGCTTCTTAACGTTTGCAAACTATTCATCCTTTAAGAAACTTAATTAGGGAAACTTTAGTATTCATGCTTGTTAATTAATTATTGTAATAGTGGTTAGGGTCAATTTGTCTGTAAAATATGTTCTTCATTAGCTTTCTAATGGGAACCTTGGGCTTGTCTGCCTCATCCATTTGCATCTATGAAGGTTCAGTGACCTATTTTGATCTTTGGCTTCGGTTATGATTTGTTGGACAAGTAGGCTTATTATTCTTTAAGGTTTTGGGAGCCCATTCAAGTCTGTTTTTATCTCAACCATCGATTTGTTGGTATTATTGGAATAAGTTTTCTTTCTATAAGGTTTCTAACTATGATTATGCTAAATTAAATATGCTCCGCAGAAATTTTTTGAGTCAAGCAACTCATTACTAGCTAAATCTGATTATCAATTGATGAGTTTAAAAAAGCTCCACCCAAATAGTTGTTGTCAAATTCAGAGATTTGAGAAGGAAAAACTATAATTTTATTGACAAATGCATCCCTTTCTATAAATCTATTCAGGATATCAAATAAAGAAACAAAATAAATTATAGAATTAAGCATTATTGTCTAGTACAATCCTTCCTAAATCAGCCACCTAACAATGGAAATGAATTGGCGTGATTCATGTGAGCCTCCCATGGATCCACGTGGAAATCATTAGCTGGGATTAGCAGTGGAAACCATCGGATGGGATTTAACACTTACCTCAAGCTGGGAAATATAGATCTGTCATTCCCAACTTGGTAATCAGTCCGAGAAAGGCGGAGTTCTTCACTCCCTTAGTAAAGTTATCTGCAAGATGATCTTTTGATGAGACGTGACAGATACATATAAGACCACTATCTATTTTTTCTTTTATAAAATGTTTGTCTACTTCTATATGCTTAGTCCTATCATGTTGAACTGGATTGTGAGCTATGCTGATTACTAATTTGTTGTCATAATGTAGCTTCATGGGTCCTTCCCACTTGATCCTTAGGCCTTCTAGAATCATCTTGACCCATAGTAGCTCATAGCTCTATATTTTGCTTCTACACTAGATCTTGCCACCACATTTTGTTCTTTATATCCTGAGGTAGATCGTCTATCTATTGGTAATCCTGCATAATCTGCATCAGGATATGCTTCTAGGATTATTATGTGGTCTCTTCTAAAGAGAATCCCTTTCCCTAGATTTCTCTTAAAGTAGTGCAGTATTCTGTCTACATCTTGCATGTGAGTCTGTTTTGGATTTTGCATGAACTGGCTGATCATACTTACAACAAATGCAATATTTGGCCTGGTGTGGGAAAGGTAGATCAATTTTCTTTCAAGTCTTTGGTAAGCTCCCTTTCTACATTTGGATCTTCTTTAGCTTTCCTCAAATTTGAGATTTGGCTCTACTGGTATTGGTACTGGTTTACAAGTTAGTTTACCTGGTACTTTAAGAAGATCTTTGATGTAATTTTGTTAAATGAAATTTTCTCTGCTGGAGTGGGCTACTTTAATTCAAAAAAAATATTTTAGTCTACCAAGTTTTTTGATATTAAATTCCTTGGTAAGACATTTCCTTAGAATAACTTTATCCTTTTAATCATTCCCAGTCAAGATAATAACATCCACATAAACTAATAATATTGTGACTTCCCTGAGTCTGAGTGTTTGAAGAATAGTGTATGGTCCCCTTGACTCTGTCGATAATCATTTAGAAGCATGAATTTTGAGAATCTTCCAAACCAAGCTCTATGTGACTATTTTAGGCTTTGTTTACCTACACACCTTGTCACCCCCAGGTTTTTACTTAAATCCCGGTGGAATCTCCATAAATATCTCTTCCTCCAAGTTCCCATGTAGGAATGCATTTTTTACATCCAGCTATTCCAGATGTCAGTTATAATTAGCTGCTAGTCAGAGTAGGATCCTGACAGTGTTCATCTTAGCCACAAGTGCAAAGGTTTCCTGGTAGTCGATATCGTATGTCTGAGTGTACCCCTTCACCAGCAGTCTTACACTATACCTTTCCAATGTACCATTAGCTTTGTATTTTACAGAGAATACCCATTTGCAGTTGACTGATTTTTTCTCACTGGTAAGTCGATGATCTCTTAAGTATTGTTCTTTTCTAGGGCCTGCATTTCATCTTTCATGGTATTTTTCTAATTTTCATCAGATAAGGCCTCAGAAATATTATTAGAAATATAAATATCATTTAGCGTAACCAGAAAGTTTTTGTGTGAAGATGAGAAGTTATTGAAGGATATGGAGTTGGTTATGCGGTACAAGGGAGGTTTTTGCTGTGAACTTTTGTTTACCTTGATTTCAGGAGATGGTTCAGATTTTCGGATCTGCTTTGGAGGATAGTTTGGACTTGTACGCTTGGAATACACATTCCCAAACCTAATAACAGCTTTGTCTTCAGTTTCCTTGGCTTTGATTTCAGGTGGATTGGTTTGAGGTGGAGGTGGAAGGTCAAGAGGGGCAAGCTTACTTTCCTCATCTTCCTCAATTTCAATCTCCCCCTGAAGATGAGGCTTGGTGAAATAGGAATTTTGTTCATCAAAAGTAACATCAACAGATACATGGGTTTTCTTTGTGGGGGGACGATAACACGTGTAACTTTTTTTGGGTGGAGGTTTATGAGGTATGTGGCAGTTAGGAGGGCTTCCCCCTAGTAGGATTTGGGTAATTATGGTGGAATAGGAATGCACGGGTGGAGGCTAGAAGGTGATCATTTTTTTTTTCTGCAACCCTGTTTTGTTGTGGGGTGTGAACACAGGAAGACTCATGAATGATACTTTCGTTTTGAAAGTAGAAGGATAGGGTTTGGTTAAAGTAGTCTTGGTATTGTCAGAATTGGTTTTGGATCATGGTGTGAAAAATGGTAAAAATGGTGCTAACATCAAATTTATTTTTGAGGAGATAGATCCAAGAGACTCGAATATAGTCATCAATGAAGGATACAAACCAGCGAGCCCCATAGATGTTGAGGAATTTTGAAGGCCCTCAGATATCACTATGAATAAGATAGAAGGGAATATCACATTTCTCATTTTTGTTTGGGAAGAAAACTCTTTTATATTTGGCTAACTTACAAGTTTCACAATGAAAATATTTATTTTCTAATATATAAAAAATTTTTGGATACATATATTTTAAGATATCAAAAGATAGATATCCTAATCTAAAATGATGATGCCAAATAGTAGATTTTTTTTCAACTAGGAATAACATAGAGTAGTTATTTTTAATGCTCTTAGATTTATTCAGTTCTTTCGGGTGGTACAATGCAACTCTCTCCTTTGCAAGTCCAATCTTCTTCCTTGATCTCTAGTCCTGAAATAGGCAACAAGTAGGGTTAAATAATACTTGACAATTATGGTCACTGTTATGTTTTTGTACAGAGATTAGGTTTGTGGATAATTGAGGTACATGGAGCACATTTTTGAGAGTGAGGAAGGGAGATAATAGTATGTCTTCTTGGCCTGCAATTATAGTAAGAGAGCCATTAGCAGTGATTATTTTCTTATCACTTGGGCAAGGAGTATAATTGATGAAGTGGTTAGTGGAGTGTGTCATGTAATCAGTGACGCCTGAGTCAATGATCCATAAACCTTTCCATTGATTTCTAGAGGCACTTAATCCAATGGATATAGGAAACATACCTGAAATTGCAAGAGAAGAAGATGCAAGAGGTTTTTCAAGAGATACCAGGAGTTGTTTTAGCTCATTAATATCTTCTTTATTGAGTTCTTTGAAGCTGAACTGTGTTTTAGGGATGTGCTGACTTGCTGTAGTGTTGGCTTGTGATGTGTTCTTTTGTCCACTTCTTTGGTTCCATTCTTTACTGGGAGGCTTTCCATGTATCTTCTAACATGTCTCTTTTGTATGTCTTGATTTCTTGCAATAACTGCACCAAATAGAGCCTGTCTTTAAATTTCAAGGAGTCTTTATCGTTTTTCTTTCATGGTGCTTCTCTGGTCGTTACCATTGCTGAATCTTCAACAACTTTTGGCTCCAGCATTACTTCTCGTCGGCTTTCTTCAGCGTGAATGAGAGAAATGATCTCATTTAATGATGGTGTCTCCTCTCTACCGAGGATCTGGACTCTCAACTCTGCATTAAGTTCTGTAAAAAAATTATATACTCTATCTTTCTCAATAAAGTTTTTCAGGTTAACAACATCTTCTGAACACCTGGTTTCTATGCATTTGTAGTGATCAAGTTCTTGCAATAGGTTTTGAAGAAGAGTGACATTCTGTCACAGTCTTGCTTTCTTATTTTGTGCTTCCCACCTTAATTTTAATTTTGAAGATTTGGGCAACATCCCGAGCTTTTGAGATTTATTTGGTGGCATCCTATATGTCCTTTGCAGTGAATATGAACATAAATGTATCACTAATTTTTGGAGTTATGGAATTCCACAACCATGACAATCATGGAGTCCGCTTCATCCCATGCCCAAAAACTACTCCTTCTTTTGGTCCTCCTCCAAGGAGGCGATGTAATTTTACTTTCCCTTTCAAGTAGGTCTTCACAAATTGAGACTACTTTAGATGGTTCTTCCCATTTAGGCGATAGGAATGCTGCATCTTTTAGAGATCACCTCGTCTTTGGTGCACCATAGAATCCTGAATTTGATCAAAGCTTTGGGAGAGAATACCTTTAGACATTGTGGTGGCAAAAGATAGTAATGAAGACTATCTATACTTGTATCCTTTGTCTTCTGGCACCAGCAATGAAGGCCGATGCTTGTTTGTGTAAATAGGAATTCAGTAGATCCTATTTGGTTCAGTCAATCCCGCTCCAGGTCACAAGCATGACTTCGTTCGGCTCAATTGCGTATGCAGGAAGCCTAGGTCTTGCTTGGGTCGACTCCTTCGCATGACTTGTGTTCACAGCCTAACTCCATACGCACAAATAAGGAGAGACCCTTACATGACCACTCGACCTCTTCTTCTAGACGCACGAACAAGAGCTGCTAGCATTGTCTTGCATCCGATTTTGCTCCAGCGGGAGCCGCTCGTCCTTCATTGGTGTTGTTCCGCTCGGTTCCTACGCTCGAGAAATTCCAGGCTTTTGACCTCCTTTCTCGATCGGTTCTTTCGGTGATGCAGACGTTCGGTTCGCACGTGGGAGGCTTGTTCGACTCCGCCTTTTCTGGCCACAGGAAAGAAGTTCGCGTTCGGGAGATCCCGCTCGTCGTGTTCGGTCTTTGCTTCAGCACGCTGAGAGGGATGAAGCCGATGGTTCGACAATCAGTATTTATAGCAATGAAGGCCTCCCTCTCTTCTTCCTTCGTATCTTCTCTTATGAAGGTTTGGCAATGGTAAAAGCAATAAAGGCCTACCGTGGCTTTGATACCATGCCAAATCCAGAAATTTGAGAGGGAAAAACCATAGCTTTATTGCACAAATTCATCCCTATTATAGATCTATACAGGATATCAAATAAAGAAACAAAAAAAATTACAGAATCAAGCATTATTGTCTAATAAAATCCTTCCTAAATCATCCACCTAACAATGGAAAGGAATTGGTGTGATTCATGCAAGCCTCCCGCGGATCCCTGTGGAAATCATTAGCTAGGATTAGCAGTGAAAACCATTAGTTGGGATTTAACAGTTGTGATAAAGCTTATGTCAAGACTCTGTTTAGCAATGTTGTGTTATGCTACATTATCCTTTTGATGCAGGATAATTGGGATTATTGGATTCTTTTCTAAATTGATTTTTAGCTACGTTCCAATTTAATTTTTATGCATGATCTAATAAGCCGGTTTGACGAGTAAACGAGCTGAGCTTGAGCCAGCCTTAACTATGACGCCTTCTGATTGGCTGCTGGAGGATGAAGTCAACGATCTAGTGAGTTGTCTGCCATGTGGCAGCTCACAAGGAGGTGAGTCTTGAGAGGAGGTGGATTCGTAGTCGATGAGTCGTCTCGTGAGGTCAGTGAGTGACATAGGAGGCTCGGTGGCACCTTATTAAGGAAGATGAGCCAAGGTGTTAGTGGTGATGATGAATTCCTTAATCTGGTATGAGTTGTAGCTGAATGTGTAAGGGATAGCTGTGTTAGACGCTTTCCTTTAAATAAGTTTGTTGAGCTCAAAGAGTAAGAGCTTGATTGAGATGAGTGGCAATTTACTTGCTTAGCAAGTAACCTCTTGGTCGCCTAGTGTAAGATGAGCTCAAGGATGGACGAGTTCCTCTAGTAGTTGCGGGTGAGTCCTTTAAGGCATTTGCTCCTGAGAAGGAGTATCCTTGTTACAAATCGGTCACTACCTGTGTGAACATTTGAGAAGGCAATTAAAGGTGACCATTATTCATATTATTCCATGTATCATTGCAAACCTTTTCATCAACAATACCTTGAGCCTCATCTGCTCACCTTATCTTACTCTTAGCATTTCCTCATGTTAATCTTCTTTTGAGCTTAAATGAAGTGCACGTCTGCAAAATATACTCAACCTAAGGGTGTCAAAACGGATTGATGGGTCGGGTTCGGGTCCAATCCAAAATTGACCAGACCCGAATGCAGTCAACCCAAACCCTACCTATTTAATAGAGTCAAAAAGACCAACCTGAACCTAACCCACTAGAAACTCGAATGACCTTAACCCGACCCATCAACCCATCTTGGTTAAATTTTTTTATAACTTATTAACTATAAAATTTAAGATATTTGATAAAAAAATAAGAAGATTATACCCACAAGAAAAAAATTTGAGGGAAAAAAGTTATTAAACTTTTGTCATTTTCGAGTCAAAATCGGGTTCGCGGGTCAACCTGAATCCGACTCATTCAATAAACAGATTAGAAAACCAATATGAACACGACTTGTTTATTAAATGGGTAAATCCGAACCTAGATTTTTTTGGTTGAGTTCGGGTCGGATCATTTATTGACATCCCTAGCTCAACCTGCACACTCCTATAACAACTTCAATATCCAATTAAGCAATCCAATACACATTAAAACAGTCTTCAAAACCTATAAAGCATTCCACAAATCTTATATCTACCATAAAACATAGTGCATCATTATCTTAAATCCTAATGAGGCTTCACTTTATTATGGTACTTGTTTAAGGACAGGAAGTGACATCCAAGTAAAGAATGTAAGGCCAATCAGTTGACAAATCATGACACAAATGTATTACCTCCAATTACAACACCCTCTATCCGCAAGTCAATATTAGTGGAAAACAAGAGTGGAAGTAATAAATCAAGGGTGGATAGAATATGGAATGGATTTTCACAATGGTACTACACCATTAAATCAACAAAAGCGTAGCTATAAAAATATTCCAAATAGTGATTGAACAAGGATTGAAAAGAAATCAAGGGAAATTACCGTATGATGAAACAAGAATAAGAAGATTGAATCAAATCATCTTGTATTTGTAAATCAAAACTATCGTGGTAATCAAAACGCTAAAGAGCTCGTCCCATTGTTATAAGCATGGACATTATAGATAAACTAGAAAATGTAAAATGCGACACCAAGTCAATGTTTACATGTTAGGCTTTTGGTAAGGGTAAACTTTCAAATTTATATTAGTTTTTCTGGCTTAAAAAAATTCATCTTTGATGAACTTAGCATTTAATATTCATCAAGCAAATATGGGTTATAATTTTTGTGCTTTTTGCAAGATAATCCAAGATTCATCACAAGTAGGTCTGTCAAGCTAATGTGCATGATACCTTTGATTTTGCCATTAGTAATGAACACAATCTCATTATTTATAATAGCCTCAGGAATAATATAAGTAGATTTATTTTGTAAAATGTTGGTTGCAAATCCACAAATCGAATGAGAAGAAGCATCATCATTTGTAAAAATTTCATGAAATAAAGTGAATCAGATACATTGAAGACTATACTAGATCTTTCTAGAATTTCTAATTTGTCAGAATTTGTCGTAATGCTTTATATGATCCCATCTTTTTTGTATTTAATTTCTTAAAGGTCCCTATTGAAAAACTATTAGAATTCAGGAGTACCATTATGTATCAATTGGATTGAATTTCATATATATCCTGTTTACATTAGTAATAGATTTATATCATAAATGGATGTCAATTTTCTGATATCTTCATGCAAATCATGCAAATAATATGAAGTAATTACTAAAATACTAACATGCATCCTAAGGGAAACAAATAATGACCAATAGTCATTTCCTAAAAGCTGAGATAATAAAGGAAATTAAAAAGTAGGCAAAACCCATAACTATGATATTCCAATAGGAATGAATAGTCTTTTTAAAGAAAATTAACCCACATGCAGTAAATATTAGTGGTGTAGATTTATGCAATTTGGGTTCATTTAGATAGATATTTAAGCTTCGGGTTTCTTTTTAATGCATTCATTATTCAAAAAAACTCAATAAAATGTTAATGCAACTTAATCTTTTCAAAAGATTCTTCTAATGAATTTGTGAGTTAAGGAACTAAGAACTAAAAACAAATTCACTTCTAATTTGATTTCTAGAGATAATTTCATTAGAAAGTTCATGTCATATTCTTCAATGGATTTATCATCTTCAATAGGCATGGTTTGTTTTGTTCTATTTTCAGGGCTAAATTTAATATCTTCTATATTTTCATATTCATATTGAAGAATTTCTATTAAAGATTTAGGTCCATAATTAATTATAAATTCAACTTCTATCGGGAGTTCGTATTCATAATAGATTCAAATATGAATGTAGGCTCATTCTAATTTTTAAATTCAAATTTTAATTGAGATTTAGATTCATAATTGATCTTATACTCAAATTTAATTTTAGGCTCAAATTCTAACTCTTGCTCATGTATAGCTTTCATGTTCATGAATGGGTTCTAATGCAAATATAAATTTAGATTCAATAACATTAAATGTAGGCTCGCAACTATGAATTATCTTCTTTATAAAAAACATCCTTAAAAGAAAATTTATCAACTATAACTTTTTCGATAATATTAGATTCAACTATGCATGATTTTTGTGTTGGTGAATGACAGGATTTAGAGGAGAATATTCCTTTTTAAGATTTTCATTATATGTGTAGTAGTCCTAATAAAATGATTATATTACGCCTAAATGTTTAATGCTTTAGACAGTGCCTTACTCTATGTTTTTGTCTAATTTTAGTTTAGTTCATTTTTAATCTCTCACTCGAAGTACTTCAATTAAATATTTACTAGTAACAAAATGGTTCCAAGGAAAATAAAGCTTTGTTACAAATTGAGAAACTTTGTGTAAAATTCAAACACAGTATAACTTCTTTTTATATAACTATTAAATTGATTATGCAGTTTTTAAATTTTAAGTTACGTTATGTTTCATATCTTCCAATGCTAATTTTATTTCACTTGCAATACTACTAAATTGCTTTGAGAAGCAGGTCATTATCTCGATAAGTGTGCTACTACTTCGAAAAGTGAGTTATTGCCTTAAAAAGTATGCCATATGCACAATTGCCTTGAAAGGCATGCAATTGCCACGAAAAGAATGTTATTATTTAAAAAAAAGAAAATTCGGTAAATAATGTACATTAAAAAGAGTAGGAATATAATATGTAAATGCACCTAAAAGTGTGCAGTGCATTGTATGAATGCATCGAAAAACACACAAATATGTTGGAAGCATGAGAACACGCTATGCAATTGCACCTAAATGTGTACAAGTGCGTTGTGTGAGCACACAAAAAAAGCATGCTAGTACATTAAAAGCATGCGAATGTATTGTGCAAGTGCATCGTACAAATGCATTGAACAATGTGCACGTCATCAAAAAAAGTTTAAATTCCTCACATGTGCTAAGGCAAATATGCTAAACACTCATATATAAAAGTTTAAGATGCTGTGCATGGTTGAAAACAAGCCTAAACTAAAATCCATATACCATCGGCAATCATTTGGCGATGGAGATGAATTTAAGAATAACATCAGCTTATTGAGAGTCAATATTTTGTCAAGAATATCATTAAGATTAATTCTCGAATAATCTTCCGCCAGTAAGATGCGTCACATGTCCTCTAACTAGTGGTTTTACCACAAAATGACTTCTCTAGTTAGTTGTTATAATTGGGGGCCTTTAGTTGCATGCCATTTTGTTGACATAGTTTGCTTGTTATTCCTGGACTGGTGTATTTTTCAAAATACAACTGAATGTTCAAGGTCGTGCACTGCCTAGCATATTAATAGTTTGTACAAATTAGAGTTCCACTTGATCATCACCTTGTTGTTCACATTTGTTTGTTGTCCCCGTATAATGTGGGATGTAGTTTTATCCTTTGGATATTTCTTATGATTGAAATTTCTACTCTCTACCAGGTATTATTTTTAATGTACCATTACTTTGCTGCCACGGAAATGTACAATGCAATCCGTGTGTTTATAGCTGCTTATGTCTGGATGACTGGATTTGGGAACTTCTCTTATTATTATATAAAAAAGGATTTCAGCCTTGCTCGATTTTCTCAGGTATGTATGAAGTTATGCAGTTTCCATGGTCCTGCATATTCAAGGTCTTTGATGTTTCTCACTTCAAATGCAGATGATGTGGAGGCTGAACTTTTTTGTGATCCTATGTTGCATTGTCCTCAACAATGATTACATGTTGTATTATATTTGTCCAATGCACACTTTATTCACTCTTATGGTTTATGTGACACTTGGTATCGCCAACAAATACAATGAGATTGGGTCGGTGATTGCCGTGAAGATCATCTCTAGTTTTTTTGTTGTTATCTTGATTTGGGAAGTTCCTGGTGTTTTTGAACTTCTGTGGACTCCATTCACTTTCTTTTTAGGTCAGTTTCTTTTTGCGGTCCCCTTCCATCTTGTTGATTATCTTATGCCGCTCACAATTTTTTTGATTTGTTTGGTGCAGGGTACAAAGATCCAGAGCCTTCTAAGGCTAACATCCCGCTTTTGCATGAATGGCACTTCAGATCTGGTCTTGATCGCTACATCTGGATCATAGGAATGATTTATGCGTACTACCATCCAAATGTAATTTTCTTGGGCTTAATATGATAAATATATTTGGTGATAGTTGATAAGATGATAGCTTGTAGATTTATTTATATATGCTTGGACCACTTGGTTTCTGCCGTAATGGTTTGCTTTGTCTTTCAATATTCTGGCATAAAAGGTTGAAAGATGGATGGAAAAACTTGAAGAAACTGAAACTAAACTGAGATTGTCAATTAAATCAAGTATAGTTGCAGTGTGCTTGTTGGTAAGCCACTTGCCAAGTTCATCTAGTCATGGTATATGCCATCATTATTTTATGGTTGAAGATATGATTAATGAGAATCTTGTTCATTTTCTAGGTTGGCTTTTTGTGGTATGAATACATCTACAAGCTAGACAAAATTACTTACAATAAATACCATCCTTACACATCATGGATCCCCATCACGTAAGAGCTTATTTGAGAACTGTAGTCAAATGTGAAACTTGTGCCGCTTGCCAAACTAATACATTCTTATTCTGTATTTCAGCGTCTATATTTGCTTAAGAAATGTCTCACAACTGCTTAGAAGTTACTCGTTGACTCTCTTTGCGTAAGTTCTTTTAAAAGCTATAGGCATAAATATCCTATTTTTCTTAGATCTCATAGTTAGATAATTATTGACACATTTTATTTTATTCCCTTTGTCTTCCTAGTTGGCTTGGCAAGATCACATTGGAGACCTATATCTCACAGATCCATATCTGGTTGAGGTAGGTGCACTTTAGGCTTTTTTCCATATTATTTCGGTTAAACTATTTGAATTTGCTATAGTTCCACATTGTTAAATTTTAAATGAGCTTATATATGCATGACTTACTCGGCAATCAAACAAGGAATCTTGTCAGAAAAAAAATTATTTGAATGACTGAACAATTGAAATATGACCTGGTATATCCGTCTCAACAAACTTCGGAATAGTTTTCATCATCCTATTGGTATTACATTTATTCTGGCATGGTCAAGCTTATTTTGATTATTTCATTTATAGTTTTGCTACCCCCGTCTCTGTTACATTCTTGCTACATGTAGTCTGCATATTTTGTCTTATTGTTGAAACACTTGAACTCCATACTGTTCGAACACATAATTGAGCTCAATGTTGGTAAGCTACTAGAAATGAGGATTGATTGTAAACTCTTTGAACTCAAACTGACAGGTAGAAAACTGACTATGCAACCAATTTTCTGCTCTCCCAAGTAAAAAACCCTATTGAGCATGATCATGGGTTGGCTAATTGAAATTTGCTAATTCACACCCCAAATAAAAACGTAAGGATCAAATGATGAGGTTTGATTTCATGTTCAATCAAATAGAATATCTCAATTAGTTAAGTAATATGGTATTAATGTTGATCTTTGGATCATATCATATGATATAGATTCTACTGTATGATGTGTTATAATTATAATTAAATTGAGACGATCAATCAAGCATTTAATACAATAATTAAAAATTGAGTTAATAGTCCTATACGATAGTGTGTGATATATGTACTAATTTAATTAATTGACATGTGCATCAAATCAACTTAGGAGTCGATATATGAATCGAACATATTGTAGCATATGATCATGATCGTATAATATGATCAACCAAGAGCTTAAATTTTGAATTTAAATTAACATTAATTGAGGATTTTTTTTATTATGGTCTGATGATTGTTATCTTATGTATACTATGAACATGCTAATAGAATTAATTTTATTCACTTGAAAATCCTAACAGAGATATTAGAGAGAGAATTTCAAATAGAGAAAAATTTCTACACGAAATCATCTTTCTCTTTCAAGCCATTGATCCTTAGGTTTGTGTATTTAGTCATTAAGAACTTATTTTCTTATGTAATGAGGGAGATTCCTGATCTCAAAGTAGTGTTTTTGTTAAAAGGTTGATTACTTAATTGGTTGTGCTAGGAGTGGTCAGTGCCATGCCTTAAAGCGGACGTTGTTACCTAGTGGGTGGTTTTAGGAGTAGTGTACTTCTCACTTTGAGTAGAAGTGTTGGTTGTGAAAGAGAGAATATTCTCTACTTAGCATTAACAATGCAGAAGTTAGTGGAAATCTTGAGAGGACTCATGGAGTGGATATAGACTCTTGGAAAGCCAAACCATTATAACTTTATTTGACTTAAGTAATTGTTTAATATAAAATAATGTTGACTATAAAAAAAATAAAGGAGAGGAAATTTTGAATCAATGCAAAGTAACAAACCTGACTCCGAGCCGACCCCACCGCGAGCAGTTGGTCGCCAAACGACGCAGTTCTTCACTCTCGTAACTTCCATTTAGCCATTCACTCAATAAAAGGAAGGGAACGGAGAGATCGAAAAAAAAAAAAACTGCTCCTTCGACTCCATCGTTGTTGTTCGATTCCGTTGCTTCACAGGAAGGTGTCTAGGGTTCACCTTTTATCTTCTTTGTTCGTCGTTGATGTTCGTCTTCGTGGCTTCGCAGGTGGTGTAGAGATTGCCTGCGCCGCTTCTCCTGCTCCTTCGCTGCTGTCTGACTTTGCTTCGCAGGAGGCGAAGAGATCGCACGAGTCGCTTCTCCGGCTCCGCTGTTGCTGTTCGGCTTCGTTGCTTCGCAGGAGGTGTAGAGATTGCACACGTCGCTTCTCGACTTTGCTCCTTGTTAACTATAAAAAAGGAAGAAGAATAGAGAAATTACGAAACATATTTGCCTTCGAGCGGGTCCCACATCGCGTGGTTTGCTTCCAAACGCAGCGACCCTTCGTTCGAAATGAGATAACCGCAAACTCATTCCTTTTAAAATGATCGGTAGAAACGAAAAAAAAAAACTTACGCTTCTTCCGCTCCCTCGTCGTTGTTCGTCTCCGTTGCCTCGCAGGAGGTATAGAGATTTCACGAGACGCTTCTTCCGCTCCCTCGCCGTTGTTCGCCTTCGTCACTTTGCAGGATGAAGAGAGATTGCATGAGTCGCTCTTTGGTTTCTTCGTTGCTGTCTGACTTCGCCTCCCACGCGATCGACCCCGACAACCCAACCTTCGCCCGTCCTCGCCTCCCACACGACCGACCCCGATGACCCAGCCTCTGCCCGTCTTCGCCTCCCACATGATCGAACCCGACGCCTGCTCCCATGCGTGACTTCCGCCTCCGACCCATGCCCGATCGGGCTCCCTCTTCCTCTCTCTGTTATATGATATATATATATATATATATATATATATATATATATATATATATATAAAATAAGATAAGATTAAAAAAAAAAGAAAAAGAAAAAGGGAGGATGAGACTTTTAAACAGGTGATTGAAGACCTATGTCGTCGACTTTAGGTCCGGCCAGGATTGCACAATTCGAAGACCCGCGCCATGATCTTAGATCCGGGCGGATGGTTTGAAATTGAAGACCCGCGTCATCGATCTTAGTTCTGGGCGGATGGTTTTTTAAATTTGAAGACCCCGGGCCGTCGTATCTTAGATCTGGCCGGAATGATTTTAATTCGAAGACCCTACGCCGTCGACCTTAGGTCCGGGTAGGAAGAAATTAGGGCAAGTGCCCTCCCTTACCTCCCGGCGCAGGGGAGGGGACGCCGGGAGGTTGCCGAAATTTCTCGGGAAATTATAAATTTTTTTTTTGGAGCGATTGGAAAGCAAATTAATCTCATTTAATTAATCAATTAATTGATCTAATTGATTAATTATAATTAATTAATTGATATTAATTAAATAATTTAAAATTAATCAATTTAATCAATTAATTAATTGAAATTAATTAACAAAAAGTTTAACTAATTAATTTAAATTAATTAACTAATTAATTAATTGAGGTTAATTAATTGAAACTAAGTTATTAGTTAAAATTTATTAATTAAAAATAATTAATTAGTTAAAATTAATTAATCAAAATTAATTAGTTAATTAAAATTAGTTAATTGAAAATTAATTAGTTAAAATTGACTAATTTAAGAATCATTTAATTAATCGAAATTAACTAGTCAAAAATAACTAATTTTGATTAATGAGATTGATTTAATTAAAATTCGTGAGTGGTGCAAAATTCGAGAGCATTGAAATTGACTAATTTAAGCAAGTATAAAATAAATACAATAAAGAAAAGGAAGGGGGGATGAGTTTCACTAATTAACATGTACAACACTGCTTTCCAAGTCCTTTCAAATTCTCCAAACTTTCAAACAAATCGTACAAGCTCTCCAAATAACAACTCAACTCAATCTCAACAACATCTCTCCCACTTTCAAACACTACTCAACAACTCCCCACAATTCAACGAACATAAGTTCTCCAGTGTTCTTGAACAAAGCTCCAACTCTCCTGTGCGAGCTCCCTGAACTGCTACAAGTCCCACGTACCTGCAAACAAACAAGCAAAAGTTAGCATATCATAAATGAAGAGCAATGCTGAAAAATAGTAAATCTAACTATTGTAAGTAAAGTACTAGAAAACTAGTAGAGCCACAGTGTAATAGGAAAAAGACTGAGCACAAAACAACTGAAAACACTGACGCCAGTGTCAAAACCCCGAAGTGTTAAAAGCACAAACAAAAACAAACTCGTTAATCTCTCAATCTCTCTAATTGACAAAACCTAAACAATTGACATCCTCTCAACAAACACACGATGAAATTCAAATCTTAGGGCAGCCTTGTTTATAAAAACTTAGTTGTAAGACCCACTACCCAGCAACTTTCAAAGGAAAGTAGTAAGCCCGACCTTAGGGGGAAGTTTTAGGTAAAATTGACCTAAACCTTAACCCCTAATTAAAACATCGGCAACCTCTAATAGAAGCCATAAATTCGACCTCTGAGGAAAATATTTAGGTAATAACATCACCCTAGACCCCTCACTTGGGCATCCTAGTCTATAGGATTAGGTTGTAAGTAGGGGTGTCAAAATCGGGTTTCGGGTCGGGTTCGGGTCGAACCCGCAATGACCCGCAGCTAAACGGGTTGACCCTAACCCGACCCGGGTAGGGAAACGGGTCAGAAAACCGGACCCGGACCCGACCCGTCGGGTTGGCGGGTCAACCCGACCCGACCCGGGTCAGGAATGCGTCCGCGAGGTGGGCGCGCGCGGGCGCGCGCGGGCGAGCGCGCGGGCGCGCGCGGGCGAGCGCGCGGGCGCGCGCGGGCGAGCGCGCGGGCGCGCGCGGGCGAGCGCGCGGGCGCGCGCGGGCGAGCGCGGGGGCGCGGGCGCGGGTGCGGGCGAGCGCGGGGGCGCGGGCGCGGGCGAGCGCAGGCGCTGGCGGGCGTGGGCGCGCGGGCGAGCGCGCGGGCGCTGCTAGCGCGGGCGCGCTGCTGGGCCACTGGCGTTCGCGGATGCGCGCGGGCAGGGCGGGCAGAGCGGGCAGGGCTTGCGGGCAGCCTCTAAACAGGTTTTCGGGTTGACCCGCCAACCCGTCGGGTCAACCCGAACCCGACCCGTTTTTCAAACGGGTCGAATTCCTGAACCCGAACCCGACCCGTTTTAAACTCGGGTCGGGTTCGAGTCGGGTTTTCCGGGTCGGGTTCGAGTCGGGTTGTCGTGTCGTGTCAAATATTGACACCCCTAGTTGTAAGACCCGCTATCGGGCAACTTCCAAGTGAAGTCATAAGACCCACTTTTTAGAAAAATTGCTAAATAAATTGCAATGATTCTAAAAAAAAAATTCAAACAATTAAATTCAAATTCATGGGGCATCTTAGTATAAAGGATTAAGCTGTAAGACTCACTTTTCAGGCAATTTCTTAAGGGAAATCATAAGACCTACCCAAAACAATTAAAATCCTCGGGCAGCCTTGCTGTAGAGTTAGATTGTAAGACCCATCTTTGGGCAACTCATAAATAGAGGAGTAAGCCCCACTCCAAATTAAACATACGGGCTACTTTCTATAAAAGTTGTAAGTCTCGATCCAAATTCAAATTTCTGTGTAACTTCTAAACGAAGTTATAAATTCCAAAAAATTAAACTAACTTCTGGGCATTCTGATAGATGTAAGCCCCAAAACTCAAATAAAATTAAAACTCAAATTTAACCATCTCAGTCTACTCGGGATCCCTGAGAGGAGGCAACTCATGGCTGCTAATCAGATTCCCTGGACACTACGATCAATTATTGTTAGTGTTGGTAGATTGAATCTACAGTATACCCGGGACGACAGAATCATGGGATCTTGATCGGGTTTACCTCCATTTTCCCCATAATTGAGACTAAATTATCCGAAAATTATTCATCCTTAATCGAGAGTTCTCTCTTACATGTTAAGAGGGGTAATTAATTATGATTGCTTGTGCTCATGAGAAGTAAGAACCCCAGATGTAATTAAACCCTGATACTACTCTTAGGGGAAATCTGGTTAATTCTAATCTTACTTAAGGGAAATGGAATCCTACAGCTGCGAAGCAGGATTCACGCATCCGTGCCATTTTTCTTGAGCCAACACTCCTTCGACGCCTTTCCCTTCCCATTGGATCGGACATTACAACATATTAATTGGAAGCAACGTTGGAGTTCTCTCGCAGTGAAGGTAGCTTTCTCCTTCACGTACGCTTCTTTAGCCAAATCCCGTAAATCCTATCCAACTCGCGACAGCACCATCATCCACGCCTTAACCCGCCTCTACCCGGTCGTGCCCTAGCCCAACATATGCCATCTCTCTTTATATGTTTTATATATATATATATATATATATATGTATGTAATGTTATGTAAGTAATTATATAATGTTTATAATTATATATATAATAAAAAGAAAGAAGAAAGAAAGAAAAAAGAGAGATAATAAAATAAGAAGAGTGAAGAAGGATTTTTAAACAGGTGTTAAAGACCTGCACCGTCGACCTTAGGTCCAGTCAGGAATGTTTAAATCGAAGACCCACGCCATCGATCTTAGATCTGGGCGGATGGTTTTAAATTTGAAGACCCTGGGCCGTTGTACCTTAGGTTCGGTCGGGATGGTTTGAAATTGAAGACCCGTACCATCGATCTTAGATCTGAGCGGATGGTTTTATAAATTTGAAGACCCTACGCCATTGACCTTAGGTCCGGGTAGGAAGAAATTACGACAAAGGCCGTCCCGATTTCTCCCTCGGTGGGGAGGGGGCGCCGGGAGGCTGCCAAAATTTCCTTAAAATTTTAGAGGGGCAATTCAATTTGAATTCAATTAAAATGTTAAAATTAATTTTTTAAATGTTAATTGACTAATCTAGTTTATTAATGTTTAATAAAAATTAATTGATTAAATTAATCAAAATAATTGATTAATTTGGGAACAACTAACATCATAAATGAAAGTTCTTAATGGATTCAGGGCAAGTGTTTAACTCAATATATAATCATCATCTTCGTAACGATGATTTCTCTCAATCCCTTTGTACTTGTATTCGTGACATACAAAAATGAAAATGTGAATCAAATGGAGAGTACGTTAAAATGAATGTTTTTTTTATAATCATAAATCAGCCTTATATCTCGCACTAGAAGAAAAAAAAACTCAATGAATTGTGTACATCTCCCAGTATGAGCAAATCCTGCTCCTCATCATTCTCCCAAATGTCATTCAACATAAATAAGGACTTGTTGGATATCATTCCAATCTAAAGATTATTTTGAGGTGCCTCAAATGTCTCTAAATGAGATTGCCTTGAATGTCTCTAAATGAGACCTCTCTTTAAGAGATTCTAACACAAGTAATATTGAGTAAAAGACTTTGAATTGTTGTGGCATTTCATGAAATGTTAGAGGTCTCTGACCATCAAAACATCACATCTCTTCTTTCAGTTAATGAAATAGCAAGGCTTGCACCAAATTATCTCATAAATTGATTATTCAAAATTAATTAACTAATTAAAACTAATTGGTTAATTTTACATCTGAGAGCATTTTTAATGAAAATTATAAATCCTAGAATTTTAAAATACGGGAGCAAATAAAAAATTTTAAATACGAGAATTTTAAATTCTTAGAGTTTTAAAATTTGAGAATTTTAAAGTAGAAGAGTTTTAAAAATTAAAATTAATACAATTAACTAGGAAAAAAATTGATTTTTAGTTAGTTGTTTAATTAAATTAAGCTTGAAAGAAAATGCAGGAAGAGAAATATTGTTATCTACTTATTAACATATACAACACACTCAAATCAACCACAACTCTCAACTCAATAAAAGTCTCCAAACTCCTGCACAAAACTCCCCACAAACACAAATTGAAACTCTCCAACAAAACAAAACACTTTGTAAGCTTTCTAACGTCTCTCCTGTACAAAACTCCCCACAAACACAAATTGAAACTCTCCAACAGAACAAACACTCTGTAAGCTCTCTAACATCTCTCCTGTATAAAACTCCCCACAACACAAATTGAAACTCTCCAACAGAACAACCTAATCTCCAAGCTCTCCAATGCTCAAAGATAAAACTCCAAAGTAGCACGAACTCTGGATCAGCACGTATATGCAAACAAAACAAACAAATATTAGTATATTATAAATAAAACAAAAATCATCAAAATGCTGGAGAGTGATAAATCTAACTACTAGTGAGACAAAAGTACTGGGAAGCAAGAAAAGCCAAGTACTGGAAAACTAGTAGAGCCACAGTGCTGGGAGACGTAAAAAATAAACTACTGTAGTAGGAAAAAGACTACAAGCAAAAAACAACTAAAACACTGATGCAAGTGTCAAAGCCTCGAAGTGTCAAAATCACAAACTCAAACCAACTCACAAACCTCTCAAACTCTCCAAGTAACAAATCCTAAACAACTGACATCCTCTCAACAAATGCAAAACAAAAACCCTGGGCATCCTTGTTTATAAGAACTTGGTTGTAAGACCCACTACCCGACAACTTTCAAAGGAAAGCCATAAGCCTGACCTTAGGGGAAAGATTTAGGTAAAATTGACCTAAACTCTGACCCCCAATTTAAAACACCGACAACTTTTAATAGAAGCCGTAAGTTCGATCTTTAAGAGAAATGTTTAGGTAATAATACAACCCTAGACCCCTCACTCGGGCATCCAAGTCTATAGGGCTTGGTTGTAAGACCCACAATTCGGGCCACTTAGCCTACCGGGCTAGGTCGTAAGACCCATCATTAGGCAACTTCTAAGAAAGCAATAAGACCTATCCAACCAAAATTATTGGGCTACCCTTAGTAGAGGCCGTAAGTCCCACTAACTGGGCTGCTTTCTAATGAAAGTCATAAGTCCCTATCCAAATCTAATCACACGGACATCTCTTGTTGAAAAATCAAAGCTTCAAGAGAGAATTTCATCTTTAAATAATGTTTTGAAATACAATGATTATGATACTAATCCCATGTCAAAAGCATGTGGAATTTCTATCATAAGATCTTCTACAAAACACAAATTCTTGGATATCTTATTCTAAAGGATTAAGTTGTAAGATCCGCTTTTAGGCAACTTCCTAAGGGAAGTCATAAGACCTACCCCAAATCCAAACAAAATTTCCGGGCAGCCTTGCTATAGAGTTAGGTTGTAAGACTCATCTTTGGATAACTCATAAATAGAGCCGTAAGCCCCACTCAAAATTAAACCTATGGGCTACTTTCTGTGAAAGTCGTAAGTCCCGACCCAAATTCAAACACCTGGGCTACTTCCAAGAGAAGCCGTAAGACCCTCTTCAAATTAAAACTTCTGTGTAACTTTTAAACGAAGTTATAAAATTCCAAATCAAATCGACTTATGGGTATTCTAATAGATGTAAACCCCAAAACCTAAATTAAATTAAAATTCAAATCTAACCAGCTCAGTCTACTTGGGATCCTTGAGAGGAGGCAACCCATGATTGCTAATCAGATTCCCTGGACACTACGGTCAATGATTGTTAGTGCTGGTAGACTGAAATCTACGGTATACTTGGGACGACATAACCATGGGATCTTGATCGGGTTTACCTTCATTTTTTCTTATATTTGAGACTAAAATACTTAAAATTTATTCATCCTTAATCGAGAGTGATCTCTTACATGTTAAGAGGGGTAATTAATTATGAGTGCTTGCGCTCATGGGAAGTAAGAACCTGTCAACCTCTGTACAAAGAAACAAAAAGAAAAAAAAATCTTACATACCCGCAAATCCCGCAGCCCTGTAGCTCGGCGCCGTTCGCGTCGCATCTCCCGCGATTCTTGCTCGAACTCCGCTCGAGGAGGTCCATTCCTGTCGTTAAATACCGACCCCAGGGCTCCCTCCTCTCCCATTCGCTATCTGCTTCTCCTCCCACACGAACTCCCGTCGTTGCTTGCGATTTCCTCCTTCCCGACTCCCTGTTCCGATTCCACTTCCTCTCTCGCTGCCTTCGACGCCTCCTTCACTGCCTCCGATCCACAGAGAGAGAGAGAGAGAGAGAGAGAGAGAGAGAAGAAGAGATCCACTCTACCGCCGCCCTCTGTCCGATCTTCCCAGCCTGAAGCCGCAGCCCGCAGCTCACGCAACTCCTGACCTCGCCAAACCCAGGCGGCCTCGGCTCCGATCCAAACCAGTCGCCAGATCTCCTATTACCTGTGCCGAAGCCGATCAAGCCTCTACCAGGCCGAAGTCCCTCCGACCTAACCGAATCCCGACCTCCTTTGCTTCTCCAGCCCAGAGAGAGAGAGGGAGAGAGAGAGAGAGAGAGAGAGAGGGAGAAGGACCGACCTACCTCTCCAAGCCGCCGCCTCCTCTCCGTTTCCCCTTGCCAGATCGGAAGTTACGACATTTTGTGATCGGAAGCAACT
Organism: Dendrobium chrysotoxum; assembly: GCA_019925795.1. Classification (NCBI taxonomy): domain Eukaryota; kingdom Viridiplantae; phylum Streptophyta; class Magnoliopsida; order Asparagales; family Orchidaceae; genus Dendrobium; species Dendrobium chrysotoxum. The sequence continues at coordinate 88,157,263 of CM034314.1, read as the reverse complement.
GAGCCCGCAGGCTGTGAAGGTAACGTTCTACCTTTCACGCACTTCTTCGGCCTAACCCGTGGGTTTGCCGAGCCAAAGAGAGGAAAACAGAGGATTTAGCCCAAACCTCCTCAAATCCTGCATTAATCTTGTTGCTAGACAATGCCTAAACCTTGCCCTAATCCTTCATTAATCATAATTAATCTTATTTGATTAATTATGATTATTTATAATTAAGTGTTATTAATTATAAATAATTATAATTAATCATTAATTATGATTAAGTTTAATTAATTATTTCTCATTTTTTTTTAATTATTTATAATTATTCATAATCAATTGTTATTAATTATAAATAATTATGATTAATTAATAGTTATGATTAATTTTAATTAAATATATTTAATTACTTTTAATCTCAATTAATAATTATCTATAATTATTCATAATTAATTATTTTTAATTAATTATAAATAATTATGATTAATTACTAATTACGATTAATCTTAATTAACAATATTTAATTATCTTAATCTTAATTAGTAATTACTTATGATTATTTATAATTAGTTATTAATTAATTATAAATAGTTATAATTGATTGCTTCTGATTGTAATTGGTTGAAAATGTAAGAAAGGCACTCTCTTGCATCGATCCACATGCCAACCTCGACGCTTGCAAAGGTATAATTTTCTAACTCAGATTCTCGCTCTCGAAGTTCGCGGCGGACCAGAAAACCGCCTATACACGCTTTCATAAGCGTGGTGGGATGGGACCCCGGTGCGGCGCCTACAACGAGGCGGATAATCACCTCAAAAATCCTATCCTCGGCGTTCGTGTCGAGCCGGCAAACCGCCTATACACGCTTTCATAAGCGTGGTGGGAAGGGAACCCGGTGCGACACCTACGACGAGGCAGGTAGGCCCTATGCACGCTTTCTTAAGCGTGGTGGGGACGATCTTAAGTACCCGTACCTGCGGGGAAACAAAATGCTTTTCTTTTTCAGGTACGTCAAAGACCCATACACGCTTTCTTAAGCGTGGTGGGGGATTGAAGACTTTACACGGCCGCGGTGTCCTCGAAAGAGGGCATCTACCATACACGCTTTCTTAAGCGTGGTGGGAAAGGCCCAGTTTTCCGTTATTTCCCCTAAACGGGGGAAATGCCGGAATGCTGCCGAAATTTCGGGTGAATAGAAGACCACTTGGACCTGACTTGAGCAAAATTTGGACTTGATTTGAACTCAAAAGTACCTTATGAACTTGACTCAAGTGTATAAAAATCTAACCTAAATCAAAGTCAATTAAACGATGTTGAATTGAACTCATATTTGGACAAGATTTGGGACTTGAATTCGAACTAGTGGACTCTTGGACAGCAGGGCACCGGTTTGAACATTCATAGAAGATTTAAACAAATGAAAGCGAACTCAAGCCAAGACTTGAACTTGCAAGAGAACAATGAGAACTCGAAAGGAACTCAGACTTGAATCAATGTTGGACAGTGGGGGATTCATTCCAATTAAATTTGAAATGAATGTTGAACTCAAATCCGAGCAAAAATGACATAAGACTTGAACACAAATGAACCCGAATTCAAGTGGGACATGATTCGAATATTAAGCATGACTTAAACATTTGAGTTGAACCACAAAGGACTTGTGTCAAAATTCAATCAAAAGCAACTTGATTTCGACATTGAATTTGAACAAAAGCAAAGATTTGCAATCACTGTCTACTTGAAAATAGTGATGACTTGTAAGCAACATAATCAGACTTCTTGATGTGATGCCTTTAATGGATAGTAAATAAAGGAGACATGCAACAAGAGTTCCAATTGGAGTGCGACCTTCCCACAAGCCATACAAATCAACATGCAATCATATGTAGAAGCGTGTAGCAGATGCTAAAATACCTCTACGATCTATAATAGTTCTGTGACAAGTGCGTATAAACAACGTACAACGAATATTGGGGATGTTCGTACATCCAACAACAACTTAGTCGCAAGCACACACATCTATCTTTCAGAAGTGGAAGGACTCAACGTACAATAGATGTGACAATGTTCTACAATCAAGACATCGACGAAAATATTCAAGTCCGCAAGCAATGTGATAGATATAGTGATTCGCTAGTTATTATACACTATGAACACAGTAAGTCTACAAGTAAAGCAAGAGAAGCGAGGAAGATATAACTCCTTTTCAACCGATGATAACTAATTTGCAAATGAATACACAGTACTCTATCCATGAACAATCATGCCTGATGTAGTCTATTGGAAAATAGCAACCACTGAATTGCTATGAATACGAAAGGTCACTAGCAAAACATAGAGAAGATTGTGACAAATGAAAGCATTTGCAAACTATGTAGCAAGGGGAAGTGAGTATGGTAGGATCCTACAGTCAACACTTGTCAAATCATAAATGAATGCATCAGTCTTCTACGATACGAGGCCGATGTACATCAAGTGTAATAGTGTTATATAACTGGCTTCAAAGCACAAGTGGATACATCCCAAAAGCAGCAAAGTCAGAGTTGATGACATTCTTCGTAACAGTCGTGCAAGAAGATGAAACAGTTCCTATTGCATTCATATGAGAATATTGGTGAAAGGGTTATAAAGGCCTGAAGATAGTATAACTTGCCCACAAATGAATGTGGAGAGATTATCCAACATCAACCGAATATACTAATCCCCAGCAAGTAAGGGCAGGTGGGAGGCAACAAATGTGAGTACTCACGAGCTTCTGTAGGAAATCCGCTACATACTTAACATGCTGTCTACAAGAAGGATACAAAAGGATTATAGTAGGTAACAACATCTACGACGAAAGCAGGAGATTCGTTAGTGCACTACGATCCCCCTGCAGTAAGCAACTAGTGCATGACAGTCTACCTGTACAATGCAGCAAACAGTTTAATCCCCAAGCTGCTACAATACGCCACCATATCTGCAACACTCATACAAGCAGACAGAAGGCGTCTACAAGTTACAACGCTACGCCACCGGATCCGCAACACCCATGCAAGCGGACAGAAGGCGTATAAATCCCCAAATGAAACTTCAGCGCCACGCCACCGGATCTGCAACATCCATGCAAGCAGACAGAAGGCGTACAAATTCCAAATGAAATCCCAGCGCTACGCCACCGGATCCGCAACTTTCATGCAAGCGGACAGAAGGCGTGTACAGATATTTCAAGAATACCCCTGCACGTGTGCACTTTAATTTGTATACACATAGGTACACTAAAAGGGGAAAATATAATCATAACCCGCATGGGCCCCGGCGAGCGTGTTATTGGTATACACGTGACGTCTAGGGATGCTGCGCGGGTCAATAGATTTGAACCCGATCCTCCTATGCAAGCAGATAGGAGTAGACAAGGTTCAATAAATAATTATAAAATGCCCCCAAACACCTGCATGGGCCCCGACGAGCGTGTTATTGGTACACACGTGACGTCTAGGGATGCTGCGCGGGTCAATCAGTGAATTCTAGTTCGAGCCCGATCCTCCTATACGGGTAGATAGGAGTCGACACGGCTCGAACCTTTAAATAAATATGCGGTCGTGAGATCGACCGAGATATTTATTTTATACATTCATATTAGGCCTTCAAGGTCTATAATCAAGAGAATTCACTAACAAAGGTCCAAAGCCTACAAAACCCGATCCTCTATCGACCAGTAGATAGAGTCGACAGGGTCCAATCAATAAAATATGAATGATCCCATACACCACGATGATGGCCGTGTTGAATGAAAATATCAACCGGAGGGGTCCATTTCAAATATCTCAAAGTACCACCCAAATCCAAAATTCCACAAAACTTCCAAAATCCCAAATTCCCTACAAAATCCAATCTTCTGAAAAATCCCAAAATCCAAAAATCTTTCAAACTCCAGATATTTAAAAATTGAAATCCAACTATCAAACCACTTAAAGCAAAATTCATCCATCTTCCGCAACAGTTTGCCGAGGTGGACAAATCAAAATATACTTCAGCTCACATAGAGCTAGTGCCTAGTCGAAAATATCACTAGGATCCATTCTCAAACAATCTCCTGCCAGCAAGGACGGGGTACGAGTCCTCTAACCGGCAGTTTCGCCGCCAAATGGCACTGCAGGATAAACGGTTATGATTCGGGGCCCACTGAACCAGGTGGTCGCCGCCAAATGGCACCATTATATTATGGTTATGGCCAGAGCCCGTATGCTCCCCAATGGCATCAAATCCTTGAGATATGAATCAATAGGATATGATTGATAGGGCACAAAGCCCTCTGTTAGCTAAGGTGGATTCAAATTTGTCCCCTTAGACAAATACCCACCCCGGGTCTACAAGGTACCCTTGGACGAAGCAACCCATGGCTGCCGACAAGGATCCTTCTGTCAGGTTGGGTCGACTACCTCCTCTGACTAAGTAGACCAGGGACCACGATGGCCCGGGACGACGGAACCATGGGATCTTGATCGGGTCTATCATCCATTCCCCCACCATCTGCTTTAAGTGCAAGAGGGTGAAATTTCTATTTTAAATATCAAATCCCTCAATTTTCCAATACCCTAAACCCATTGCTGCTACTATATGCCAGATGCACGTATCTATACGTATCTAATCGACGACTAGCCTTAATCGAAAGTTCTCTCTCGTTAGTGGGAGGGGTAATTAACTATAGGGGCTTGCGCCTATAGGAAACCAGAACTCAGATCATAAAGTCCTCACAAAATGAGGGCGAAATCTCTGGGTAGTGTCTTATCTACAAACCCATCTGCCTTCCAAAATTTACCCCGGAACTTGGTTCGTTAAAACTCCCCCCTCAAAAAGCACAGAAAAGCGGGCGGAGGCCGGGGCCGAATTTTCGGAGCCCACAGATTTCTGGCGACTCCGCTGGGGAATGATTTCTCTTTCCATCTTTGGCTAGTCGTCTCAGTGCTATAGTAGCAGTTAGTAACAGCTAATTAATACGTGCAAAAATTTTGAATTCTCTAAGATGATCGTTCATTTAATTTAAATATTAAATATTCTAAAAATGAGCATTACATTCATCATGCATTCATTGAGATAGCATATTTAGCAGAGTTTTTAAATTTGTATGATTTTAATTGCTTGCTAATGATTATATGTTTTTGTCTTTTGTTCTGTGCAAGTCTCTGCATTTTGAAAGTGTGGGGTGATGTATCAGATTCTGATTACTAACCCTTACCTTTCATCTGTGCAGATGGATCTACAGAATACCTCATTCACCGTCCAACTGGGACGCGGTGCCAGCATCCAACTAGCAAATGCTATGATCACTACCGGAAATACTGGAGCAACCATCCAGTTCGGTAGCGTTGACTTCCCTGCAGTCGTTGCAAGGACTGTTGCCGTTCCTGCGAACAATGCAAATTCCGAAAGGCCTGCAAGGAGACTCCATCCGACTGGAGCCCTGGCCCATCGCACACATCTGCCAGCACAACGACTCTCCGCTGAAAATTCTCGCAAGAGAACATCTGTGTTCGAAAGACTTTCACAGCCCGAGGCTCTGACTGCCAAAAGAGTTGTGACTGGTGGAAGGATTTCTGTGGTACCTGTGAATACCACATCTCTGCCAAGTGGGTTACCTACACCCAGAAAGAATGAAGCTGAGGCCTCCTCATCTGGAGGAAGGCTTACGAGAAGGCAACGAAGGAAAAAGAACGCTGAGCTACGGGCTCAGCAACAGTCGCTGCCAGTGCACCCATCCAATCTGCCGGCCAGAGAGCCTGAAGCCAATGTTCCTATCCGGAACAAGTTTACTGACCTAAGATGGGTCAAAAGAAACAGCTCTACTGGGGAGCTGAAGAAGTCTTTTTGGGACCGACAACCCGAAGTCCCGGCCCCTCCAAGGAGATATGAGCCTGAAACCCTATCATTCCGAGTGTACAGGGTACTGAAGACAGTAAAAGAAAGGGGACTGAAGAAGAAGAAATTACAGCGGCCATTGACGGTTGAGGCCAGAAGGTCCCCACCACAGGAATCATTTCTTGTGGAGAATCAAAGAAAATCCAGGCCAGCCCCGCGCGGTGAGCATCGGGGCGTGACACCTAAACCTTGGGTTCAGGGATCCGCTGCCGAAAGGTCCCGCCAGAAAGGAAAGCAAGTCTGGAGGCCAAGGCCTCACAGAGAAGAAAATAAAGAAGGAAGAAAAAGAGAACTAAATCTGGGCGTGACATCCGGTACTGCTTCCCGGAGATCTGCCCCTGTTCACAAGCAACATCAGAGATGGGTCCAAAAGAAGACCCACGACGATGTCAATCCTGACGGTCGACACCTTGGAGAATCCTCCGGGGGATCCCGTCACCCGTCATCCCCTCCAAGAGAAGAATCTAATTTCGACCGTAGCCCACGGATCGAAGAAATCTCCATACCGAATCAAGAATCGGAAATCCAGTGGCGCCGCCGCTCGGAGATCCGAGTACTAGAGGAGAAAATGGAAGAAGGTATAAAAGGGAAAGAAAATATAGATGAAGAAGAAAATACAGAAAACATAGAAGATGATGAATATATGGAAGGGGATGAAAATTTTGAATTTATGGAAGAAGGAATGGAAGAAATGAATGACTCCATAAATATAGAAGTCGTCTACATGGCAAGACATACTCGTGCCATCGAGGAAGTCTACCATGAAGAGGGCGAAGGTGATCACAGTCGGCAGCCCCAACCCAGGCGAACACAACGACGTCAACGTGAGGTTGAGCCTACTTTCGACAGAGATGATCCCCCTGATGAGGAAAGAGTTGAGGAAGATGAAGAGGAAGAAAATCCTTTCGCGACCGATGATGTCGCGCTTGCTGATGTACTACAGCAAATGGGGGAGCAAATGAAGGCTAAAGATAAGGAGATCTCCCAGTTGAACGAGAAAATGACAGGAATGATGGCCCAGATGGCAGTGATGATGCAAATGATGCAGAAAACTACAGCCGTCGGTCCCATGCCTGATCCCCCTGCCGATCCTCCAAATCACCAACTACCTCAAGGCTCAGGAATACGAGGTGTTCCTAAAAATGGCAATGAAGCTCGCAATACCGTCCGCCAGCCCACTCCACAGAATGTTGCTAGCACCTCCGAGCCCGTGACGGCTGCACAGCTCGAAGGACTAATCACAGAAAGGATAAAGGCCATTATAGCTATTGACCAGGCTGAAAAGCTGGTGGGCAAATGTCGTCCATACCCAGCAGAATACGACCAAGTGCCGTACCCAAAAGGGTACTCAGTCCCAAAGTTCCATATCTTTAACGGTACTAACAATCCCAAGCAGCACTTGGCGCAATTCAAGGCCACCTGCGGCAACACGGGGGGAAATGACGCCTTACTCTTCAGACAATTCGTCAGTAGTTTAACAGCAACCGCCTTCGAATGGTACGCCGAATTGCCAAATGACTCTGTAAAGACATTTGCGGAGTTAGAGGCTATGTTCGTGAAGAGGTTTGCTAGTGCCACTGAGAAAATCACAATTGCTGACCTCGCTTTAGATAAGCGAAAGAAAGAGGAGTCAGTGTCGAAATATATCACACGTTGGCGTAATTTGAGCATGAAATGTGAGCAGCAGCTCGAAGAAGAACATGCCGTGTAATTACTGATGGGAAACATCGATGATAAGATGCAACCATTTTTGTGCATGGCTACAATTACCACATTTCAGGACCTGCTGGATAGGGTGGCCAAATTTGAGAAGTTAAATTTATCCAGATCAGAAGGAAACTTTGACAAGTTCAAAAAGGCTAAAGCCCCAGATGCTAAGAAGAGTGAAATCTACTATACATCCTCCCTCAGACCAAACAGGGGGAAGCAAGTGGTTTACAATGTAGACAAAGGCAAGCAACCGATGCAGTACGAAGAGAAGCCGAAACAAGTCTACAACCCTAACCCCCAGCCGAAGCTGGTACTCGGAGGAAATGATAGGCCACGAACTTTTCAGGGCGGAGGGGATCGCCCAAGGCAAGCAACGGGAACTGGTGATAGAACGTTCATATCCCTCAAAGATAAGATGAACAAAGAATATTCATTCAAAAGGGAGAGTGTCGCCAAGTTATTTCGACAGGCAGTAAAAGCAGGCCTAGAACTGCCGGAGTGCAAGAGGCCAGAGGAGTCGAAAGAAACTGGCGATCCGAATTACTGCCCATATCACCGAGTACTCGGCCATCACATTGAAGATTGCTATATCTTTAAGGATTGGCTCGAAAGAAAATACCGGAGGGGAGAGCTCACATTGTCAGACAATGTGTTATCCCATCCTAAAAAGGAATCAACTCGGGTAGTTACGACTTCTCCCGTACCCCTAGTTGAAGAAAAGAAAAATGAGAAGAAGCTAGCTCGAGAAGAACAATGGAAGACCGCAGTCTCTAAGAAGACTGTAAAAATGTTGAAACAACTGGAGGGGGTTCCAGGTGTAAAGTGGAAATCTCCTACAGAGCCGGTGATAGATCCCAAGGCACTGCCTACGGTACGAGCTTCAACTTCTAAACAGTTTCTCAACCAAGCTGGCACTTCAAAGTCTGGGAAAGTAAAATCCTCTAAGAAGAAGACCAAGCTGAAGAAGCCCAAGGAGAAAAAGACAGCGACCCAAAGGGTTATCGATAGTTTGGATGAATACTATCAAACTACGAGGCGCCCCATTAAGCTTGCTGATTTTATGATAGAACTCAAGATTGAGGAGGCAAAAGAGGCTGACGAAGAGCCACTTCCCGTGGAAACTTGTCGGGTCATTTCAATGACACCATTGGCTGCAATCAGTAAGGAAAAAGAAACACCCTCTGAATCATGTTTGATGGTATCGCCAATGGATCACAGTTCGGAGGAAGATTTGTATTTTCTAGAAGAAGATGGATCTGAACCTGATATCGCTTCGCAGATGGAGCAAGTGAACTTGGGCAGTGATTCTGAATCAACGGATAAATCTCCAGACACGATAATGGCTGACTCTGAGGGAAATGCACTATCAAATGAGTCTGAGCAAGAGGAGATCGCCCAGGTGCAGCTGAGAAGTGGTAAAATGCTACCCTCTCCGCCCAAGAAAGGGATCCCTACTAATGACAAAGGGAAAGAGATAATTATAAATGAAGATATTATCCCCAAGGATACGAAAAAGAAAGATGCCTCAAATAAAGGGATAGATTATAATATCCTATCCCATCTGAGAAAACTCCCAGCACAACTCAGTATATATGATGCTCTTGTGATGTCTAAAGACCTGCGGGAGACCTTGATCCAGGCTCTCAAGGACCCCGAAAGATATGAGGCGTATTTTGTCGAACGTAATTTGACAGAAGTCTTGCGAGCTCGAAATGAGCCAATCATTACTTTTGCTGAGGATGATATGATGCTTGGAACGGCAGACCACAACCGCCCTCTGTATGTTACTGCAGAGAGTGACGGAATGATAATCAGCCGGATTCTGATTGATCCCGGGTCTTCTATCAATCTTATGAACTTGAAAGCGCTAAGATCATTATGTCTCGATGTGCAGCATCTCGGGCCAGATAAATTGATGGTGCATGGTTTCAATGAGAAAGGGAAAAAGACCTTAGGATCATTCATGCTCTCCCTAACATTCGGGGAACTTCATACCGAGGCAAAGTTTCATGTGATTGACGCGGACACCTCATTTAGGGCGCTTCTAGGTCGCCCGTGGTTGCATGATTACGGCATGGTCCCCTCAACACTACATCAGTGTATGAAATATATTAGGGATGGAGAGGAGTTCAGAATCTCTGGTGATATTCAGCCCTTTGCAGTCCACGAGGTAAAAATCTATGAAGATGCCAGATACTTCATCCCTAAGGAGCCAAAGCCGTCGAGTTCTCTCGAGACTAAGGCAGCCAACCTGAAGAATGCAAGGCGATCCAAGCAAGAAGATGGAAAGAAGCAAGCGGGGAGAAAGAAGACGACGCCAACTCTCCCTAAAGCAGCGATCACTCCTAAATCAAGAAAATATGTGCCTCACCTAGGGAGCGACACAGACGAGGATGAGGCCGCCCCGTCTAAATCCCAGGAAATACGCCAATCAACGGCTAGGGGGAGGAAGAAGATAAAGTACTCAGATGATGACTACGACTATGAGTCTACCTACATGAATAATGTACGTGTACTCTCAAGAAGAATAGATAATCTGACGATCTCAGATAATGAATGTGTTGTCACACGAATTCCCCCACAACACTTCAAAGAAATCATTTCCCGAGAGGTACATAATGTTGAGGAACTCGTAACATTTTATGTACCTCCTCTAAGAAAAAGAGATGGGCCGGGAACCCTATTTTATAAATCTGGAGAGCGTGAGGAGGAAGGGAGTCGAGACTGGCTCTACAGGCCCATCGAGCGTCGGGAATTAGTAGTCACGAGAATGCCCAGATTTAACACTAAAAATATCCGAAGGATGTTGCGAAAACAGGCCAGAATTCGCACTCCCGTACAACAACTCCGTACCTGTTTAAAGCTCTGGTATCGAAGAAATTCCCATGCGATGCGAAGAAAGGATATTCTCGCAAGGAGGGGCCTCGGATTCGTCGTACATAAGCACCCTCAAAGAGAGACGTGTCAAGTCATCACTTGCAGGAAAGTTGAACCCAATGATGATTCTGAGAGGGAAGTTTATGAAGTTGATGACTATGATGAGCAACCTGTAGAAGCCGAGCCTGCACCTGAAGAACTTGAAGATGGTGGACAAGCGGCTACTATGGATGAGTTAAAGGAAGTCAACTTGGGAACCGAGGAGGATCCTCGCCCAACCTTCATTAGTTCCCTTCTGCCAGAAGACCAAGTGGAAGAAATAAAAGAATTTCTCTGTGAATTCAGGGACTGCTTTGCCTGGACATATGCTGAAATGCCTGGCTTATCCCCTGATGTAGCAGTTCACAGACTGGCGATCAAACCAGATGCGGCACCCATCAAACAAGCTCCAAGAAGAATGAGATTGGAGATTGAAGAGCAGGTAATTGCAGAAACAAAAAAGCTCATAGAAGCAGGCTTCATTCGAGAAGAAAAATATGCCGACTGGATTGCCAATATCGTCCCCGTAAAGAAGAAGAATGGATAGATCCGTATCTGTATTGACTTCCGGGACCTTAACAAGGCGTGTCCAAAAGACGATTTTCCACTCCCCGTATCAGAACTTCTAGTTGACACCACATCACACTATGACATGTTCTCTTTTATGGATGGATCGTCAGGATACAATCAGATCAAGATGGCGCCCGAAGATGAAAAGCATACATCATTCAGAACGCCTATCGGTATTTTCTGCTATACAGTTATGCCCTTCGGCCTGAAGAACGCTGGTGCCACCTACCAACGGGCGATGACCCATATCTTTGATGAATTAATACATCAGAAGGTCGAATGCTATGTAGATGACCTGATCGTTAAGAGCATGGATCGGAAAGATCATTAAACGACCTGAGAATTGTATTTGAAAGAATCAGAAAGTTCGACTTGAAGATGAATCCCGTTAAGTGTGCTTTCGGGGTCTCCTCCGGCAAATTCCTTCGGTACGTCGTTCGCCACCGAGGCATAGAAGTTGATCCCAATAAGATTAAGGCGATCATTGAGATGCCGCCTCCAAGGAACCTCCGTCAACTTCGCTCGTTGCAAGGACAGCTGGCTTTCATTCGACGGTTCATATCGAATCTATCGGGTAGGTGCCAGCCATTTTCGAAGTTGATGAAGAAAGATGTCCGCTTCAAATGGGATGCAGAATGCCAGGAAGCGTTTGACAGCATCAAAAGATATCTGTTAAATCCGCCCATTCTCGCAGCGCCAATTCCGGGGAAGCCTCTTATTCTGTATACGGCAGTACTAGAAGAGTCCCTCGGAGCATTACTGGCCCAGCACAATGAGGAAGGCAAGGAGAATGCACTTTATTATATCAGTCGGAGATTAATCGGAGCAGAGATACGTTATTCTCCGATTGAAAAGCATTGTCTAGCGCTGATTTTTGCAGTTCAGAAACTCCGCCACTATATGCTCTCCCACAAAATCACCTTGATATCAAAGATCGATCCACTGAAGTTCTTGATGACAAGACTAGCGTTGACAGGTCGTTTAGCAAGGTGGACAGTGTTATTACTGCAATTTGATATTGTGTATATGCCACAGAAGGCTGTAAAGGGACAAGCTTTGGCAGATTTTCTCGCCGCACATCCAATTCCAGCAGGTTCTCCGCTCAATGATGATTTGCCTGATGAACAGATCATGCAAGTTGATGAAGAGGAGAAATTACAATTTTGGGAGATGTATTTTGATGGAGCATCGTCAATCAAATCTCCCAGACCCCCAAATATTGCAAAGGCTCAAGCTGGCATCAGTCTCATTTTCATAGAACCCAAGGGAGGCATAATGAGATTCTCGTTCAGTCTAACTGAACCTCGGACCAATAATGAAGCTGAATATGAAGCTTTGATAGCAGGATTACAAATTGCGATTGGTGTCCAAATTACAAATCTTCAAATTTTCGGTGATTCTCAACTTGTAATAAATCAAGTTCTGGGCATTTACAAGATTTGTAAACTTGAGTTAGCCCACTATCACCGACGAGCTCTCGAGCTCCTTAAGCAAGTGCCAAACGTTAAGATAGCTCGAATCCCTCGAGGGCAGAATGCAAAAGCAGATTGTTTGGCCAAATTGGCCAAGGAGTTGGCAAATGAAGATAAGAAGATACCCATATTTATCGCGGTTGAAAATCGCCGGGTCTTGGAGCCAGCAATCTTACAATTCCCACGGGCAGAGGGAGTACTAGATTCAGGCCAACATGACATAACCTCGGTTGATCCCCGACATCCTCAACCAGTCAATCTTGAATATCGACATGAAGAAAATCAAGCTCCTAAGAGAAGGCGTAATGCCAGTCTAGCTTCAGAATCATGGTGGTATTGCTTAGATGTTGAAGTCGAAGATGATTGGAGGCAACCATTCGTTGACTACTTCAAAGAGAGAAAACTCCCAACAGATAAATCTCTGGCTGCACAAATTAGAAAAAGAGCATTACGATACGCGTTTGTCAAAGACACATTGTATCGACGAGCTTTTGACCAAATGTGGCTACGATGCCTAGGGACCAGGGAAGCTGATAAAGTGGTAGCAGAAGTTCATGAAAGACTCTGCGGAGCACATCAGTCAGGTCCCAAGATGGCTGCTAAAATCAAAAGAATGGGTTATTATTGGCCAACAATGGTGACAGATTGCATTAACCACGCTAGGAGGTGTCACGAGTGTCAAATCCACGGTGATGTTATACATCAACCACCAAATCCACTGCACCCAACAGTAGCATCCTGGCCATTTGAATGTTGGGGCACAGACATAATTGGGCCAATAGATCCGTCGTCTTCGGCAGGACACCGCTTTATACTGGCAGCAACAGACTATTTTTCTAAGTGGGCAGAAGCGGCACCATTCAGGGAAGTTACGTCCGAGCACGTGATCAACTTCTTTACCCACAACGTCGTCTACAGATTCGGTGTACCACGCCGTGTGATCTCAGACAATGGCACAGCATTCAAGAGTACAAAAATCTACAAGTTCGTAGATCGTCATAAGATTGACTGGCGTTACTCGTCTATATACAACCCAAGAGCCAATGGTTTGGCTGAGGCCTTCAACAAGACACTGGTGAAGTTGTTGAAGAAGATCCTCACCAAGAATAAAAGAGAATGGCATACGAAGATGGCAGAAGCGTTGTGGGCATATCGTACAACCTACAAAACACCAACCAAAGCCACTCCCTACTCACTAGTGTTCGGGGCTGAAGCCGTCTTACCACTAGAAGTTGAACTGCCATCTCTTCGGGTCGCTATCCAGAATGAACTTACTCAAGAACAGAATGCTCGCCTAAGAATGGAGGAGCTCGATGCACTCGACGAAGTTAGATTGCAAGCCCAACAAAACCTAGAAATTTACCGGGGAAGAATGGCAAAGTCATTTGATCGGATGGTGCGCCCTCGATCATTTCAAGAAGGGGAATTGGTCCTGGTGCTAAGAAGACCAATCATCCCACACCGAAGAATTGGTGGCAAGTTTGTGTCCAACTGGGAAGGCCCATTCGTCATTGAGAAGGCGTACCAAGGAGGAGCCTACCAGCTTATCGATCTGCACGGTCAGAGGCCTATGCCGCCGATCAACGGTCGACATCTGAAGAAGTACCATGCATAAGATTGCCCGAAGAAGTGTTATATTATTATGTATTTCATGCATATCTATATACACTTTACATTTTTACATTTTGAAATTCTCTTGTGTTCCAAGAATGCATTTCAAAATCTCCCTGCAGGACAGGGGGCATTTTAAATATTTATTTGGGTCGACATCGTGCTACGCGCCGAGATCCCAAATAAATATTTAAAATCACAAAATTTCAAATTTACTCCATTATGAAATGTCCCTGCGAGACAGGGGGCATTTTAAATATTTATTCGGGTCAACATCGCGCTGCATGCCGAGATCCCCGAATAAATATTTAAAATCACCAACACAAATATTCTTTTATACTGAAGAATACAACAAATTCTTTTCAAAGTATGTGCAGGTGGTCTTTCAAAAGATCGAGACATCACCTTCTCCAACGTACAAAAATTTGAAAGTCAAAAAAGGAGACTTTCGCAACTACACACTCTAACAAATTGAGTCAGAACGACCTGAAGTCTTTCAGCAGCCTGAAGCTTAAGGTTCGAGTGGGTGTAAGAGGTCGGATCCAACACGCCCAAATATGGCCGGATCGCTGGCAGCTCCGTCTACTCAACACGCCATAAGAAAGGCCGTAGTAGCGGAACCCCCACTTCGTCAACTCGTCAGTAGGGACCGTAGGAAGTACGAAGGCAAATTTGACTCGATAAGTTCAAGTGATCGTAGTCTACAAAATTCTCCTAATTGACCGGAGAATCAAAGTTCCAGTGGGAAGGAGAAATCTCGAGCAACTACCAAATTCGCGTAGGCTCTAAATCTTCAACCACGAAGGAAGACTCCAAATCTATCAACTTCAGCAAAATCAGCATTGGGAAGCACATTTCCCCTAGCTCAAGTCTGAAGCCTGAATGGGTGTAAGAGGTCGGATCCAACAAGCCCAAATATGGCCGGATCGCTGGCAGCTCCATCTACTCAACACGCCATAAGAAAGGCCGTAGTAGAGGAACCCCCATTTCAGCAACCAGAGGATGAAGAGCTGTCAAATCCTAGCTCGCCCAATCTGATGAACTCAAGTGACTCAGATTAAAGTCTCCTCAAATGGTTATGGATTAAGGTACTACCTACATTTGGTACTATCAATCAAATCCGAAACCTGCAAATCCTTCAACAAATCCGTAAAGCATCAAGCTAGGATCGAAGGAACTTTTCTTCCACAAGTCCGCGAAAGCATAAAGCAAAGGACCGAAGAAATTATCCCAGAGTTCATGAAAAGCCTAAGGCTGAACTAAGAGGATTCTGTCATCAACAAGTCCGTTATGCACAAAGCTCTGGACCGATGACTTTTCGCCAACGACCTAATACAATCCTAAAAGGGTTTAGGTCACCGGCAACCACTCCTTCATCAAGCCCGCCAAAGCTAGAAGCAAAGGGCAGAAGGTACAAAATCACCTGACAAGTCAGTAAAGACAAATCAGACAATTCTCCATCAATGTCCGCAGCACAAAGCATAGGGCAGAAGGAACCAAAATCTCAGGAAAGCTAAAGCTATGAAAAGAGGTATCCCGAACGACATCTACAAGTGTCCCTGAAGGCTGGGGGCATTTTAAATATTTATTTGGGTCGACATCGCGCTGCGTGCCGAGATCCCCAAATAAATATTTAAAATTATTTACTTTATCATCAACACAACTTGAAGTACAACCACAGAAATCACAGGAGCAATAAAAAGAGAGCTCGTCAACAGTAGAATTCACAAAAATGCTTTATTTTATTAATTCAGAATCCATATACGAATTTTCAGTTCTCTTTTACAAGTTTACATCAACAGAAAAGGAGAAAAGTACAATGTCCTTCACAGAGGACTACAAATTTGTCTCCTAAACTATGCCTGAAGAGGAAGTCAACAGCTTTGCTCTGCTTCTTCCAACGGCCAGGCACTCTGCACTTCTGGAACCTGCACGAAGCAACAGAAATATTAGCAGAAATAAGAGACTATGCAAGTATATGAAAAAGCTACTAAAAAAAAGTGTACCTGAAACCAAGGTCTCCCGTAGTAGCTCACGAACTAGTGTCTCGCTCCTCCTGGAACCTACACAAGGCAACAAGGGTCAGTAAGCAGCCAAAGAAAGAAAAGAAACAGAACAAACGAACTAAACACGTACCAGAACCAAATCTCCAGTGGTAGCTGACTGACTGGATCCTATCTCTGTAGTGACCTGCACAAGAAACAAAGAATTGTCAGTACAGTTATAAAATCAGAACTGAAAACTAAGAAAGCGGTAGTGTCAAAAGGAGAACAGAAAGTGGCATTACTATATACTATCATCAATCTACGAACGAACACTCTAGGGATCTGGGTATAAAGTACTCTATCAGTATCTTTTGGATCTCTACCTAACTAAAGTCAACATGTCAATCCCACTAAAGATTACAAATGCATACAGAGATAGACTCTTGGAAAGCTACAGAATGAGGATCTTAGTGTGACATCCAAGCAAACTTTTGAAGATCCACTAAATAGAACCTTTGTGTGACATCTAGAGCAAAAGATCTAGAGAACCACACAGTCAATCAGCATACAACAAACGTGATTCGCTCTAGACGCGTACCACATTTGTTGGGGGGCATTTGTTAACCTCTGTACAAAGAAACAAAAAGAAAAAAAAATCTTACATACCCGCAAATCCCGCAGCCCTGTAGCTCGGCGCCGTTCGCGTCGCATCTCCCGCGATTCCTGCTCGAACTCCGCTCGAGGAGGTCCATTCCTGTCGTTAAATACCGACCCCAGGGCTCCCTCCTCTCCCATTCGCTATCTGCTTCTCCTCCCACACGAACTCCCGTCGTTGCTTGCGATTTCCTCCTTCCCGACTCCCTGTTCCGATTCCACTTCCTCTCTCGCTGCCTTCGACGCCTCCTTCACTGCCTCCGATCCACACAGAGAGAGAGAGAGAGAGAGAGAGAGAGAAGAAGAGATCCACTCTACAGCCGCCCTCTGTCCGATCTTCCCAGCCTGAAGCCGCAGCCCGCAGCTCACGCAACTCCTGACCTCGCCAAACCCAGGCGGCCTCGGCTCCGATCCAAACCAGTCGCCAGATCTCCTATTACCTGTGCCGAAGCCGATCAAGCCTCTACCAGGCCGAAGTCCCTCCGACCTAACCGAATCCCGACCTCCTTTGCTTCTCCAGCCCAGAGAGAGAGAGGGAGAGAGAGAAAGAGAGAGAGAGGGAGAAGGACCGACCTACCTCTCCAAGCCGCCGCCTCCTCTCCGTTTCCCCTTGCCAGATCGGAAGTTACGACATTTTGTGATCGGAAGCAACTGAGCCCGCAGGCTGTTAAGGTAACGTTCTACCTTTCACGCACTTCTTCGGCCTAACCCGTGGGTTTGCCGAGCCAAAGAGAGGAAAACAGAGGATTTAGACCAAACCTCCTCAAATCCTGCATTAATCTTGTTGCTAGACAATGCCTAAACCTTGCCCTAATACTTCATTAATCATAATTAATCTTATTTGATTAATTATGATTATTTATAATTAAGTGTTATTAATTATAAATAATTATAATTAATCATTAATTATGATTAAGTTTAATTAATTATTTCTCATTTTTTTTTAATTATTTATAATTATTCATAATCAATTGTTATTAATTATAAATAATTATGATTAATTAATAGTTATGATTAATTCTAATTAAATATATTTAATTACTTTTAATCTCAATTAATAATTATCTATAATTATTCATAATTAATTATTTTTAATTAATTATAAATAATTATGATTAATTACTAATTACGATTAATCTTAATTAACAATATTTAATTATCTTAATCTTAATTAGTAATTACTTATGATTATTTATAATTAGTTATTAATTAATTATAAATAGTTATAATTGATTGCTTCTGATTGTAATTGGTTGAAAATGCAAGAAAGGCACTCTCTTGCCTCGATCCACATGCCAACCTCGACGCTTGCAAAGGTATAATTTTCTAACTCAGATTCTCGCTCTCGAAGTTCGCGGCGGACCGGAAAACCGCCTATACACGCTTTCATAAGCGTGGTGGGATGGGACCCCGGTGCGGCGCCTACAACGAGGCGGATAATCACCTCAAAAATCCTATCCTCGGCGTTCGTGTCGAGCCGGCAAACCGCCTATACACGCTTTCATAAGCGTGGTGGGAAGGGAACCCGGTGCGACACCTACGACGAGGCAGGTAGGCCCTATGCACGCTTTCTTAAGCGTGGTGGGGACGATCTTAAGTACCCGTACCTGCGGGGAAACAAAATGCTTTTCTTTTTCAGGTACGTCAAAGACCCATACACGCTTTCTTAAGCGTGGTGGGGGATTGAAGACTTTACACGGCCGCGGTGTCCTCGAAAGAGGGCATCTACCATACACGCTTTCTTAAGCGTGGTGGGAAAGGCCCAGTTTTCCGTTATTTCCCCTAAACGGGGGAAATGCCGGAATGCTGCCGAAATTTCGGGTGAATAGAAGACCACTTGGACCTGACTTGAGCAAAATTTGGACTTGATTTGAACTCAAAAGTACCTTATGAACTTGACTCAAGTGTATAAAAATCTAACCTAAATCAAAGTCAATTAAACGATGTTGAATTGAACTCATATTTGGACAAGATTTGGGACTTGAATTCGAACTAGTGGACTCTTGGACAGCAGGGCACCGGTTTGAACATTCATAGAAGATTTAAACAAATGAAAGCGAACTCAAGCCAAGACTTGAACTTGCAAGAGAACAATGAGAACTCGAAAGGAACTCAGACTTGAATCAATGTTGGACAGTGGGGGATTCATTCCAATTAAATTTGAAATGAATGTTGAACTCAAATCCGAGCAAAAATGACATAAGACTTGAACACAAATGAACCCGAATTCAAGTGGGACATGATTCGAATATTAAGCATGACTTAAACATTTGAGTTGAACCACAAAGGACTTGTGTCAAAATTCAATCAAAAGCAACTTGATTTCGACATTGAATTTGAACAAAAGCAAAGATTTGCAATCACTGTCTACTTGAAAATAGTGATGACTTGTAAGCAACATAATCAGACTTCTTGATGTGATGCCTTTAATGGATAGTAAATAAAGGAGACATGCAACAAGAGTTCCAATTGGAGTGCGACCTTCCCACAAGCCATACAAATCAACATGCAATCATATGTAGAAGCGTGTAGCAGATGCTAAAATACCTCTACGATCTATAATAGTTCTGTGACAAGTGCGTATAAACAACGTACAACGAATATTGGGGATGTTCGTACATCCAACAACAACTTAGTCGCAAGCACACACATCTATCTTTCAGAAGCGGAAGGACTCAACGTACAATAGATGTGACAATGTTCTACAATCAAGACATCGACGAAAATATTCAAGTCCGCAAGCAATGTGATAGATATAGTGATTCGCTAGTTATTATACACTATGAACACAGTAAGTCTACAAGCAAAGCAAGAGAAGCGAGGAAGATATAACTCCTTTTCAACCGATGATAACTAATTTGCAAATGAATACACAGTACTCTATCCATGAACAATCATGCCTGATGTAGTCTATTGGAAAATAGCAACCACTGAATTGCTATGAATACGAAAGGTCACTAGCAAAACATAGAGAAGATTGTGACAAATGAAAGCATTTGCAAACTATGTAGCAAGGGGAAGTGAGTATGGTAGGATCCTACAGTCAACACTTGTCAAATCATAAATGAATGCATCAGTCTTCTACGATACGAGGCCGATGTACATCAAGTGTAATAGTGTTATATAACTGGCTTCAAAGCACAAGTGGATACATCCCAAAAGCAGCAAAGTCAGAGTTGATGACATTCTTCGTAACAGTTGTGCAAGAAGATGAAACAGTTCCTATTGCATTCATATGAGAATATTGGTGAAAGGGTTATAAAGGCCTGAAGATAGTATAACTTGCCCACAAATGAATGTGGAGAGATTATCCAACATCAACCGAATATACTAATCCCCAGCAAGTAAGGGCAGGTGGGAGGCAACAAATGTGAGTACTCACGAGCTTCTGTAGGAAATCCGCTACATACTTAACATGCTGTCTACAAGAAGGATACAAAAGGATTATAGTAGGTAACAACATCTACGACGAAAGCAGGAGATTCGTTAGTGCACTACGATCCCCCTGCAGTAAGCAACTAGTGCATGACAGTCTACCTGTACAATGCAGCAAACAGTTTAATCCCCAAGCTGCTACAATACGCCACCATATCTGCAACACTCATACAAGCAGACAGAAGGCGTCTACAAGTTACAACGCTATGCCACCGGATCCGCAACACCCATGCAAGCGGACAGAAGGCGTATAAATCCCCAAATGAAACTTCAGCGCCATGCCACCGGATCTGCAACATCCATGCAAGCAGACAGAAGGCGTACAAATTCCAAATGAAATCCCAGCGCTACGCCACCGGATCCGCAACTTTCATGCAAGCGGACAGAAGGCGTGTACAGATATTTCAAGAATACCCCTGCACGTGTGCACTTTAATTTGTATACACATAGGTACACTAAAAGGGGAAAATATAATCATAACCCGCATGGGCCCCGGCGAGCGTGTTATTGGTATACACGTGACGTCTAGGGATGCTGCGCGGGTCAATAGATTTGAACCCGATCCTCCTATGCAAGCAGATAGGAGTAGACAAGGTTCAATAAATAATTATAAAATGCCCCCAAACACCTGCATGGGCCCCGACGAGCGTGTTATTGGTACACACGTGACGTCTAGGGATGCTGCGCGGGTCAATCAGTGAATTCTAGTTCGAGCCCGATCCTCCTATACGGGTAGATAGGAGTCGACACGGCTCGAACCTTTAAATAAATATGCGGTCGTGAGATCGACCGAGATATTTATTTTATACATTCATATTAGGCCTTCAAGGTCTATAATCAAGAGAATTCACTAACAAAGGTCCAAAGCCTACAAAACCCGATCCTCTATCGACCAGTAGATAGAGTCGACAGGGTCCAATCAATAAAATATGAATGATCCCATACACCACGATGATGGCCGTGTTGAATGAAAATATCAACCGGAGGGGTCCATTTCAAATATCTCAAAGTACCACCCAAATCCAAAATTCCACAAAACTTCCAAAATCCCAAATTCCCTACAAAATCCAATCTTCTGAAAAATCCCAAAATCCAAAAATCTTTCAAACTCCAGATATTTAAAAATTGAAATCCAACTATCAAACCACTTAAAGCAAAATTCATCCATCTTCCGCAACAGTTTGCCGAGGTGGACAAATCAAAATATACTTCAGCTCACATAGAGCTAGTGCCTAGTCGAAAATATCACTAGGATCCATTCTCAAACAATCTCCTGCCAGCAAGGACGGGGTACGAGTCCTCTAACCGGCAGTTTCGCCGCCAAATGGCACTGCAGGATAAACGGTTATGATTCGGGGCCCACTGAACCAGGTGGTCGCCGCCAAATGGCACCATTATATTATGGTTATGGCCAGAGCCCGTATGCTCCCCAATGGCATCAAATCCTTGAGATATGAATCAATAGGATATGATTGATAGGGCACAAAGCCCTCTGTTAGCTAAGGTGGATTCAAATTTGTCCCCTTAGACAAATACCCACCCCGGGTCTACAAGGTACCCTTGGACGAAGCAACCCATGGCTGCCGACAAGGATCCTTCTGTCAGGTTGGGTCGACTACCTCCTCTGACTAAGTAGACCAGGGACCACGATGGCCCGGGACGACGGAACCATGGGATCTTGATCGGGTCTATCATCCATTCCCCCACCATCTGCTTTAAGTGCAAGAGGGTGAAATTTCTATTTTAAATATCAAATCCCTCAATTTTCCAATACCCTAAACCCATTGCTGCTACTATATGCCAGATGCACGTATCTATACGTATCTAATCGACGACTAGCCTTAATCGAAAGTTCTCTCTCGTTAGTGGGAGGGGTAATTAACTATAGGGGCTTGCGCCTATAGGAAACCAGAACTCAGATCATAAAGTCCTCACAAAATGAGGGCGAAATCTCTGGGTAGTGTCTTATCTACAAACCCATCTGCCTTCCAAAATTTACCCCGGAACTTGGTTCGTTAAAACTCCCCCCTCAAAAAGCACAGAAAAGCGGGCGGAGGCCGGGGCCGAATTTTCGGAGCCCACAGAACCTCAGATCTAATTAAACCCTGACACTATCCTCAGGGGAAATATGATTAATTACAATTTGACTTAAGGGAAATGGAATCCTACAGCTGCAAAGCCGGATTCATGCATTCGTGCCATTTTTTTTGAGCCAACAACTAAAAGGATCATTAATCTCACTATCTAGACATTCTAGTATGATGCTTTTTTTTGTGTTTGATGCATGAACAAATCTTCTTAATTTTATTAAATTAGGCCTCTTACCACTTTTTAGATTTTAGAGTAAGTTGAACGATTTTAATTTCCAGATGAATGTTATTCTCTCTTTCTCGCTCTTTCAGGATCATGAAGGATAAGGGTAAAGTACAGATAACATGTTTTAACTCCAGAATTGAAAACTAAAACACAAACTTGTTTAAAATAAATCCAAAATTGAATTATAACTTGATGTTATTTGAATTTTAATCCAATGGTCCAATTTTTGAAGCCTTGATCCCCCGGTAAGATGTTTGATTGATTATTTGGTCATGCCTATGGACTTCATGCATCACCCTATATGACTGCAATGGTGTTATATAGAAATTAACACCATCGTTATCTCCCCCGATAAATTGAATAGTTAAAACTTCAATGATTCTGATCTCTAAATTATGGTGGAAGCTTCTTCTTATATACTTTTTTGACATAAACAACTAAATTGACTACTGCTTTTCCTCATCTGATCTCTAAATCACAAGTCTCCCCTTTTAGTCGGAATTCAATTGTGTGAATTTAGATCTATTCATGAGGGAAAGCTACTGACTAACTTTCGTTATGTACCGCTTGGCTTTGCTTGGTAATTGATCATTTAGTAAGTTTCTAAGATACCTTAGAATCCCTTTTAAAATTTTGAATTTTGAGAGTTCCCTGGCTCCTGGAGCTTGGAGAACATTTCATTTTTAGTAGCCTCCTAATTTTTATTCTCCCTGCAGATGTCCAATGTCATATGTTGGGTTTATTACTCATAATTGGACTTGTTTCTATTTGCGAGCTTACCTATGATGAGTCATTGATTTCTTTTTTTCCTTGTTTGATTTAGCAAGAGAGTAGCTCTCCGAGCTCCTTCATGTCAACCCGTTCTCCATTGCTCTTTTAGAAGAAATTTTTTTTCTTCCTTTGAGGAGCTGAATCTGCACTGATGTGTAAATTTACATGACATTGAACACTCCTTATCAGCTTCACTTTGGCGGAGTCAGTCTTGATGACTGAGCTTCAATATATTGGCCGTAACAACCGAGTGTGGGAGATGGGCTGGATGACTTTCTCCTCACTTAGCTTCTGCATGTACAAGTCACCTTCTTTGCCCAATGAATAGGGAATGACTTCTTTCAACACATGTACAAGTCACCTAATTTGAAAGTAATTGTTGACCTGCATTAGTAAGTCAAAATGCTTATCTTATTTTTATTATATTTATTATCAGCAAATTGTAGTCTTCTCTTTTGTAGGAAGGTCTTTCCTTCTTTTGTGAGTTGACTCTAATAAACTTGTCGATGTACTGCCCACATATTTATCTTGAAATTATGAGTGTCTTGGATGACTTGGCAAATGTCCAATGAAACTATCTTACATTCCATCTCATTGATGTAATCCCTTCTGATTGCAAAATTCAAGCAACACTAGTGATCAATCTTCATTTTTGGCTTTTTCTGATTCCAACCCAAAGGGTGAGGATTTAAGACGAGTAGTGCCCAATCGTAATTTTTGCACCCAATTGGCATAGATGTGATTCTTCTAGTTGTCAGTGTCAAAGATGGCTTTCTTGACAGTATCCTCAACTCGAACAACTTTTTTTTTTTTAGATATTCAATTAAAGTAGATTGTCAGATCGGCTATTTACTTTCATGATGTGATCACCAAATCAATGGCCTAGTAGCCTTAGATCATCAAAATGCTTGATGGTGTGCTGGGGTGTGGTAAACGGCTTGTTGGAGTTTTACCTCAACAAGAAAGTTATTCTAATCTATTTGTTTATGAATTGTTTATAATAGTTGTTAATGTTGAAACTTACAAATTGCTGCCGTTTAACTGCTTCGTAGACTTTGGATGGTGCCGTTGTAAGTTTTCATGAGGGGTATTCTACAATTTGCCGATACTTCGATTTAAGATGGATGAAGCAATTAAGTTGACACCTAGTGAATTCAATTTGATCCAAAATTGAAGGTTTGTTAGATGAGCGTATTGGACTTGAAGGCCAACTAGATTCTTATTCAATTTCAAGTTTATGCTTACGCGTAATTCAATGCTTTTGAATTTGACTTGGTTGGCTCAGTTGACTCGATAGCTATCTGCTAATAACACTCATCCATGTTCATGTAGGTAGAATGTGTGCATAAAGCTGAATTGTAGTCAGCCAACTGCAATTATAATCGGCTCAATAGTTCCTTGATGCTATGTCTTGGTTTCCACTGAGGAACAAGCAGACCCATAATAGTATTTTTTAACTTGCAGGTCAGGCAGACCAAATGGGCAACCCAAGTGGCTGCTTTCTATTATTCCAAATTATCCACTGCTCAATTTCATGTTAACTACCATAATCTATCTATCTGTGAGTAATCTAACCATTTGTTACTAAAAATTTCATTCTATTTATCAGTCCATTTACCTCTTAATGAATGCATAAATATGATCAACTCCAAGGCATCAAACTCAGACGCTAATGCCGTTTTCTGCAGATATCCTATAGGATCTTTGAGCTTACAAACACACTAAAAACTGCTTTCTTACCCACGAAGGACAACAAGCGCCTTATGCAAAATTTTCTTACTGGAGCTGCCATCTCCATCTGTTTGTATTCCATCTCATTCATTCTCCTGCAGATACCAATACCTGCGGTATGTTTGAGATTAATTTTCCAAATTTTTTTCATTCTTTCTAATTACATATTCTCTTTTTTTTTTCTTACATGCTGTAGCTAATCGCAAATTCATTCTTGCTTGACTAATTCACAGGCATGACATCAAGGTTGTCATAATTTGATGAAGCTTTCATTTATTGTGATGCCGATTGAAATTTACGATGAATAATTTGGTAGATGAATTATTTGTCTGTATTCGTAAGGAACTTAGCACAGAAATCAAGTGATTGGGACTGGAACGCGGATTAATGAATGGAATAGTGATGTTCAGGTTCAGGTTAGTCTTAAGATGGGCTTCGAAGTTTAGGCGTATATACCTTCCTTTTCATTTTCTTGATGGTAAAGTATTTCATTTAGGAGAACTGTCATATACCCATATTTCCAAGATGCAAATGCATGGTGATGTTAATGGTCAGTACCTCTTGTTTCTGAAACAGATAGCAAATCTATTGTAGTATTCATTTGGTCTATATTTGTTCGTTTATGTAAAGTTTGCGAGCATCCAGTGTTCTTGAACAAACTTGCTTTCCTTATTTTGAAATGATTATTGTAGTCGTAAACGACTATGGATAAATTTGATGCACAGTTGTTTCTGATATTCCTATAAGAATAATCATTTTTTAATGTTACTGTACATTTTTTGCAATTCATTTTTTATTTCTGGGTTGAACTTTTTAACTCAGATGATAGTATAACAAAGCAAAATGAACAGAAGTAGAACCACACAACCTTCAGAACAAGGGGAGACGATCCTGCAGGAGTAGCCCAAAAATGTATGGAAGAAAAACATGTAGGTAGCAATGGTGGTCAAGTGATGTTATACTGCTGCTTGATATCGTCAGCATTAAAGGTTAAGGTTTTGTTCGGGATGATTTTTTTACTGATTTTTAAAGTAATTTTTAGATACAAAAATTTTTTGAACTAGAAATTTTGTACTAAAAAGTTATTTTAGAAAGAAGTAAGAAAGCTGCCCGGCTTCGTTTGGGCCAGCTTTATTACTACTTCTTAAAGTAATTTTTTAGTTAAAAAATTTCTTAAATTAAAAATTTTCGTACTATAAAGTTACTTTAAAAAATAATAAGATAGATGTCTCAAATGAGGCCTAAATGCAATGATGTTGTGAATATTAAGAGTTCCCTGGATAGCAATCAATGATGTTATGAATGTTAAGAGTACCCTGGGAAGGGAAGGGAAAATGGAGATTGAGAGTTGAACATCATGAAGTTTGACAACAATGGAACATTGCCAAATTTATACCGAGCAGCCTTTTAGCTCAAGGGCCAAATAAAAAAAAATCGCATTTCACCATTGCCAACCTTCACCTTCATCCACCTTATGAAATTTAATGTGTGGAGAAGCTCCTTCCAAAAGAGAGGAATATATTTTGAGAACCCAAAAATGAATCAGAGCTCTGTGTGTCCAGGAAAAAACAGGGTAACTACAGCATAAAATTCATCAAATTCATTTTATATTAGGGGGATTTATATATGATTTTTTGTCTATTAATATATATATATAGCTCATATGAAATTATCAATATTACTAACTTATATTAAGGGACTATTTGGGTGGATTATTTTTGGAGGTAAAGTATTTTAAATGCAGGAGTTTTATAAATTTTGGTGTTTGGTTGGAATATAAAATGATGCCAGATGAGTGGAGAATGAGTGTGTTAATCCCTATTTTTAAGAATAAAGGTGATGCACAAGATTGTGCGAATTATAGAGGAATTAAGTTAATGTGTCATACTTTAAAACTATGGGAACGAGTTATGGAGCATAGGTTGCGGCGTGATACTAATGTTTCTCAAAATCAATTTGGATTTATGCCGGGTAGGTCTACTATGGAAGCCATACATTTATTAAGAGGTTTGATGGAGAAATATAGAGAGAATAAGGAGGATTTACATATGATATTTATTGATTTAGAAAAAGCATATGATAAAGTTCCAAGAGAAGTGCTATGGAGAGTTCTTGAAAAGAAAGAAGTTAATAACGCTTATATTCAAATCATTAAAGATATGTATGCAGGAGCTATTACTTGTGTTCAAACACAAGGTGGTTTGACCAAGTATTTTCCTATTTCGGTTGGATTACACCAAGGATCAGCCTTAAGCCCATATCTTTTTGCTTTAGTCATCGATGTTCTCACTAGACATTTGCAAGAGGATGTACCTTGGTGTATGCTTTTTGCTGATGATATTCTTCTTGTTGATAAGACTAGAGAGGGAGTTGAAGGTAAACTAGAATTGTGGAGGTCAACCTTAGAGTCTAAAGGTTTTCGCTTGAGTAGATCTAAAACGGAATATATGGAGTGTAATTTTAGTAATAATAGACCTAGTGAGGGCATTGTGACTTTGGCCGATCAAGTCATTAATAAGAGTACACGTTTTAGATATCTTGGATCTATTGTTCAGAGTGATGGTGATATAGATGGGGATATTATCAGCAGAATCCAAGTTGGATGGTTGAAGTGGAGGAATGCATCGGGCTTATTGTGTGATAGAAAAGTACCCCTCAAACTTAAGGGAAAATTTTATAAGATGGTGGTGAGACCTGCAATGCTTTATGGTGCTGAATGTTGGCCATTAAAAGAGAAGCATAATTCTAAGTTAAGTGTTGCAGAGATGAGGATGCTCAGGTGGATGAGTGGCTTTACCCTTAGAGATAGGATACGAAATGAGCATATTCGTGAAAAGGTTGGAGTAGCTCCAGTGGAAGATAAGATTAGAGAGAGTCGCCTTAGATGGTTTGGTCACGTAAAACGGCGGCCTCCCGATGACCTGGTTAGGAAAGTAGAGGTCTTAGATTTGACTTATGTTAAGAAAGGTAGAGGTAGACCTAAAAAGACTTGGTTAGAAAATATTAGAAATGATCTTTCTTTATTAGATTTAAACGAGAATTTGACTTTTAATAGGACACAATGGAGAAAAAGGATTCATGTAGCCGACCCCACGTAGTGGGATAAAGGCTTGATGTTGTTGTTGTTGTTGTTGTTGGAATATAAAATGATGCAAAGTATATTAAATGTAATGTAAAGTGAAATAATTTATTTTGGGTATAAACCAAATTACTCAGATCATGAGTGAAAACCATTTACACCAGAAGCTTGCTTGACTGTTGCCGCCGTAGCAGCCCGCTGTCGCTGCTGCCAGCCGCCGCCTCCACCCTGCTGCCCGCACACTACACTCGCCAGCCACTACTGCCTCTGACCATCACCATTTAGGATTTTACTATATATTCATTACTTTTAATCAAACAAAAAAATCATTCACTTGCATTTGTTTTACATTCATCCAAACAACTTCAAAATAAAATATTATTTTTACAATGTATTTTTAAAATATGAAGAGCTTGAGGATAAAATGAGTATCAAACGATATTTAAACGAGAGAATATCAGGACTCGAGCGAGGATTGTGATTAGGTAATGAAGAAGAAGTGCGTCAAATGTTAGTGATTGTTTTATGTTAAGTGTTTGTCTTTTCTAGGCATTGTGTTCTAATAGATATGGAACAATTGAAGTTTGGGGTGTTAATTAAGGCAAACTTATATATACATCACATACGGAAAACTCGAATTCAAGATCTCTTAGTTGGTAGCCAATGCTCTCAACCAACAGATCAAAATAAGCTGTGTTTTTTTTAATAAAACTTAAGTATGCAAAAATAATTCACATTAAACAAAAATAAATTGAATCTTATTTTTTTTATGCATTTCAATCACATGTATATATGACCGCTTCAATAAAATAGATTTTAATTTATGTTTAGTTTGGAGTAGCTTTTTAAGTATTTTATAATGTTGCTGTAGAGAAAGTAACTTTTAAAGTTGTTATAAAAACAATTTATTAATACAATTTTTTTTAAAAAAATAGTGAAAAAATAGCGATCAAATATAAATTATAATTGCAGTTGAAAAGTAAAAAAATAATCAAAATTATAAAATTATTTTGTGGATAATATACTTTTAATTTGTCAATCCATAAATTATTTTGTTGCTTAAAAGGATCAAACAACTTTCAACTTCCTCGTCAAAAAAAAAAAAAAAAAATCATCAGAATTTATAGAATCATAGATATCCTTTCGGCCAGCCCACAATGAGAATACTGCTCATAATCATATTTCATAAAATGATTTAGAAGAAGAGAAATAAACTTTTCATCTTAGAAGCCAATATATTTAGGCTTCATTTGGGACAGCTTCTTTGTTGCTTTCTAAAACGACTTTCTAGTACAACACAAAATTTTCTTAAGAATTTATTAACTTAAAAATTTTTCTATTAAAAAACCGTTTTATAAAGAGCAAAAATCTGTTCCAAACGAAGCCTTATTAGATTATTATTATATAATTGTTTCTATATGATATCTCTCTTAGAATTATATTATAATTAAAATTTTTGAATTTAATCTAAATGGATGCTTGATTCAATCTGAGGAAGATTAAAATTTTTAAACTAAAGATCTAATTGGGATAGTTATTTTATTTTATGAAGATGATCATAAAGTATATTTTTTGAAAAAATCTTACAGCTATTTTCTTATAGCTCATATATTAGCAAAAAAAAAAAATCACAAGTTTTTTTAAAAAATAAGTTCAAAATAGTAACAAGATAAAAATATAATTATAATCTAAAAAATAAAGCAGATGAGAGATTATTCTGTGCGGTGTCCGAACGCCTTCGCAGGCCCGTCCGAACGCATTGTGCATTGGGTGACGTGACGAGTCCGAATTAAGCTCCGAACGCGTCTGGACACCGCACATAATAATTTTTCTCCAAAAGACACTAGATTCTGGGCCGTGGGCCATGAACATGCCATGGACGCCAATTTGGGTAGAAAAACGGCTGAACTTAGGTAGACGTCCGCTCAACTATCCTAGTGCTTCTAATTCCTTCTTCCTGTTGCTTTCTGCTCTTTTTGCTGCCCCTCTCATCTTTTTCTCTGAACGACTGATCGGTCTCCAATCGTGAATTCTCTCTCTCCCAACATAGCGGACAAGAAAAGGGTAAGTGTAAATCCATCTTGAGTTGCGAATAACAGAGGAAGGAGCAGCTTCTCGATGGCAGTCTATTCCATTCATAGAGACTGTGCTTCAGAAGCTAGGAATTATCTGCTGGAGTTATAAGTTTTCTACCAAGGTGTTCTGGTCTTTTATTTTCTGAGTTGTTAATATAAAAAATAATTCATATGATTACATAAAAGAATAAATACATTTTAACAATATAATAATGCATTACAAAAATAAATAGCTATTCAAATAAGAATTTTTTAACTAAAATAAAAAAGTATAAATTCTTGTCTCGATAACTTTTACCAATATAATTTATTATATTTGCTCTTTTAAAATTCTTATCAAAAAATAATTTTGAGTATTAAAATTAAGAAAAAATCATAAATTATATGAACTAAAATAATTAAAAAAAACAGCTTGTACTTTAAATAAAAAATTATATCATTCTACCCATTAGAAATTAGCTTAGTTCGTGTATATCTAAATAAAAATTATATCATTCTACCCATAAGAATCTTGGAAGAGAAGAGAACTTCTTGTTATTTCTTGGATGAGAGAGGGACAGGGAAGAAAGAGAGAGGAAGAGGGTTTTATTCATTCATCTTGGAGACCTATAAGCTTATTTATAGGCATTTATATATGATGCTTAATTTAAAACTGGACCAATATTTAACATAATATTCCCTTCTTTCTTTTCCAAGAAAATTTTCCATGATCAGGTACTTTATTTTATAATCTCTTATTATGTAGAATATTAGATTTTGTTTAAGGAATTAATATTAGCTTCTACATTGTTGGTCCTCAAAACTCTTCAAAGAAATGGTGCATTCTTATTTCTTCCTTTGCATTTCTTAGCACCATTGAGCTTGAAGTCGCTAGTTCATGTTCCTGTGCAGAGCTTACATATGAGATTATATTACTGTTAATTGTTTGGGATTTATATCACATCAATAATTTTAATGCTTATTTTTTTATTTACATAAAATTTCTAGCGTGAAAATGTTACTAATTTTATTTTCCTGAACTTTGTTAAGATTAGTAACATCATTAGCTTTATCCCAAGTTCATTGAAAAAAAATATTAAAAAATGCACTTCATATCGAGCTAACGATCCTTTAAACAAGCTAAGTTTGAGCCTCTTATTCGAACTCG
This sequence comes from Dendrobium chrysotoxum, assembly GCA_019925795.1. Taxonomy (NCBI): domain Eukaryota; kingdom Viridiplantae; phylum Streptophyta; class Magnoliopsida; order Asparagales; family Orchidaceae; genus Dendrobium; species Dendrobium chrysotoxum. The sequence continues at coordinate 88,125,913 of CM034314.1, read as the reverse complement.
AGCTTACGAGCCAAGCTCGAGCTGAAAATATAAAAATCGAGTCGAATTCGAGCTCGAGTTCAAGCCACTTAAATAGTTGGCGAGACGAGCTAGAGCTCGTTAGGACTCAAGCTCGACTCCACTTGTTTGCACCCATGTTCTTATCTAATTTACCCTGATAAACGAGGCATACAGGAACCCTTCCTGGCAAATGGTATGGACAGCCATTCCCAGCAGCAAGAAGAAGCTTTTCTGGGAAATTTACCTGAAAGCCTAATTAGCAAGGTTGAAGAAGAGAAACCTGATAATGGAAGTATACCTGGAGGTGAACGGTAGCAACGGTGAAGGTCTGCAAATGTATATTAAGCTATGATATGGACAAAATATTATTAGTCGAAATTTGTATCATATGGTGCACAAATCCACTTTTGAAGCAATGGCGCCAAGCTATACAGTATTATTTATTCTAGGAGCAAGCTGCGCTTGTGTGAGGAAAGAAATAGGATTCTGTATAAGAAATTCTTCTCAGAAGTGTACAGGTAAAATTAGGTCCAGCTGCTGAGTTAAGGCACCAGTAGGGGCCCTGGCTGTCGTTTTATATTTTTTTACTGAACCCGATTCCTACCTCAGGCAGGGGATGGAGGCAGTCAGTTTCTTACTATTTACTACATGTTATTATAGAGAGGAGGGGTGCTTTATGAATTGTACAGAGTTAACAGAAATGTTGCTTTTGTGTCTTCTGACCTTCATGCAGATCTGGTTCCTTTTGGTCTATCTAGTCTTCTTTAGCTTTGTTTTGAAGCCTTTTTAGATTCATTTTTTGAGCGAGCTTTGTTTTTTTATAAAGCTCATGAAGCTAATTCCCCTTTACATGTAATTTTACTTACTGTAACCTCTTTTTGACAATAGCTGAGCTTTGTTTTTTATATGTTATACTTGTTTTGGGACGGTTTTTTATTGCTTCTTAAAATAGTCTCTTAAAAATTATAATTTTTATACTAAAAATATACTTTAAAAAACAGTAAGAAAGCCAAGCCTAAGTCTTATATCCTGTATTGTGAGTGAAGTAGTAATAACTAATAAGAAAGGCTAAAGATTCTTTATTAATTATTCTTTCGGCCTTTTTGTAAGATATAGCTTTAATTTGCCAGTTTACTGTTTTTTTAATGTACAGAAGTTGTAGAGGTGACAAGAAATGATAAAAAATCATTTTTGGATTGATCTGATTAATATTTGATTTAGATTCTAGTTTAAAATTTTGAGTTTTTTTTTTTTTGAGACATTTAAGTCAATTAAGACAAATTCACACACTTCATATATACAATATTCGTATTCAAGACCTTTTGATTGATAGCTAAAGCTTCCAACTAATAGACTAAAGTGAGCTACGCAGCTAATTAATTTTTATATTGCATGAAAGTGGACCTGAAAATTTAAAATCAATTTAAAATTAACGCAACTATCTTTCGAGATGTGTTAAATTGGTCATTTTTGAATTTAATAGGTCAAATGAGTTGGATTTAGATCAAATATATTCAACTTGGGTTAACTTTAGGTTAGACTCAAACTCGATGAGCACACCCAAATGGATGCTCATCAGATTGCTAATTTGTCTTCTGTTTTTCATCTTAATAAAAAATGTTAAATTTATATGAAAATTGTTGACCTGTAAGCAGCGAACCGGGTCGGCCTACACACTCGACCGACTCCACCTCAGCCACGATCGCCCACGTTCGCTAAAACTGCTCCCACGACCTCTCTCCAACCGCCTCTAACGACACAAAACAGGAAAAAGACTCTCATTCTCAGGCACGCTCTCAGAATCGCAAGAAATCGCAAGCAATGAAGGATTTGGCAACTTACCTCTTGACAGCCGACCCTCCTGCATCCGACGTTGACTCCGCCGGTAACCACCAGTCGTCATCTCCTCTGCACGTCGTGGCCTCAGACTTGACGCCGACTCTGCCGGCCAACAACGGGTGCTGCCTCTTCCATCGGTTACAACGATCTCCTTGCTTGTGCCCTAGCCATAACTTCCTACCGGCCTCCAACCCCATCTACTCCGGCCGAGCTCCCTCTAGCCGTCAACCTCCCGCCTACACCCGCTGCCGGCCAGATCCACCTCGTCCATCTCCGACACCAGTACTCGGCCGCCAAACCCGACCGACTCCTCAATCTACTCGAACCAGCCGCCGGCCAGCCTTCGTCGTCCACCTCCTCCGCTCGGATCCGCCGCCGACGAAGCCACCACGCCCTAGCCTCCCGTGACCCGCTCCCGTGCGTGGCTTTGTTCCGCCTCTTCCCGATCCTGTTTCTTCCCCTCTATGTTTAATATAACTTATATTATTATAATATAAGTTATATTAATATAATATAAAATATATATAATATTATATTATATTATATTATATATATATATATAGTATCTTATATATATAATATTATATATGTAATAATTAAAGAGAGAAAGAGAGAAATGAGAGGATTTTCAAACAGGGAACTCGCAACAGATCTCCGGCAACAAATCTTTGTCAATTAGAGCTTCTGAAGACCGATTCTTGGGCCCGACAACGCCCTGAAGCCCCCGGTCGTTGACTATCTTTCCGGCCGGGCAGATTTGAAAGGGCAAATGCCCTCCTTACCTCCCGGCGCCGGGGAGGGGACGGCGGAAGGCTGCCAGAATTTTCTAAAAAATCTGGGACTTAACCAAATTTTTAAAAATAAAAATTTTGGAGAAACGTGCATTGATTTAATTTGGGATTAATTAATTAATTAAACATTAAATCAAAATTTAATTTTAATTAATTCATTTAATTAATTAATGTAAAGAAAGAGGAGGAAAAGGATCTTCAATCGAGCATCACTTCCAACCAATCGTCGGCAACCACTCAATCTGCATCCAATCGTCGTCAATCAAAGCATCTGAAGACTAATTCCACGCCCCGACAATGCCCCGAAGCCCCCGGCCGTTGACTATCTTTCCGGCCGGGCGGACTTGAAAGGGCAAATGCCCTCCTTACCTCTTGGCGCCGGGGAGGGGACGCCGGAAGGCTACCGAAATTTCCTCAAAAATCCGGGACTTAACCAAAATTTTGGAGAAAATTAGAAAGTGCTTAATTGATTATTTAATTTGAAAATAATTATAATATTAATTAATTTGTAAATTAAATGATAAAAAAAAATGGATTGGCAACAAATCACCGGCAATCGACAATTGTCTGCAACCAATCTTCGTCAATCAGAGCTTTTGAAGATCAATCCCGGGGCCCGACAACGCCCCGAAGCCCTCGGCCATTGACTATCTTTCCGGCCGGGCGGACTTGAAAGGGCAAAAACCCTCCTTACCTCCCGGCACCGGGGAGGGGACGCCAGAAGGCTACCGAATTTTTCTCAAATATTCAGGACTTAGAAGATTTTTGGACTCATACGAATTTTGAAAGATGGGAAGAGCATTCAATTGAACAATTTACTTTAATTAATCTGAAATTTCCTAATCAAATTTAATTGAGCAGTTAACATGATCCTTATGAGTAAATCATTTAAATTTGAAAATCCATTAAGTAAATTGGCTTATAATATTTGGTTAATAATGCAATCAAATTTTGTCATAAATAACATTACTTAAATGCATTATTGAACCTCTGTTAATGTCTCATCTGATTAACATATTAATAGTACAATCAAATGACATTGGAAATGACTACATTGCAAACTATTCATGAGTTATATCATCCAATAGCAATTAAGTGAAATTGGGACTCTATGCAAATTAAGATCAGACAACGAAACATTTGACAATTAATTATCATTTGATGTCCTACAACAAAGAACTTCCCTAGGTTCCCTTATAAAAGTTCTTTGGAAACCCTTTGCTTTGTTGAGTTATCGACTTAGATATTCTTTATATAGACAAATAAGTATCAAGACTTAGCATCCCTCAAAATCTTGTAGTTCTTCAAAGGGACCTAACCATCTATGCATACGAAGAGATCATAAGAGTTACAGAAAATCTTAACGAGCAATGCATAATTGTATTTAACAATAAAGAGATATCACAATTTGGTGATTTGAAGAATTAATGATTCTCATAAATCATTAAGACCTTATACTCAAAGAAATTGAGAAATTGTCTAAGTCACCCTCAACAACGAATGACTTGGTGTATTGTTATACGGGTAATATTAACAGACTTGTGAGCAGTATACTACAATTCACCTGTGAGTAGGAACAGGGAATTCGTAGTGCTCACAACAACTAGCATCAAGCAAGGACAAGGAGGCTTGTATCAAACGAATTAAACCACATACGGGAGAGAATAGGGGAACTTATAATAAGCAAGATAATTCTCCTATGAGCATAAGCACGATCTACTAGTATCGATTGAGCAAATACCCTCTACGAGCTGTGCTAAGTGACGCTTAGAGGAGTCAAAATAAACTAAGTGCAATAAGTGAAATCTAATGCACTCAAACGCCACCGAATCCGCAACATGTGTACAAGTGGACAGAAGGCGTTCGTAGGCTCTTAAATGAAATCTCGTTCATTTTTCTAAATGAAATCACCGACACAATTGATCATATTTAAATATTTTAAAATTTTCCATTATGTATTAAATATGATCCCTTAAACTCAAGCGCTATCCCCTGCATGTGCTCCGACAAATACGATAAATTTCTAAAGACAAAAGTCTGAGAATGCTGCGCAGGGTCAAATGCTACAACCCGCATGTGCTCCAATCGTCACATCTAAGTCCCAAATCCAACGATTCTAGAATGTTGCGCGGGTCTAAATTCAAGTCTCATCCTCCTCCTCGAAAGGACTGGAGTCGACACGACTTAAATATTAAAATGCCTCCCAAAATCCTACGAAAATACTAGTGACTTTAACGTCACCCCGATGATGGCCGTGTTGATACGAAATCTCAACCGGAGGGGTCAAATCTCAAATCAAACAAAATTCCAAATCTCTGAAATGAAATCTATCACTTAAAAATTTAAAACTAAAAATCATCCACCTCTTGCAACCGTTTGTCGGGGGTGATAAATTTGAAATTAATCTCAGCTCATAAAGAGCGAATGCATGCCGGCTGTATCGCTAAGATTCATCCTCAAATAGTCTCTTACCATCAGGGACGTGGCACGTGCCCTCTGATCGGGTGGTTTCGCTGCAAAATGGCACCATTATATTACGATCACGGCCAAAGCCCGTATGTTCCCTAAAGGCGTCAAACCCTTGAGCGATGAATCATAGGGTATAGTCGATAGGCACAAAGCCCTCTGCCAGCTAAGGTGGATTCAGATATATCCCCTTAGACAAACACCAACCCAGGTCTACAAGGTATTCTTGGACGAAGCAACCCATGGCTGCCAATAAGGTACCTTCTGTCAGGTTGGGTCGACTACCTCCTCTGACTAAGTAGACCAGGGATCATGACAGCCCGGGATGACGGAACCATGGGATCTTGATCGGACTCGTCTTCATTCCCCCCACCACCAGTTTTAAGTTCGTGGTGATAATTTTTAAATCATGGTGATAAATTCAAATCCAAAATTCAAACCCTAAGATTGTTGCTATTATATGCTGGATTTACAATCTTTGCTAGCATTTTAACGACTAGCCTTAATCGAAAGTTCTCTCTCGTTATCGGGAGGGGTAATTAACTATAGGGGCTTGCGCCTATAGGAAACCAGAACTCAAATCATAAAGTCCTCACAAAAAGAGGACGAAATCTCTGGGTAGTGTCTTATCAAAAACCCAATCTGCCTTCTGAAAATTCACCCGGAACCTAATTTTGTTAAAACTCTCTACCGTCATCATCAAACAAAGAAAAGAAAAATAGACCGATGGCGCGGAGAGGCCGGGAGCGCATTCAAAATTAAATTTTTGGAGCCCAAAGATTTCTGGCGACTCCGCTGGGGACAGTTTCTCTTTCCATCTTTGGCTAGATATACATAAACTACAATAGCAACAAAAATATTAAAATTCTAATAAATTCATTAATATTAGGGTTTTGAAATAATGCAATCCAATAAAATTTACTATATATATATATATAATTTCATTCTGTCTAGTCTCTGCACTCTGAAAGTGTGGGTTGATGTATCAATTTTTGACTACTAACTCTTACCTTTCTTTTGTGCAGAATGGAACTACAGAATACTCCCTTTACCGTCCAACTGGGACGAGGCGCTAGCATTCAGCTAGCGAATGCTGTCATAAATACTGGAGACTCTGAAGCCATTATCCGATTTGGTAGTTTGGAGTTCTCTGCAGCTACTACAATGGCTGCCGCCGTACCTATTCACGGCATGACTGTTCAAGGCCATTCTGCGAGGCCTGATTCTACTGAAACTTATGCACGACATGTATATTCCGTGCAACAGCCACGAGCTACTAGAACTGCTACTGTTAAAGCAGTTCAACAAAATAGAACATCTGTCTTCGAAAGATTATCGCAGCCCAAGGCTCCAACCACAGAGAGGGTCGTAACTGGAGGAAGAATATCTGTGGTACCTACTAGGGCCACCACTCTGCAAACCGGGTTATCTGCACCCGGGAAGGATGATGCTGAAGCCTCCTCATCTGGAGGAAGGCTCACAAGAAGGCAAAGGAGAAAGTTGAATGCCAAACTATGAGCTCAACAACCACTACCAGTGCATCCATCAACACTCCCAGCCTTAGAACCAGAGGTTAACGTTCCCACCCATAACAAGTTTGCAAATCTAAAATGGGTGAAGAGGAACAACCCTACTGGCGAGTTGAAATAGTCATTTTGGGATCAGCAGCCCCAAACCCCTATTCCTCAAATGAAGAAGCATGAAACTCTGTCCGCCAGGGTGCACAGAGTTTTGAAAGTTGCAAGAGAAAATGGCCTGATAAGGAAGAAATATCAAAGGCCATCGACATTTAAGGTTAGGAGGATCCCACAAAGAGAGTTACCAACTGCCACGATATCTCAGGAGAAATCGAGATCAACTCCACGCAGTGAACATTGGAGCATGAATCCTAGACCTTGTGTTCAGGATTCCGCTATCAAAAGATCCCAGTGGAAGGGAAAAGAAATTTGGAGGCCGAGACCTCCTGAATGAAAATTACCGCAGAAAAAAGTAAATATAGGCGTGACATCTGGTGCAGCTTCCCAGAGATCCGCCTTTAATAAAAATCGTCAACAATGGGTACCTAAGGAAAAGGTTCTTATTACTGACACTTGCAATAGTCGACACCTTGGAAAATTTTCCAAGGAATCCTATTGCCAGCCAATTTTAGCCTCTCGGAAGAATGTCAATTTTGACCGTACCCCTCCAATAGAAGAAGTTCCTATATCGCATGCAGGACCAGAGATCTATTGGAAGCGTCGTTCTGAGATTCGAGTACATGAAAATGACAATGATGATGAAGACACCATGGAAGTCGAGGTAGTCTACATGGTGGGGCATGGTGATGAGCCACATCAAACACGTGGCTACCGACGACGCAATGAAGCAGGGCCCACTTCTTCTAAAACAACAACATCCCAAGAAGATCAAGCTCAGGACGAGCAATTAGAAGAAGAAGAAGTCCCCTCGGGCGATAGACAAAATGATGATCAAGGCAAAAAAGTGCTTGATGAGACATTAGCACAAGCACAAAGGCGTTTGAAGCTCCAGATGAAAGAAAAAGATAAGGAGATATCAGATTTAAATAGCAATATGATAGAAATGATGGCACAGATGACTGCCATGATGCAGTTAATACAAAAGAATATCATTACTACCCCTGCACTTGCTCAGCCAGTTGATCATCAAATATTGAATCAGCCTGTTAATCAGCAGATATCGAGTAGTATTCTTGCTAATTTGCCAACCGGCCCAATACCCCAGGTGTCTGGAATACGAACCACACATGAAGAAGGAAATGAGGCTGATCAACCTGTTCATCTACAAGCTCACCAAAATGTTACAAGTACATCTAAGCCGATGATGACTCCCCAATTAGAATCAATCATCAATGAAAAGATTAAGGCTGTCATTGCCTCAGAGCAGGTAGAGAAGTTTGAGAGCAAGGGTCGCCCGTATCCGATCGAGTATGATCAGGTGCCCTACCCTAAAGGCTATTCAGTGCCTAAGTTTAATACTTTTAATGGCACCGACAATCCTAAACAATACTTGGCTCAGTTTAAAGTAACATGTGGAAATACTGGGGGCGTTAATGCTCTGCTCTTCCGCCAATTCATTAGTAGTTTGACTGCAACTGCTTTTGAATGGTACACTGAGCTGCCCAATGATTCTGTTAAGACATTTTCAGAACTAGAGAATATGTTCGTGAAAAGGTTCGCCAGTGCTACGGAGAAGACTACTATCGCTGACCTTGCCTTAGAGAAACGAAAAAAGGGTGAGTCAGTGACGAAGTACATCACTCGTTGGCGTAATATGAGTATAAAATACGAACAACAGTTGGAAGAGGAGCACGCTGTTCAACTACTCTTGGGAAACATTGATGATAAGATGTTACCATTTTTATGCATGGCCTCCATCAACACTTATCAGGAGCTACTTGACAGAGTAGCTAAATTTGAAAAATTGAATTTGTCTAAGTCTGAAAATTATTCAGATAGGCCCCAAAGAAATAAAGTCATGGACAATAGAAGAGATGAGATCTACTCTGCATCATCTTTAAGGATCGATAAAGAAAAACAGTCTACTCCTAAAGATGATAAAGGAAGATAATATTCTAAACCCCAGCCAAAATTAGTATTGGGAGGAAACGACAGGTCTCAGACTTTTCGTGATGGAGGAGAACGTTCGAGGCCAAGAACCGGTGATCGAATCACATCCCTTAAAGAAAAAATGAATAGAGAATATTCTTTTAAGAGGGAAAGTGTGGCAAAACTATTCAAGCAGGCGCTTAATGTCGGTCTTGAATTACCTGAATGTAAAAGATCAGAAGAAGCTGAGCAGAAAGATAATTCAAATTTTTGCCCGTATCACCGAGTTATCAGTCACCCTATCGAAGATTGTTATGTCTTCAAAGACTGGCTTGAAAAGAAGTATAGAGATGGTGAGTTCACGCTATCAAATAGCATTTTAGTTCACCCAAAGAAGGAGTCTGTAAAGGTGATTGTGTCTTCTCCTATACCTCCAATGAAGGAAGAAGATAAAATAAAAGAAAAAATAATACTAAAAAAAGATGAATGGCAGACTGCAATCTCTAAGAAGACACAAAAGATGATCAAACAATTGGAAGGAGTTCCTGGTGTAAAGTGGAAGTCCTCTACAGAACCAGTGCTTGAATTGAAAGGAAATCAAAATTCAGGTGCATCCACTTCCAGGTCATCAACTTGGAGGCATTCTAATACGAAGCGGTTTTATAATACATCCTCCAAGAAGTCTGATAGCTCAAACAAGCGTAACAGGCTAAAGAAGAAAATATCTGTGCTTCAAAAGATCATCAATAATCTAGAAGATTATCATCAACCAACAAGACGGCCTATAACACTTGCAGATTTTATGTCTGAGCTTCAAATAGACCAATCAAAAGTAGAAGATGATGAACAAGAAGATGAAAAATCACTCAATGTAGAAACATGTCGAGTCATCTCAGTAGCATCAACTGCATGCCAAAGAGATTTTGTTAAAGATTATAATAGGGGTCAGATAGCAATGTGTTCTACAAAAATGACTGATAAAGTGACATCTTAGTCATGTCTAATGGTGCTGCAGACAAACGGTGACTCAGAAGAATAGTTGTGTTTTCCAAGTGATAATGAGTTGGATCAACAAATAGCTTCACGAATGGAGCATGTAAAGCTGAGTGAAGACTCTGAACATATAACAAAATCTTCATCAGATGAGGCTGAGTTGAATGAAGTTGCTCAAGTACAGTTGAGAAGTGGTAAAGTGTTGCCACCACCACTAAAAAAGGGATCATCAAGCAAAGACAAGGGAAAAGATATAATCATCAATGAAGAAATCATCCCTAAAGATCATAAGAAGAAATATGATACAAATAAGGGGATAGAGTATAATATCATTTCCCATTTGAGAAAAATCCCAGCACATCTCAGCATCTATGAAGCTCTCCTAATATCAAAAGATCTTCGAGAAACCTTGATACAAGCTCTTATGGTGCACGGTTTCAACGAGAAAGGGCAAAAAACTATCGGGTCATTTGTCCTTCCCTTAAAATTTGGAGAGCTATGCACAGAAGCTAAGTTCCATATTATCGATGCAGATACTTCATTCAAGGTACTCTTGGGTAGACCTTGGCTCCATGAGAATGGTCTAGTTCCATCAACTATGCACCAATGCATGAAATATCTAAAGGATAGAGAAGAGTTCCGGATCTCTGGAGATATACAACCCTTCGCAGTCCACGAAGTAAAAATTTATGATGATGCAAAATATTTCATTCCAAATGAAGTAAAACCGACAAAATCTCCAGAAGTTAAAGCATCGACATCAAGGAGTACAAAATAGCCTAAGGAAGTTGAAGCAAAGCACATGGGAAAGAAGGGCATGTCACCCAATTTTCCTAAAAAGATTAATACATTGACTAAATCAAATAAAGTTGTACTTCATTTAGGAAGTGACACGGAGGAAGATGAGGATATCTCCGAAACCTACAACCCTTTGTTGAATGAAAAGACAAAGGAAAATACTTTTGTAGTTACTTTGATCCCTCCACAACACTTCAGAGAAATAGTATCCCGTGAGGTTCATAATATTGAAGAGCTTAAAACATTTTATGTACCTCCCCTATACGGAAGTAGAGGACCGGGAAGTTTATTTTATAAATTTGGAGAATATCAAGAAGAGAATCTCAATGAGCATGGAAATTTCAATGAAGATGTAGAGATAATTCCTACAGAAATGCCCAGATATTGTCCCAAAAGAATTTAGCAGATGATACAAAAAGCTGGAATTCATAATATGGTTACTTGACGACGAGCACGTTTCTTTCAAAGAATGTGGTGTCAAGAACTATTAAAGATGGGTAGTCGTGATACAAAAGGCCTCGGATTTATCATAGCAGAACATGCTTAGAAAAATACATATTATGCGGTAAAAGATAAACATCTGACTACTGAAGACACAGATACGAATGAAGAGAAAGATATGGAAGCTAAACCTGCACCAGAAGAACTTGAAGATGGTGGACAGGCTGCTACCATGGATGAGCTAAAAGAAATAAACTTGGGAACTGATGAGGACCCTCGCCTGACCTTTATCAGTGCTCTTCTTTCAAAGAATAAAGTTGAAAAGATGAAAGCATTACTTAGTGAATTCAGGGACTGCTTTTCCTGGACATACGATGAAATGCCAGGCTTATCCCCTGATATAGCTGTTCATTAACTAGCCATTAAACCAGGTGTAATACTTGTTAAACAAGCTCCAAGGCGAATGAGGCTAGAAATCGAAGAGCAAGTGATTGCAGAAACCAAGAAGCTTATCAAAGCAGGTTTCATTTGAGAAGAGAAATATGCTGATTGGATAGCCAATATTGTCCCAGTGAAAAAGAAGAACGGACAAATTTGTATATGTATTGACTATCGAGACCTGAATAAGGCGTGTCCAAAAGATGACTTTCCACTTCCAATATCAGAATTACTGGTTGACAATACGTCCAACTACGACATATTCTCATTTATGGATGGATCATTGGGCTACAACCAAATCAGAATAGCACCTGAAGATGAGAAACATACATCTTTTAGGACTCCCATCGGCATATTCTGCTACACAGTTATACCCTTTGGCTTGAAGAATGCTGGAGCTACATACCAAAGAGCTATGACACATATATTTGACAACCTCATCCACCAGAAAGTTGAATGCTATGTGGATGATCTTGTTGTCAAAAGTATAGATCGAAAAGATCATTTTGAAGATTTGAGAATTGTATTTGAGAGGATCAGAAAATTCAATCTCAAAATGAACCTGCTCAAATGTGCCTTCGGAGTTTCTTCAGGAAAGTTTCTTGGGTATGTGGTACGACATAGAGGGATTGAGGTTGATCCCAACAAAGTCAAGGCAATCATAGAAATGCCTCCTCCAAAAAGTCTTCGTCAACTTCGTTCTTTACAAGGACAACTTGCATTCATACGGCGGTTTATCTCAAATCTATCAGGCAGATGTCAACCATTTGCAAAGCTGATGAAGAAAGATGCTCATTTCAAATGGGATGATGAATGTCAAGAAGCTTTTGATAGTATCAAGAGATATATGTTAAGCCCGCCTATCCTTGCAGCACCAATTTCAGGGAAACCTCTTATCCTATACACCGCAGCACTGGAAGAGTCTCTTGGAGCATTGCTAGCTCAGTACAACGAAGAAGGCAAAGAAAATGCGCTCTACTACATTAGTCGAAGATTGATTGGAGCAGAAATGCGTTACTCTCCAATTGAGAAGCATTGTCTGGCGTTGATTTTCGTAGTTCAAAAACTCCGACACTATATGCTGTCTCATAAAATTACACTAATATCTGTTGGTGTTTGAAAGCGGGTTTTGAAAAATTTAGTCTTCTTTGGGAATTTTTGAATTAACATTAAAATTTAATTCTAAAATCAAACATCCCATCAAAAATATTATACCACCTCGGGAGGTGGAAATAAAATTTCAGGATGGGGTTCAGATTTAGAATTAAGAATTCTATCTTGAATATCGTAGCCAAATTCAAAAGAGAACTTCATATGGCCCCTAAAGGGTCAAAATAAGGTTCAGTCAAATATCGGGCTACAATAATCAAGAGGAGCGATCGTTAATTTTATATTCGAATTCATTTTAACAAAAGATATATCTCCTTGAAGGGAGAAGATATCATTTGTTAATAATCGTTCGAACATAACGATAACGATCATTAGTGATTTGATTTTTCCCAAAGATAACTAATCGAGTTTTTAAAAATTAGTTTTGAAAAATTAGATGTGGGTTCTAAATCTCCTACGAGCGCAAGCCCTCGTAGTTAATTACATCGTGGGAGGCCGGAGTCCCCTACGAAAACTTTCGATTAGAATAATGGCAGAAATTTTGTTTAGAGATTTCTAGGAGTGATGCCAAAGAGGTGAATTTGGATTTTGAAAAGGGATTGGAGCAAGATTGAACATTTATTTTGGAATCAAATGAGGAAGGGTAGGGGACACTTTAGGATTCTGAAACAATTCAGAAGTGCCCCGATCTAAGCTAAGTGTTGGGCTTTAAATTTTGGATTGAAAGAATATTTAATTTGAGTTGAGCATTTTATTAGAAATTTGGGATTGTATTCCCGGAGGTTGGGGTCTTATGATTCAAAAAGAGACCTGCCCCAGATCTTAGATCTAAATTTGGACACTGAAACACAGTAGTCCGAACCTAACTAATGCAGTGCAAAATCTGGACTTACCCCGGCCTGGATTGGGGAGCCAGCTAAACCACCTAAACGCTTCAAAACCATGAGTCCGGTCTTTTGATGCAGAGTGATCAGGGACATTATTTAAGATTGGTTTAAGAAGTTGGGGCCGACATCTAGAGCAGATTCCTAATTGACCCCTTAACTTATGTCGGGTGAAATGCCTAAACTAAAATGCAATTAAAATTTTAATTTAATTAGTTTCTAATGCGATGCATGCTGGTTAAAGTATCCAAATCAAGTATGCATGAGATCTTAAAAAGGCTTATAAAATAATTTTTTTTGAAAAGACTAGACTTCCCCAGATCCAGCACCTCATCCTCATAGGTCGGATTATCTGGACTCTACCCACGGGCGGGGAAGTGTCTTATAGCAAGGAGAGAGAAGTGCAGTAATATGCATGCGACCCCGGACGATTCCGGCTATTCCCTAGGTCGTTAAGTTTCTATGTTATTTAAATCTTAAAATTTTAAGCATTAATTATAAGTAGAAATAGTTTTCGTCCTTAAAGAGCCTAACGAAGTCCAGGCTAAAACAAAAATGACATGCAAGCGCCAAAGAACTAGGAAAAACAGGCAATCCTATACGCAATCAAATTAAATCACAACATATTAAATAATCAAATTAATTAAGTAAATGTCCATAGGCAAACTGCCTTGCTTATTACAACCCAGATTTACATAAATTAAAAGTGGCCGGGCACCACTAACAACAACCCGGATTCTAATCCTAATACAGACGCAAGTGACTTTGAGCGGGATACTCTATGTCTTCAACTCCTCGATCTCCTCCTCCTCGAGCTCCTTGGATTCTTTGCGATCGGAAACCCAAATGAAAAAGAGAACTCTTCCCTTTAGGGGAAGGTTACTCTTTCCACTTTGGATAATGAATTGATCCAAATTTGGAATTCCAAATGGATAAGGACTATCCCCCAAAGGGGTATCCTTTCCTCTTTGGAATCCAATCTTTGGATCTATGTATCCCAAACTCAAAGTGCCACTTTCACAACTCAATACTCAAATAAATTACATGAATATAAAAATAAAAATTCTAGACTCTCCTGCAGGGTTATCCTAAGCATTTAAATATTAGAATACATCCCAAGCAGTTATATGTATATACGTGCAGAAAGTAAACACACTTGGCCACGCTCTTTTTATTTGGGGGCTAAGCAGCTGAAGCACCTGTAGCATTTATATTTATGATTTATTTAGCCCCTTTTATTGCCCTGCACGAGCGTGGCCACCTGCAGAAAATCCAGTGAGCATCCAGATCGTTCCTAACCTAAGGGTAATCTAATCGCCCATCACATCAATTCACAGAGTGCAGTAAAGAAAGTAAGCAAACACATCAATCAATTTCAATCATAACATGCAATGAAAACTCGAAAAACTCGGCACACAGCAGAAAAGGAAACATCGACCTAGCCTAAATCTAGAGTTGGTTGTCCTAGCAAATCATCTAAAGTGTGTGTAGAAGGTCGTGTGGCTAGGGTAGATCCTAGGATTGGTAATTGATTGAAGTTGTTTGATGTTCTGATTAGTTGAAAGGCTTAAGAGAGATTTTAATTAAAGTTTAAGTCTTAATGGTTTAAATTTGATTTTAAAATTGATTTTAATTGTTTGTTGAATACCACCTTTGTTGCACACCGAGGCCATGAAGTTTATTTCACCTTCCTTGGGGCTAATTTAATAGCCTCGTAGGCCTGGGTTACCCAGTGGTACCCGATATAATTAAGTGATTTGAGTTTGATTAAAGTTTAAAGATTAATTAACTTTTAATTAAATTGATTTGTTGCTGGTTTTAAAATAAAATTGATGTTTTCTGGAATCTTGAATGATTTATTGAATTTTAGAATTTTATGGATTATTTTAATTAGTTAATTAAGGGGTCCAAAGTTGACTTTTCAAATTAAAATTAATTTTATAAGTTTCAAATTTTTAATAAATATTAGACCTTATGATGAGTTGTTAGACTATTAGTACACTCAATTTGGAGTTTTTTATGAAAAGTTATGATTTTTTGAAGTTCGAGCCTAGTTTTGAACTACGGTTGACTGAAAAGTTGACTTTTTGACTTTGACCAGATTTTGGAGGTTTGACATTTTTAGAAAATACTAGACCTTAATTGGAGTTGATTGACACTAAGTTTGCTCAATTTGAATTTTTCTGTAATTAGTTATGCATTTTCAAAGTTTCCTTAATTATTGGATTTTTTAAAATTGCTTAATTAGGAAGGTTTTGATCATTTGGATCCAAACTCATCCCAAACTGCATGGAATCAATCGCAAAGGTTCAGAATGACTCATGGGAGTGTTTCCAAGTGTTTGGAAATTATTTTGGATTTTTAATAATTTTTAATTAATTAATATAATTAATTATTGATTTTCATTAAAAGTCAAATTAAAGTTAAAATAGGAGTCCAGTCAAGGGGCTTTTATTTTTCCTAAGTAGAGGACTAAGTTCTGGTCAATTTGAGGTATTATTTACAATTTTTGGACTTAATATGGATTTATTGGATTTTTTTGAATTTTTTGGGTCCTTAAATTGGCTGAAACTTTGGGTAATTAATTTTCTGACCTAATGATCTCCAAATTCAGTGAAATTTGAACCTAAGGTACATGATGTCTCTAAGTTTACTGTGTTCAAATTTCACCCCTATTGGGTGTGTGTACAATCCCCTAGGAATTTTCTAAGTTTTCTACACTTTTCCTTAATTATTTTTCCTAGGTGTCTCTACTATTCAAATAGGCGTGAAATTTGGTTTGGCTAACCCTTACACATATGCAATCACACCACAAAAGTTATGCAGCCTAATTCTATAGAAAAATGGAGTTATGAATTTTCAAAGTTTTGGGTCCAAAATGGACCCATTACCTTAAAAATTCACATCATAGCAATTCAATGGATATCTGAACCTAAGAAAATTATAGTACATGCCTAAGATACCCAAATAGCTTCCACCAAAAGTTGGGGCTCAATTGACCACTGGATTGTGAGAAAATCACAAAAAACCGATTTTAAAGAAATAGAAATATCTCATAATCCAGTAATCAAATTAACTCAAAATTAATTTTAATAAATACTAGGGTAAATTATCTTTCCAACGAGCCCAAAAACACTTAATTTGGTGGAAAAATGAATTTACTATGAATTTTGAAAGTTATGACCATTTTTTTGAATTTTTAAGTCCATTAATAACCGGCGCCAATCATTGGCAATGATCGGCGCCAAAACGGCGGCGGCGTGTGGCATTTTGATATGCAAAGTGCTGTTTATCAACCACCTAAAGACGCCATCACTAATCCCGAGCCGTCCGATCGAGAAAGATAGAAAATCGGACGGCCGAGATCGATCAAGGCCGTTTTAGCTCAAAATGAACTAGAAAATTGAAATACTCATAACTTTCAAAATACTCGTCGAAATTTAACAAAATTTGAAACATAGGCTCATGGGAACATGAACTTTCATTGCCTAGAGTTTGGAGACCCCAAGCAATGAAATTTTTGAGCAGTTTCAAATTAAAATTTAAACTTAAAATGAGCATAACTTACAATCCAACCGTCGGATTTTTGAGATCTTGGGCTTGTTGGAAAGCTGCAGTGATCCTCTACAACTTTGATGAAGACACCAAGAGCTGGATCTAACTGGATCAAAAGTTGTGTTGGAAAACCCTCTTTCTCTCTCTAGAATGCTCTCTCCTCACTAAAATAGTGATTTGAGGCTTGGAAATGATGGGGAGAAGCTTGGAAAAGCCTTGGAGATGGATGGAGAGGATGGGGAAGGCTCTAGGAAGGTTGGAGGCTGGAGGAGAGTTGAGGGAGAGTTGAGGGAGAGTGAATAATGAAGATCCTCTCTCTTAGGTTAGGTTTCTCCCACCTTAGCACTTGGCTTTTGGATTGGATGGTCTTGATTTGTTTGGAGGGAGTTTGGATGCATGACAAGTGTCCCCTAAGCTACCTAAAGCTATGGAATAGGGTTGGTGGTGAGTGTGACCTCTCTTGGTCCATGGGAAAGGGGACCACACCTTTTCCCCCATTTGGGTGAACCAAAGCTTGGCTTGGTTTAGGGAGTTGGCTTAGGGCTTCTTAAGAGAGGAAATGGGTCAATTTCTATCAGGTTTGAGCAGGTTTTGGATCAAGCCATGGATTGCCAAGGTGGCTTGGTGATGTGGCCATGATTTGGCCTCTTTCCATAGGCTTAAAGGGGTTTGGAGAAGGTTTTGACCCCTCCAAATGGGTTGACCAAGTCAACCCAAGGGGAAGCTTGAATTTGAAAGCTTTGGACATGTCAAGGGTGTCCAATTGAATGATTTTGAGGGATTGATTTGATTTAAAATGGGTTCAAGCATTGAAATTGACCTTAATGTGGGTTAAGGGTTGATTTGGTCAACCTTGGTTGACTTGGTCAACCAGGTCAAACCAAGACTTGAGTTTGGATCCAATGTGTTCCTAATGATATTTAGGATCCATTGGGATAGGTTTTGAAGGTTATATGGGAAGGTCATGTTGAACTTTGGGGAAAAGACCAAAAATCTCTATAAAGGGCATTTTGGTCATTTTGACCCCTAGTCAACATTGGGTCAAACTGGGTCCAACAAAGTGTAGGTTATTGGTCAACAAGTCATAACAAAGGTCATGGACATGGTCGAAAGGTTTGGAAGGCGTCCCAAGGTCAAATTGCTCTGGATGGCAAGTCTAGTGGCATAGGTTGTAAATAATTGAAGGTTTTGTAGCGTTTGGGAAAAGATTCAGTTTGAGGGGCTAGGAGTGTTGGATTGAGCTCAAATTTGGAGGGTTGATCTTAGAGACATGTTTGAAGAATATGCAATTGACGGATCATGATTTGAAGGTCACTTGACAGGGTTTCTAGGTGACAGAAAGTTCACCCAGAAAGGGTTTCAGGACCTAGGTCCTTGACCTTGAAGGTTTGATTTAGAATGTTGGATTTGGGTTGGATTTAAGATTTAAATGATTGACCTTGGATCATTCATATCAATGGAAATCAAATGAAAGATTGAAATTAATTGGATATGATTTGAAATTTGATTGAATGTTGATTTAAGGCTAGATTAAAGATTGAGTCGAAAGGTAGAGCTGGGTTTGATTGGGATTAAATTGGGTCTTTATTAGGACCTTTATGACAGAGGGGTGGACATCTCTCCATCATTAGGTCACTAAAAAGAAATCCAAGTGGGTCCTAGTGACCTCATATAAAAATGAGGTCAACAAATGGACCCCCAATATGTGTAGGAGAACGAAGTTCTAGTACACATATTGGCGTTGACCGAATGGAAGGTCAAGTTTTGAGTTCTAATCCCAAGGAAAGGAGGGAAACCTTAACCTTAGAGGACTAGGTAGAAGGTAGAAGGTAGAAGGAAGAACTAGGATGGTGCCACGGAGGGCGTTCTCCACCACTAGTGATTCTAATCCTAAGGAAAGGCAGCACCTATCCTAAAGGTAGAGAAGAGAGGGTAGAACTAGGATGGTGCCACAAAGGGCGTTATCCACCACTAGCAGATGATCATGTGGGGAGGAAGCTTGCTCCACACAGAGGATCAAAACTAGATTGAAACTAGGATGGTGCCACAAAGGGCGTTATCCATCACTAGTTGATGATCATGTGGGGAGGAAGCTTGCTCCACACAGAGGATCTAAACTGGATTGAAACTAGGATGGTGCCACAAAGGGCGTTATCCACCACTAACGGATGGTCATGTGGGGAGGAAGCTTGCTCCACACAGAGGACCTCAACTGGAGGGAAACTAGGATGGTGCCACAGAGGGCGTTATCCACCACTAGCGGATGGTCATGTGGGGAGGAAGCTTGCTCCACACAAAGGACCTCAACTGGAGGGAAACTAGGATGGTGCCACAAAGAGCGTTATCCACCACTAGCGGATAGTCATGTGGGGAGGAAGCTTGCTCCACACAGAGGACCTCAACTGGAGGGAAACTAGGATGGTGCCACGGAGGGCGTTATCCACCACTAGCGGATGGTCATGTGGGGAGGAAGCTTGCTCCACACAGAGGACCTCAACTAGAGGGAAACTAGGATGGTGCCACAAAGGGCGTTATCCACCACTAGCGGATGGTCATGTGGGGAGGAAGCTTGCTCCACACAGAGGACCTCAACTGGAGGGAAACTAGGATGGTGCCACAAAGGGCGTTATCCACCACTAGCGGATGATCATGTGGGGAGGAAGCTTGCTCCACACAGAGGACCTCAACTGGAGGGAAACTAGGATGGTGCCACGGAGGGCGTTATCCACCACTAGCGGATGGTCATGTGGGGAGGAAGCTTGCTCCACACAGAGGACCTCAACTAGAGGAAAACTAGGATGGTGCCACAAAGGGCGTTATCCACCACTAGTACGTCTAATCCTAAGGAAAGGAAGAATCCTATCCTAAAGGAAAAGAAAATTGGAAATGATTGATTGATGATCTTTGTATGTGATTTGATTTCTTTGAATTTGGAAAGGTGACTTTGATGTTGAATTTGATACTCATTAGGCATGGCATTTGTTGAAGAGCCGCCCAAATGTTAAAAACATCAAGTGGCATCCTTCAGGATGAATCAATCGGTATGAATCTCCCTCATAGATCATTTCTAAGGTGAACGATCCAGTCAACGTTGATTCAAAGTTTCCATCAATCTTATGGCATACTAAAATTGGTCTCCAAAGGACTATATGGCCAAGTCTCCAACTTGGAAAGTTCTTATGTGACAATTTATCACGAGCTTGAATCATACGTGACTTATGTAATTTCAAATTTTATTGAGTTTGAAAGCAATTTGAGACCCTCAAGCTCCTCCAATCGGAGTCGGGCACTCAACTCAGTTGTGACTCAATTTTGAAAAGTAATTTCCAGCGATGTAAAATACACCTCTAGACAAGAACAATCTTGGCCTTATCATAGAGTGTAATTAAGAAAGGAGGCCTTAAAGGAAAGATGCCTGTATTGAAGGACTAACACACATCCCTCAAGGACCAGATTTGAATTCTTATCGAGAGTAGAAGATTCATTCTTTTTAATGAAAATTTTCCTCTTAATTATTTGGACCCTGTCAGAACGACAAGTCGGAACAAATTCAAAGTACAGTGAGAAGTAGAGTGACTCCAACTAACCCGAAAAGGGCTAGGGGTTTATATTGTGTTAACCCACATCAAGTTTCATAGAAACTGAACTAGGGTTCTCCCTTGTGCCAAAATTTTAAATTAAAATCAATTTCAAAAGGTTTAAGTTGGAGAGAGAAATTTAATCTTTTCAATTCTTTTGCATGACTCTTTTTATATCTGATAGACTGTCTATGCATAACAATAAATCTAGATTCAAGATTTTTCAAAGTCAAGCTATTAAGGGTGATCAGGCTCGTTGAGGTTTAAGGATTTAAAAAGAAGGAAGCCTCTTTCCCTTTTTTGTGGCGCACTTTGCGCATCTTTTAATTTTTAATGCACTTTGTGCATCTCTTGATTTTTATTTTTGAGTTTCGTCGCACTTTGCACATCTTTTGATTGATTTTTTTTTTTTGACAAGGGGCTTCATCTCCTTTAAAAAAACCTTAAAATGATTGCTCTTTTTTGAAAACCAGAATTATATCGCAAGTATAAGAGAAGAGAATTCATCCTCTCATACAAGGAAGAATAATCCCAAGATCGGACCCAATCTTTTGATAAAAATATCACCTTGACTTAGAAAATCATTGAATAGATTTAAAGCATGCAAGAGACACCTATTAAGATAGAAAATTGCAAGAAGATTGGGAAGATTTTCATTTCAAAAACAACTTACATTTGACACAGATTTTAATTCAAAAATTAAATCGAACCACTTAAGCGGTGGGAGGGAGGGGCCTTTAAGTATCCGGTGGAGTCAACTACAACTCTCTCCTGTTTTTAGTTTAAAGTAGAGGTTAATTTTCATTAAAAAGGTTAATCAATTATCTTGAAAATTCAGACCTAATACACTTGAGAAGTG
Source organism: Dendrobium chrysotoxum (assembly GCA_019925795.1). Taxonomy (NCBI): domain Eukaryota; kingdom Viridiplantae; phylum Streptophyta; class Magnoliopsida; order Asparagales; family Orchidaceae; genus Dendrobium; species Dendrobium chrysotoxum. Next base: position 88,104,595 of record CM034314.1, on the reverse strand, counting down.
GTATATTTTCTTCAAAAGTTGCAACTCTAGGTGGCAAGACCCTATCAGTGTAGAATTATATTTCTACAATCTCTTATGAGGAAGAGATTATTGTGGGGTCTGCACTATCTCTAATTAATGCTGCATCATTTTAATCTAAAAATCTATCACGATAGGACCCCTTTAGAAGTTAAATTCAGATGGTGTCACTATCTGATAAGATCTCAGATCCATCATTATTCCCCTCTTTAATTACTAGTAACCTAGCAATTATGAGAGTGGCATCCCGAGCGATTTCTACACCTTCGCCTCTATAGATGTAGTGGAGCACGTATAGTACTGTGACCTAACATCATCTGGTAGAGTGGATGGGGCATAACCCTCAACTGGGGGCCTATGGTCTATTACTGGTGATTGCTTATTTCTGGTTTGATTGATCTCTTCTGTGCAGTGGTCAAAAGGGCACGGTGGAGATCATGCTATTCTTCTCATAACCTCCCTTACTTGAGTACCAGGAAGAGGGTGGAAGCGGCTTCCACCGAAGAGGGGGTATGTGAGAGAAGCAATCAACTCTCTATTGGCCTCATATTTAACTTGCTTTAAGGCTTCCGACTCAACAATCTTTGTAGCCTTAATGATTTTCTTTTTGACTCTACATAAGTTGTTCTTCTACAGTCACGCTGCTGCGCAATGAGAAGGTAAGTTTTCCAGCCATTTGAGTATGCTTGATTTCTCAGAGTTAATGAATGGTGACTTGAATTAGCTGGTTTTGAAATAGAATTTGAATATTGAAATTGATTGATTTTCTTCAAATTTTGGAACTCAAAATGTTGAGTTTTCACCCAATATGAAGGTTCACAAAATTGACAAGAAAATCTCAAGAGTTGAGTTTAAGTCTCTCTCACTCCACGAACTAACTTGGGGTGAAATGTCAAAACTTTGATTTGAAATTGAAATTGAGATCGAATTTGTATTGAAATTGACTGGATCTTCTTCAAATTTTGAAACACAACATGTGAGATTTCCCTTGAACATGTAGGCTTACAAAATTGACATAAAAAAATCTGAAAGATTGGGCTTGACTCTTTCATCCCACCAATCAATATGGGGGTGAAATGTCAATGCCCAAATTTGCTAAAGAAATTTGAAGTTTGTTTTTGAGACTGAAGGGTCTTTCGTAGAATGTGAAACTTAGCATAATTCAGATTTATTTGAATATGCAAGTTTGCAATATTTATAGAAAGATTTTAAAGGATTTGGCTTGACCCTTTTACTCTACCAATTAATTTGGAGGCAAAATGTCAAAGCCCGACTTAAATAGGGGTTTCCTCACTCACCTCTCTTTTTGACATGTATTTTTCTGTTTTATGTTGGCCACTCTCACCCAAGGGAGAAATGGGTAAAGGGACCAACGGAAGAAAGATAGTCAAAACTACCGATGCAACAAAATTTTGCCATTATTAAAGATGGAAAGAGAGATTTAGTCCCACCGTGGTCGCCATTTTTTTGTTGGTGTTTGAAAGCGGGTTTTGAAAAATTTAGTCTTCTTTGGGAATTTTTGAATTAACATTAAAATTTAATTCTAAAATCAAACATCCCATCAAAAATATTATACCACCTCGGGAGGTGGAAATAAAATTTCAGGATGGGGTTCAGATTTAGAATTAAGAATTCTATCTTGAATATCGTAGCCAAATTCAAAAGAGAACTTCATATAGCCCCTAAAGGGTCAAAATAAGGTTCAGTCAAATATCGGGCTACAATAATCAAGAGGAGCGATCGTTAATTTTATATTCGAATTCATTTTAACAAAAGATATATCTCCTTGAAGGGAGAAGATATCATTTGTTAATAATCGTTCGAACATAACGATAACGATCATTAGTGATTTGATTTTTCTCAAAGATAACTAATCGAGTTTTTAAAAATTAGTTTTGAAAAATTAGATGTGGGTTCTAAATCTCCTACGAGCGCAAGCCCTCGTAGTTAATTACATCGTGGGAGGCCGGAGTCCCCTACGAAAACTTTCGATTAGAATAATGGCAGAAATTTTGTTTAGAGATTTCTAGGAGTGATGCCAAAGAGGTGAATTTGGATTTTGAAAAGGGATTGGAGCAAGATTGAACATTTATTTTGGAATCAAATGAGGAAGGGTAGGGGACACTTTAGGATTCTGAAACAATTCAGAAGTGCCCCGATCTAAGCTAAGTGTTGGGCTTTAAATTTTGGATTGAAAGAATATTTAATTTGAGTTGAGCATTTTATTAGAAATTTGGGATTGTATTCCCGGAGGTTGGGGTCTTATGATTCAAAAAGAGACCTGCCCCAGATCTTAGATCTAAATTTGGACACTGAAACACAGTAGTCCGAACCTAACTAATGCAGTGCAAAATCTGGACTTACCCCGGCCTGGATTGGGGAGCCAGCTAAACCACCTAAACGCTTCAAAACCATGAGTCCGGTCTTTTGATGCAGAGTGATCAGGGACATTATTTAAGATTGGTTTAAGAAGTTGGGGCCGACATCTAGAGCAGATTCCTAATTGACCCCTTAACTTATGTCGGGTGAAATGCCTAAACTAAAATGCAATTAAAATTTTAATTTAATTAGTTTCTAATGCGATGCATGCTGGTTAAAGTATCCAAATCAAGTATGCATGAGATCTTAAAAAGGCTTATAAAATAATTTTTTTTGAAAAGACTAGACTTCCCCAGATCCAGTACCTCATCCTCATAGGTCGGATTATCTGGACTCTACCCACGGGCGGGGAAGTGTCTTATAGCAAGGAGAGAGAAGTGCAGTAATATGCATGCGACCCCGGACGATTCCGGCTATTCCCTAGGTCGTTAAGTTTCTATGTTATTTAAATCTTAAAATTTTAAGCATTAATTATAAGTAGAAATAGTTTTCGTCCTTAAAGAGCCTAACGAAGTCCAGGCTAAAACAAAAATGACATGCAAGCGCCAAAGAACTAGGAAAAACAGGCAATCCTATACGCAATCAAATTAAATCACAACATATTAAATAATCAAATTAATTAAGTAAATGTCCATAGGCAAACTGCCTTGCTTATTACAACCCAGATTTACATAAATTAAAAGTGGCCGGGCACCACTGACAACAACCCGGATTCTAATCCTAATACAGACGCAAGTGACTTTGAGCGGGATACTCTATGTCTTCAACTCCTCGATCTCCTCCTCCTCGAGCTCCTTGGATTCTTTGCGATCGGAAACCCAAATGAAAAAGAGAACTCTTCCCTTTAGGGGAAGGTTACTCTTTCCACTTTGGATAATGAATTGATCCAAATTTGGAATTCCAAATGGATAAGGACTATCCCCCAAAGGGGTATCCTTTCCTCTTTGGAATCCAATCTTTGGATCTATGTATCCCAAACTCAAAGTGCCACTTTCACAACTCAATACTCAAATAAATTACATGAATATAAAAATAAAAATTCTAGACTCTCCTGCAGGGTTATCCTAAGCATTTAAATATTAGAATACATCCCAAGCAGTTATATGTATATACGTGCAGAAAGTAAACACACTTGGCCACGCTCTTTTTATTTGGGGGCTAAGCAGCTGAAGCACCTGTAGCATTTATATTTATGATTTATTTAGCCCCTTTTATTGCCCTGCACGAGCGTGGCCACCTGCAGAAAATCCAGTGAGCATCCAGATCGTTCCTAACCTAAGGGTAATCTAATCGCCCATCACATCAATTCACAGAGTGCAGTAAAGAAAGTAAGCAAACACATCAATCAATTTCAATCATAACATGCAATGAAAACTCGAAAAACTCGGCACACAGCAGAAAAGGAAACATCGACCTAGCCTAAATCTAGAGTTGGTTGTCCTAGCAAATCATCTAAAGTGTGTGTAGAAGGTCGTGTGGCTAGGGTAGATCCTAGGATTGGTAATTGATTGAAGTTGTTTGATGTTCTGATTAGTTGAAAGGCTTAAGAGAGATTTTAATTAAAGTTTAAGTCTTAATGGTTTAAATTTGATTTTAAAATTGATTTTAATTGTTTGTTGAATACCACCTTTGTTGCACACCGAGGCCATGAAGTTTATTTCACCTTCCTTGGGGCTAATTTAATAGCCTCGTAGGCCTGGGTTACCCAGTGGTACCCGATATAATTAAGTGATTTGAGTTTGATTAAAGTTTAAAGATTAATTAACTTTTAATTAAATTGATTTGTTGCTGGTTTTAAAATAAAATTGATGTTTTCTGGAATCTTGAATGATTTATTGAATTTTAGAATTTTATGGATTATTTTAATTAGTTAATTAAGGGGTCCAAAGTTGACTTTTCAAATTAAAATTAATTTTATAAGTTTCAAATTTTTAATAAATATTAGACCTTATGATGAGTTGTTAGACTATTAGTACACTCAATTTGGAGTTTTTTATGAAAAGTTATGATTTTTCGAAGTTCGAGCCTAGTTTTGAACTACGGTTGACTGAAAAGTTGACTTTTTGACTTTGACCAGATTTTGGAGGTTTGACATTTTTAGAAAATACTAGACCTTAATTGGAGTTGATTGACACTAAGTTTGCTCAATTTGAATTTTTCTGTAATTAGTTATGCATTTTCAAAGTTTCCTTAATTATTGGATTTTTAAAATTGCTTAATTAGGAAGGTTTTGATCATTTTGATCCAAACTCATCCCAAACTGCATGGAATCAATCGCAAAGGTTCAGAATGACTCATGGGAGTGTTTCCAAGTGTTTGGAAATTATTTTGGATTTTTAATAATTTTTAATTAATTAATATAATTAATTATTGATTTTCATTAAAAGTCAAATTAAAGTTAAAATAGGAGTCCAGTCAAGGGGCTTTTATTTTTCCTAAGTAGAGGACTAAGTTCTGGTCAATTTGAGGTATTATTTACAATTTTTGGACTTAATATGGATTTATTGGATTTTTTTGAATTTTTTGGGTCCTTAAATTGGCTGAAACTTTGGGTAATTAATTTTCTGACCTAATGATCTCCAAATTCAGTGAAATTTGAACCTAAGGTACATGATGTCTCTAAGTTTACTGTGTTCAAATTTCACCCCTATTGGGTGTGTGTACAATCCCCTAGGAATTTTCTAAGTTTTCTATACTTTTCCTTAATTATTTTTCCTAGGTGTCTCTACTATTCAAATAGGCGTGAAATTTGGTTTGGCTAACCCTTACACATATGCAATCACACCACAAAAGTTATGCAGCCTAATTCTATAGAAAAATGGAGTTATGAATTTTCAAAGTTTTGGGTCCAAAATGGACCCATTACCTTAAAAATTCACATCATAGCAATTCAATGGATATCTGAACCTAAGAAAATTATAGTACATGCCTAAGATACCCAAATAGCTTCCACCAAAAGTTGGGGCTCAATTGACCACTGGATTGTGAGAAAATCACAAAAAACCGATTTTAAAGAAATAGAAATATCTCATAATCCAGTAATCAAATTAACTCAAAATTAATTTTAATAAATACTAGGGTAAATTATCTTTCCAACGAGCCCAAAAACACTTAATTTGGTGAAAAAATGAATTTACTATGAATTTTGAAAGTTATGACCATTTTTTTGAATTTTTAAGTCCATTAATAACCGGCGCCAATCATTGGCAATGATCGGCGCCAAAACGGCGGCGGCGTGTGGCATTTTGATATGCAAAGTGCTGTTTATCAACCACCTAAAGACGCCATCACTAATCCCGAGCCGTCCGATCGAGAAAGATAGAAAATCGGACGGCCGAGATCGATCAAGGCCGTTTTAGCTCAAAATGAACTAGAAAATTGAAATACTCATAACTTTCAAAATACTCGTCGAAATTTAACAAAATTTGAAACATAGGCTCATGGGAACATGAACTTTCATTGCCTAGAGTTTGGAGACCCCAAGCAATGAAATTTTTGAGCAGTTTCAAATTAAAATTTAAACTTAAAATGAGCATAACTTACAATCCAACCGTCGGATTTTTGAGATCTTGGGCTTGTTGGAAAGCTGCAGTGATCCTCTACAACTTTGATGAAGACACCAAGAGCTGGATCTAACTGGATCAAAAGTTGTGTTGGAAAACCCTCTTTCTCTCTCTAGAATGCTCTCTCCTCACTAAAATAGTGATTTGAGGCTTGGAAATGATGGGGAGAAGCTTGGAAAAGCCTTGGAGATGGATGGAGAGGATGGGGAAGGCTCTAGGAAGGTTGGAGGCTGGAGGAGAGTTGAGGGAGAGTTGAGGGAGAGTGAATAATGAAGATCCTCTCTCTTAGGTTAGGTTTCTCCCACCTTAGCACTTGGCTTTTGGATTGGATGGTCTTGATTTGTTTGGAGGGAGTTTGGATGCATGACAAGTGTCCCCTAAGCTACCTAAAGCTATGGAATAGGGTTGGTGGTGAGTGTGACCTCTCTTGGTCCATGGGAAAGGGGACCACACCTTTTCCCCCATTTGGGTGAACCAAAGCTTGGCTTGGTTTAGGGAGTTGGCTTAGGGCTTCTTAAGAGAGGAAATGGGTCAATTTCTATCAGGTTTGAGCAGGTTTTGGATCAAGCCATGGATTGCCAAGGTGGCTTGGTGATGTGGCCATGATTTGGCCTCTTTCCATAGGCTTAAAGGGGTTTGGAGAAGGTTTTGACCCCTCCAAATGGGTTGACCAAGTCAACCCAAGGGGAAGCTTGAATTTGAAAGCTTTAGACATGTCAAGGGTGTCCAATTGAATGATTTTGAGGGATTGATTTGATTTAAAATGGGTTCAAGCATTGAAATTGACCTTAATGTGGGTTAAGGGTTGATTTGGTCAACCTTGGTTGACTTGGTCAACCAGGTCAAACCAAGACTTGAGTTTGGATCCAATGTGTTCCTAATGATATTTAGGATCCATTGGGATAGGTTTTGAAGGTTATATGGGAAGGTCATGTTGAACTTTGGGGAAAAGACCAAAAATCTCTATAAAGGGCATTTTGGTCATTTTGACCCCTAGTCAACATTGGGTCAAACTGGGTCCAACAAAGTGTAGGTTATTGGTCAACAAGTCATAACAAAGGTCATGGACATGGTCGAAAGGTTTGGAAGGCGTCCCAAGGTCAAATTGCTCTGGATGGCAAGTCTAGTGGCATAGGTTGTAAATAATTGAAGGTTTTGTAGCGTTTGGGAAAAGATTCAGTTTGAGGGGCTAGGAGTGTTGGATTGAGCTCAAATTTGGAGGGTTGATCTTAGAGACATGTTTGAAGAATATGCAATTGACGGATCATGATTTGAAGGTCACTTGACAGGGTTTCTAGGTGACAGAAAGTTCACCCAGAAAGGGTTTCAGGACCTAGGTCCTTGACCTTGAAGGTTTGATTTAGAATGTTGGATTTGGGTTAGATTTAAGATTTAAATGATTGACCTTGGATCATTCATATCAATGGAAATCAAATGAAAGATTGAAATTAATTGGATATGATTTGAAATTTGATTGAATGTTGATTTAAGGCTAGATTAAAGATTGAGTCGAAAGGTAGAGCTGGGTTTGATTGGGATTAAATTGGGTCTTTATTAGGACCTTTATGACAGAGGGGTGGACATCTCTCCATCATTAGGTCACTAAAAAGAAATCCAAGTGGGTCCTAGTGACCTCATATAAAAATGAGGTCAACAAATGGACCCCCAATATGTGTAGGAGAACGAAGTTCTAGTACACATATTAGCGTTGACCGAATGGAAGGTCAAGTTTTGAGTTCTAATCCCAAGGAAAGGAGGGAAACCTTAACCTTAGAGGACTAGGTAGAAGGTAGAAGGTAGAAGGAAGAACTAGGATGGTGCCACGGAGGGCGTTCTCCACCACTAGTGATTCTAATCCTAAGGAAAGGCAGCACCTATCCTAAAGGTAGAGAAGAGAGGGTAGAACTAGGATGGTGCCACAAAGGGCGTTATCCACCACTAGCAGATGATCATGTGGGGAGGAAGCTTGCTCCACATAGAGGATCAAAACTAGATTGAAACTAGGATGGTGCCACAAAGGGCGTTATCCACCACTAGTTGATGATCATGTGGGGAGGAAGCTTGCTCCACACAGAGGATCTAAACTGGATTGAAACTAGGATGGTGCCACAAAGGGCGTTATCCACCACTAACGGATGGTCATGTGGGGAGGAAGCTTGCTCCACACAGAGGACCTCAACTGGAGGGAAACTAGGATGGTGCCACAGAGGGCGTTATCCACCACTAGCGGATGGTCATGTGGGGAGGAAGCTTGCTCCACACAAAGGACCTCAACTGGAGGGAAACTAGGATGGTGCCACAAAGAGCGTTATCCACCACTAGCGGATGGTCATGTGGGGAGGAAGCTTGCTCCACACAGAGGACCTCAACTGAAGGGAAACTAGGATGGTGCCACGGAGGGCGTTATCCACCACTAGCGGATGGTCATGTGGGGAGGAAGCTTGCTCCACACAGAGGACCTCAACTGGAGGGAAACTAGGATGGTGCCACAAAGGGCGTTATCCACCACTAGTGGATGGTCATGTGGGGAGGAAGCTTGCTCCACACAGAGGACCTCAACTGGAGGGAAACTAGGATGGTGCCACAAAGGGCGTTATCCACCACTAGCGGATGATCATGTGGGGAGGAAGCTTGCTCCACACAGAGGACCTCAACTGGAGGGAAACTAGGATGGTGCCACGGAGGGCGTTATCCACCACTAGCGGATGGTCATGTGGGGAGGAAGCTTGCTCCACACAGAGGACCTCAACTGGAGGAAAACTAGGATGGTGCCACAAAGGGCGTTATCCACCACTAGTACGTCTAATCCTAAGGAAAGGAAGAATCCTATCCTAAAGGAAAAGAAAATTGGAAATGATTGATTGATGATCTTTGTATGTGATTTGATTTCTTTGAATTTGGAAAGGTGACTTTGATGTTGAATTTGATACTCATTAGGCATGGCATTTGTTGAAGAGCCGCCCAAATGTTAAAAACATCAAGTGGCATCCTTCAGGATGAATCAATCGGTATGAATCTCCCTCATAGATCATTTCTAAGGTGAACGATCCAGTCAACGTTGATTAAAGTTTCCATCAATCTTATGGCATACTAAAATTGGTCTCCAAAGGACTATATGGCCAAGTCTCCAACTTGGAAAGTTCTTATGTGACAATTTATCACGAGCTTGAATCATACGTGACTTATGTAATTTCAAATTTTATTGAGTTTGAAAGCAATTTGAGACCCTCAAGCTCCTCCAATCGGAGTCGGGCACTCAACTCAGTTGTGACTCAATTTTGAAAAGTAATTTCCAGCGATGTAAAATACACCTCTAGACAAGAACAATCTTGGCCTTATCATAGAGTGTAATTAAGAAAGGAGGCCTTAAAGGAAAGATGCCTGTATTGAAGGACTAACACACATCCCTCAAGGACCAGATTTGAATTCTTATCGAGAGTAGAAGATTCATTCTTTTTAATGAAAATTTTCCTCTTAATTATTTGGACCCTGTCAGAACGACAAGTCGGAACAAATTCAAAGTACAGTGAGAAGTAGAGTGACTCCAACTAACCCGAAAAGGGCTAGGGGTTTATATTGTGTTAACCCACATCAAGTTTCATAGAAACTGAACTAGGGTTCTCCCTTGTGCCAAAATTTTAAATTAAAATCAATTTCAAAAGGTTTAAGTTGGAGAGAGAAATTTAATCTTTTCAATTCTTTTGCATGACTCTTTTTATATCTGATAGACTGTCTATGCATAACAATAAATCTAGATTCAAGATTTTTCAAAGTCAAGCTATTAAGGGTGATCAGGCTCGTTGAGGTTTAAGGATTTAAAAAGAAGGAAGCCTCTTTCCCTTTTTTGTGGCGCACTTTGCGCATCTTTTAATTTTTAATGCACTTTGTGCATCTCTTGATTTTTATTTTTGAGTTTCGTCGCACTTTGCACATCTTTTGATTGATTTTTTTTTTTGACAAGGGGCTTCATCTCCTTTAAAAAAACCTTAAAATGATTGCTCTTTTTTGAAAACCAGGATTATATCGCAAGTATAAGAGAAGAGAATTCATCCTCTCATACAAGGAAGAATAATCCCAAGATCGGACCCAATCTTTTGATAAAAATATCACCTTGACTTAGAAAATCATTGAATAGATTTAAAGCATGCAAGAGACACCTATTAAGATAGAAAATTGCAAGAAGATTGGGAAGATTTTCATTTCAAAAACAACTTACATTTGACACAGATTTTAATTCAAAAATTAAATCGAACCACTTAAGCGGTGGGAGGGAGGGGCCTTTAAGTATCCGGTGGAGTCAACTACAACTCTCTCCTGTTTTTAGTTTAAAGTAGAGGTTAATTTTCATTAAAAAGGTTAATCAATTATCTTGAAAATTCAGACCCAATACACTTGAGAAGTGGTATATTTTCTTCAAAAGTTGCAACTCTAGGTGGCAAGACCCTATCAGTGTAGAATTATATTTCTACAATCTCTTATGAGGAAGAGATTATTGTGGGGTCTGCACTATCTCTAATTAATGCTGCATCATTTTAATCTAAAAATCTATCACGATAGGACCCCTTTAGAAGTTAAATTCAGATGGTGTCACTATCTGATAAGATCTCAGATCCATCATTATTCCCCTCTTTAATTACTAGTAACCTAGCAATTATGAGAGTGGCATCCCGAGCGATTTCTACACCTTCGCCTCTATAGATGTAGTGGAGCACGTATAGTACTGTGACCTAACATCATCTGGTAGAGTGGATGGGGCATAACCCTCAACTGGGGGCCTATGGTCTATTACTGGTGATTGCTTATTTCTGGTTTGATTGATCTCTTCTGTGCAGTGGTCAAAAGGGCACGGTGGAGATCATGCTATTCTTCTCATAATCTCCCTTACTTGAGTACCAGGAAGAGGGTGGAAGCGGCTTCCACCGAAGAGGGGGTATGTGAGAGAAGCAATCAACTCTCTATTGGCCTCATATTTAACTTGCTTTAAGGCTTCCGACTCAACAATCTTTGTAGCCTTAATGATTTTCTTTTTGACTCTACATAAGTTGTTCTTCTACAGTCACGCTGCTGCGCAATGAGAAGGTAAGTTTTCCAGCCATTTGAGTATGCTTGATTTCTCAGAGTTAATGAATGGTGACTTGAATTAGCTGGTTTTGAAATAGAATTTGAATATTGAAATTGATTGATTTTCTTCAAATTTTGGAACTCAAAATGTTGAGTTTTCACCCAATATGAAGGTTCACAAAATTGACAAGAAAATCTCAAGAGTTGAGTTTAAGTCTCTCTCACTCCACGAACTAACTTGGGGTGAAATGTCAAAACTTTGATTTGAAATTGAAATTGAGATCGAATTTGTATTGAAATTGACTGGATCTTCTTCAAATTTTGAAACACAACATGTGAGATTTCCCTTGAACATGTAGGCTTACAAAATTGACATAAAAAAATCTGAAAGATTGGGCTTGACTCTTTCATCCCACCAATCAATATGGGGGTGAAATGTCAATGCCCAAATTTGTTAAAGAAATTTGAAGTTTGTTTTTGAGACTGAAGGGTCTTTCGTAGAATGTGAAACTTAGCATAATTCAGATTTATTTGAATATACAAGTTTGCAATATTTATAGAAAGATTTTAAAGGATTTGGCTTGACCCTTTTACTCTACCAATTAATTTGGAGGCAAAATGTCAAAGCCCGACTTAAATAGGGGTTTCCTCACTCACCTCTCTTTTTGACATGTATTTTTCTGTTTTATGTTGGCCACTCTCACCCAAGGGAGAAATGGGTAAAGGGACCAACGGAAGAAAGATAGTCAAAACTACCGATGCAACAAAATTTTGCCATTATTAAAGATGGAAAGAGAGATTTAGTCCCACCGTGGTCGCCATTTTTTTGTTGGTGTTTGAAAGCGGGTTTTGAAAAATTTAGTCTTCTTTGGGAATTTTTGAATTAACATTAAAATTTAATTCTAAAATCAAACATCCCATCAAAAATATTATACCACCTCGGGAGGTGGAAATAAAATTTCAGGATGGGGTTCAGATTTAGAATTAAGAATTCTATCTTGAATATCGTAGCCAAATTCAAAAGAGAACTTCATATGGCCCCTAAAGGGTCAAAATAAGGTTCAGTCAAATATCGGGCTACAATAATCAAGAGGAGCGATCGTTAATTTTATATTCGAATTCATTTTAACAAAAGATATATCTCCTTGAAGGGAGAAGATATCATTTGTTAATAATCGTTCGAACATAACGATAACGATCATTAGTGATTTGATTTTTCCCAAAGATAACTAATCGAGTTTTTAAAAATTAGTTTTGAAAAATTAGATGTGGGTTCTAAATCTCCTACGAGTGCAAGCCCTCGTAGTTAATTACATCGTGGGAGGCCGGAGTCCCCTACGAAAACTTTCGATTAGAATAATGGCAGAAATTTTGTTTAGAGATTTCTAGGAGTGATGCCAAAGAGGTGAATTTGGATTTTGAAAAGGGATTGGAGCAAGATTGAACATTTATTTTGGAATCAAATGAGGAAGGGTAGGGGACACTTTAGGATTCTGAAACAATTCAGAAGTGCCCCGATCTAAGCTAAGTGTTGGGCTTTAAATTTTGGATTGAAAGAATATTTAATTTGAGTTGAGCATTTTATTAGAAATTTGGGATTGTATTCCCGGAGGTTGGGGTCTTATGATTCAAAAAGAGACCTGCCCCAGATCTTAGATCTAAATTTGGACACTGAAACACAGTAGTCCGAACCTAACTAATGCAGTGCAAAATCTGGACTTACCCCGGCCTGGATTGGGGAGCCAGCTAAACCACCTAAACGCTTCAAAACCATGAGTCCGGTCTTTTGATGCAGAGTGATCAGGGACATTATTTAAGATTGGTTTAAGAAGTTGGGGCCGACATCTAGAGCAGATTCCTAATTGACCCCTTAACTTATGTCGGGTGAAATGCCTAAACTAAAATGCAATTAAAATTTTAATTTAATTAGTTTCTAATGCGATGCATGCTGGTTAAAGTATCCAAATCAAGTATGCATGAGATCTTAAAAAGGCTTATAAAATAATTTTTTTTGAAAAGACTAGACTTCCCCAGATCCAGCACCTCATCCTCATAGGTCGGATTATCTGGACTCTACCCACGGGCGGGGAAGTGTCTTATAGCAAGGAGAGAGAAGTGCAGTAATATGCATGCGACCCCGGACGATTCCGGCTATTCCCTAGGTCGTTAAGTTTCTATGTTATTTAAATCTTAAAATTTTAAGCATTAATTATAAGTAGAAATAGTTTTCGTCCTTAAAGAGCCTAACGAAGTCCAGGCTAAAACAAAAATGACATGCAAGCGCCAAAGAACTAGGAAAAACAGGCAATCCTATACGCAATCAAATTAAATCACAACATATTAAATAATCAAATTAATTAAGTAAATGTCCATAGGCAAACTGCCTTGCTTATTACAACCCAGATTTACATAAATTAAAAGTGGCCGGGCACCACTGACAACAACCCGGATTCTAATCCTAATACAGACGCAAGTGACTTTGAGCGGGATACTCTATGTCTTCAACTCCTCGATCTCCTCCTCCTCGAGCTCCTTGGATTCTTTGCGATCGGAAACCCAAATGAAAAAGAGAACTCTTCCCTTTAGGGGAAGGTTACTCTTTCCACTTTGGATAATGAATTGATCCAAATTTGGAATTCCAAATGGATAAGGACTATCCCCCAAAGGGGTATCCTTTCCTCTTTGGAATCCAATCTTTGGATCTATGTATCCCAAACTCAAAGTGCCACTTTCACAACTCAATACTCAAATAAATTACATGAATATAAAAATAAAAATTCTAGACTCTCCTGCAGGGTTATCCTAAGCATTTAAATATTAGAATACATCCCAAGCAGTTATATGTATATACGTGCAGAAAGTAAACACACTTGGCCACGCTCTTTTTATTTGGGGGCTAAGCAGCTGAAGCACCTGTAGCATTTATATTTATGATTTATTTAGCCCCTTTTATTGCCCTGCACGAGCGTGGCCACCTGCAGAAAATCCAGTGAGCATCCAGATCGTTCCTAACCTAAGGGTAATCTAATCGCCCATCACATCAATTCACAGAGTGCAGTAAAGAAAGTAAGCAAACACATCAATCAATTTCAATCATAATATGCAATGAAAACTCGAAAAACTCGGCACACAGCAGAAAAGGAAACATCGACCTAGCCTAAATCTAGAGTTGGTTGTCCTAGCAAATCATCTAAAGTGTGTGTAGAAGGTCGTGTGGCTAGGGTAGATCCTAGGATTGGTAATTGATTGAAGTTGTTTGATGTTCTGATTAGTTGAAAGGCTTAAGAGAGATTTTAATTAAAGTTTAAGTCTTAATGGTTTAAATTTGATTTTAAAATTGATTTTAATTGTTTGTTGAATACCACCTTTGTTGCACACCGAGGCCATGAAGTTTATTTCACCTTCCTTGGGGCTAATTTAATAGCCTCGTAGGCCTGGGTTACCCAGTGGTACCCGATATAATTAAGTGATTTGAGTTTGATTAAAGTTTAAAGATTAATTAACTTTTAATTAAATTGATTTGTTGCTGGTTTTAAAATAAAATTGATGTTTTCTGGAATCTTGAATGATTTATTGAATTTTAGAATTTTATGGATTATTTTAATTAGTTAATTAAGGGGTCCAAAGTTGACTTTTCAAATTAAAATTAATTTTATAAGTTTCAAATTTTTAATAAATATTAGACCTTATGATGAGTTGTTAGACTATTAGTACACTCAATTTGGAGTTTTTTATGAAAAGTTATGATTTTTCGAAGTTCGAGCCTAGTTTTGAACTACGGTTGACTGAAAAGTTGACTTTTTGACTTTGACCAGATTTTGGAGGTTTGACATTTTTAGAAAATACTAGACCTTAATTGGAGTTGATTGACACTAAGTTTGCTCAATTTGAATTTTTCTGTAATTAGTTATGCATTTTCAAAGTTTCCTTAATTATTGGATTTTTTAAAATTGCTTAATTAGGAAGGTTTTGATCATTTTGATCCAAACTCATCCCAAACTGCATGGAATCAATCGCAAAGGTTCAGAATGACTCATGGGAGTGTTTCCAAGTGTTTGGAAATTATTTTGGATTTTTAATAATTTTTAATTAATTAATATAATTAATTATTGATTTTCATTAAAAGTCAAATTAAAGTTAAAATAGGAGTCCAGTCAAGGGGCTTTTATTTTTCCTAAGTAGAGGACTAAGTTCTGGTCAATTTGAGGTATTATTTACAATTTTTGGACTTAATATGGATTTATTGGATTTTTTTGAATTTTTTGGGTCCTTAAATTGGCTGAAACTTTGGGTAATTAATTTTCTGACCTAATGATCTCCAAATTCAGTGAAATTTGAACCTAAGGTACATGATGTCTCTAAGTTTACTGTGTTCAAATTTCACCCCTATTGGGTGTGTGTACAATCCCCTAGGAATTTTCTAAGTTTTCTACACTTTTCCTTAATTATTTTTCCTAGGTGTCTCTACTATTCAAATAGGCGTGAAATTTGGTTTGGCTAACCCTTACACATATGCAATCACACCACAAAAGTTATGCAGCCTAATTCTATAGAAAAATGGAGTTATGAATTTTCAAAGTTTTGGGTCCAAAATGGACCCATTACCTTAAAAATTCACATCATAGCAATTCAATGGATATCTGAACCTAAGAAAATTATAGTACATGCCTAAGATACCCAAATAGCTTCCACCAAAAGTTGGGGCTCAATTGACCACTGGATTGTGAGAAAATCACAAAAAACCGATTTTAAAGAAATAGAAATATCTCATAATCCAGTAATCAAATTAACTCAAAATTAATTTTAATAAATACTAGGGTAAATTATCTTTCCAACGAGCCCAAAAACACTTAATTTGGTGGAAAAATGAATTTACTATGAATTTTGAAAGTTATGACCATTTTTTTGAATTTTTAAGTCCATTAATAACCGGCGCCAATCATTGGCAATGATCGGCGCCAAAACGGCGGCGGCGTGTGGCATTTTGATATGCAAAGTGCTGTTTATCAACCACCTAAAGACGCCATCACTAATCCCGAGCCGTCCGATCGAGAAAGATAGAAAATCGGACGGCCGAGATCGATCAAGGCCGTTTTAGCTCAAAATGAACTAGAAAATTGAAATACTCATAACTTTCAAAATACTCGTCGAAATTTAACAAAATTTGAAACATAGGCTCATGGGAACATGAACTTTCATTGCCTAGAGTTTGGAGACCCCAAGCAATGAAATTTTTGAGCAGTTTCAAATTAAAATTTAAACTTAAAATGAGCATAACTTACAATCCAACCATCGGATTTTTGAGATCTTGGGCTTGTTGGAAAGATGCAGTGATCCTCTACAACTTTGATGAAGACACCAAGAGCTGGATCTAACTGGATCAAAAGTTGTGTTGGAAAACCCTCTTTCTCTCTCTAGAATGCTCTCTCCTCACTAAAATAGTGATTTGAGGCTTGGAAATGATGGGGAGAAGCTTGGAAAAGCCTTGGAGAAGGATGAAGAGGATGGGGAAGGCTCTAGGAAGGTTGGAGGCTGGAGGAGAGTTGAGGGAGAGTTGAGGGAGAGTGAATAATGAAGATCCTCTCTCTTAGGTTAGGTTTCTCCCACCTTAGCACTTGGCTTTTGGATTGGATGGTCTTGATTTGTTTGGAGGGAGTTTGGATGCATGACAAGTGTCCCCTAAGCTACCTAAAGCTATGGAATATGGTTGGTGGTGAGTGTGACCTCTCTTGGTCCATGGGAAAGGGGACCACACCTTTTCCCCCATTTGGGTGAACCAAAGCTTGGCTTGGTTTAGGGAGTTGGCTTAGGGCTTCTTAAGAGAGGAAATGGGTCAATTTCTATCAGGTTTGAGCAGGTTTTGGATCAAGCCATGGATTGCCAAGGTGGCTTGGTGATGTGGCCATGATTTGGCCTCTTTCCATAGGCTTAAAGGGGTTTGGAGAAGGTTTTGACCCCTCCAAATGGGTTGACCAAGTCAACCCAAGGGGAAGCTTGAATTTGAAAGCTTTGGACATGTCAAGGGTGTCCAATTGAATGATTTTGAGGGATTGATTTGATTTAAAATGGGTTCAAGCATTGAAATTGACCTTAATGTGGGTTAAGGGTTGATTTGGTCAACCTTGGTTGACTTGGTCAACCAGGTCAAACCAAGACTTGAGTTTGGATCCAATGTGTTCCTAATGATATTTAGGATCCATTGGGATAGGTTTTGAAGGTTATATGGGAAGGTCATGTTGAACTTTGGGGAAAAGACCAAAAATCTCTATAAAGGGCATTTTGGTCATTTTGACCCCTAGTCAACATTGGGTCAAACTGGGTCCAACAAAGTGTAGGTTATTGGTCAACAAGTCATAACAAAGGTCATGGACATGGTCGAAAGGTTTGGAAGGCGTCCCAAGGTCAAATTGCTCTGGATGGCAAGTCTAGTGGCATAGGTTGTAAATAATTGAAGGTTTTGTAGCGTTTGGGAAAAGATTCAGTTTGAGGGGCTAGGAGTGTTGGATTGAGCTCAAATTTGGAGGGTTGATCTTAGAGACATGTTTGAAGAATATGCAATTGACGGATCATGATTTGAAGGTCACTTGACAGGGTTTCTAGGTGACAGAAAGTTCACCCAGAAAGGGTTTCAGGACCTAGGTCCTTGACCTTGAAGGTTTGATTTAGAATGTTGGATTTGGGTTGGATTTAAGATTTAAATGATTGACCTTGGATCATTCATATCAATGGAAATCAAATGAAAGATTGAAATTAATTGGATATGATTTGAAATTTGATTGAATGTTGATTTAAGGCTAGATTAAAGATTGAGTCGAAAGGTAGAGCTGGGTTTGATTGGGATTAAATTGGGTCTTTATTAGGACCTTTATGACAGAGGGGTGGACATCTCTCCATCATTAGGTCACTAAAAAGAAATCCAAGTGGGTCCTAGTGACCTCATATAAAAATGAGGTCAACAAATGGACCCCCAATATGTGTAGGAGAACGAAGTTCTAGTACACATATTGGCGTTGACCGAATGGAAGGTCAAGTTTTGAGTTCTAATCCCAAGGAAAGGAGGGAAACCTTAACCTTAGAGGACTAGGTAGAAGGTAGAAGGTAGAAGGAAGAACTAGGATGGTGCCACGGAGGGCGTTCTCCACCACTAGTGATTCTAATCCTAAGGAAAGGCAGCACCTATCCTAAAGGTAGAGAAGAGAGGGTAGAACTAGGATGGTGCCACAAAGGGCGTTATCCACCACTAGCAGATGATCATGTGGGGAGGAAGCTTGCTCCACACAGAGGATCAAAACTAGATTGAAACTAGGATGGTGCCACAAAGGGCGTTATCCACCACTAGTTGATGATCATGTGGGGAGGAAGCTTGCTCCACACAGAGGATCTAAACTGGATTGAAACTAGGATGGTGCCACAAAGGGCGTTATCCACCACTAACGGATGGTCATGTGGGGAGGAAGCTTGCTCCACACAGAGGACCTCAACTGGAGGGAAACTAGGATGGTGCCACAGAGGGCGTTATCCACCACTAGCGGATGGTCATGTGGGGAGGAAGCTTGCTCCACACAAAGGACCTCAACTGGAGGGAAACTAGGATGGTGCCACAAAGAGCGTTATCCACCACTAGCGGATGGTCATGTGGGGAGGAAGCTTGCTCCACACAGAGGACCTCAACTGGAGGGAAACTAGGATGGTGCCACGGAGGGCGTTATCCACCACTAGCGGATGGTCATGTGGGGAGGAAGCTTGCTCCACACAGAGGACCTCAACTGGAGGGAAACTAGGATGGTGCCACAAAGGGCGTTATCCACCACTAGCGGATGGTCATGTGGGGAGGAAGCTTGCTCCACACAGAGGACCTCAACTGGAGGGAAACTAGGATGGTGCCACAAAGGGCGTTATCCACCACTAGCGGATGATCATGTGGGGAGGAAGCTTGCTCCACACAGAGGACCTCAACTGGAGGGAAACTAGGATGGTGCCACGGAGGGCGTTATCCACCACTAGCGGATGGTCATGTGGGGAGGAAGCTTGCTCCACACAGAGGACCTCAACTGGAGGAAAACTAGGATGGTGCCACAAAGGGCGTTATCCACCACTAGTACGTCTAATCCTAAGGAAAGGAAGAATCCTATCCTAAAGGAAAAGAAAATTGGAAATGATTGATTGATGATCTTTGTATGTGATTTGATTTCTTTGAATTTGGAAAGGTGACTTTGATGTTGAATTTGATACTCATTAGGCATGGCATTTGTTGAAGAGCCGCCCAAATGTTAAAAACATCAAGTGGCATCCTTCAGGATGAATCAATCGGTATGAATCTCCCTCATAGATCATTTCTAAGGTGAACGATCCAGTCAACGTTGATTCAAAGTTTCCATCAATCTTATGGCATACTAAAATTGGTCTCCAAAGGACTATATGGCCAAGTCTCCAACTTGGAAAGTTCTTATGTGACAATTTATCACGAGCTTGAATCATACGTGACTTATGTAATTTCAAATTTTATTGAGTTTGAAAGCAATTTGAGACCCTCAAGCTCCTCCAATCGGAGTCGGGCACTCAACTCAGTTGTGACTCAATTTTGAAAAGTAATTTCCAGCGATGTAAAATACACCTCTAGACAAGAACAATCTTGGCCTTATCATAGAGTGTAATTAAGAAAGGAGGCCTTAAAGGAAAGATGCCTGTATTGAAGGACTAACACACATCCCTCAAGGACCAGATTTGAATTCTTATCGAGAGTAGAAGATTCATTCTTTTTAATGAAAATTTTCCTCTTAATTATTTGGACCCTGTCAGAACGACAAGTCGGAACAAATTCAAAGTACAGTGAGAAGTAGAGTGACTCCAACTAACCCGAAAAGGGCTAGGGGTTTATATTGTGTTAACCCACATCAAGTTTCATAGAAACTGAACTAGGGTTCTCCCTTGTGCCAAAATTTTAAATTAAAATCAATTTCAAAAGGTTTAAGTTGGAGAGAGAAATTTAATCTTTTCAATTCTTTTGCATGACTCTTTTTATATCTGATAGACTGTCTATGCATAACAATAAATCTAGATTCAAGATTTTTCAAAGTCAAGCTATTAAGGGTGATCAGGCTCGTTGAGGTTTAAGGATTTAAAAAGAAGGAAGCCTCTTTCCCTTTTTTTGTGGCGCACTTTGCGCATCTTTTAATTTTTAATGCACTTTGTGCATCTCTTGATTTTTATTTTTGAGTTTCATCGCACTTTGCACATCTTTTGATTGATTTTTTTTTTTGACAAGGGGCTTCATCTCCTTTAAAAAAACCTTAAAATGATTGCTCTTTTTTGAAAACCAGGATTATATCGCAAGTATAAGAGAAGAGAATTCATCCTCTCATACAAGGAAGAATAATCCCAAGATCGGACCCAATCTTTTGATAAAAATATCACCTTGACTTAGAAAATCATTGAATAGATTTAAAGCATGCAAGAGACACCTATTAAGATAGAAAATTGCAAGAAGATTGGGAAGATTTTCATTTCAAAAACAACTTACATTTGACACAGATTTTAATTCAAAAATTAAATCGAACCACTTAAGCGGTGGGAGGGAGGGGCCTTTAAGTATCCGGTGGAGTCAACTACAACTCTCTCCTGTTTTTAGTTTAAAGTAGAGGTTAATTTTCATTAAAAAGGTTAATCAATTATCTTGAAAATTCAGACCCAATACACTTGAGAAGTGGTATATTTTCTTCAAAAGTTGCAACTCTAGGTGGCAAGACCCTATCAGTGTAGAATTATATTTCTACAATCTCTTATGAGGAAGAGATTATTGTGGGGTCTGCACTATCTCTAATTAATGCTGCATCATTTTAATCTAAAAATCTATCACGATAGGACCCCTTTAGAAGTTAAATTCAGATGGTGTCACTATCTGATAAGATCTCAGATCCATCATTATTCCCCTCTTTAATTACTAGTAACCTAGCAATTATGAGAGTGGCATCCCGAGCGATTTCTACACCTTCGCCTCTATAGATGTAGTGGAGCACGTATAGTACTGTGACCTAACATCATCTGGTAGAGTGGATGGGGCATAACCCTCAACTGGGGGCCTATGGTCTATTACTGGTGATTGCTTATTTCTGGTTTGATTGATCTCTTCTGTGCAGTGGTCAAAAGGGCACGGTGGAGATCATGCTATTCTTCTCATAATCTCCCTTACTTGAGTACCAGGAAGAGGGTGGAAGCGGCTTCCACCGAAGAGGGGGTATGTGAGAGAAGCAATCAACTCTCTATTGGCCTCATATTTAACTTGCTTTAAGGCTTCCGACTCAACAATCTTTGTAGCCTTAATGATTTTCTTTTTGACTCTACATAAGTTGTTCTTCTACAGTCACGCTGCTGCGCAATGAGAAGGTAAGTTTTCCAGCCATTTGAGTATGCTTGATTTCTCAGAGTTAATGAATGGTGACTTGAATTAGCTGGTTTTGAAATAGAATTTGAATATTGAAATTGATTGATTTTCTTCAAATTTTGGAACTCAAAATGTTGAGTTTTCACCCAATATGAAGGTTCACAAAATTGACAAGAAAATCTCAAGAGTTGAGTTTAAGTCTCTCTCACTCCACGAACTAACTTGGGGTGAAATGTCAAAACTTTGATTTGAAATTGAAATTGAGATCGAATTTGTATTGAAATTGACTGGATCTTCTTCAAATTTTGAAACACAACATGTGAGATTTCCCTTGAACATGTAGGCTTACAAAATTGACATAAAAAAATCTGAAAGATTGGGCTTGACTCTTTCATCCCACCAATCAATATGGGGGTGAAATGTCAATGCCCAAATTTGTTAAAGAAATTTGAAGTTTGTTTTTGAGACTGAAGGGTCTTTCGTAGAATGTGAAACTTAGCATAATTCAGATTTATTTGAATATGCAAGTTTGCAATATTTATAGAAAGATTTTAAAGGATTTGGCTTGACCCTTTTACTCTACCAATTAATTTGGAGGCAAAATGTCAAAGCCCGACTTAAATAGGGGTTTCCTCACTCACCTCTCTTTTTGACATGTATTTTTCTGTTTTATGTTGGCCACTCTCACCCAAGGGAGAAATGGGTAAAGGGACCAACGGAAGAAAGATAGTCAAAACTACCGATGCAACAAAATTTTGCCATTATTAAAGATGGAAAGAGAGATTTAGTCCCACCGTGGTCGCCATTTTTTTGTTGGTGTTTGAAAGCGGGTTTTGAAAAATTTAGTCTTCTTTGGGAATTTTTGAATTAACATTAAAATTTAATTCTAAAATCAAACATCCCATCAAAAATATTATACCACCTCGGGAGGTGGAAATAAAATTTCAGGATGGCGTTCAGATTTAGAATTAAGAATTCTATCTTGAATATCGTAGCCAAATTCAAAAGAGAACTTCATATGGCCCCTAAAGGGTCAAAATAAGGTTCAGTCAAATATCGGGCTACAATAATCAAGAGGAGCGATCGTTAATTTTATATTCGAATTCATTTTAACAAAAGATATATCTCCTTGAAGGGAGAAGATATCATTTGTTAATAATCGTTCGAACATAACGATAACGATCATTAGTGATTTGATTTTTCCCAAAGATAACTAATCGAGTTTTTAAAAATTAGTTTTGAAAAATTAGATGTGGGTTCTAAATCTCCTACGAGCGCAAGCCCTCGTAGTTAATTACATCGTGGGAGGCCGGAGTCCCCTACGAAAACTTTCGATTAGAATAATGGCAGAAATTTTGTTTAGAGATTTCTAGGAGTGATGCCAAAGAGGTGAATTTGGATTTTGAAAAGGGATTGGAGCAAGATTGAACATTTATTTTGGAATCAAATGAGGAAGGGTAGGGGACACTTTAGGATTCTGAAACAATTCAGAAGTGCCCCGATCTAAGCTAAGTGTTGGGCTTTAAATTTTGGATTGAAAGAATATTTAATTTGAGTTGAGCATTTTATTAGAAATTTGGGATTGTATTCCCGGAGGTTGGGGTCTTATGATTCAAAAAGAGACCTGCCCCAGATCTTAGATCTAAATTTGGACACTGAAACACAGTAGTCCGAACCTAACTAATGCAGTGCAAAATCTGGACTTACCCCGGCCTGGATTGGGGAGCCAGCTAAACCACCTAAACGCTTCAAAACCATGAGTCCGGTCTTTTGATGCAGAGTGATCAGGGACATTATTTAAGATTGGTTTAAGAAGTTGGGGCCGACATCTAGAGCAGATTCCTAATTGACCCCTTAACTTATGTCGGGTGAAATGCCTAAACTAAAATGCAATTAAAATTTTAATTTAATTAGTTTCTAATGCGATGCATGCTGGTTAAAGTATCCAAATCAAGTATGCATGAGATCTTAAAAAGGCTTATAAAATAATTTTTTTTGAAAAGACTAGACTTCCCCAGATCCAGCACCTCATCCTCATAGGTCGGATTATCTGGACTCTACCCACGGGCGGGGAAGTGTCTTATAGCAAGGAGAGAGAAGTGCAGTAATATGCATGCGACCCCGGACGATTCCGGCTATTCCCTAGGTCGTTAAGTTTCTATGTTATTTAAATCTTAAAATTTTAAGCATTAATTATAAGTAGAAATAGTTTTCGTCCTTAAAGAGCCTAACGAAGTCCAGGCTAAAACAAAAATGACATGCAAGCGCCAAAGAACTAGGAAAAACAGGCAATCCTATACGCAATCAAATTAAATCACAACATATTAAATAATCAAATTAATTAAGTAAATGTCCATAGGCAAACTGCCTTGCTTATTACAACCCAGATTTACATAAATTAAAAGTGGCCGGGCACCACTGACAACAACCCGGATTCTAATCCTAATACAGACGCAAGTGACTTTGAGCGGGATACTCTATGTCTTCAACTCCTCGATCTCCTCCTCCTCGAGCTCCTTGGATTCTTTGCGATCGGAAACCCAAATGAAAAAGAGAACTCTTCCCTTTAGGGGAAGGTTACTCTTTCCACTTTGGATAATGAATTGATCCAAATTTGGAATTCCAAATGGATAAGGACTATCCCCCAAAGGGGTATCCTTTCCTCTTTGGAATCCAATCTTTGGATCTATGTATCCCAAACTCAAAGTGCCACTTTCACAACTCAATACTCAAATAAATTACATGAATATAAAAATAAAAATTCTAGACTCTCCTGCAGGGTTATCCTAAGCATTTAAATATTAGAATACATCCCAAGCAGTTATATGTATATACGTGCAGAAAGTAAACACACTTGGCCACGCTCTTTTTATTTGGGGGCTAAGCAGCTGAAGCACCTGTAGCATTTATATTTATGATTTATTTAGCCCCTTTTATTGCCCTGCACGAGCGTGGCCACCTGCAGAAAATCCAGTGAGCATCCAGATCGTTCCTAACCTAAGGGTAATCTAATCGCCCATCACATCAATTCACAGAGTGCAGTAAAGAAAGTAAGCAAACACATCAATCAATTTCAATCATAATATGCAATGAAAACTCGAAAAACTCGGCACACAGCAGAAAAGGAAACATCGACCTAGCCTAAATCTAGAGTTGGTTGTCCTAGCAAATCATCTAAAGTGTGTGTAGAAGGTCGTGTGGCTAGGGTAGATCCTAGGATTGGTAATTGATTGAAGTTGTTTGATGTTCTGATTAGTTGAAAGGCTTAAGAGAGATTTTAATTAAAGTTTAAGTCTTAATGGTTTAAATTTGATTTTAAAATTGATTTTAATTGTTTGTTGAATACCACCTTTGTTGCACACCGAGGCCATGAAGTTTATTTCACCTTCCTTGGGGCTAATTTAATAGCCTCGTAGGCCTGGGTTACCCAGTGGTACCCGATATAATTAAGTGATTTGAGTTTGATTAAAGTTTAAAGATTAATTAACTTTTAATTAAATTGATTTGTTGCTGGTTTTAAAATAAAATTGATGTTTTCTGGAATCTTGAATGATTTATTGAATTTTAGAATTTTATGGATTATTTTAATTAGTTAATTAAGGGGTCCAAAGTTGACTTTTCAAATTAAAATTAATTTTATAAGTTTCAAATTTTTAATAAATATTAGACCTTATGATGAGTTGTTAGACTATTAGTACACTCAATTTGGAGTTTTTTATGAAAAGTTATGATTTTTCGAAGTTCGAGCCTAGTTTTGAACTACGGTTGACTGAAAAGTTGACTTTTTGACTTTGACCAGATTTTGGAGGTTTGACATTTTTAGAAAATACTAGACCTTAATTGGAGTTGATTGACACTAAGTTTGCTCAATTTGAATTTTTCTGTAATTAGTTATGCATTTTCAAAGTTTCCTTAATTATTGGATTTTTTAAAATTGCTTAATTAGGAAGGTTTTGATCATTTTGATCCAAACTCATCCCAAACTGCATGGAATCAATCGCAAAGGTTCAGAATGACTCATGGGAGTGTTTCCAAGTGTTTGGAAATTATTTTGGATTTTTAATAATTTTTAATTAATTAATATAATTAATTATTGATTTTCATTAAAAGTCAAATTAAAGTTAAAATAGGAGTCCAGTCAAGGGGCTTTTATTTTTCCTAAGTAGAGGACTAAGTTCTGGTCAATTTGAGGTATTATTTACAATTTTTGGACTTAATATGGATTTATTGGATTTTTTTGAATTTTTTGGGTCCTTAAATTGGCTGAAACTTTGGGTAATTAATTTTCTGACCTAATGATCTCCAAATTCAGTGAAATTTGAACCTAAGGTACATGATGTCTCTAAGTTTACTGTGTTCAAATTTCACCCCTATTGGGTGTGTGTACAATCCCCTAGGAATTTTCTAAGTTTTCTACACTTTTCCTTAATTATTTTTCCTAGGTGTCTCTACTATTCAAATAGGCGTGAAATTTGGTTTGGCTAACCCTTACACATATGCAATCACACCACAAAAGTTATGCAGCCTAATTCTATAGAAAAATGGAGTTATGAATTTTCAAAGTTTTGGGTCCAAAATGGACCCATTACCTTAAAAATTCACATCATAGCAATTCAATGGATATCTGAACCTAAGAAAATTATAGTACATGCCTAAGATACCCAAATAGCTTCCACCAAAAGTTGGGGCTCAATTGACCACTGGATTGTGAGAAAATCACAAAAAACCGATTTTAAAGAAATAGAAATATCTCATAATCCAGTAATCAAATTAACTCAAAATTAATTTTAATAAATACTAGGGTAAATTATCTTTCCAACGAGCCCAAAAACACTTAATTTGGTGGAAAAATGAATTTACTATGAATTTTGAAAGTTATGACCATTTTTTTGAATTTTTAAGTCCATTAATAACCGGCGCCAATCATTGGCAATGATCGGCGCCAAAACGGCGGCGGCGTGTGGCATTTTGATATGCAAAGTGCTGTTTATCAACCACCTAAAGACGCCATCACTAATCCCGAGCCGTCCGATCGAGAAAGATAGAAAATCGGACGGCCGAGATCGATCAAGGCCGTTTTAGCTCAAAATGAACTAGAAAATTGAAATACTCATAACTTTCAAAATACTCGTCGAAATTTAACAAAATTTGAAACATAGGCTCATGGGAACATGAACTTTCATTGCCTAGAGTTTGGAGACCCCAAGCAATGAAATTTTTGAGCAGTTTCAAATTAAAATTTAAACTTAAAATGAGCATAACTTACAATCCAACCATCGGATTTTTGAGATCTTGGGCTTGTTGGAAAGATGCAGTGATCCTCTACAACTTTGATGAAGACACCAAGAGCTGGATCTAACTGGATCAAAAGTTGTGTTGGAAAACCCTCTTTCTCTCTCTAGAATGCTCTCTCCTCACTAAAATAGTGATTTGAGGCTTGGAAATGATGGGGAGAAGCTTGGAAAAGCCTTGGAGAAGGATGAAGAGGATGGGGAAGGCTCTAGGAAGGTTGGAGGCTGGAGGAGAGTTGAGGGAGAGTTGAGGGAGAGTGAATAATGAAGATCCTCTGTCTTAGGTTAGGTTTCTCCCACCTTAGCACTTGGCTTTTGGATTGGATGGTCTTGATTTGTTTGGAGGGAGTTTGGATGCATGACAAGTGTCCCCTAAGCTACCTAAAGCTATGGAATAGGGTTGGTGGTGAGTGTGACCTCTCTTGGTCCATGGGAAAGGGGACCACACCTTTTCCCCCATTTGGGTGAACCAAAGCTTGGCTTGGTTTAGGGAGTTGGCTTAGGGCTTCTTAAGAGAGGAAATGGGTCAATTTCTATCAGGTTTGAGCAGGTTTTGGATCAAGCCATGGATTGCCAAGGTGGCTTGGTGATGTGGCCATGATTTGGCCTCTTTCCATAGGCTTAAAGGGGTTTGGAGAAGGTTTTGACCCCTCCAAATGGGTTGACCAAGTCAACCCAAGGGGAAGCTTGAATTTGAAAGCTTTGGACATGTCAAGGGTGTCCAATTGAATGATTTTGAGGGATTGATTTGATTTAAAATGGGTTCAAGCATTGAAATTGACCTTAATGTGGGTTAAGGGTTGATTTGGTCAACCTTGGTTGACTTGGTCAACCAGGTCAAACCAAGACTTGAGTTTGGATCCAATGTGTTCCTAATGATATTTAGGATCCATTGGGATAGGTTTTGAAGGTTATATGGGAAGGTCATGTTGAACTTTGGGGAAAAGACCAAAAATCTCTATAAAGGGCATTTTGGTCATTTTGACCCCTAGTCAACATTGGGTCAAACTGGGTCCAACAAAGTGTAGGTTATTGGTCAACAAGTCATAACAAAGGTCATGGACATGGTCGAAAGGTTTGGAAGGCGTCCCAAGGTCAAATTGCTCTGGATGGCAAGTCTAGTGGCATAGGTTGTAAATAATTGAAGGTTTTGTAGCGTTTGGGAAAAGATTCAGTTTGAGGGGCTAGGAGTGTTGGATTGAGCTCAAATTTGGAGGGTTGATCTTAGAGACATGTTTGAAGAATATGCAATTGACGGATCATGATTTGAAGGTCACTTGACAGGGTTTCTAGGTGACAGAAAGTTCACCCAGAAAGGGTTTCAGGACCTAGGTCCTTGACCTTGAAGGTTTGATTTAGAATGTTGGATTTGGGTTGGATTTAAGATTTAAATGATTGACCTTGGATCATTCATATCAATGGAAATCAAATGAAAGATTGAAATTAATTGGATATGATTTGAAATTTGATTGAATGTTGATTTAAGGCTAGATTAAAGATTGAGTCGAAAGGTAGAGCTGGGTTTGATTGGGATTAAATTGGGTCTTTATTAGGACCTTTATGACAGAGGGGTGGACATCTCTCCATCATTAGGTCACTAAAAAGAAATCCAAGTGGGTCCTAGTGACCTCATATAAAAATGAGGTCAATAATATCAAAGATCGATCTGCTAAAGTTTTTGATGACAAGACCAGTATTGACAGGTCGCCTAGCCAGGTGGGCAGTGATATTTCTGCAGTTTGATATCACATATGTTCCACAAAAGGCAGTAAAAGGGCAAGTCTTAGCAGATTTTCTTGCCGCACATGCTGTTCCTGCAGACTCACGCTCAATGATGATCTACCGATGAACAAATTTTAGTTGTTCAAGAAGGAGAGAAGTTACAGATGTGAGAGATGTATTTTGACGGTGCATCGTCAATTAAACCTGCCCAACCTCCAAACCTCCCAAAAGCTCGAGCTGGTGTTGGTCTTATCTTTATAGCACCTAATAGAGGAATAATGAGATTTTCATTTGGTTTGACTGAACCTAGAACCAATAATGAAGAAAAATATGAAGCTTTGATAGTGGGTCTCGAGATCGCTATTTCAATGAAAATTTAAAACCTCAAAATTTTTGGTGATTCTCAGCTTGTTATAAATCAAGTACTGGGTATCTATAAAATCGGCAGAATCGGGTTGATTTACTATCATAGGCGAGTTCTCGAGCTTATGAAGCAAATTACAAATGTTACACTAATCCAAGTTTCTCGAGCTCATAATAGTAAGACAGATTCTTTAGCAAAACTTACTAAAGAAATGGCGAGCATGAATGATGAGCCAGTGCTAATTAGTGTCAACACTCGTCGAGTACTAGAGCCAGCAATTCTATGTTCCCCGCAGGCAGAGGGGTCAACAAATTCAAGCCAGCAGGATACAGCTTTGGTTGTTCCTCAACCTCCCAACAAATTATTCTGGAAAATCAAATAGATAAACCTCCAATATTTACAGGAAGAAGATTTGGTAGATCCTCTGAATCCTAGCTGAATGCCTAGAAGTTGAAGAGCAAAACGACTGGAGGCAGCCTTTCATAGACTACTTCAGAGAAAATAAATTTCCTATAGATAAATCATTCGCTACACAGATCAAAAAGAGAGCATTGCAGTATGCATTTGTCAATAATATGCTATATCGAAGATCATTCGATCAAATGTTGTTGACCCTTATATCTAAAACCATGCATAGAAGGACAAAAATGATGAACCAAGTAGTGTGTGGGTTGCTCCGACACCTTACTTGAAGAGTCAAATGACGTCCGATTGCAAAACGAATTATTTCGTTGCGTCCAAAACATAATCAACATCAAAGATCTATATTTTATTTAATTAATTTGGATCAACCGGGGCGGTGGCATGCCAATCAAAGCAATTCTAATGCGATGCGATAACGTGCATTTCAAGGACAATTGGCCTCGTCGTCGACCAAACGATCTCCGATCGATGAACAGACTTCGCCACCGTGTCCGGAATGCTTTCAACCTTTAAAAACTATATTTTGTTTACTCAATTTGAAGCATTCAGATTGGCAGCGCGACCAAAGTGATTCAAAAGCGGCAGCGTGCAGTTCAAGAAAATTGGCCTCGTCGTCGACCTAATGATCTGCGATCGACGAACGGACTTCGCCACTGCATCCAGGACATCTCAAATACTCAAGAATGACTTTTAATTTGATTGAATTAAATGACATACAAGAAGATCGGCATGAATTTTGAGGCAAAAAAAAATCACACGGTAATCATGCGCGTGCTAAGGCATTTAGCCCTCGGCGTCGACCAAATGATCTCCGATTGACGAACGGACTTCTTCATTGCGACCGGAATATCACAAATACTTACAAACTACACTTTTCTATGTTCAAATTGGATCATCCGGGTTGGTGGCACGGATTTCGAGAAAAATTAGCCTTGCCGCTATCCAAATGATATCCGTTTGCGAAACAGACTTCGTCATTACGTTCAGAATATTGTAAATGCTCAAGAACTATATTTTTTATGTTCAATTTGGATCATCCAGATTAGTGGCATGCATCTCGAGGCAATATGCATAAATTTCGAGAAATACACGTTGTTCGATGCAATTTCGATTTGCTGTCGCTTCAAATGGATAAGTGACAATGACTGATCATTAACATTATTATCAATTTAATAAAAATAAAGAAAAAAAATTCAGAAGTCAATTGAGAAATCAAATCACATTAATTTGATTACCTCAAACTGTCGAAAAATCTCTGTAAAATCCCGGAAATCCCGTCGTTTGCCTGTCCTTCCCTCACGTGAAAACTGCTTCACTCCCACGCTAAAACACTCAAACAAGTCTTCAGCTTTCATTTTTACACGGCACACAAATGCCAAACAAAAAAAAGAGATCTCCTCACGCCTCCAACCTGCTCCGTCTAAACTCCCTAATCCAGCTCCACACGATCGGCTTTCTTTCCCTATTACGACACATCTACTTTCCCTGTTCACAAATCGATCTCCACCTCTGTCCACCTCTTCATCCTTCCATCCAAGTACCACAACAGCCAGACCTCCCCACCTCAACCGGTTCCTGTGCAAACCGAACCCTATACCCTATCCGTCCCATAACCCTTGACGTCTTATTCCTCCATGCAAATCATCTACAGGTCTGGAATTCTCAGAGAGATCAGAAGTTTTCCTACTCTGAGGTGGAATCCATTTCCTCTCAGGAATCATAGAATTCAAATCAAGTGATGAAGAGAGGTTCTTCATTGAAGGCCAAAGTCCATCAGGAGTTCTGCCAGCTAACAAATGCCTAGGAGCGGAATGCATCTTTGTCACTGAATCATATGTTGGAGTGGATGGTCTTGAGGATTTGGAATTGGGCGTCAAAGTTCTGGAACAAACAGATAGAGAATTGAAGGCCTTCTTCTGTTAGCAGACTTATATCTCATTAGCAACTTCAGCTCTTGTTCATTTGATTTGGGATTAAAGAGTGGATATTGGGATCGTCTAGAAACAACCGGAATGGAAAGACAAGTCGTTGATGTCTTGTATCCAGAAGAAGTTTCTCTTGCCCGAAAATTGCAAACCAAAGTAAAGCAGCTGAAGCCAAAAGCTTAGCCGCAGAAAGGGGATTTTTCTTTAACGATGATGATGATATGTTTGTTGGGAAAGTTGCTAATAATCTTCAAGAGTACTTCCAATCAATTTATAAGAAGGTTACTGAGGCTGATATTGAAAATTTTGAAGCCAACTGTAGAGGATCAGAATAAAAAAAAAGGATTTGAAAGCATGAAATACAATGATACGACAAGAAATGAAGGAGAAATCAAGTCAACTAAAGCATATCAGAAGTGTGCAAAGCAAATTTCTTGATCAAACCACCGAGTGATCCTCTAACCAGTAAAACAAAATCAAAGATGAAAGCTAAAACTGATCTTGCTGTGCTAATCTCCCAACGACAAAGAGCTGGAAAGAGCAATTTAATCCTTGCCTATCATCCATAATGGAAAAACATGATCCAGCTGGAGATCCAGAACTTTTAGAAGAAGAGTTCTAGGCAGTAAAATAAAGGCTTGAAAGCAACAACAAAATATCCAAAAGGAGGAAGTGATAATCTGTTAGAAACATATCAGTTTCCTTTCAAATGGGAATTAGATGAAGACTTTATCCTTGTTAATGTCTTACTCCAAACCTTCCATGATTCTGTAATGTCTGTTACATTGTTAATATATCTGTCATTGTGCTTCTCTGTCAATTAAAAAAAAAAAGAAAAAAAATGCAAGAGAAAAAGAGAGCATTCTCTCTTGCCTCGATCCACGAGCCTCCACCGTCGGCCCACTTGCAAAGGTATGACCTCTAAACTTTGATTCCCGTTCTGGTCGTTAGCGGCGAGCTAGCAGACCCCCCACGCGCTCACGTAGCGTAGTAGGGAGGGAAGCTAGCGCGACGCCTACGACGAGGCGGGCAATCGCCTTAAACCCCGCCCTCGACGCTTGCGACGAACCGGCAAACCCCCTACGCGCTCACGTAGCGTAGTAGGGTGGGAAACCGGTGCGGCGCCCGTGACGAGACGGGTAATCCCCGGACCGCTCATGTAGCGCGAGGGGGAACAAAATTAAGTACCCATACGTGGGGAAATTTCTGTGTTTTCTTTGCAACAGGTGCCCAAGACCCCTAAACGCTCATGTAGCGGGCGGGGATTGAAGAAAATTTGCTGCCGTTGTGTCTACGGACATCTACCTGAAGCGCGCACGTCGCGTTGAGGGGAAGGCAGCCTCTTGGTTTTTCCTCTGAACAGGGGAGACGCCGGGAGGCTGCCGAAATTTCATTTGAAGATTTTGAAGACTTGAACAAAAATGGGACTTGGACTTGTGAACTCAAATCTGAACAAAACATAAATGAACTATAACTTGAATTGGAATTAAATAACAACATTTGAACTACAAGGAAACTTCGAACTTCTACAAGATAATAGAGGACTTGAATTTGAATGACAGAACAAGGGAATTGAATTTGAACTTGTGAACGTGAATTTGATTTGACTCAAACATAGCGGATGTCAACAGAACTTAAACAAAATGTCAAAGATTTGGACAACAGAGGACTCGAACAAGACAACACAGGGAACTCAGATTTGGAATGAAGCTAGACATTGAAGTGAACTATAGTTCGAATACCAAGTGAATGGCATGAAGCATAACTTAAATGTCTAAGATAAAACTTGTAATGTGGCAAAGTGATATTGTTAGTCATGTCAGCAAGGATCAGTAACAAATGCAACAATATCTCTATGCCTAATGTCATCATACAAGCAAATAAATTCACAGGCATAATCGACTCATAAGGAATATCTAACAAATGCGGAGGCGAATTGAAGTCAACGCAAAGATCGTGACGAATGCAGATGAGCGTTAATAGTTCATTTATGAACGAGGAATGATGATATGCAACAAATAAATGAGCTGTCATGAAGGATCCAATAAATATTCGATACATTGATCTCTTGCAAGTAGAAGGATTCAATGATACTGCAAAAGACTCATTTCGTAGTCAACAACAATATGCAAGTAAACACATCAATCTCTTGTGGATTATTAAAGTTCACGTGTAGTGGGTTAAATGAATCATTAGCAAACACGAATGAGGAAAATGTAGTGAATACAACTCACCCATGGAGCAATCATGCAACTAGATGTATTCATCTCTTTCGAGAAGAAGAATCAGATATGAATGAATCAACAATCAGTAGAGAACAAAGAAAGTTTCTACATCTCGCTTACAAGCAGTTATGGGACATGTGTAAATACTGGTAAATGACGATGAGTAGTGAGCAAGTGAATGCAAATCAAAGTGAATACAAGGACATGTGATCTATTTGCAAGCATTGATCAATGAAAACCAAAGAGAATGCAAAAACACAGGTTTAGATAATCATACAAAATTTCCCAACAAATGATAAGGGAAATTCATGCGATTAATTACTAGAGACAATTGCATCGGTTATAAGGATGTGTATTGGATAAAATCTCAACTACAGTTTGCTTAAGAACTCTTTAAGCAATAATATAAAATCTGCAAAGAAATCTACCAAAAAGACATGCGACAAATGAAATACCAAGTTCAAGTTGAAGTGTAGCCTTCCCACAATCAATACAAGTCAGCATGCAAGTAATCATACCGATACCTTACAAGTGAGATAAATCAGCGTACAAAGAGCATTAGGACTTAATGCAGTTGATGATATGTTCCACTGGTATATGTAAAAGCATGCATCAAGCACTAGGGTATCCCTACGACCAAGATCTGCAATACATACAAGTTTCCTACGAATACAGATGTATGCACCACGTATCATCTGTGGGTAGTACATAAAAACTTCAGTAAATGCAGTATCCTGAAGTCAATTCCAATCTATGAATGATTACATCTACCTACCTACAAGCAGCAGTAGGGGGGATCGTATAGCGCTACGCCACCGGATCTGCAACTTTCATGCAAGCGGACAGAAGGCGTTTACAAATATTCCAAGAATACCCCCTCACATGTGCACTTTAATTTGTATACACTTAGGTACACATAAGGGGTAAATACAATCATAACCCGCATGGGCCCCGGCGAGCGTGTTATTGGTACACACGTAACGTCTAGGGATGCTGCGCGGGTCAACGAGTGAATTCAGGTTCGAACCCGATCCTTCTATAAAGGTCAATAGGAGTCGACAGGGTTCGAACCATCAAACAAATATACAGTTGTGGCAACCTATATATTTATTTTAATGCGTTCATATTAGGCCTTCAAGGCCTATAATTATGAAAATTCACTAACAAAGGCATAAAACCTACAAAACCCGATCCTCTGTTAGCAAGTAAACAGAGTTGACAAGGTTAAATCCACAAACATCAATAATCCCAATCGCCCCGATGATGGCCGTGTTGAATGCAAAACTCAACCGGAGGGGTCCATTTCAAATATTTTAAAATACCACCCAAATACCTAAAACTCCAAAACTCAACAAAAATTTCCCAAAATCCAAAAACTCCAAAAATGTCAAAAAATCCCAAAAGTCTATAATATTTGAAATTGAAACTAAACCATCCAACACTCAAAGCATGAAATCCATCCACCCTCCGCAACAGTTTGCCGAGGTGGACAAATTAAAATTTACTTCAGCTCACAAAGAGTTAATGCCTGGTCGAAAATATCACTAGGATCCATTCTCAAACAATCTCCTGCCAGCAAGGACGTGGTACGAGTCCTCTAACCTGCAGTTTCGCCGCCAAATGGCACTGCAGGATAAACGGTTATGACTCGGGGCCCTCTGAACTAGGTGGTCGCCGCCAAATGGCACCATTATATTATGGTTATGGCCAGAGCCCATATGCTCCCCAATGGCATCAAATCCTTGAGATATGAATCAATAGGATATGATCGATAGGGCACAAAGCCCTTTGTTAGCTAAGGTGGATTCAAATTTGTCCCATAAGGCAAATATTCCCCCCCAGGTCTACAAGGTACCCTTGGACGAAGCAACCCATGGCTGCCGACAAGGATCCTTCTGTCAGGTTGGGTCGACTACCTCCTCTGACTAAGTAGACCAGGGACCACAATGGCCCGGGATGACGGAACCATGGGATCTTGATCGGGTCTATCATCCATTCCCCCACCATCCGTTTTAAGTGCAAGATGGTGAAATCTCTAATTTTAAAATATCAACCCCTCAATTTCCAAGCTTCAATCCCATGCTGCTACTATATGCCAGATAACGTGTATTTCTTACGTATCTGATTGACGACTAGCCTTAATCGAAAGTTCTCTCCATGATCGGGAGGGGTAATTAACTATAGGGGCTTGCGCCTATAGGAA
Source organism: Dendrobium chrysotoxum (assembly GCA_019925795.1). Taxonomy (NCBI): domain Eukaryota; kingdom Viridiplantae; phylum Streptophyta; class Magnoliopsida; order Asparagales; family Orchidaceae; genus Dendrobium; species Dendrobium chrysotoxum. The sequence continues at coordinate 88,069,040 of CM034314.1, read as the reverse complement.
ACCAGAACTCAGATCATAAAGTCCTCGCAAAATGAGGGCGAAATCTCTGAGTAGTGTCTTATCTACAAACCCATCTGCCTTCCAAAAGTTACCTCGGAACTTAAATAGTTAAAACTCCCCCCTCAAAAAGCAAAATGCGGGCGGAGGCCGGGGCCGAATTTTCGGAGCCCACAAATGTGGCTACGATGTTTAGGGAGAGATGAAGCTGATAAAGTTATTTCTGAAGTTCATGAAGGTCTATGCGGTGCACATCAATCAGGCCCTAAAATGGCAATTAAAGTTAAAAGAATGGGTTATTATTGGCCATCAATGGTAAAGGATTGTTCCAATCATGCAGAGATATGACATGAATGTCAAATTCATGGCAATATTATACATCAACCTCCAAATCCTTTACATCCCACTATAGCATCTTGGCCTTTTGAATGTTGCGGGACAGATGTAATAGGGCCAATTGATCCACCATCATCTGTTGGACACCGCTTTATATTAGCTGCAACAGACTATTTTTCTAAATGGGCTGAAGCAGTTCCTTTTAGAGAAGTCACTGCTCATCATGTGATTAACTTCTTTACTCATAATATTGTCTACAGATTTGGTGTACAGCGCTGCATAATCTCAGACAATGGTCCAGCCTTCAAAAGTACTAAAATTTATAAATTCATTGAGCGACATAAAATCGATTGGCGATATTCATCGATTTATAATCCAAGGGCAAATGGATTGGTAGAAGCCTTCAACAAGACGCTCGTAAAGCTGATCAAGAAAATCCTCACTAACAATAAAAGAGAATGGCATACTAAGATGACGGAAGCATTATAGGCGTATCGTACTACATACAAGACACCAACAAAAGCAACTCCTTATGCGTTGGTATTTGGAGCTGAAGCAGTACTTCTACTTGAAGTTAAATTGCCGTCACTTCGAGTAGCTGTTCAGTATGACCTCACGGAAGAACAAATGCTCGCCTACGAATGGAGGAGCTTGATGCACTTGATGAGGTCAGGCTCCAAGCTCAACAAAATTTAGAAACTTATCGAGCAAGAATGGTAAAATCATTCGACCGTATGGTACGCCCTCGAGCATTTCAAGAAGGAGAATTGGTCCTGGTGCTGAGAAGACCAATTATCCCACACCGAAGAATGGGTGGTAAATTCGAACCAAACTGGGAATGCCCTTTTATCATCGAGAAGGTGTACCAGGGAGGAGCCTATCAACTCATCGATATGGAAGGTCGACGACCTATGCCCCTGATCAATGGGAGATATCTCAAGAAATATTATTCTTAGAGATAGCAAGCTGAAGATTATTCCCTCACAAGTACAGAATACATTTCTAAGATGTCTCAGAAATTCTCCCACAAGACAGGGGGCATTTTAAATATTTATTTGGGTTAACATTGATCCCCAAATAAATATTTAAAATCATTCAGAATGCTATTACTGTATAAATACAGTGCAGAAGCTAGTGCCTTCAAGCAAATAAATATGTGATCATTGCAGAAAGTAAAGATTTATATTCGAAGTTGCCAAAATCTTGAAGCTCAGATTGAGAAGACGTTTGGTCCAATAACTTCAACAAATTAAATGTGACAAGTATGAGTTGTTATAATACAAGTCCAGTGCTCAAACAGGTATAATATCAGTCTCAACAAGTCTATATGCGGTCGAGACACTGACAGCTTTACCTACTCAACAAGCCATGATAAGAGACCGTAGTAGGAAAGCACCTGTTTTGCTAACCCGATGACAAATACTATCAAGTTTGATATTTGTCAAACTTTACCAAATCAAAGCTTTTCAGATTTAGAAGATTTTCTCAAGTAACAAATAGATTGAGGCAAAATCTAGGAGAAGATTCTCAATCAACTCAAAGGCACCAAGCCACAATTAAAACTTTTATAAAGTTAGAGGCATTTCCTTCAATAAATATATCAAGCACAAAGCTAAGATCGAATGAGCTTCACTTCTTCAGCATGTCCAATAAAGCACAAAACTTAGGATTAAAGAAGTTATCCCGTATTTCTTCTAAAGCCATAGGTCCAACAAAGGGAATATTATTATCATCATAGTCCATCATGCATAAAGCTCTGGACTGATGACTATTTGCCACTGACCTAATATAAATCTAAAGCGTGTAGGTCACCGATATAAATTCTTCATCAAGCTTATGAAAGCACAAAGCGAGGGCAGAAGAAATATTAATTCCTGACAAATCGAGAAGATAAATCAAAGACATCTAAAAGAACATCTACGCGACATCTAAAATCAAATTTTAGAGATCCGTAGGGTCAAATAGCTTGCAACAAGCATGATCTGCTACAAGGCGCATATCATATTTGTTGGGGGGCATTTGTTGACCTGTAAGCAGCGAACCGGGTCGGCCTACACACTCGACCGACTCCACCTCAGCCACGATCGCCTACGTTCGCTAAAACTGCTCCCACGACCTCTCTCCAACCGCCTCTAACGACATAAAAGAGGAAAAAGACTCTCATTCTCAGGCACGCTCTCAGAATCGCAAGAAATCGCAAGCAAGGAAGGATTTGGCAACTTACCTCTTGACGGCCGACCCTCCTGCATCCGACGTTGACTCCACCGGCAACCACCAGTCGTCATCTCCTCTGCACGTCGTGGCCTCAGACTTGACGCCGACTCTGCCGGCCAACAACGGGTACCGCCTCTTCCATCGGTTATAACGATCTCCTTGCTTGTGCCCTAGCCATAACTTCCTACTGGCCTCCAACCCCATCTACTCCGGCCGAGCTCCCTCTAGCCGTCAACCTCCCGCCTACACCTGCTGCCGGCCAGATCCGCCTCGTCCATCTCCGACACCTGTACTCGGCCGCCAAACCTGACCGACTCCTCAATCTACTCGAACTAGCCGCCGGCCAGCCTTCGTCGTCCACCTCCTCCGCTTGGATCCGCCGCCGACGAAGCCACCGCGCCCTAGCCTCCCGCGACCCGCTCCCGTGTGTGGCTCTATTCCGCCTCTTCCCGATCCTGTTTCTTCCCCTCTATGTTTAATATAACTTATATTATTATAATATAAGTTATATTAATATAATATAATATATATATATATAATATAATATTATATATATATATATAGTATCTTATATATATAATATTATATATGTAATAATTAAAGAGAGAAAGAGAGAAATGAGAGGATTTTCAAACAGGGAACTCGCAACAGATCTCCGGCAACCAATCTTCGTCAATTAGAGCTTCTGAAGACCGATTCTTGGGCCCGACAACGCCCTGAAGCCCCCGGCCGTTGACTATCTTTCCGGCCGGGCAGATTTGAAAGGGTAAATGCCCTCCTTACCTTCCGACGCCAGGGAGGGGACGCCGGAAGGCTGCCGGAATTTTCTCAAAAATTTGGGACTTAACCAAATTTTTAAAAATAAAAAATTTTGGAGAAACGTGCATTAATTTAATTTGGGATTAATTAATTAATTAAACATTAAATCAAAATTTAATTTTAATTAATTCATTTAATTAATTAATGTAAAGAAAGAGGAGGAAAATGATCTTCAATCGAGCATCACTTCCAACCAATCGTCGACAACCACTCGATGTGCATCCAATCGTCGTCAATCAAAGCATCTGAAGACTAATTCCCGGGCCCTACAATGCCCCGAAGCCCCCGGCCGTTAACTATCTTTCCGGCCGGGCGGACTTGAAAGGGCAAATGCCCTCCTTACCTCCCGGCGTCGGGGAGGGGACGCCGGAAGGCTGCCGAAATTTCCTCAAAAATCCGGGACTTAACCAAAATATTGGAGAAAATTGGAAAGTGCTTAATTGATTATTTAATTTAAAAATAATTATAATATTAATTAATTTGTAAATTAAATGATAAAAAAAATGGATCGGCAACAAATCACCGGCAATCGACAATCGTCTGCAACCAATCTTCGTCAATCAGAGCTTTGAAGATCAATCCCGGGGCCCGACAATGCCTCGAAGCCCTCGGCCGTTGACTATCTTTCCGGCCGGGCGGACTTGAAAGGGCAAATGCCCTCCTTACCTCCCGGCGCCGGGGAGGGGACGCCGGAAGGCTGCCGAATTTTTCTCAAATATTCGGGACTTAGAAGATTTTTGGACTCATACGAATTTTGAAAGATGGGAAGAGCATTCAATTGAACAATTTACTTTAATTAATCTGAAATTTCCTAATCAAATTTAATTGAGCAGTTAACATGATCCTTATGAGTAAATCATTTAAATTTGAAAATCCATTAAGTAAATTTGCTTATAATATTTGGTTAATAATGCAATCAAATTTTGTCATAAATAACATTACTTAAATGCATTATTGAACCTCTGTTAATGTCTCATCTGATTAACATATTAATAGTACAATCAAATGACATTGGAAATGACTACATTGCAAACTATTCATGAGTTATATCATCCAATAGCAATTAAGTGAAATTGGGACTCTATGCAAATTAAGATCAGACAATGAAACATTTGACAATTAATTATCATTTGATGTCCTACAACAAAGAACTTCCCTAGGTTCCCTTATAAAAGTTCTTTGGAAACCCTTTGCTTTGTTGAGTTATCGACTTAGATATTCTTTATATAGGCAAACAAGTATCAAGACTTAGCATCCCTCAAAATCTTGTAGTTCTTCAAAGGGACCTAACCATCTATGCATACGAAGAGATCATAAGAGTTACAGAAAATCTTAACGAGCAATGCATAATTGTATTTAACAATAAAGAGAAATCACAATTTGGTGATTTGAAGAACTAATGATTCTCATAAATCATTAAGACCTTATACTCAAAGAAATTGAGAAATTTTCTAAGTCACCCTCAACAACGAATGACTTGGTGTATTGTTATACGGGTAATATTAACAGACTTGTGAGTAATATACTACAATTCACCTGTGAGTAGGAACAGGGAATTCGTAGTGCTCACAACAACTAGCATCAAGCAAGGACAAGGAGGCTTGTATCAAACGAATTAAACCACCTACGGGAGAGAATAGGGGAACTTATAATAAGCAAGATAATTCTCCTACGAGCATAAGCACGATCTACTAGTATCGATTGAGCAAATACCCTCTACGAGCTGTGCTAAGTGACGCTTAGAGGAGTCAAAATAAACTAAGTGCAATAAGTGAAATCTAATGCACTCAAACGCCACCGGATCCGCAACATGTGTACAAGCGGACAGAAGGCATTCGTAGGCTCTTAAACGAAATCTCGTTCATTTTTCTAAATGAAATCACCGACACAATGGATCATATTTAAATATTTTAAAATTTTCCCTTATGTATTAAATATGATCCCTTAAACTCAAGCGCTATCCCCCTGCATGTGCTCCGATAAATTTGATAAATTTCTAAAGGCAAAAGTCTGAGAATGCTGCGCAGGGTCAAATGCTACAACCCGCATGTGCTCCAATCGTCACATCTAAGTCCCAAATCCAACGATTCTAGAATGTTGCGCGGGTCTAAATTCAAGTCTCATCCTCCTCCTCGAAAGGACTGGAGTCGACACGACTTAAATCACAAAACGCCTCCCAAAATCCTACGAAAATACTAGTGACTTTAACGTCACCCCGATGATGGCCGTGTTGATACGAAATCTCAACCGGAGGGGTCAAATCTCAAATCAAACAAAATTCCAAATCTTTGAAATGAAATCTATCACTTAAAAACTTAAAACTAAAAATCATCCACCTCTCGCAACCGTTTGTTGGGGGTGATAAATTTGAAATTAACCTCAGCTCATAAAGAGCGAATGCATGCCGGCTGTATCGCTAAGATTCATCCTCAAATAGTCTCTTGCCAGCAGGGACGTGACACGTGCCCTCTGATCGGGTGGTTTCGCCGCAAAATGGCACCATTATATTACGATCACGGCCAAAGCCCGTATGTTCCCTAAAGGCGTCAAACCCTTGAGCGATGAATCATAGGGTATAGTCGATAGGCATAAAGCCCTCTGCTAGCTAAGGTGGATTCAGATATATCCCCTTAGACAAACACCAACCCAGGTCTACAAGGTATTCTTGGACGAAGCAACCCATGGCTGCCAATAAGGTACCTTCTGTCAGGTTGGGTCGACTACCTCCTCTGACTAAGTAGACCAGGGATCATGACAGCCCGGGACGACGGAACCATGGGATCTTGATCGGACTCGTCTTCATTCCCCCCACTACCAGTTTTAAGTTCGTGGTGATAATTTTTAAATCATAGTGATAAATTCAAATCCAAAATTCAAACCCTAAGATTGTTGCTATTATATGCTGGATTTACAATCTTTGCTAGCTTTTTAACGACTAGCCTTAATCGAAAGTTCTCTCTCGTTATCGGGAGGGGTAATTAACTATAGGGGCTTGCGCCTATAGGAAACCAGAACTCAGATCATAAAGTCCTCACAAAATGAGGGCGAAATCTCTGGGTAGTGTCTTATCTAAAACCCAATCTGCCTTCTGAAAATTCACCCGGAACCTAATTTTGTTAAAACTCTCTACCTTCATCATCAAACAAAGAAAAGAAAAATAGACCGATGGCGCGGAGAGGCCGGGAGCGCATTCAAAATGGAATTTTCGGAGCCCACAGAAATATATATGTTTTAAATATTATTATTTTTTGCATGGATTTTTTTTTGAAAAAAATTATCATTTTGCACGTGAAGATTGCTCAGAAATGCATTTTATTTATGCTTTTATGAGAATTTAATAAATTTGTGTACGAGTTTTTATATTAGAAAATGTATTTCATATAAAATAATAAATATTTAGTATCATATCTATATCAAATGAAGGCATTTGCCTTGTGTTCAATTCTTGGGCCAGTTTCTCAGTATCCTATTAATTAGATGTTTTTTATGAAAATTCCATAAATCAGAAAATAAATCACGTGGTTCTTAAAAAAATAATCTAACTCTACAATCTACATAATAACTATTCATAAATAATAAGATGATTAAATTTAGAATTATAAAAAATAATAATAATTTAAATATTATCTTCTAATACAAGTAATCTTGTCTTTTGAGCATAATCTTGTAATTTATAAAGATTTGTCTTATATATTCTATAGAACAAAAAAATCCAAGTAATTTTTATGCAAATAACTTATTTTCATATATAACCATATTGAATGATTTCTTTAAGAATTTTTCATAAAAATTCTTCATAACCACCGAATTGTAATTTAAAATTTATATTTGTAAATTTCTAGAATTAATATAGACGTTTCATGGGGATTCATTTTATGAATTTTGTCAAAAAATGTGAGCAATTATAAATTAAATATTTCAATTCTTAAATATATAGCAAATAGAGATACATATATATTCCGATATACACCACCATCCACCTTTGATTTGTAGTTCTTATTGCGCTAAGCTCCGAAATTAACAAAGCCTTCAAACATGAACACTCCCCTTTTACCAAAAGCCCCTGCACCCTCACCTTCCACCTCCACCATCATCGCCCGCCTCGCCTTCTTTCTCGTCCTCGCCGCCACCTCCCTCTGGGCCAACCACCAATCCTCCAATCTCCCCTTCTCCATCTCGGTCCCCACCAACTCTCCCTCCCGCCGCTTCGACCTCCTCTTCGCCTCCAATGGCCGCGCCTCCGCCGCCATCTTCCGCGCCGCCTCACTCATCGACCCCATCCTCTTTCCCAACCCCCTTCTCTACCCACGCAAACCCGTCCGCCAAATCTCCCTCCAGCTATCCCCCTGCAACCTCTCCTCCGTCTCCTTCGATTCCATTGCGGAAAGCTTCACCATATTCCTCAGCGCTGATATCGCTGCGGAGGCGCTGGCCGCCGAGGTGACGAAAGGGGTGGCGCGGGCCCTGCTATGGGACGGCAGCGGCAAGGCGCCGAGTGAGATGATTGAGGCGTTGGCAAATTATTTGAGCGCGGCGGTGGCTGGAGATTCGGTGGTATTGAGGGAGACTGGGAGGGAGGAGGGGAACTGTTTGGGGGAGGCGGGGTTTGTGGAGTATTGTGAAAGGCGGATGCCGGGGTTTGTTGCGAGGCTGAATAAGGGAATGAGGGAGAGGTGGAGTGAAGAGATGGTGGATGATGCGTTGGGTTTTCCGGCGACGAGAGCGTGCGCGGAGTTTCGTCGGCGGCGAGGGTTGCAGGGTGTTATGTCATCTGAGGTGGAGTGGGGCCGGCGAAATGAGAGGAGGACGAAGGACGAAGTCGGGCGGTTCTGAATAATTGTTTAATGGTTGTATAATTGTATGCATTATCTAATTTGTATTAAATTAGTGTCCTTTAATCATGCTTTTAATGGTAATCATTTTCGGGTGGGCCCACAATTGTTTAAAGTAAGTTGAGCTCGGTTTTTATATAGGAATGTCTCTGTTAGTGGTGCTTAAGCGTAATTTTAATCAGCTAAGCTAATAATAAACATTCACCTAATCCTAAGCTTTAATAAAATCAATTAAGATGTTAGGAAACCTGTTTGAAATTTACCGTTATGCCCTTCGTTCCAGCTAAGGGCATCTCCAATCAAAAAAAATTTAAATTTTCATTTCAAAATACAGGAACAATCATATCAAATATTAATTCATCTCCAACTAAATTTTATTTATAACATCAAAAAAGAATATTTTATTTATATTAATTATCATCTCTATTTTTATATTTGTTGCGGACTTGAACATTTGCGGCGGTAGGGAGAAATGAATTTTTAGCGTTATAGTTTTGTACAAAGATCGAGTACCCAAACAGATAAAGAGAAGATGTGTGAGATTCATAAAAGACCCTAAGATTTTTACGTGGAATGTCCTAAAAAGGGAAAAAACCACAGAGCCTGACTCATTTAAAATGTTTTCACTAGTGTTTGTGGTCGAATCAAGCGGCTCGATCATAGAGCACTTGTCAAGTATTTATGTGCCCAAATATTGTCAGAACTAAGATGTCTTGGGCTCATTGGATTTGTCTTATCGAGCCGTTTGATTCGACTATAAGCATGCTATATTTGGATATCATTTAGTCATCCAATTTAGGCTTTGAACCTTTCAAATAAGCTTCGGGCCTCCGATTTAGACCCATTTGGGTTCGTATTTGACTTATTTTGCTGTCATTAGGTTTGTCTCTTTGAGATGTTTAGTTTGACTATAAGTTTGTAAACATTGGAGTTCAGATGGTCCCAGATTTAATTTAGGAAGTTTTTAACTTATATATGACTCGAGATTCGTGCTATGTCAAGTCAATTTTTGGTGAAGTATCAATATTTATTTTCAATCAAAATGACAAATGACATTTTGTATAGTGCGATGTCAATACTGATGTTACACTGTTCACAACCTAGATAAAACAAAAAAAATGTGTTTCCATTTGTCATTCATGTGGAAGCTCATCAGAGTGGCAAACGAGCGAATGACATATGGGTAGAGATACCCTAAGTTCTCTGCCGCTTGTTCTATACTTTGAAAACATAATAAAATTATTGAAAATCCCTAATAATTGTGAAGGAAAGGCAAATTTGAAAATATAGTAAGTAGGCATGTGTCTTTCTTAAAATTTAATTATGTTTTTATATATTTAATAAATATATTTTAATAATTTTTTATTATTGATTTCTAATAATAATAATTTAATTTGTATATCCTCCAAAAAATATATATACGACCCCACTAAAAATTAGAGCAAATTTGTCTCCCGACCTAAAATTAGTTGTTGACATGAGACTTTAAAGGAATTGAAGAGTTGGTACAAAAATTTGTGAATATTAGAAAAATAATATTTACTTTTTAACATACTAGTTTGTGAAGCTTATATCATCAATTACAATATCAATAGTTGAAAAAATATTCTTTATTATGAAGATTATAATGAAATATTACTATAATCATTGAAGACAAATTTCGATAAATATTTATCTAATTATATAGATTGAAAAAAATAAATTTATAAGTGTTGATAATGATTATATAATAATATTTAAAAATATGAAAATTTAGATAAAGATATTATGCATGAGTTTTTATTTGTAAATTTTTATTAACATATATTTTATATTTTCATATTAACATTCTAACAAATAATTTTTTTCTTAACTTTCAATATGCCAATTTATAAGGAGCACAATTAATAAAAGATTAAGCAAAAGGAGCTAAATGGAAAAGAAATTATGGGAAGGAGCAAATGCTAAAATCTATTTGACAGAGTTGATGGAACATTTGATTTAACATTAAAGAAAACTGATTCATAAGTAGTAGCACTTATTAACCTATAATACCAACAAAATTGACATAACGCACATAGCAGAAAAAGTATAATTTTTTTGTTCAGATTTCCAATACTAGCAGGTTCTAGCATTCATCAACGTCTCAACTTACCCATCAATCAAATATTTCATAGCAGGCATCTACATGAGAGATTATTACGTGCAGAGTTTGAACATAGAGAACTGTTCGATTTTGTGATTGTGAACAGTAAAAGCATAATTACTGTTCACCAATGTACTTTTACTGTTCATAGTCATAAAACCGAATGGTTCTCTGTGTCTGAACTCCGCACATAATAATCTCTCAATCTACATAGCTTTACAGTACTCGGAACATTGAATTTAAATCTCTGCATCCTTGATTTAATGTGGTCGTTGTTACAATGATTAATGAAAAAATTGGCATGTTTGATGATGAAAAGAAATAATATTTGTTATATGCAATATCTGCTAAGAAAGCGATCACAAATGAAGACTTAGGTTTCATTTGGGACAATTTTTTTACTGTTTTATGAAGCAGTTTTGTAGAACAAAATATTTTTTAATTTGAAATTTTTGCATCAGAGAGTTGTTTCATAAAGCAATAAGTAAGTCATCCCAAACAAAACCTTATTTTATCTCTCAGGAACCATCAATCAATCAACTTCCTCCACTTCAAGAACTGCCTCAAATTATTTGATAGGATTATGGAGTAAAATAAATGTAATAGTTAATTAATTTGAGTAGGGTTATTAGATACTTGAGATAGATAATTAGTGAATCTTGGTTAACTCTAATCCGCTGTGATTTGCAGTCGTCGATGAACTCAAATCTGTCATTTATTATTGTAATCCTTTAGATAGTATCAACAATCAACCTTAAAAGAAAATTACAAGACATAATTGAATTAAAAATAAAAACAATTTACAGCAACATTGAATTTAAGATAAGATACACTATATACTTATTATAAACAAACTTAGGAAATATCATCGATGAAGGAAAATAGTTTTATAGTTTGTGTGGAATCTACTTGTGTTAATCAATCGGGTTGTACTGTTGTCTAAGGAGCTTGTCGAGTGGAGGAGGCGGGGTCCATGCACAAGTTTTATTTTCTTGCACATGCGCTGCAGCATGGTAGAATGAAGTGCAACGACGCTACAGTCTTGACTTGGAGACAAAGAGTGGAGCTCTACGGAGCTCCAAAATATAGAGCAGCGACACTGTAGGCTGCAGCACCATGGTCTTGCATGCCAGATTCAAAGACAGAGAGTGGAGAATCGCGGCGCTCCAAACTTCTATGCCACCGTGCTACTAGTAGTCTGGTTAAGCAGTTTTTCTTCTCTCTTTTTTTTTTTAATTTTTTCACTTGAAGGATTGAGCCTTCTGGTGTATTGAAAAAAACATATATTTCTTTCTTCTAAGTGTAGAACATAGAGAGAAGTGAAGAGAGACGATGAGAGAGTGTGAGAGAAATTTGTATAATTTCTCATAATTTTTCATAGTGAATTTCTTGGTATGATGTGACTTTGCGATTTTTTCTCGGTTTCAAGATTTTTCACATTAAATCCTGCTTTTTTTTTCGCTATTTTTCTTTTTTTGTTGTTTGGTTGTGTGATTTACTTCCCAACATGATTTAACATATGCATACTTGCATCATATAATGTTTTACATATCTATCATTTAAATTTTTATATTTATTTGTATAATATTTTAGTTTCTTAATATATCAAATATATGTATGAAAATATATATTTTGCTTCAAAAAAATTAATATTAATTATATGTTTGACGTGATTAAAAAATTTTGATGTTATGTAAATAAATATTAAGATTTAAATATTATATATATAAATATATTAAAAATTAATGTGATTTGAATGTAAATCCCACAAAATTTTATAAATGTACAGATGCCTGTCATCTGTTGCACGGGCTCCACAAGCCTCTCCTATCTTAGATTGAAGTCATGGAAGTCCTTTTCGGTGAAGTATAATTTGGAGAGTTAAAGCTCTTTCTCCTACCTGTTGCCTGTTGGATTCTTAATCCCTCGAGCTCCCCATTTTGGGCTTTTTCATAACTTCAGCAGTGTGTTCAATGATTTCCCAGTTAGAATTTCTTCCTACAGCATCCACTTCATTCACTCAACAAGAGCAGTTTATTGCCATGTTTCTCTACAATGGATTCAAAAATCTACATGTGTAACATAAATGAGAACACCAAATACTTCATTATTAAAAATTACACCATAATCTTACAAATAACAAGCTTGTTAAGTGAAATTACTTGTAGAACATAATTAAAATCTCTATTATATACAACAACAACAAGCCTTTATCCCACTACAAGGGGTCGGCTACATTTTTTTTTAACCAAAAGAAAAATCCATTAGATAAGAAAGCTATACACCACAAGGCCAAAAGATGGCCATATAGAGCAAAATTAATGGCAGAGAAATACAATAAACGTGAGGGACAAATAATCTGAACAAAATAAAGAAGAAAACATCCCCAAAATCAATAGGACTCAAACCGCCACCTAGTTGTCAGGATTGGGCCATCTAAGGAGAAAAAGGAGGTAACAATCGAAATTCTAAGTACACTAAGTCCTCAAAGAACAAAATCCACCAAATCAGATAGAGAAACAACCACCTAGGTTGCCAACCAAGCCATGGCAGTCCAAGGTGCGTACAGTCAACCTGCTTCATCATTGTCCTGGCCTGATTTCATCACAGCAAATAAAACCAATAGCAAAAGTAACCAACATAACCAAAACCAAGAAACTTCCAAAAAGAAGAATCATTTCTTTTTGGGCTTACGTTTTCTATGCTTAACACTCTTTTTAAAAAAACCAACATCCGCAATTTGAAGAAAACTTAAGTCAAAGTTGTCTCGAGCATCCAATTCTAACTCATTAGTTTCCTCCCCTTCTGCTAAAGAATTGCTATCATCTAACCAATCACCTTGCCTCACTGCATTATCCCTAGCAAGGTGAGCTAGCATATCAATACTAGAGATAACAGATATAGGCACATCAACTAGAGGCACCATAACTTTATCATTATCCTCATAAACCACCATAGGATGAATGGGAGAAATAAGCATACCAGCACTCACATCATCCGAATTACCCATGCCATCCGAAGCTCGAGCACCCCCAGAAGCTAAAGAAACCGAATTATCACCCGACACCTCCACTACATCATCACAAGTAAGACTAGCTATAAGGTTAATGCAACATTTATTGGCATTCATGGAAATATCAACACCTTCAACACCATCTTTATTAGTACAATCAATAGCTAACGGTGCCACATCCTCCCCAATATTATTCCCGTCAACTGCATCCTCACCAGCAGCTACAAGCGCCACATCCTCACCAGCAGTTTCCACTGAAAGACCAACATCATTCACGTCAATTGCATCATTAGGACCCCGCTCTAGAGCCAAATCCTTGGCAACACAAGAAACATCATTACCCAAATCCAGAGCCAAGTCATTGACACCAGCATCCGAAACAACAAGGCCAACAAGGGTCAAAGCCACAGGTTTAGACGAATCATTCATAGCCAAAGGAAGCACAACAGCGACTTCCCCACACCCAATCAACTCATTATTTGAGGGCTGAACACAAGGAGGAGGGATAACAGAGGTAGTTTTATTAAGGTGCGGATGTAAAACATGACATTCCACCTTCGAATGACCTAAAGAGTTGCAATGCACATAGTAAGCAGGAAATTCTTCCATAATCACAGATTGGATGTATCCTAAGTTATCTGGGCCAACCCAAATTTTATCAGGGAAATGCTTGGTAACATCTAATTCTACCAGCACGAGAGTAACAGACTATTGCGAACCAAAGGGAGTCGCATTATCGGTCTTTAAAGATCTACCGAAGAGGGAACCAACGCCATGGAGAATGCGCTGAGCGAACATGTGAGGCCACAAATTAGGAAATGAAATCCAAATAGGAATGATAGGTGTATCAACCTTTATGTCCAAGGCAGGTGTCCATTTAACTAATTTCATAAAATAGTTACTCACAAAATAGGAATGATGAGCAAACACCCTACAATAATCCATGTCGTTAAAAGCTTAATCAAAACATTCCAGAGATTGAGGACAGTGACCGAGCAATCACCATTCAATTTGAGATTGAAGAAAAATTTTCTAATAGCATCGATAGATGGCCTATGGCCCGAAAACTTGCCCACAAGTGCGAATTCGAAAGGAGCAGCGAGTGCTTAGATTTCCTCTTCCGAAATCCACAAGGCCGACAAACCTCGATGCGTAGAAATCTTAAGATCGGGAAATGAAACCGAGCTAGGAGAAGCACCAAATAAAGCATCCTTAAAGGAAAGGGAAGAAGCAGACCCATTCAAAAAACCAGGGTCCTTGAAACGGGGAAGAGCCATAAAACTGAAAAGAGAAACAACAAAAAACACAGCAAAATGCTAAGGAAGGAAGAAGCGAACTTCCCTGAAGCAGGCGACGGAGGTCTCCCAAGTGACGGCTAGGGCATGAGGAAACCCTAGCAGAGCAAACATATCGCCGATTGTGTTAATATGTTATGTAATGCATGGGGTCGGCTACATGAATCCTTTTTCTCCATTGTGTCAGGTTAAGAGTCAAATTCTCATTTAGATCTAATAAAGAAATGTTATTTCTAATATTTTCTAACCAAGTCTTTTTAGACCTACCTCTACTTTTCTTAACATAGGTTAAATCTAATACATCTACTCTCCTAACTGGGTCATCAGATGGCTGCCGTTTTATGTGACAAAACCATCTAAGACAACTCTCTCTAATCTTATCTGCCACGGGAGCTACTCTAACCTTTTCATGTATATGCTCATTTTGTATCCTTTCTCTAAGAATAAAGTCACTCATCCACCTGAGCATCCTCATCTCTGCAACAACATTCTGCACCATAAAGCATTGCAGGTCTAACCACCATCTTATAGAATTTTCTCTTAAGTTTGAGTGGTACTTTTCTATCACACAACAAGCCCGATGCATCCCTCCACTTAATGCATCCAACTTGAATTCTACTATTATATAAATCGAGAAATTTCATTTGTTTATTTGTTTGTAATTTTTATTTCTAATCCAGAAAGAAAAACATTCTAATCAAGAAAGAAAAACAAACTATCTAAACCCTTATAATTAACAGTATTAAGTTAATAGCTTATATATAATTTTTCTTTTGAAACTCTTTTTTTTTTGGACATTTAGGCCAAGGCCTAAATAAAACTCACATACATCACATACGCAAGACTCGAATATAAGACCTCTTAGTTGATAGTTGAAACTCCCAACCATCAGATCAAAGTGAGCTGCATTTAAAATCATCTTTGATTAATACCTTTAAAAAGGGATATTATTGCAACTAACCCAATATGATTACGATTCTGTGAAATCAAAGAGCAGACCCTACAAAGGGCTTATGGCCATCTCAATCGCTCTTCCTTTCAGCAAAGTTGGGCTAAGATAAGAACGACAAAGCTAATCTTTTTGGTCTTCAGTCCGGAGAAAGATTATATTGAGAAGCGTAAAGCGACTTCTATTTAAGCTGTAATCATACTCGCCAAACATTCTGTGATTACTGAACAGGAACCAGATATCATTGGAAATTATCTCCACCGAAAGTGTGGTGGGCCTTTATCTTATACAAAGCCTATTTTGTAATGATGATCAACAAATTTAGTCCAGCTCCAAAATGCACGAGCAAGCTTTTGTAACAGGCTATGGGATTTCTTAATGAATTTTTTTATTATTATTTAAACCGTTATATTCCTAAAAATGTTAGTATTTATGAATGTATTATGAAAACTTATTATGTTAGAATACTCAGTAATATTTTGTATGAGAATTGAACTATTTTTAATATACTGTGTTTTTTATTTCACAAATTTCATTTTTTTAATACAATTAATAATTAAATAAACAATTAAACTATTAGATAAATATAATAAAATTATTAAAATGATTGGTACTCACTGCTCAGTCACATCCTCAGCATGGCGTCAACCATTTCTTTCCAGGAAACACTTTATTTTGCTACATATGTATAAGTAGTGAGTAATGGGGGTGTCAATATTTAACACAACATGAAAATCCAACTCGAATCCAACCTGAAAATTTCAGGTTAGATCAGACCCGGTTTTGAAACAGGTCAGATTTGGGTTTCCAGATTCGACCCGTTTGGAAAAAATGGGCCGGGTTCGGATTGACCCGGAAACCCGAACTCAACCCGAAGTTGACCCGGGTCCGGGTCTGCTTGCCTTCCATCAGCTCCGTTACTTTAGTGCCACGGTTCGGTTCGTCACGCACTCACGTGCTCAGCACCCCTAGCCTTAGCCTGCCTGGCCTCCTAGCCCACCTTGTCGCATCTGCCTAGCCGCCATCACCACGCGGCAGCCTAGCCCTAGTCCCTAGCCCACCTGGCCGAGTGGCCACCTCGCCTAACCCGCCCGCCGCCTCGGCCTGGCCGCCCATAGGCCACCCGCTCACTCGCCTAACCTGCCCACAGCCTTGGCCTGGTCGCCCGCTGCCTCGCCTAACATGCCGAGCCGTTTAAACCTAGCATTTGAAAAAGAGCAGGTTGGCGGCTCGTGTCAGGTCAACCCGGTAACTAATGCGGGTCAGGTCCGGGTTGACAATTCTGACCCATTTGCAAAATCTTGTCGGATTCGGGTCAACCCGTTTGAACTCAGGTCAGTTCCGAGTTCGACCTAAAATCCGATTTTGACACCCACTAAGTATCATGTCGCCAATGCAAAGGAGGGCCCTCCTCTGTTGTTGCTGGCTGCCAAACTGGAATGTCATGATTACAGTCATCTTTTGAACTGGACACTGAATTCCTTTGAAGTTTCTTTCCCACTGAAGCCAAGGTGATCTACCAGTACAGAAGGAGTTGCCAATGTTCCAGTTAGATGTAAAACGAGTATCTTTTTTCTTTTTCTTCTATAAGGACTTGTTTTAAATAGCTCACCAAACCAATAATTCAGCACCAAAAAAAACTAAAAATACTTTTGATTAACACATTAATGATGACTTCACCAACTAGGCGCAAAGTTCATAGACACCCAACTCCTAATACTTACTCCATGACCACGCAAGAAGCAATCTTAAATTTATAGCTAAGTCAAGCCTCAAAAGAGCACAAGCATCTAAGAGACAAGTGTACTCTTTCCACTTTGCTATTTTATATTATAATCAGGATCCAGTGGAGAATATGGAAAGAGAAATTGAGAAAAGGTTTAGGGCGGCTGTTGTGGCTGTCACTTTTTTTAATATCCCCTATTTTTATGTCGTTAAACAGTGGAATACGTACAGAAAAGAGAGAGCTCCTCAGATCAACAATGTGAAAAGTTATGATGGACAAGCATACAGCAACGGATGCAGTATGAGGGACGTGGGGAATGAGTCTCCACAATATTTAATTAAGTATATTTACTGTTCTTTAATTACTATCATAAGAAATTATTTATATTAGATTTTTTTGTTTTTTTCGTGAGCCTCTTCCAATCCCCAATTCCCGCTCCGCTCCTGTCTTCTTTCACGCATGCACGGAGCACAGAGTAGCCTGTGGAGGCCGAGCAACGGGAGCGACCGAGCGAAGCAGCGAAACTCACATTTTCCCTTCTTTCTTGTTGAGCCTCGAATATGAAGGATTCTCGGTGTCCGGCAAGGCGGCAACCGCAGTAGGCAGGCTGCAGGTATTTCTGACTTCTGAGTTTTTTTTTTCTTTTCTTTTTTATATGGTGATTCGTTGAATGAGTTGATAATTCGTCTAGATGCCCAAACTTTTCTTTGATCGAATTGAAGCATACTTTTCTTTTTATGGTTAGGGACAATGATAAATTGATAATTACGTAAGCGATTTCTTAATCTTTCTTAGCGAAACGTACGAGTTCAATAATGAGTGGATGATGAGCAACCTTCATGCTAATGTATGGAGGTGAATTACAATTAGATGCAAATTTTACGTCAACATATTATGGGGATAAAAATCATCCTCTGCAAGTGCCAAGAAACATCAACATAGAGCAGCTTAAGTTAATGATTCTCAGAGCACTCAAGTACGATGCATCTAAGTTTTTTATGAACTTAATTTGTCGAGTGCCTGTGGGCAATGAGTTTGTCACTTCACATGTTGAAGATGACGAGGTGCGTGAAGTTCTGTTCTGCTAAGCTGCTGTGGAATTTCTCATCATGTACGTTAAAGTTGAAGAGATAAGTTTGACGGGAAGTAATACTGAGCAGTGAAATTCCCAAATATATGATTCTTCGACCCAGCATGAAAGGGTTGAAGTGCTTAATGGTGCATCAAGGCTCCAACCAGAAGAAGAGCCTATTGACCAATAAGTTCCCTATAATGCATTTTGTTAATTGTCAAATATATTAATTTTTCATTGATTAATAAATAAAGAAGAATGGTTTGAATGCAGTGATACGAAGAACCAACAGAGACAGGAAGATCCTGGCCCTTTAACACAATCAATCCCTTATGTTGATTATGATTATGAGACTATGAATAGTGGGTCCAACAAGTAGTATTTTGATGATGCAAATGATCTTTTACTAGATTTGAATGATGGAGATGCAGTAGTTAATGAAGATATTTATAATGTCATCCAAAATTGCTCCTCGAGATCAATTGACATTAAGGACGTAATGGTGGCCAACAATAACTATGCCGACACTTGTAGGACTACACAACAGTGGGATCAGGAAATTGAGTTTGAGGATGCCTCTGACAGGGTTGTAGTAGAAGATGAATTCTCGATTTCTCACAAATTAATCGAAGGAATGTGCTTCACACAAAAGTCTTATTTACAATTTGTCGTTTAAGGATGGTCAATTATAAATAATTTTCAGTATGTTGTTATTGCATCAAATATAAATAAATTTACGATTGTATGTGCAAAGCATGATTACTCAGTGTCTCCTTGCTTATGGCGGTTGCATTCTGCTCTTACTAAATGTTTAGGCAGCATATGAAAAATCTCATTTATCAAGCACCGACATACATGTGCCACTCCAATTCTTGAAACCGGGCATCATTAGTGCAATTCGCAGTTTATAAGTTTTTACA
This sequence comes from Dendrobium chrysotoxum, assembly GCA_019925795.1. Taxonomy (NCBI): domain Eukaryota; kingdom Viridiplantae; phylum Streptophyta; class Magnoliopsida; order Asparagales; family Orchidaceae; genus Dendrobium; species Dendrobium chrysotoxum. The sequence continues at coordinate 88,049,742 of CM034314.1, read as the reverse complement.
TACTACCCACCATCAGAAAACGGATGGACATGAGGCTCAGGGAAATAATAGGTCGAATGAAAGCTAAGTTCAACATAAAAGTTTCCTATATAAAAGTTTGAGATGCTTGGCGGAAAGCTATAAAGATAGTTTTTGGCAGTTGAGAGGAGTCCTATAAGACTCTTAATTTGTTCATGAATATTGCTGCCTCTATTATGCCACAAACAGTGTATAGAATTCATCTAATAATGATCTAATTATTCCAAAATCTCTCCTCATGTAATTTTCACTAAGTGCATGTTTTCAAAATTTTACAAATGGGGCTACAAAATATTTCATTATCCTTAACTATAGGCATAACATAGCTGGATAATTAGAATTTTTTAAAGAAAGGGGATATATGATTAGTATTTTAAAAAAATAATTAATATATTTTAAAAAAATAATTAATATAAGTCATCCGACTAACGCACGACTTATAAGTCACCCATTGAAGTTGCAACTTATATTAAATATTTCAAATACTAATACTAATGGCTAGCTGACTCAGCAAAGCCACATCAACCGTTTGACTACGTGACTCGAGTGTAAATTGCTCATAAAACGGGCAATTTTGCTTAATTTTAAATTTTTTTAAACATACTTAAATACTTAATACATTTTTTAATTATACTTAATTTAAAAAAAATTTCCCTCTAAAATTTTGCCTATCGGTAGAGCAATCACTCATCTTCTCTAGCTCAAACCATCATCTGACTTTCTCCTGCAGTTGGATTACTCACTAACTTTTCCTTCACCCACTTTTCGCCACTCAACCATCAGCTGCGTGCACCTCCAAGCTCCCATCCTCACGTCCCTAGTTTCCCTTGCTCCGTCCTTTACTCCAACTTTATTATTGGTTTTGCCTGGGAAAAAATCTGGGATCCTGAAACGAGAAAGCGGGGTACAATAACTCTTTCTCAGTGCTCAGATATAGGCGTGACATTCAAGCTGTAACCAAGAAAGGAACAAGAGTAGAAATTTTTTAGGAGAGATGGGCCTCAGACACGTCCAACGCCTCGTTTTCATCATGAATTTGCTCTTCTCGTTAGGTAAGTCATCCAAAGCTTCGTCATTAAGCCTTGGTAGTTTTCTGAATTCATTAACATGAAGCTCCACAAGGTTGCAATCACCGTGTTGCTGTGTGCGGAACCACTGCACATAATGATCAAGCTATCAACCATTCCTTCTCTTCCCAGCTACTTAACATGCTCCTATAAGATAGTAGCTGGGAGAAATTTCCATGACTTATCAAATGAACAGCTAATTTCTCCAATCTGCATGCTGCAACCTTCGACCGTTGCATGATTGCCTCTGTTTTTTGGAAAAATAATTAGGTGCAGACTGCAGACAGCGGACGCAAAGCTGTGTCCGCCGTTCAATGCAAAGCAGCATCCGCCATCCAATAAAAAAAAAACTCTTTTGATGATGAGGAACCGTCCGCTACCACACCTGACATCGCCAGGTGCGCTTGGCGGTCCGTAAACGCCGGCCGACCTACCCAGGATGTATAAAAGGGACTTTTTGTTATTGGCCAGTGCGTCTAACTAACGTCGGCGCCAAATAATTTCTTCTATTTCTTAAGCAACTAACATTCAAGTCGAAGCGTGGAAGAGTTCTTTTCTCCCTTCTCGAGCAAATTTTCTCAACCTTTATTTTTCACGCAACAGAGATACCCTATCAAGCATAAGCAATTCCATTTAAGACAAATCTGACAAACTACAAAGTTTTCTTTCTACCAATGTTCTTCTCCTTACCCTTTCCCTTCAAGTATAGTAATAGCAGCAGAGAAACCTTTTAAAATCATTTGGCGGAGCTTGGCTTGGCTGATCGATTTTCTTAGTAGAATTGACCTAGTCAATTTCTTTAACATGGCAGGAAATTTGGCTAAAGAATCAGAAGATTCAAGCCGTTACATATCTACTTCTGCAACATCACTAGCATACGTGCAAAAATCTGCTGCTAAATTCAATGAAAAGGTGCAGAATTCCACTCTCCAGGAAAGAATGCGACTGGTCAGAACTGAGCTGAAACCCTTTACTGCTATGCCTCAACACGATATTGTCACCCCAATTCCAACAGTTCCAGCCGTCAATCCATCAAACCCAACTGCAAGTACAACGCCGACATATAATCCAACACCTACAGATTTGAATCCTACAACTCCAATGATAACTCCATCAACAATGAATCCAACAAACCCTTATACAACTCCAAGCATGGGGATGCCCTCAACATCATCATCAGGACTGAGCTGGTGCATTGCAAGCCAATCAGCTTCACAAACTCCACTGCAGGTTGCCCTGGATTTTGCATGCGGCTATGGTGGCGCAGATTGTTCACAAATTCAGCCTGGCGGAAGCTGCTTCAACCCAGATACAGTACGAAATCACGCATCCTATGCATTCAACGACTACTATCTAAAGAACCCAATACCTACTAGCTGTGATTTTGGGGGAACCGCAATAATCACAAATATTGACCCAAGTAAGTTTAAATAGCTCAAGTATCCTCGTTATAAACATGATTTTGAAGGAGAAATGAATCCAACAGATGAATACTAAATTTAAAAAAAAATAAAAAAGCTTCTGACAATCAAATTTGTTTGAGCGAAGAAATCCAGACATTCAAACTTCAAATTTTACACAATACAATTTAGTTAACACCCTACTTTATTTTTAATTCCTTTGCTGTTGCAATCTTCCATGTTTCAACAAAGCTGTTACAACCTCAAATGCCTGCTTTCAATCACAATACGTAATGTTCACACTAGTTTCCACAGTATCAAATGTAAAAGGGAAAGCATTGATGCAGATTGTCATGAAACATGGGTTCTAACTTTCATTAGTATAGAATACAATATCATTGTAATTAGAAAGCACTTTAATGGCTACTGAGACTGCAAATAAAGGTTGCAACTCCTCAGACCTTCAAACTCTTAACCTATATCATTTAAGAAGTTCACCATATATGCCAATTGGCCTTGAAAAGAAAATCTAGGGTAAATGCAGCACAAAAAGTTGAAGTTTCCATTGTATAAAAAATGAACATATTCATGCATACGGGTCCTATACAAAGTTAAGCCATCTTAGAATATTTTTCCCAAGTAAGGCTTCATTTGGACAGTTTTCTTACTGCTTTTTCAAACAGCTTTTTAGTACAAAATATTTTTTGAACTAAATTTTTGTAGTAGAAAGCTAATTTAGAAAGCAATAAGAAAGCTATTCCAAACAAGCCTAAACTTCAAAATACTCTGCATGCAAGAATAAAACATAAACTGAATCTGATGGGTTATTTGTTCTCCCTTTAATTCAGGTACTTCAACATGTCAATATCCCTCAACAAGGTAAATTTTCATATTTATAATCAAACATCAATCTGGAGATGAATATTTACATTACTTATAGGCACTAATTCAAGATTTAAAAAAAGAGTATTTGATTCCTCCGTACAGTACAAGCTATTCTGTTCTCAACACAACAAACCCATCTGGATCAACAGTCTTCGGATCATCTCCACCACATTCCTCAAGCAGGGATCCCATGTTAGGAACTTTACCACTAAGCCTCACTTTTTTGGGCATAATGATGTCAGTGAGTTGATGATGAGGTATATGAGTTGATGATGAGGTACATGAACTTGGAAAGACTTGTTTGATGACTATGCTTCACTCGTGCAACAACAGATAGTAAAAAGAGGATGGCCAAAGAAAATGGTCGTCAACAATGATACATAGTTACATATACCAAACTGTGGCATCAAATCAGATGTTCCCGGCATAGGCCCCCGCCAAGGCAGGCCATAAGGTCAAATAGTCAGACAGATCCTAGTAGCGGGTCACATAAATCCAGTACTTCATCAATACACAGTTTCTTAGAAGAATATAGCATTATTTTACTCCTCCTTTTTGTTACTAGTTTTCTTATTTTGTGTTAAGCAATTACGTTAAGAATCATCTTGTTCCAGGATTGAAAACTTGAAGAGAACATATTGGGCATTTTGAGATATTTTGAATTTTTCACAACATAATATCATTACGTTGTGATTCATTTAGCCTGAAATCAGAATGCCTTGGGGGAAAGAAAGCTCCTTACCCTCCACTATAACGTCAACATAAACCAAGGACAAGAAGGTACAAGATTCACCCTGTCCAGCTGGCAATTCTAATGCATTTGATATTGCTAAAGCCATCCATGATGATTTGGTCCACGCTGATGTAGCGTTGTATATATGAGCACTGTTAGCAGACGACCGTGGCACCCCAACCATTTGGAAGAATGAAAACCGGAAAATCTCCACAAAAGTCGTGCAGATAAAGATTTGTAAGTATTCCAACTGAAACAAAAAAAATATTAAGGAGATGGAAAGGTAAATATGAGTTGAGAGATGGTCAGTCCTTTTCTAAAACCTACCTTGGAAAATTAATACCTATTTGTTGAACAAGCAACGAAAGTTTCATGACAAATGAAGAACATCCCATTGAGCATCTCCTTAAGAGATCACTAATCTAGGTATTACTATTAAATTTGTCTCTTTTTTGTTAAATCTTCCAACCGCATATCCAAGAAGTTTTGATTAACCTCTATTTTGGATCCACAATGGCATTAAATTGTGCTTAGGCTAGTGCTAGTTGGCTTGATCTACAAAACTAAAAAAGGGTATTTATCACGCCACTGATGTGGATGGTGGAAACTTGTCTTCCCAAGAGAACCAAGAGATGATACACATTTGGAAGTTTATGAGAGGAGGTGAGAAAGTATTATGACATAGTTACTCGAAGTCTACGATATGGAGAAATCGGTCTTGGGGGCAACCGATGGAGAAATATGCACTATGATATTGTCTGAATACAATGAAAGCGTTGTTAAACTTTTGGCAAGCTTGCTCAATAACATCAAGATGAGAAGACAAAGAGATGAAATACGGTATAGAGAGGTTACATTTGAGATGAAATTACAGCTTAAAGTAATTATAGTAAGTGAGAAAGAGAAAAAAAAGTAAAATAATGATGGCACTCGAGTCTTTTTGTAGATGTGAAAATTTTGGAGAACTTTTATGAGCTTTGAAAAAATTGTCACTTCACCACCAACCTAGGACGGCACTTTAAAGGCTTAAGGTGAGGTGAAAAAGGCGGACCTACATACAAGGTTGCAGAAGACATAGCAAGATAGCTTGCCTCCTGCATGAGAGATGGTAGGAAAGTAAAATAATTAACTTAAGTGATCATGTGTGTGACTCAAGCATCTAACCGCTAATCAATCATATTGATATGATATTTATAGTGATGTTTAGCACATTGGCTCATAGCTTTTTGAATATTAAGCCTATTGGAGCTAGGGCAGTTGTGGGAGATAAATCATGCAACATTTTAGTGAAGGTATTGAAGGGGCAACGAGCATTGCACGTGTCAATGTAAGAAGGAATGTTGGATTCAGAGCCTCGGTTAAGTTGAATCATGTGGCAACATAACGAAGTAAGTTGGCAATTGATGGTACAATTGCATTGGAGCAAAGTTAATTGCAAAAACAAGAACCATATGTGGGCTTGCTGACATGTAGGGGTCATTTAAGAGTGGTAGGCAGACTAGCAAAGGTGTGTGCTCCATACTACGACAATTAATGTGTGGTATGGGACACATGAGTGTACTCAGGCAGCGATGCATTACAATAAATATAAGTATTCATTATGCAGCTCAATCTAGAGGATTTAGTGGGATCTTCAATAAATGCTATGGAAAATTGATGTGAAATATATGTGGAAACAGGAATTACTTAAGGATTAATAATAAGTTGATAAGCTTTGATAATTTTTAACTCAATGTTTCACCAAGTTAAGAGTCTAGGATTTCTTAGTTGCAGTTTGTTTTGGCATGCGGTTACAAGAAAGATTAACAGGATAATTTAAAATAAGAGCTAAGAAAAGGTAGTAACACTAGATGCAAAATAACAAAATCCACCATTTAACAAATAGAAAGTCACCTCGAGTTTCCCTCACTTTCACTCTTGATGGTGGGGTTAGCAGGAGAATAATTTCAGCAAACCTAGAGATGCCACCAAAAGAAAGAGGACGCTTACGGTCTTGATCAACGAGAAGTTAGCCGGAGGGGAAGAAGTTGGTGGGTGTCCGATGATTCGCCAACGTCCGGAGATGTGGTGTTCTTCAATAGCAGACATCAAGGAGAAGAGGATGCGGTCGACGTAGTCGTCGACGGTATCGTCGATTTCCAAGTTGAGGTTGAAGAAGGAAGATCGGAGAATATCCACTCGTCCTCGTGGATCATACACGAAGCCGTGGTCTCTGTCAGGATCGGCCATTCATGGGGGATAGGCCGGATTGTGAAGCTTAACCCTTGGTGGTGTATGAGGTAGAGGAGAATAGAAGAGAAAAGGGAGGTGGAGCATGGGGAAATTTCGGCTAGGCTAGGGGTGTGAGGTCTCTTGGATTTTCCTTTTAGTTTCGATAGAGGGGAAATAAAAATTTGAATTTAATTTCAGATTTTTTTTTGTAAGTGGAAAAGGAGGTAATATTTGAAATTCAAATCTCCCTTAATGGGGAGATTAATTGGGTGGGATTGGAGAGAGGGGCTGGCGGTTTAGAGAGGGTTTAGGGGTAATTAGTGGAGAGGGGAATTAATTGGAGAGAGAAAAGGAAAGGAAGGGGGGGGGGGCAGCCAAGAGAAGGGGAGAGAGGGTGTTCACATACAATGTATGTGAATCCTAGAATTAACTATAAATTGGAGAATTAAATCTGAAATAATTTCAAATTTAAGGGGATTGAGGGATTTCCTAAAATAGGAGTAGGTTATTTAGGAAAGAATTTAAAATTCAAATTCAATTGAATTTGAATTTGGAAACTTTCTAAATAAGATATAGGCTAAGTTATAAAAGTAATGATGGTGAAATTAAATTGTAATCAAGGGATATTAGAGGAGTGGGCCGGCGGTGGGGTTTAGGGGAAGCGTGGCAGGCGGTAAGGGGGGTGAGGGTGGAGGGTGGCCGGCGGGGAAGGGTTTAGCCGGCGGTTTGAGTGGAGGGGAGGGCTTGGCCGTCGGGTAGGGGAGGAGTTGGGTGGAGGTCGTCGGTTTGAAGCCAAGAGAGGATTGGCCGGTGGTGGGTGAAGGAGATGGGGAGGTGGACCGTGAGCTCGAACTCTTCCAACGGCTGATGGGTATTGCTTTTGCCCTCACCTAGGGACTTCTCCTTCTCAAGATCTCACAAGAAAATAAGAACCAAAAGCTAAAATTTTCATTCAATAATCATTCATTAACCTTCATACAATAGTGAAAACCTCTATATATAGGTCTCGCAATAAGAGAAAAATAAAAGACTCAAATGCCCTCGGGCTACAACCTAAAGAAATCCCATACAGGGGTACAATGGTAAAACTGAAATAATATAAAGGAAATACAGAAATGCCTCATAAATATAGACTCTGAATCGTAGCTGTCGATCTACGATTCCTTCGATGGTAGACGCGTCGAAATCTCCTGCTGATGTCCTCATCATTCTCCCCAGGTGGGAGAAAGCTCGACCCCGTCGAGTAAGTGTTTCGGGAACTCTCGTACAACTCTAAAAGATCAAGGTCCAATCTCTGTAGCTCATCACAATCGATCCACGTGTTCTCCGTCTCTGATTTCCCTTTCCATTGAACTAAGTACCTTTGACGTCCACCATCTTTAGTGGAGATGATTTCATCACTAAGTATTGCTTCAATTTTCTCCTCATTAGGTAAAATAGGGATATTGGGGAGTGGAGGTAGGCTAGGGTTCTCACCAGGTAGGGTCACACAAGGCTCAATATTTAATGGATTTGTGGGGTTAAACTCTGGTCCCTCAAAGACTGCTAGATCTTCGATGTTAAACGTAGGATTCATGTTAAAGCCCTCAGGGAGGTCTAGTACATAAGCGTTACTATTTATTTTTGATAATATTTTAAAAGGTCCTGTGCTTCTAGCATGTAACTTTTTAACGGTTCCTTGTGGGAACCGCTCCGGATGAATCCAAACCATTATAAAATCTCCAACCTTGAATTCTTTAAATCTTTTCTTAAGATCCACATTAAGTTTATAATTAGCATTGTTTAATTCAATCTTCTTATTAATTTTTTATGCAATTTCTGGAAATGTGATGCAAATGCAGATGCAGATGCAGACTCAGATACTCTTAACCTAAGACACATAGGGATCAAATCTATAGGCTGTCTAGGTTGGTACCCATAAACAATCTCAGCGAGACTTAGACCTGTGGTTTAATTAACAGAATTGTTATACGTGAACTCAGCTGTAGGAAGTTTGGAATCCCAATCTTGAACATGTTCTCCTACCAAGGTCCTTAGGAGGTTACCTAGACTTCTATTAGCAACTTCAGTTTGTCCGTCAGTATGCGGGTGAAAGGCAGTGGAAAATTGGAGTTTGGTACTCATTTTGTGCCATAAAGTCTTCCAGAAATAACTAGTAAATTTTATGTCTCGATCCGATACTATGGTTTTGGGTAATCTGTGAAGTTTAACGACCTCATCGAAGTAAAGCTTTTCGATTCAGGAGGCGTCAAAAGTTTTGGAATATGGGAGGAAATGGGCCATCTTAGAAAAATAGTCAACTACTATGCAAATCGAATCGTGCTTTCTAAAGGTCTGGTAACCCAAGGACGAAATCCATACTCAAGTCCTGCCAAGGGCAATTGGGTACCGGGAGGGGTGTGTAGAGACCGGTGTTCTGTTTTTGCTACTTAGCTAACTAACAAGTATGACACCTTTTAACCAATTTACTAACATCTGTTTAAGTCTAGGCTAATACAATTGATGTTCTACCGAGGCAATAGTTTTCTTTTGGCCAAAGTGTCCAGTTAAACCTCCAGCATGCAATTCCCACACAAGAAATTCCCGTAGTGAAGTGTTGTGAATGCAGAGCTTTTATGACTTATACAAATAACCATCATCCAAAAAGAAATCAACTATTCGTTAACCTCCAGTCGTCAGTAAAGAATATACTTCCTTAAAATCAGGGCAGTCCTTATAATCTTCCTGAATTTATTCAAACCCTATCACTTCAGCCCTCATCTCTCGCGTTACCATCATACGATGACTTAAAGCGTCAGCCGCTTTATTTTCAGATCATGCCTTGTGTCAGATCGTATAGGTATACTCTTGCAAGAATTCAACCCAACGGCCATGTCTGGCATTGAGCTTCTTCTGGGAGTTTATGTACCGCAATGCTTCATGATCAGAGAAGATAACAAATTCTTGAGGAAGCAGATAATATCTCCAATACCTAAGGGGCTGAATGATGGCATAAAATTCTTTGTCGTAGGTTGAGTATCGCTGCCTGATATCATTTAACTTCTCACTAAAGTTGGCTACGGGGTGTCCTTCTTGGGAAAGGACACCACCAATATCAATGCCTAAAGCGTCACATGTTACTTCAAATACCTTAGAGAAATCAGGTAGACGCATGACAGAGGCCTCTACCATTCTCTTCTTGATTTCATCAAAAGCTTTAGTGGCAGCTATGGTCCAATGAAATTCGCCCTTTTTAAGACAATTGGTTATAGGGGCAACGATGGTGCTAAAATTCCTAATAAACCTCTAGTAGAATGTGACCAGTCCATGAAAACTCCGAACATCTCTAATATTTTTGGGTTCAAGCCACTCATTAATCGCACACATCTTTTTAGGATCAGCAGATATTCCTTGAGAAAAGATAATGAATCCAAGGAAGGTTACACTATTCGTGAGGAACATACATTTCTTGGGATTAGCATATAGTTGTTCTTTCCTCAAAACCTCACAAACTTGTTTTAGATGATTCAAATGTTGTCCCGCTGAATTACTATAAATCAAGATATCATCAAAGTAAACTACTACGAATTTTTCTAAGAAAGGGCGTGTTTGATTGAAAAAAATATAGTTTTGAAAAGTGTTTAATTTTCTTTGGGAAAGTTAAATTTTTGGAATTTAAATTTTATAATCGAACACTTATTATGAATGATATATCGCCTCGAAAAGCGAACATATCGTTCTCTAACAGGTTCAGATTACAAATCTTTGAATTTATCTGATTATCGTAGTCAAACTCAAGGAGAAACAACATATGATCTCAAAAGATCAAAATGATGTTAAATCGGATGTTTAACTACAATGATCTAGATATAGATCATTAATTTCATAATCAAAATCACGATATTAGTATGATATATCTCCTCGGGAGAAGAAGATATCGTCTATTATTGATCATTTGAAAATGACGATAATGATCATTGACTTTTGATTTTCCCAAAGATAATTAATTGATATTTTGAAAAAGCTTAATTTTGAAAATCTGGTCTGGGTTTCTAAATCTCCTACGAGCGCAAGCCCTCGTAATTAATTACATCGTAGGAAACCAGAAAATTTCCTACGAATACTCTCGATTAAAATAGCGATACGAATTTTATTTAAGAATTCAAAGCTTGAAGTCAAAGGAGGTAGGGACTAGAAATTCAACAGGGATTGGTTCGAAAATGAACACTTATTTCTGGAGTCAAAGGAAGAAGAGTAGGAGGTGCTTTAAGATTCTGAATCACTTCAGAAACACCTCAACTATCCTAAGTGTTGGGCTTGAATTTGATTAAAAGAAATTTTTAATTTGAATGGTCAATTTTATTAGAAAGTGGGAATTAGATTCCCGGAAGATTGAGGTCTTAGGATTGAAGATATGCCTTAGAACCTAAGTCTAAAATGGGTACTGAGAATCAGTGACCCGGATCCTAGCTAATGCAATGCAATCTGGACTTACCCCGGCCTGGATTGGGGAGCCAGCTAAACCACCTAAACGCTTTTAAAACCATGAGTCAAAGTCTTTAAATGTAGAGTGGTTAAGGACATTGATTAAGATTGGTTTAAAGAATTGGGGTCGACATCTAGAGTAGATCCTAATTGACCCCTTAACATATGTTGGGTTAAATGTCTAAATAAAATGCAATTAAGATTTAGACTCGATTTTTTAATTTGTATCTAATGCAATGCATGCTAGTTGACTCGATGAAATGCTTAAATCAATATGAAGCAGTTTTAAAATAGGCTTAAAAATAGGTTTTATCCTAGAGATTGCACAACATCCCCTTGGACAGAACTGCACCCTAATAGGTCAGGTGGTCTGCCAGAACCCGCAGGCGGGGAGGTGCCTAACACGGATGAGAAAAATCAATATGTATGCATGAAAAACTCCCGGCGAGTCCGGGCTTACTTCTTAAGAGCGTTAGAGTTTCTATCTGAGCTTAAAAATTTTTAAGTTTTGTTTAAGTAGAAGAAGTTAATGACCGTACCCTCACGAGCCTCCGATCGGGTTCCAGGCTAAATCAAAATCGACATGCAAGAACGCCAAATAAACTACTAAAAGCATACGGGTCCTTAATCGCAATCAACACATCAATCAAATTAATTAAATAATTAAATCAATTAAATAAATGCTCAAATTGAAAGTCCATAGGCAAGTGCCCTTAATAATACAACCCAGGGTCTGCAGTAAAGTAAAGTGGCCGGGTACCACTGACTACAACCCGGATTCTACTCCTAAGACACAAGTGACTTTGAGATTTGAGATTCTTCTCGCTCTTCACTTCTTCGTCTTCTTGGAACTCCTTGGATCGTCGGGTTTGGATATCCAAATGAAAAGAAACTCCCCCTGGATAGGGGTGTTATCTTTTCTCTTTGGATACTTGAACTTCATCCTAATTTGGATCTCCAAATGGATAGGAACTCTCCCCTAAGGGATGTTCCTTCCTCTTTGGATTCCAAATTGAATTTTAAATGTCTCAATCTCAAAGTACTTTAAATAATACAACTCAAAATCAAATCAAATTACATTAATGAAAATTAAAACTCTAGACTCAACAACCTGCAAGGTTATCCTAATAATAAGCAGTTTATATTTGACATCCCAAGCAGTTAATATATTTGAAATTTAAATGCTCAAACCAGCCACGCTTGGCCATGCTCTTTTAATTTTAAAGGGGGTCTTGGCAGTTTTCTGGAGCACCTGTGCAATTTGATAATTATAATTTTGCCCCCTTTAGTTTATGCCCTGTATGAGCATGGCCACCTGCATAAGATTGAATTAGTACAAATCGTTCCTAGCCTAGGGGTAGATCTAATCGTACAATCAATCACATCACAGAATGCATTAAATAAATAAACAATCACATCAATTCTACTACTAGCAAACAGCATGCAGTAAAAGCTCGAAAACCCGGCACACAGCAGAAAAATAAACACCGGCCTAGCCTAAGACTAGAGTTGGTTGTCCTAGCAAACCATCTAAAGTGTGTGAGGTAGGCTGTGTGGCTTTGATGTGTCCTAAATAGGATGATTTGATTGAAGTTGTTTAAGGTTCTAGTTGGTTGAAGGCTTAAGGGAAGATTTAATTTGAATTTAAATATTAATGACTTGAAATTGATTTTAAATTTGATTTTAATTGTTTGTTGGATATCACCTTTGTTTCACACCGAGGCCGTGAAATTTATTTCACCTTTCTTGGGGCTAATTTAATAGCCTCGTAGGCCTGGGTTACCCAGTGGTACCCGATATAATTAAATGATTTGAGTTTGATTAAGGTTTAAAGGTTAATAAATTATAATTAGAATTAGTTGGTTGCTGGTTTTTTAAGTTCAAACTAATGTTTTCTGGAATTTTTATTGAATTATTAAATTTTGGAATTTTCTAGATTATTTTAATGATTTAATTAAAGGGTCAAAATTTGACTTTTTGATTTAAAGAGTCTTCTAGAAAGTTAATATTTTATTAAAATACTAGACCTTAATACGATCAGTTAGACAGTAAGTACATTAAAATTGAATTTTTCTACATTTTATTATGAAGGTTTGAAGTTTTGACTTGATTTTGAATTAAGTTTGACCAAAAGTTACCTTTTTCAAATTTGTTTGATTTCTGGAAACTTAACATTTTTAACAAATATTAGAGCTTAAGATGAGTTATATGCCTTTGAGTTTGCTCAATTTGGAGTTTATTTGAATTAGTTATGAATTTTTGACGTTTTGACAATTATTGAATTTTTAAAATTATTTAATTAAAGGCCCTTTTTGTGATTTGAATCCAAATGACCTCCAAACTTCTTGAAATCAACTCCAAAGGTCAGGAATGACCTAAGGAGTGATTTCCAAGCATTTGAGAAATTTTTGGAATTTTTAATTATTTTTAATTAATTAAATTAATTAAATATTGAATTTCAATTAAAGTTAAATTAAACTTAATTTTGAAGTCCAGTCAAGGGGCTTTTATTTTTCATTGATTAAGGGTTCAATTCTGGTCAGTTTGAGGTATTTTATGTAATTTTTGGATTTAAACTTAATTTATTATAATTTTTGGAAGATTTTAAGGCTTAATTAAGGTTTAAACTTGATTAGGTTAATTAGGGGGCTTAATGATCTCAAAAGTCAGTGGGAGATTTTCCTAGGGCTGAGGGTGTCACTAAGTTCAAATGATTTGAGTTTCAAGTCAATTGGAAGGGAATCCTAATTATTGGAAATAATCTAAGTTCTCTAAAGAAAGTCCTTAATTATTGTCCTTAATGTCACTAGGTTAAGTAGGTTCAAATCAAAGTCTCTAACCCTCAACACAACATATGCATGATAAATACACTCACAAACACAATCAATCTTAAATCTAAGAGAGCCTTAAACTAAGTGGTGTGTGTATGTCCTTAAGCATACATGGATTAACATAACGTATGTAATTAGAAACAAGATTAGAGAACAACCAAAATATGATTGTTCACTAATCATCCACATTAATTCTATTCAATCAAGTCTAACCTATATTTAAAATTTCAATGGACCTCTTAAATTAAAGATTTAAGTAAATATAATTTTTGAAATAGCTTTGAACTATATATGTATAGACATATATTAACATATATATATATATATACAAATTAGTTTTGAAATTAAAATAATTTAAAAATATAATCAAATTAATTTTAAAATTGTTGAGAGGACTTTTGATTTAATTGGAAATATTTTTGAAAATAAAATTTAATTTTTTTTTTTAAAAAAAAAGGTTAATATAATATTTAATATAATATTAATTAAGTATTTAAAATATTGGAACTATTTAAAATGCTTAAAATAGAAATATTATAAATTTAAATTAATTATTAAGGTTTAAATATTTAAAATATATTAACTGATTTAGAATGATTTTAAAATAGGTTTGTTTTAAAATTAAGAAATTAAATTTATTTATTTTAATTAATTAATATTTAAAATAGCCAAATAAACAATATTCAAAATTACTTAAAATACAGAAAACATTTTAAAATAATTTTAATTTTAAATTAAAGGTCTTAAAAATCCAAGCAATTTGATATATTATATTGATTTTTTGGATTTATATTTGATTTATAGCATTTTTTTGAAGTTCTTAAGGTTTAAAATGTATTTAAAATCAATTAAAAAAAATATTTAATCAATCCCTGGCGGCGGGATGTCCACGCGGCGGCTTCTGATTTGTCCAGACAAACCGCGGAGGCGGCGGGTCAATGATTGCTCGGCGGCGCAATGATTGCGCCGCCAGCAATCATCGGAAATGATTGAACCGCGGCGCGGGACCCACGCGGCCGCTCACTTATCCACGTAGGCAGCATTCACAGACCGTCGGATCCTCCGCCATTCGAAATGGACGGTCGTGATTGAGCTGGATGGCGGTGTTAACCCTCGGATCGGATCCGCGGTTGATCCTAACCGCGGAAAGGCGGGATCTTAGCCGTTGATCAAAAGATCAACGGCGGAGATCTCGTAAACCTGATACATGTTACGGAAAACACCCTAAACTCATTTTTTGACCCATTCTCACGACCCGATGAATCAAAAGACTTGAAATTTTAAATTTAAATTAAATTGATGAACAGAAACAATGTGGATTTTGTTTCAAAGCTTAAAATGCGTTATTTGAAAAGCTAAATTATCCTAAGTGATATGACCTAGGGTTTGAGTTTTAAGGAAATATACCTGATGGATTTAGGAAATTTTTGAATCTCTGAGCTTGTTGACTGTCCACGCTTACTTTCTCTCTTGAACTCGTGATCTGATAAGCCCCCAATGATGTGCTCTTTGGGTTGGACGTATTATGGTTTGAGCTCGCCGGAATCTGGCCGCCGGCGATGTTTGACCGGTTGGATTTCGCTTGGAAAGTGAGGAGGAGTCTCTGGGGAGCTCAAGGAATTTGGGGGCTGGGTTTGGAGAGGCTTGAAGAGTGAGAGAGTGTGTAGAATAGAATGAGGGCTCATTTTCTCATTTTGCCCTATTCAATCCATTCCAGATTGAATGGACGGCTGGGATTAGTTAGGGCAGCTCCTGGATGTGTGCCAAGTGTCTATAGGGTAGTTGGGAGCAGAGGCATCAAGGACAAAGGTACATCCTAGGTGTAAAGGGAGTTTTGTCCTCTAGAGAGCATGTGGAGATGATCTAAACCATTGGATCCCCATCCAAGGGTTGGAATACACCCTAAGAAGGTTCTGGAATCTCTCTAAGTAGCTGGAGAGGTTTAGATTAAGGTCTATTAGGATTAAGGGGTCGTTTGACCATGTTTGACCACCTTAAAGCCTAGGTTTGATAGTTTGACTGGTCCCCATGCCACATGGCAGCTGAGGTGGCATGGGGGAGGGCTTAGGAGTCTATTAAGACTGCTGGAGTAGTTAGATTTGGAATGGGTTAGCCTAGACAAGGTTTTTTTTGCCATTTAAAGCCATTTGAAGGCTTCTTTGACCACTTGTTGACTGGTTGACTGGTCAGACAGTCAACCTAAGCCTAAGTGGACAGGGTATAGAGTTTAAATTTTGATTCAATGTATCTCAAGGCTTTAATGTGATTTGCTTAAAGTTTGAGAAAGGGGTTTGAAGTGATTTGACCAAGTCTTGTAGTTGACTTGGTCAACTTTGATTTGGATTTAATGGTCAAGGCTTAAGGTATGATTAGGCCTTGGTTTAGAATTGATTAGAGGCTTGAAAGAGGTTTGGTAGATCAAATGGATTGAAGTAATCCATTAAAGCCTTAAAGGGAATTTTGGGTCAACCTAAGTTGACCTGGTCAACCAAGTTGCCCCAAGGTCTGGGTTTGGGTTAAATCTGTTCAATATGGTATTTGAAGTCTGGTAGAAGTGATTTAAAGGTTTGAATAGGTCATTTGGGTTAAATCACCTATTTGGGCCCTCAATGGGCTTAATGGGTCAATTATGTTGACTTGGTCAACCAAGTTGACCCAGGGTTAGGGTTTGAACTGGAATGGTTTGAAATGATGAATGGGGTCTAGTGGAGGTGGTTTCAGGGTTTAAATGGGTTATCTTGGTCAAATGACCTATTTAGGCCCTTAATGGGCTTTTAGGTCAACCCTGGTTGACTTGGTCAACCAGGTGGGTCCAAGGTCTGAAAATGGGTTCAACAGATTTGAAATGACATTTGGAGACCAATGGAGGTAGTCCCAAGGTCAGAGGAGGTCATTTGGTCAAAATGACCTGTTTTGACCCTAAAGGGGCCTTCTAGGTCAACTAGGTTGACTTGGTCAATCAGGTTGACCCAGGGGCTGGTTCTGGGTTCAATGGGTTTGGTTTGACATTTGAAACTTGCTGGAAGTGGCTGCATTTGATTTGGAGGTCATTTGATCAAAGTGACTATTCACACCCCATAGGGGCATTTTAGTCATTTTGACCCCTGGTCAACTAGGGGTCGAATTGAGTCCAATAAAATGCAGTTTAATGCTCCATGGGTCATAATCAAGGGTCTGGAGGTAATTGGAGGCTTTGGAGAAAGTTCCAGGGTCAAAACCCACTGGGTGGTAAGTCCAGTGGCATTGACTGTAAATATTTGAAGGTTTTACAGCCTTTGGATTTCAATTCAGTTTCTGGGGTTAGAGATCTCAGAATGAGCTCAAATTTGGAGGGTTACCTCTAGAGACATGTCACATCAGTGTGGAACTGACAGATCTTGAATCAGAGGTCATTTGATAGGGTTTTGAAATGTTCAAAGATTTGCTGGAAAAGGCTTTCAGGACTTAGACCTTTGGCCTTGGGTTTGAATCTGGAAATCTGGTTTTGAATTGGATTTTGAGCTTGAATGATAGGATTTGAATTAAATTTAGATTGAATTGAAACTTGGATTGATCTAGAAGAATCCTAGGGTTTAGAATAGGTCCTAGGGTCCAAATCAGCTTAATGGAATCCTAGGGTCTAGAATGGATCCTAGGGACTGGAGTCTGGGAAGATTCTAGAATTTAGAAGTCCTGGGGAAATCCTAGGATCTAGGGTCTGGAAGAATCCTATAATCTAGAAGGGTCCTAAGATCTAGGAATCCTAAGATTCAAGATCTAGAAGGATCTTAGGATCTAGAGTCAGGTAGAATCCTAGGGTCTAGAATAGATCCTAGGGTCTGAAGTCTAGGAGAATCCTAGAATCTAAATTTGTCTTAAATTGTATTAATCTGGGGTCAGGATTGATTTGAATTTGGATTGATCTTAAAGTCTGGATTGATCTAAGATCAGGTTAATCCTAGGGTTAAGATTGATTTGAATTTGGATTAATCTAGGATTAGATTAATCCTAGGGTCAGGGTTAAATGCTAAGGATTGGAATGATCCTAAGGTCTGGATTGGTCCTACTGAGCTCATACAAAAATGAGGTCAACAAATGGACCCCCAATATGTGTAATAGGATGTAGTTCTATTGCACATATTGGTGTTGACCGAATAAAATGGTCAAGTCTGGAGTTTTGATCCTGAGGGAATGAAAAGTGTATCCCTGGGGAATCGAGTTTGAATTGATATTAGGATAGTGCTAGGAAAAGCGTACTCTACCACTAGTGAATCTAGTCCTAAGGGTAGGAAATTCCTAACCTTAAAGGAAAAGGAACCTGGATGATCCTGTAGGAAGAAGAAACTCCTAACTATAAAGGATCGGAATTAAATTTGATTCTAAGGGAAAGAAAAAAAAAATTCTGCCCTAAGAAGATTGAATTTGAAAAGAATCTAAGGGAAGGAGGTCCTAGCCCTAGAAGATTGAATTTGAAATGATATTAGGGTAGTGCTGAAGTAGCGTACTCTACCATTAGTAGATCTTATCCTAAAGGAAGGGACGTCCTAGTCCTAAAGGAAAAGAAGGCCTGGGTGATCGTATAGGAAGGAAGAATTCCTAGCTATAGAGGATCAAGTTTGAATTTTGATACTAGGGCAGTGCCACGAAGGGCGTACTCTGTCACTAGTAGATCTAATCCTAAGGGAAGGAAGAAGAACCTAGCCCTAAAGAAAAGAAAACTTGATTGAGATTGATTCCAGGACGGTGCCGTAGAGGACTTACTCCATCACTAGGAAGTTTAATCCCAAGGGAAGGAAGAAGAACCTACCCTAAGGAAGAGAGAACTGGATTTTGAAATTAAACCCAGGACGGTGCCATAGAGGACTTATTCCATCACTGGGGAGTTTAATCTCAAGGGAAGGAAGGATAACCTACCCTAAGGAAGGGAGAACTGGATTTTGAAATTAAACCCAGGACGGTGCCATAGAGGACTTATTCCATCACTGGGGAGTCTAATCCTAAAGGAAGGTGAAAAGCCTAAACTTGAGGAGAAGAGAGTTTGAATTTGGAATTGAAATTGAATCCAGGACGGGGCCACAAGAGACTTATTCCATCACTGGGGAATCTAATCTTAAGAGAAGGAGAATACTTACTCTTAAAGAAAAGGGGACTGGATGATCTCCTAGGAAGATAGTATTGCTTCCTATAGGAGATCAGACTTGAAGATTTAAATTTTGAAACTAGAATGGTGCCGCCGAGGGCGTTATCCATCACTAGTAGATCTAATCCTAAGGAAAGAAAGCACGATGACTCACATCTGTCCTTAAGGAAAAGAAGACTGGAGGACCCTGAGGGAAGAAAACATTACTTCCCATAGAAGGTCGGATCTGGATTTTGAACCTAGGATGGTGCCACAGATGGCGTACTCCATCACTAGAGGATCTAATCCTAAGGAAAGAAAGCACGATGACTCACATCTATCCTTAAGGAAAAGAAACTAGATGATCTTGTGAGAAGGAAGCATTGCTTCGCACAGAATCGGGTCTGGATTGATCGTATGTAAAGGAAACTTGCTTTACATAGAGGATCAGGTCTGGATGATCACGTATAGAGGAAACTTGCTCTGTACAGAAGATTGGATCTGGAATGATCGTATGTGAAGGAAACTTGCTTCACATAGAGGATCGAATCTGGATGATCGTGTATATAGAGGAAACTTGCTCTATACAGAGGATCGGGTCAGGAGTGATCATGTGGGAAAGAAACTTGCTTCACACAGAGGATCGAATCTGGATTGATCGTATATAGAGGAAACTTGCTCTATATAGAGGATCAGGTCAGGGATGATCGTATATAAAGGAAACTTGCTCTATATAGAGGATCAGGTCTGGAATGATCATATATGAAGGAAACTTGCTTCACATAGAGGATCGGGTCTAGATGATTATGTGTGAAGGAAACTTGCTTCACACAGAAGATCGAGTCTGGAATGATCGTATATAGAGGAAACTTGCTCTATACAGAGGATCGGGTCTGGATTCTGGAACTTAAGAATTGAATGATTTTTTGAATTTGAATTGATTGAGTTTTGAATTTGAAGATGTGTTTTGAATTTAATTCGAATTGGTTTTGAGTTTGAAAATTTTGAATTTGAGATTTGATTTTAATTGATGTTGAATTTGATTTCGAATTTTGAATTTTGATTTTTTTTTTTTGATTTTGAAAAACTTGGACAAAATTGAGCTAAATAGATTCAAAATTTGAAAATTTTATTGATTCGAAATTCGAGCTACATCAAGCATAGTATTTTTTCAGGAATCGCCCGTTTACAGGAAGCATCGGGTGATTTCCTTTACAATCCACTAGCTGATACGAGCCTCCTTCGTAAACTGTTTCCACTACGAAGGGTCCTTCCCAGGTTGGTTCAAACTTTCCACCGAGCTTTCGGTGAGCTAAGATAGGCCTCCGAAGAACCAGGACCAAGTCGCCTACTCGGAAGGTTCTAGGTCGCACTAACTTATCATGAGCTTGAACCATTCTGGCTTTATAAAGTTCTAGATTTTGCTGGGCTTGGAGACGACGTTCTTCAAGACCCTCAAGTTCTTCAAGTCGAAGTTGTGCGTTCTGTTCTGTTGTGATCTGATTCTGGACTGCAGTTCTGAGCGAAGGGATTTGAATTTCCAGAGGGAGTACGGCCTCGGACCCATACACTAGTGCGAACGGTGTGGATTGGGTCGGGGTTCTATATGTGGTCCTGTAGGCCCACAAAGCTTCCACCAACCTCTCATCCCACTGACGTTTATTGTCATCCAGGGTCTTTTTGATGATTTGTACCAGGGTTTTGTTGAAGGCCTCAGCCAGTCCATTAGCCCGTGGGTAATAGATTGTTGAGTATCTCCAATCAATACCGTGGCGACTTGCAAAGTTATTGATTTTTGTAGACTTGAAAGCGGACCCATTATCGGATATGATTCTGCGAGGCACGCCGAATCGATATACGATATGGTCACGAAAGAATTTCATTACATGATGTGATGTTACATTTCTTAGTGGTACTGCTTCTGCCCACTTTGAAAAGTAATCAGTCGCTGCTAAAATGAAGCGATGACCCCTTGAAGAAGGAGGGTCAATTGGCCCGACGATATCCGTGCCCCAACTTTCGAAGGGCCACGAGGCTATCGTAGGATGCAACACATTAGGCGGCTGATGTAAAACCACACCATGAACTTGGCATTGATGACAACATTTTGCAATTTTCATGCAATCGTCAATCATCGTAGGCCAATAATAACCAAGTCTTTTGATTTTCATTTTCATCTTAGGACCCGATTGATGAGCACCGCACAGTCCAGCATGGACTTCGTTAACGATCTTCAGGGCCTCTCGTTTGTCTAAACAACGGAGCCACATCTGATCGAACGATCGTCGGTACAACGTATCGTTGACTAGTGCATATGATAGGGCACGTTTCTTAATTTGATTGGCAAGAGACCTGTCGTGGGGAAGCTTGCCTTCTTGCAAATATTTGATTATTGGTTGTCTCCAATCTTGTTCTTCATCGACTGCTGAAGATGTAAAGAGGACCTGGGAAGATTGATTGTTAAGGTATTCCATGTCTACAGGGGACAGGACTTGACGACCCTGAACTTCTATAGGGATGAAATCTTCTTCTGGGCAAGCAAATTCCTTTGCAAGCTTTGCTAGGGCATCCGCCGAGGAATTGCTTCCACGAGGAACCCTATACATAGTTACAATGGGAATTTTCTCGAGTAGGTGCATTGTGTATTGGTGGTATTTCAGGAGTTTAGGATTCAAAACCTTATAGGTCCATGCAACTTGGTTGATCACCAGTTGAGAGTCACCATAGATCTTAATCACTTTAATCTCCATTAGGATTGCAAGTTCCAGACCAGTTATCAAAGCTTCGTATTCAGCTTCGTTGTTCGTACAAGGTTCTGATAGATGGTAGGAAAAATGCATCATTCCCTTATCCGGTGTTATGAAAACCAGACCGACTCCGGCTTTTCCAGGAATAGTGGATTGAGGTGTTTTGCCCTTTTGAGAGGACGTTGCACCATCAAAATACATTTCCCAAGTTTGAACATTGGATTCCTCGAAACTCATGATTTGCTCGTCGGGTAAATCATCATTTAGAGGAGATTCCGCCGGTAGCGGGTGTGCCGCAAGGAAGTCGGCGACGGCCTGCCCTTTCACAGCACGCAGGGGAATGAAAGTGATTTCAAATTGTAACAATATCATAGACCAACGAGCCAGACGTCCTGACAACGTGGGCCGGGTCATAAGATATTGTAGGGGGTTGACACTGGAAATCAGACTGACCTGATGAGAAAGCATGTAATGTCTTAGTTTTTGTGCTGCAAAGACTAAGGCAAGGCAATGTTTCTCAATTGTAGGATATCGAATTTTCGTTGGGAGTAATCTCCGACTCAGGTAGTAGAGGGCATTCTCTTTCCCATCGTCATTGATTTGAGCTAGAAGAGCCCCGAGAGATTCGTCAAGGGCTGCAGTGTAAAGGATTAAAGGTCTTCCCGGAATGGGGGCTGCCAAAACTGGCGGATTTGTCAGGTATTGTTTGATATTTTCGAAAGCATTTTGACATTTCTCGTCCCAAATGAATTTGGCGTCCTTTTTAGCTAGGACAGAGAATGGTTGACATCTTCCAGAAAGATTAGAAATGAATCTTCTTATATACGCCAGCCTGCCCTGGAGGGATCTCAGTTGAGTGAGACTCTTAGGAGGCGGCATATTTAAGATAGCTTCAATTTTGGCAGGATCAATTTCGATTCCACGGTGCCTGACTATGAAACCTAAGAACTTCCCTGACGTGACGCCGAAAGCGCACTTCAAGGGATTCATTTTAAGGTCGTAGCGGCGCAACCGCTCGAAAACAGTTCTTAAATAATAAAGATGAGCATCTTTCACTCTACTCTTGACGACTAAATCGTCGATGTAACATTCGACTTGATTATGTATTAAGTCATCAAAGATATGAGTCATGGCCCGCTGGTATGTTGCACCAACATTCTTGAGGCCAAAGGGCATCACTTTATAACAAAAGATCCCTATAGGACTTCTGAATGCAGTGTTTCTCTCATCTTCTGGGGCCATCTTGATTTGATTATAACCAGACGAGCCATCCATAAAAGAGAAAACAACGTGCGAGGAGGCAATGTCCACCATGAGTTCTGGGATTGGCAAAGGAAATTCATCCTTAGGACATGCCTTGTTCAAGTCCCTATAGTCAACACAGACCCGGATTTGACCATTTTTCTTTCGAACTGGCACGACGCTAGCTACCCAAGAAGGATATTGTTCTTCTCGAATAAATCCAGCCTCTGCCAACTTCTTGACTTCAGAAACGACTTGTTGTTCGATCTCCAGACGCATACGCCGTGGAGCTTGCTTGACAGGAATGGCATCGTGCCGGATTCCAAGTTTATGGACTGCTACGTCAGCGGACAACCCCGGCATTTCGTCGTATGTCCAGGCGAAGCAATCTTTAAACTCGAATAGAAGTTGAATTAGATCCTTAGACTCATCCTCACTCAACAAAGAACTTATGAAAGTCGGGCGAGGGTCATCCTCTGTTCCAAGGTTGATTTCTTTAAGTTCATCGACTGTTGATTTAATTTCTTCTTCAAATTCGGGGGGTGCATTCCGAACTTGAAGTTCGTCAGAATCATCAAAAGTCTCCAAACAAAGTCCATCGAACGAATCAATGACTTCAGTAGGGACATTTTTAAATTCAGGACGACTAGTTATCATTAGACAAAATTCGTCATCGTCAAACGACCTAACGGTACTAAAACCGATACCACTGGTCCAATGTTTATTAAATTTTGAATTCCAAAGACTTTCGTGGTATCTAGCTTGACCCTTAGTCCATTGACTCGGAGCAAAACCTTTAGAAATAAGAGACTTAACACCAGCAGGAAAATAGCCAAAAGGTAATTCCATTAATTCATTGAAATTTGCCTCTTCAAGGATTACATCATCTTCATTCCTTGAAGAGGAAGAGCCAGGGAAGAACTTCTTGGCTTTCCTTACTTCTCTATCTAAGTTTGGAGCGTCCTTAATTACTAACCCTAAGACCCTGTCAGCAGACAGTGGGGTTAAGGTTAAGGATTCAACCGTTCTATTAAGCTTTTCATATAAACTCAATTCAGGCTCGTCACTTTGAATATTTAATTTTGTATCCTCCTGGTCGCTATCCGATTCTAAAGTGAGATCAAACTTCGGAGGAGGATTGATTTTTGTATAGTCAAAAGCAAATCTGGCACCCCTTTTTCTTGAATCTTCATCAGAACTTGTTTCAAGTTCGACATAGATCGAGGAATTTCGTTTTTCAATTGAAGGGCGACCTCGACCGCGTGCTCTTTGGGCCATCCTCCCACCTCTTTGAGGTATAATGTTTGGAGGCCTGAAGATCACACGCTCGACGTCGTCTTCACTACTTGAGTTTTGTCTCTTTTGATTTTTGACTTTTTCTTTTCTCAATCTTTGAATTACTTTTGAACCTTGACTTTCTGCCTTTTCCTCCTTGACGTTGATCTCTACTTTAGGACAAGTAGTGGACCCTTTAAGTACGTAGTACGCTGCATCCTCGTAGATCCCGATCTCGTGAATAGAGAATGGTTGCAGATCACCCTTAATTTCAAACTCAATGCCATCTCGTTGGTACTTGATGCATTGATGTAGGGTAGAAGGAACCATCCTATACTCATGGATCCAGGGCCTTCCTAGGAGCGCGTTAAAGGACGTTGCCGAATCGATTATATGAAATTTCGCTTCAGTTTTCAATTCTCCTATCTCTAGAAGAAGGGTAACTGAACCTAAAGCCTTCTCGCCCTTCTCATTGAACCCACGAAGCACTAACTTATCAGTTGAGAGCTTGCTAGTATCAATTCTAAGGTATGCGAGAGTCTTTATGTTCATCACGTTGACCGATGCACCCGGGTCAACTAAAACTCTTGATAACTTAAACTTGCCCACATTTACTGTGATGTAAAGTGGACGATTGTGGTCGGCAGTTCCAAGGAGTAAATCTTCATCAGAGAAGGTAACCCCAGGGATTTCTTTAAAGTACAAAGCTTCTTCCTCGGAAGTTGAGGCCAATTGAGCTAAGCAAATCTCTGGATCGAGAAGTGCTTTAATCAGAGTCTCCCTCATCTCTTTTGAAAGGACAATGGCATCATAAATGCTCAATTTGGCAGGCAACTTCCTAAGGTGAGCTAAGACATTGTAATCAACACTTGGAACATTAACGTTGGGACCCGGTGGATTTGAAAGAATTGGAGTTGATTGTTGAGCGGGGATTTGAATTGGATCATCAGAAACAACTTGTTTTCCTTTATCCTGAGGAGGTAGCCTAGGGGGTAAGACCTTCCCACCACGTAGTTGTACTTGCACGACTTCATCGGAAGAACAAACTACAGGGGAGTCTACGCTCTCCTTAGGCGATTGATTGTCGTTATCTGAGCGAGAGTCTGAATCTGAAAAGTCTATCATGACAGGACTCCCTTGAAAGTTAATTTCAGGGGTTTCACTATCTGATAAGACATCAGATTCGTTTCTCTCTTGAAGAGTCAAATCTGGAGAGTTGAGTGTTTGAATTTCTTGATTGATCTCAACTTGTTCTTGATTATTTTCAACAGAAGAGTCATTAATATCTTGATTCTCAACATTAATCATCAAAATATGGGCAGAAGGATCAGACTTTTTATTTAATTTTCGACCCTTTGCCTTTGATGGGGCAAAGTAAAAGTCAGATAATTTCAGTGGTGACAGAGGTTTTGAGCCACCATCAACCACTTGTACAGATCTCTCATCAACAAATTTCCTCTCTACAGAAAGTTCACTCTTTTCATTTTTATTCAGTACAGTAGTTCCTAAGACTACTGGAGAGGAAACTGTCCCAACGTCCTCCTGCGAAGCCTCGAGGTCAACCTCCCAGATCGGGTCCCGGGCTCTCGTCGGTAACTGTTGAGAAAGACGAAAAGATTTATTAATTGACTTTTTAAATGCCCGGGATAGTGCTATATCCCAACCATCTTCAATGGACAGAGAAGAGTTAGAATTCATACCTGAGATAGACTTGACAGACCCCTGATCCGGATCGACCAGGTACTCCTTTGGAATTATAATATTACCTTGACGGAAGTTCTTTTCTAGCCAATCTTTAAAGACGATGCAGTCTTCGATTGTGTGGCCTAACATGCGATGGTAGGGACAAAAAGTTGGATCATCCTTCTTATTTGCCTCTTCCGGCTTCTTGGCCTCCGGCAATCGAAAATCTGGCTTCTTCTGAAGACTTTTAAAGATCTTTCTCACCGACTCTCTCTTAAATGGATATGTGCAAGCCAATCTCTCTTTAAAAGAAATCGGGTGAGAATCTCTTGTGGGTTGAGAAGTTACCTGAAAAGGTGGAGATTTTTGAATTTGTTGTGTTGGAGAATTACTGGACTGAACATTCATTGGTTTCTTCCCCTTATCAACAGCTGAAACCATTGCTGTTCTCTTTTCAAAGGATTTCAATGGTTTGCTAGCTTTCTTTTTCTCGGTAGAATCCTTCAGGAATGACATTTTGGAAGCCTCTTCCTGTAGATTACTAGCCTTATTTAAAAGTTTTTCGAAGGTTTTGATAGTGAAACCCTTCAGGAGAAAAGCAATAGGCCCGTGGATGTTCTTTAAAAGAATCTCCACTGCATGTTGCTCTTGCAACTGGGGTTCACACTTCATCGAGAGATTTCGCCATCTCAAGATGTACTCAACCAAAGACTCTCCCGGTTTTTGTTTTTCGATGACGAGATCACCAACGGTTACACGCTGCTGAGCTCCTGAAAATCTCTTTAAGAATAAACTCTCGAGCTCTGTGAATGTTTTCACTGAACCATTAGGTAAATCTGCGTACCACTCAAAAGCAATACCGGATAGACTACTCACAAACTGGCGAAAGAGTAGAGCATCTGACCCTCCTGCGTTGCAACAACTTGCTCGGAAGTGGGCCAGGTGCTGTCTTGGGTTTTCTAACCCACTAAAAACTTTGAATGAAGGTGGCACAAAGCCTTTAGGATAAGAAACTGAATCATATTCTTCAGGGTAGGGTCTACCCTTTGGAATGGATACAGTCCCTTGAGAATGGGCTAAGGCCTCCCTTACCTGGGTTTCAATCATCTAGCGGATATCTTTGTCGGCTGGAGAGGTTGGGGAAGCAACCTCTGGAGTTCTAGGACTTGATTCTGTTTTCCTGCTGTGCTCACCCACTGTGTGTGTTGTAGGTTGCAACTGCTCGGATTGAGATTGTTGTGCCTTGATCATCTGATTTTGCATCTGTTCCATTCTGAGCATCATCTGTTCAATTTTGCTCTCCAGACTCTTGATGTATTGATCTTTCTCATTCAATTTAATTGATCCATCAGAGTCTGAATCTACTGCTGCAGAGGCTTCTTCTTTACCAGATCGGTGTCTTGAAGGCTCAGCATCTTTATTTGATGCTCTGGTCTCAACCATACAAATGTTCCCAGCTGAATCTTCTTCCATCAGATCATCTGCTTCTGGATCAAAGGCTTCAATTGCCTTGTTTTTTAGTATGTCCCTTATTTCTTGTACCACCTCATCGACCGGCCTACCCTCAATTGATTCAAGGTCGATTGGTAGGTACCCCTTATAGTTAATCATCTCTTCAAATTCCTCATCTCCGAACTGGGTGAGGACCTCTTGAATTTTCAAGTCATCAGCAGTAGGTTCTGCCACTAACTGATCCAACATTTCTTGATCATCCTCAAGTTCTGTCCCCTCCCCTCCGACTGTCCTGGGGTCGGTAGTCGTGAGGGTGACATCCTCAATAGGGTGAGGGATATCTAACTTAACAGGTGACGAAGGAGTTTGACTTGTAGGAACTCCAACATCAATCCGAGGAGAATCCTCACGTCCCTGAATAAAGAGTCGGGGGACCTTAACAGGTGACTGGACTGGTAACTGAGCTGATGACTGAACTGGTGTCTCTCTAATCTGAATCCCAACAGTTCTGCTTATCTTCATTGGTACATAAGGTTCATCCAAAGGTATGGGCCTCTTGCCCTTAACATCAACTGGTGGTAAATCTTTGACGATCTCTTTTGATTTGGCTATCACAGGGGCCAACTTTGAGAGTCTTGAAGGGGGAACTGGAGGTCTACCACTGAGAGGGTGACTCCTACCAGACCCAGTTAAAACTATCTCCTCAGTTTTGGCAGTTGGGAGACGAGGCACCCAATGATATCCATCCACTAATACTGAGGCAACTGGTTGTTTAACGAACTTTTTGTTTCTCCTCACTGGCTGAGGAGTTAGGTTTCTTGCTTCAGATTTTTCTTCTTTCAGAACTTCTTTCTCAAGCTTATGTGAAATCACCCCCTTCAGGTGTCTCACATATTGTTCTTTGGTCTGACCTGTCTCAGCAGCACAGGTATGAATGATGTTCCTTAACATCCTAGTTCTCAAAGTGTTCTTCTCCTTAGTGGTCCTCTTAACAGTGTAGTCGACTGGGCTAGGTGGAGAGCTAGCAATCCGCGTGACTCTCTCCTCCCCTGCAGCAGCTGCGAGGGGGTGAAAACGACTCCCTTTCAGGAGTGGAGAAGAGGCAGGGATAGGCAGCTCCTCAACAGCCTCAGGCTCAACTAAACTCAGGGCTTTTTGTTCAGCTATCTTCCTTGACTTAGTAATTTTCTTCCTTATCCTTCTCAGGTAGTTCTTCCTAGCACTCTTAGTGCCAAACAGTGCTGCAGAACTAGAAGACCCTTTTTCAACAGTAGATTTTATTTCAATTTTCTTGTCCTCACTCTGGACTGAGGGTGCAGAAGGTGTAAGGGTAGCACCTGCTGCCAGTTCCAACACTGGGGGAAGGTCACTCGTAGCTCCCACAGTTAGTTCCACTACTGGACCATTCTCGCCCTCAGCAGCGAGATTGATGATTGTTCCACCATTAACAGACAGTTTCAGAGTTTTGAAACCCATCCCAAACTGAATCGCATTGCTATGAATTAGCTCTTCGACTTGGAGGTCTCGGTCAACAGAGAACAGAAATTTCCCAGCCATTGCAGAAGGTTTGATTGTCTGAAATTTGAAAGAGAAGACTTGAATCAAACTTTTGAATTTGAATTTTGACAAGAAATTTTCTATATTTTATCGCATAAATCGAATTATAGGAATTATAATCCGATATGTAGTGATAAAGTATAGATATTAATTTTGACTTGAAGAAAATTTGAATTTTTATTGTATATGTTCAACTACAAGAGAATGTTGTAGAGAACGTATAACAATAATGGTTTGGATTTGATTTGAAAGAATTTGACGAGGGTTTAAAATTTTGAAAATTGAAAGATTTTCTTTAACTATTTGAAACCAATAAGTCGGATTTAATTTCAACTTAATAGTTAACAAAATATCAAAGAAAATCAAGGAGTTTTGACTCGACTCTCTTATCCCACTGATCAGGCTAGGGATAAGATGTCAGAGATTTGACTTGATGAAAAGACTAGATGATTAAATTTGAATCTGGAAATGGTACATGTTATACTACAAGAGAATGTTGTAGTAGTACATGTGACAGTGAAAATTGATTTTGAATTGAAAGGGAATTTGAACGACTCAAAAATCCGGCAGCATCTCCCCTTATTTTTGAAACTCGAGGTGTTGAATTTGCATTCAACAAGACAGTTTACAAACATTGGGGAAGATTTTACAGGAAGGAAATCGACTCTTTATATCTTATCAAAGATAAAATGTCAGAGTTCAAAAATTTGAAAGACACTGAAAATAAATGTTGAATTTGAATTATCAATGTTCATCTACAAGAAGTATTGTAGAAGAACATTCGACACGTGACGATTAAAACTTGAAGAGAATTGAACTGGTATTTCTGAAATTTTGAATTTCCGGCAGCACCTCCCCTTATTTTGAAACTCGAGGTGTTGAACATATGTTCAACATAACGGTTTACAAACCTATAAGAGGGAGATTCTAGGAAATCAACCTGACTCTTTCATTCTGATTAATGATTCATAATGAAATGTCAAAGACTGAAACAACCGGAGAAGTTGAAAGTACATTAACTATATACAACTACAATAATTATTGTAGAATATATAGTTGTAATGATTATTCTGATTTGAAAATAGATGTTTGAAAAATCTGAAATTTCGGCAGCATTTCCCCTTATTTTGAAACTCGAAGTGTTGAACGTATGTTCAACATAACGGTTTACAAAAACAGGGGGAATGCTATAAGCTAACCCGACTCTTTCATTCCGACTAGTGATTCGGGATTGAAATGTCGAAGGTTAGATTAACCAGAAAATTTCAAACTTTGGATTAAAATTTGGAAGAGGAATCTACATCATATCACACATATTGAATTATAGGAATTACAATTCTATATGTAATGATAAGATATAGGAATCGATTGAGATTTGAAGACAATGGAATTTTGCTAGACATTTGAAATTATAACTTTGAAGTTAAAGAAATCTTCAGTAAATTGTGAAATTTAGCACGCTATGATTTATTTGCATGCAAGTTTGCAACATGTACAGAAAGACTTTGAAAAGCTCAGCTTGACTCTTTCGCTCTACCAATGAACTCGGAGGCAAAATGTCAAAGCCAGACTTTGAGAGAGATTTCCTACACTCACCTCTCTTTTCATACGTCTTAATTGAGTTGGCCGCACTCACCCAAGGGAGAAATGGGTAGAAGGACCAACGGAAGAAAGGTAGTCAAAACTACCGATGCAATAAAATTCGTACCGCTATTAAAGATGGAGAGAGAGATAGTCCCCAGTGGAGTCGCCATTTTTTTGTTTGATTGAAAAAAATATAGTTTTGAAAAGTGTTTAATTTTCTTTGGGAAAGTTAAATTTCTGGAATTTAAATTTTATAATCGAACACTTATTATGAATGATATATCGCCTCGAAAAGCGAACATATCGTTCTCTAATAGGTTCATATTACAAATCTTTGAATTTATCTGATTATCGTAGTCAAACTCAAGGAGAAACAACATATGATCTCAAAAGATCAAAATGATGTTAAATCGGATGTTTAACTACAATGATCTAGATATAGATCATTAATTTCATAATCAAAATCACGATATTAGTATGATATATCTCCTCGGGAGAAGAAGATATCGTCTATTATTGATCATTTGAAAATGACGATAATGATCATTGACTTTTGATTTTCCCAAAGATAATTAATTGATATTTTGAAAAAGCTTAATTTTGAAAATCTGGTCTGGGTTTCTAAATCTCCTACGAGCGCAAGCCCTCGTAGTTAATTACATCGTAGGAAACCAGAAAATTTCCTACGAATACTCTCGATTAAAATAGCGATACGAATTTTATTTAAGAATTCAAAGCTTGAAGTCAAAGGAGGTAGGGACTAGAAATTCAACAGGGATTGGTTCGAAAATGAACACTTATTTCTGGAGTCAAAGGAAGAAGAGTAGGAGGTGCTTTAAGATTCTGAATCACTTCAGAAACACCTCAACTATCCTAAGTGTTGGGCTTGAATTTGATTAAAAGAAATTTTTAATTTGAATGGTCAATTTTATTAGAAAGTGGGAATTAGATTCCCGGAAGATTGAGGTCTTAGGATTGAAGATATGCCTCAGAACCTAAGTCTAAAATGGGTACTGAGAATCAGTGACCCGGATCCTAGCTAATGCAATGCAATCTGGACTTACCCCGGCCTGGATTGGGGAGCCAGCTAAACCACCTAAACGCTTTTAAAACCATGAGTCAAAGTCTTTAAATGTAGAGTGGTTAAGGACATTGATTAAGATTGGTTTAAAGAATTGGGGTCGACATCTAGAGTAGATCCTAATTGACCCCTTAACATATGTTGGGTTAAATGTCTAAATAAAATGCAATTAAGATTTAGACTCGATTTTTTAATTTGTATCTAATGCAATGCATGCTAGTTGACTCGATGAAATGCTTAAATCAATATGAAGCAGTTTTAAAATAGGCTTAAAAATAGGTTTTATCCTAGAGATTGCACAACATCCCCTTGGACAGAACTGCACCCTAATAGGTCAGGTGGTCTGCCAGAACCCGCAGGCGGGGAGGTGCCTAACACGGATGAGAAAAATCAATATGTATGCATGAAAAACTCCCGGCGAGTCCGGGCTTACTTCTTAAGAGCGTTAGAGTTTCTATCTGAGCTTAAAAATTTTTAAGTTTTGTTTAAGTAGAAGAAGTTAATGACCGTACCCTCACGAGCCTCCGATCGGGTTCCAGGCTAAATCAAAATCGACATGCAAGAACGCCAAATAAACTACTAAAAGCATACGGGTCCTTAATCGCAATCAACACATCAATCAAATTAATTAAATAATTAAATCAATTAAATAAATGCTCAAATTGAAAGTCCATAGGCAAGTGCCCTTAATAATACAACCCATGGTCTGCAGTAAAGTAAAGTGGCCGGGTACCACTGACTACAACCCGGATTCTACTCCTAAGACACAAGTGACTTTGAGATTTGAGATTCTTCTCGCTCTTCACTTCTTCGTCTTCTTGGAACTCCTTGGATCGTCGGGTTTGGATATCCAAATGAAAAGAAACTCCCCCTGGATAGGGGTGTTATCTTTTCTCTTTGGATACTTGAACTTCATCCTAATTTGGATCTCCAAATGGATAGGAACTCTCCCCTAAGGGATGTTCCTTCCTCTTTGGATTCCAAATTGAATTTTAAATGTCTCAATCTCAAAGTACTTTAAATAATACAACTCAAAATCAAATCAAATTACATTAATGAAAATTAAAACTCTAGACTCAACAACCTGCAAGGTTATCCTAATAATAAGCAGTTTATATTTGACATCCCAAGCAGTTAATATATTTGAAATTTAAATGCTCAAACCAGCCACGCTTGGCCATGCTCTTTTAATTTTAAAGGGGGTCTTGGCAGTTTTCTGGAGCACCTGTGCAATTTGATAATTATAATTTTGCCCCCTTTAGTTTATGCCCTGTATGAGCATGGCCACCTGCATAAGATTGAATTAGTACAAATCGTTCCTAGCCTAGGGGTAGATCTAATCGTACAATCAATCACATCACAGAATGCATTAAATAAATAAACAATCACATCAATTCTACTACTAGCAAACAGCATGCAGTAAAAGCTCGAAAACCCGGCACACAGCAGAAAAATAAACACCGGCCTAGCCTAAGACTAGAGTTGGTTGTCCTAGCAAACCATCTAAAGTGTGTGAGGTAGGCTGTGTGGCTTTGATGTGTCCTAAATAGGATGATTTGATTGAAGTTGTTTAAGGTTCTAGTTGGTTGAAGGCTTAAGGGAAGATTTAATTTGAATTTAAATATTAATGACTTGAAATTGATTTTAAATTTGATTTTAATTGTTTGTTGGATATCACCTTTGTTTCACACCGAGGCCGTGAAGTTTATTTCACCTTTCTTGGGGCTAATTTAATAGCCTCGTAGGCCTGGGTTACCCAGTGGTACCTGATATAATTAAATGATTTGAGTTTGATTAAGGTTTAAAGGTTAATAAATTATAATTAGAATTAGTTGGTTGCTGGTTTTTTAAGTTCAAACTAATGTTTTCTGGAATTTTTATTGAATTATTAAATTTTGGAATTTTCTAGATTATTTTAATGATTTAATTAAAGGGTCAAAATTTGACTTTTTGATTTAAAGAGTCTTCTAGAAAGTTAATATTTTATTAAAATACTAGACCTTAATACGATCAGTTAGACAGTAAGTACATTAAAATTGAATTTTTCTACATTTTATTATGAAGGTTTGAAGTTTTGACTTGATTTTGAATTAAGTTTGACCAAAAGTTGCCTTTTTCAAATTTGTTTGATTTCTGGAAACTTAACATTTTTAACAAATATTAGAGCTTAAGATGAGTTATATGCCTTTGAGTTTGCTCAATTTGGAGTTTATTTGAATTAGTTATGAATTTTTGACGTTTTGACAATTATTGAATTTTTAAAATTATTTAATTAAAGGCCCTTTTTGTGATTTGAATCCAAATGACCTCCAAACTTCTTGAAATCAACTCCAAAGGTCAGGAATGACCTAAGGAGTGATTTCCAAGCGTTTGAGAAATTTTTGGAATTTTTAATTATTTTTAATTAATTAAATTAATTAAATATTGAATTTCAATTAAAGTTAAATTAAACTTAATTTTGAAGTCCAGTCAAGGGGCTTTTATTTTTCATTGATTAAGGGTTCAATTCTGGTCAGTTTGAGGTATTTTATGTAATTTTTGGATTTAAACTTAATTTATTATAATTTTTGGAAGATTTTAAGGCTTAATTAAGGTTTAAACTTGATTAGGTTAATTAGGGGGCTTAATGATCTCAAAAGTCAGTGGGAGATTTTCCTAGGGCTGAGGGTGTCACTAAGTTCAAATGATTTGAGTTTCAAGTCAATTGGAAGGGAATCCTAATTATTGGAAATAATCTAAGTTCTCTAAAGAAAGTCCTTAATTATTGTCCTTAATGTCACTAGGTTAAGTAGGTTCAAATCAAAGTCTCTAACCCTCAACACAACATATGCATGATAAATACACTCACAAACACAATCAATCTTAAATCTAAGAGAGCCTTAAACTAAGTGGTGTGTGTATGTCCTTAAGCATACATGGATTAACATAACGTATGTAATTAGAAACAAGATTAGAGAACAACCAAAATATGATTGTTCACTAATCATCCACATTAATTCTATTCAATCAAGTCTAACCTATATTTAAAATTTCAATGGACCTCTCAAATTAAAGATTTAAGTAAATATAATTTTTGAAATAGCTTTGAACTATATATGTATAGACATATATTAACATATATATATATATATACAAATTAGTTTTGAAATTAAAATAATTTAAAAATATAATCAAATTAATTTTAAAATTGTTGAGAGGACTTTTGATTTAATTGGAAATATTTTTGAAAATAAAATTTAATTTTTTTTTAAAAAAAAAGGTTAATATAATATTTAATATAATATTAATTAAGTATTTAAAATATTGGAACTATTTAAAATGCTTAAAATAGAAATATTATAAATTTAAATTAATTATTAAGGTTTAAATATTTAAAATATATTAACTGATTTAGAATGATTTTAAAATAGGTTTGTTTTAAAATTAAGAAATTAAATTTATTTATTTTAATTAATTAATATTTAAAATAGCCAAATAAACAATATTCAAAATTACTTAAAATACAGAAAACATTTTAAAATAATTTTAATTTTAAATTAAAGGTCTTAAAAATCCAAGCAATTTGATATATTATATTGATTTTTTGGATTTATATTTGATTTATAGCATTTTTTTGAAGTTCTTAAGGTTTAAAATGTATTTAAAATCAATTAAAAAAAATATTTAATCAATCCCTGGCGGCGGGATGTCCACGCGGCGGCTTCTGATTTGTCCAGACAAACCGCGGAGGCGGCGGGTCAATGATTGCTCGGCGGCGCAATGATTGCGCCGCCAGCAATCATCGGAAATGATTGAACCGCGGCGCGGGACCCACGCGGCCGCTCACTTATCCACGTAGGCAGCATTCACAGACCGTCGGATCCTCCGCCATTCGAAATGGACGGTCGTGATTGAGCTGGATGGCGGTGTTAACCCTCGGATCGGATCCGCGGTTGATCCTAACCGCGGAAAGGCGGGATCTTAGCCGTTGATCAAAAGATCAACGGCGGAGATCTCGTAAACCTGATACATGTTACGGAAAACACCCTAAACTTATTTTTTGACCCATTCTCACGACCCGATGAATCAAAAGACTTGAAATTTTAAATTTAAATTAAATTGATGAACAGAAACAATGTGGATTTTGTTTCAAAGCTTAAAATGCGTTATTTGAAAAGCTAAATTATCCTAAGTGATATGACCTAGGGTTTGAGTTTTAAGGAAATATACCTGATGGATTTAGGAAATTTTTGAATCTCTGAGCTTGTTGACTGTCCACGCTTACTTTCTCTCTTGAACTCGTGATCTGATAAGCCCCCAATGATGTGCTCTTTGGGTTGGACGTATTATGGTTTGAGCTCGCCGGAATCTGGCCGCCGGCGATGTTTGACCGGTTGGATTTCGCTTGGAAAGTGAGGAGGAGTCTCTGGGGAGCTCAAGGAATTTGGGGGCTGGGTTTGGAGAGGCTTGAAGAGTGAGAGAGTGTGTAGAATAGAATGAGGGCTCATTTTCTCATTTTGCCCTATTCAATCCATTCCAGATTGAATGGACGGCTGGGATTAGTTAGGGCAGCTCCTGAATGTGTGCCAAGTGTCTATAGGGTAGTTGGGAGCAGAGGCATCAAGGACAAAGGTACATCCTAGGTGTAAAGGGAGTTTTGTCCTCTAGAGAGCATGTGGAGATGATCTAAACCATTGGATCCCCATCCAAGGGTTGGAATACACCCTAAGAAGGTTCTGGAATCTCTCTAAGTAGCTGGAGAGGTTTAGATTAAGGTCTATTAGGATTAAGGGGTCGTTTGACCATGTTTGACCACCTTAAAGCCTAGGTTTGATAGTTTGACTGGTCCCCATGCCACATGGCAGCTGAGGTGGCATGGGGGAGGGCTTAGGAGTCTATTAAGACTGCTGGAGTAGTTAGATTTGGAATGGGTTAGCCTAGACAAGGTTTTTTTTGCCATTTAAAGCCATTTGAAGGCTTCTTTGACCACTTGTTGACTGGTTGACTGGTCAAACAGTCAACCTAAGCCTAAGTGGACAGGGTATAGAGTTTAAATTTTGATTCAATGTATCTCAAGGCTTTAATGTGATTTGCTTAAAGTTTGAGAAAGGGGTTTGAAGTGATTTGACCAAGTCTTGTAGTTGACTTGGTCAACTTTGATTTGGATTTAATGGTCAAGGCTTAAGGTATGATTAGGCCTTGGTTTAGAATTGATTAGAGGCTTGAAAGAGGTTTGGTAGATCAAATGGATTGAAGTAATCCATTAAAGCCTTAAAGGGAATTTTGGGTCAACCTAAGTTGACCTGGTCAACCAAGTTGCCCCAAGGTCTGGGTTTGGGTTAAATCTGTTCAATATGGTATTTGAAGTCTGGTAGAAGTGATTTAAAGGTTTGAATAGGTCATTTGGGTTAAATCACCTATTTGGGCCCTCAATGGGCTTAATGGGTCAATTATGTTGACTTGGTCAACCAAGTTGACCCAGGGTTAGGGTTTGAACTGGAATGGTTTGAAATGATGAATGGGGTCTAGTGGAGGTGGTTTCAGGGTTTAAATGGGTTATCTTGGTCAAATGACCTATTTAGGCCCTTAATGGGCTTTTAGGTCAACCCTGGTTGACTTGGTCAACCAGGTGGGTCCAAGGTTTGGAAATGGGTTCAACAGATTTGAAATGACATTTGGAGACCAATGGAGGTAGTCCCAAGGTCAGAGGAGGTCATTTGGTCAAAATGACCTGTTTTGACCCTAAAGGGGCCTTCTAGGTCAACTAGGTTGACTTGGTCAATCAGGTTGACCCAGGGGCTGGTTCTGGGTTCAATGGGTTTGGTTTGACATTTGAAACTTACTGGAAGTGGCTGCATTTGATTTGGAGGTCATTTGATCAAAGTGACTATTCACACCCCATAGGGGCATTTTAGTCATTTTGACCCCTGGTCAACTAGGGGTCGAATTGAGTCCAATAAAATGCAGTTTAATGCTCCATGGGTCATAATCAAGGGTCTGGAGGTAATTGGAGGCTTTGGAGAAAGTTCCAGGGTCAAAACCCACTGGGTGGTAAGTCCAGTGGCATTGACTGTAAATATTTGAAGGTTTTACAGCCTTTGGATTTCAATTCAGTTTCTGGGGTTAGAGATCTCAGAATGAGCTCAAATTTGGAGGGTTACCTCTAGAGACATGTCACATCAGTGTGGAACTGACAGATCTTGAATCAGAGGTCATTTGATAGGGTTTTGAAATGTTCAAAGATTTGCTGGAAAAGGCTTTCAGGACTTAGACCTTTGGCCTTGGGTTTGAATCTGGAAATCTGGTTTTGAATTGGATTTTGAGCTTGAATGATAGGATTTGAATTAAATTTAGATTGAATTGAAACTTGGATTGATCTAGAAGAATCCTAGGGTTTAGAATAGGTCCTAGGGTCCAAATCAGCTTAATGGAATCCTAGGGTCTAGAATGGATCCTAGGGACTGGAGTCTGGGAAGATTCTAGAATCTAGAAGTCCTGGGGAAATCCTAGGATCTAGGGTCTGGAAGAATCCTATAATCTAGAAGGGTCCTAAGATCTAGGAATCCTAAGATTCAAGATCTAGAAGGATCTTAGGATCTAGAGTCAGGTAGAATCCTAGGGTCTAGAATAGATCCTAGGGTCTGAAGTCTAGGAGAATCCTAGAATCTAAATTTATCTTAAATTGTATTGATCTGGGGTCAGGATTGATTTGAATTTGGATTGATCTTAAAGTCTGGATTGATCTAAGATCAGGTTAATCCTAGGGTTAAGATTGATTTGAATCTGGATTAATCTAGGATTAGATTAATCCTAGGGTCAGGGTTAAATCCTAAGGATTGGAATGATCCTAAGGTCTGGATTGGTCCTACTGAGCTCATACAAAAATGAGGTCAACAGGGCGGAGGACTTGGGTCATTACCCTCATAAAGGTGCTAGGGGCATTGCTAAGGCTAAAAGGCATGACCATCCATTCATATAATCCATCCTTAGTCTTAAAAACAGTCTTTCATTCATCACCTGGACAGATTCTAATCTGATGATATCCGCTCTTAAGATCAATCTTAGAAAAGAGGATGGCTCCAATCATCATGTCTAACATATTGTCCAAACGAGAAATAGGGAAACGGTATTTCATCGTGATCTTGTTGATCGCTCGACTATCGACACACATTCGCCACGAAGCATCCTTTTTGGGAGTTAAAAGTGCAAGGACAGCACATGGGCTCAGACTTTCTTTAATGAATCCCTTTTGGAGCAAATCATCAACTTGCTCTTTTAACTTAGCATGTTCTCCTAGATTCATACGATAATGCGACAGGTTGGGTAAGGAGGCTCCAGGTACAAAATCTATGGCATGTTGAATATCCCCTTAAAGGGGGCAGTTGGTTAGGTAGGTCTTTAGGGAACACGTCAGCAAAAGTTTCAAGGAAAGGTTTGACTTCCTCTGAGATATGTTCTTCAGTTTCTGCAAGTGCTTCCCGGGCTACTAAGGTGTACATGGGTGATCCTTGAACTAGTTCAACGTCGACTTCTTTTGCAGTTAAGAGGTTCAAGCCTTTGCTGGGTTTGATAGGAGTGGGCTTAACTTCCCTTTAGATGGTTTGGGTTGGGAGGGTAAAAGTTTTATCTTCTTACCATTATGTTCAAACACGCAGGTGTTTGTCCTCCCATAAATATGGACATCGTTGTCAAATAATCATGGGCGACCAAAGATAATCTGACTCACATCCATAGTTAAAACGTCACACCAAATCTGCTCCTTGTATCCTACGAACTCTATGGGAATAAGGCTTCTATCCCTAACTTCCAGGGCAGTTGAATTGATCCAGGCAACCTTATAAGGGTTCGGGTGGAGGATCATTTTCAAGTTAAGCTTGGAGATCATGGTGGAAGAGACAGCGTTAATACAACTTCCACTATCGACAATGACCTTACAGTTCTTGTCACCAATCTTAGTGAAGGTGTGAAAGATAGAAGTTCTACGCCAGTCGTCACTCGGTTTAGGCTATGATAAAGCACACCTAACAACTTGAAGTTCTATGCAATCTATCTTGTGCAGACAGTGGATTACAGCGGTGTCCTTGTCATGAAAGGAATCTTCTTCATTTTCAATGTGATGAACTAGCTCGGTGTTAGATTCCTCTTCGTCATTGATAACTTCCTCAATTATGGTGACTTTATAAGGGCTGGAACATTGCGAGGCAATGTGTTCGTACCAATGGCACCTAAAACACTTGGTTCCAGAATTGGTTTTGGGTGTCTCACGCTCGGGAGATTTACCATTGTAGTCAGGGCGGAGTTGACTTTGGCCAGTAGAGGGCCACCTAGCATAGGACCAGGAGGTCTGTTTTGAGAGTGATTGGGGGCAGTTTTGAAAGGGGGGGATACGAGTTTAGGTTCTTAGAGTGGGAATGAGTCCTAGACTCTTCAAGGTCAAGCACTAGGCTGCAAGCTGCTTCCAGCGTAGTAACTCTAGCAAAAAGTTCATTACAAAGGTCTTCCCTAAGGCCAGCTCTAAACATGGATAGGATTTGGACAGGTGTAGTGGTCTCTTCGCCACTACAACGAATCATGTAATCATCAAAGGCAGAAATGTAATCTTTGACGGGTTTACTACCCTGGGTCAGTCTATTCCATCTATCTAAGAGTCTGGGGTAATAGGATGGAGGGAGGTATTTTTGTTTTAGTTCTTGTTTCATAGCTCGCCAATCAGTAATGTGCTATTCTCCTCGAGCCTCACGCATGTTTTCTAGGTTCGTCCAGTATTGACTATCCCTACCAGTAAGCTTCATCTCAGCGAACATAACTTTCCTAGCTTCCGAGATATTGTACCACTTGAAATAACTATCCATCCCTTTAAGCCAATCTAAGAAAACTTGGGGGTCGAGAGTGTCATCAAAGGAAGAGGCGTCTATACGGATATTCTTAAGTAACTGGGCGTCATTATCTCTCCACATTGGGCCATGACCTACGGGTCCTTGATTGGGCTTATGGTTATGACGATAAGGGTCTTGTGGAGGTTCGTAATCAGTTCGAGCCTCTTCGACATAAGGGGAAGGAGGCCAAGAAGGAGTGTACATCGTAGGGTTTCCTATTCTTTCAATATGGTCTAAACGTTCTCCAGCTTGTCGTTTAAAGTCAGCTAACTCACCCTGGGTTTCTCTTATCTGCTTGGTCATAGTTCCTAAATGTCCTACAATTAGGTCTAAAGTACACTGAATTTGTTCGGGGTCCATTGACTCAAGTTAGGTAACTAATGCTGACACAACAGTGATGTAACTATGTTTTTATGCGAAGGTGAATGCAACCTAAGACATCTACTAAATGCATATGAGGGAAATCCTAGACTGAAACTAGCATGCAACCATGCTCTGATACCAATATGATGTGAAACATATGTGGAAACATGAATTGCTTAAGGATTAATAACAAGTTGATAAGCTTTGATAATTTTTAACTCAATATTTCACTAAGTTAAGAGTCTAGGATTTCTTAGTTGCAGTTTATTTTGGCATGCGGTTACAAGAAAGATTAACAGGACAAATTAAAATAAGAGCAAAGAAAACGTAGTAACACTAGATGCAAAATAACAAAATTCACCATTTAACAAATAGAAAGTCACCTCGAGTTTCCCTCACTTTCACTCTTGATGGTGGGGTTAGCAGGAGAATAATTTCAGCAAACCTCGAGATACCACCAAAAGAAAGAGGACGCTTATGGTCTTGATCAATAGGAAGTTAGCCAGAGGGAAAGAAGTTGGTGGGTGTTTGATGATTCGCCAATGTCCGGAGATGTGGTGTTCTTCAATAGCAGACGTCAAGAAGAAGAGGATGTGGTCAACGTAGTCATCGACGGTATTGTTGATTTCCAAGTTGAGGTTGAAGAAGGAAGATCGGAGAATATCCACTCGTCCTTGTAGATCATACATGAAGCCGTGATCTCTGTCAGGATCGTCCATTCATGGAGGATAGGCCGAATTGTGAAGCTTAACCCTTGGTGGTGTATGAGGTAGAGGAGAAGAGAAGAGGGATGTGGAGCTTGGAGAAATTTCGGCTAGGCTAGGGGTGAGGTCTCTTGGATTTTCCTTTTAGTTTCGATGGAGGGGAAATAAAAATTTGAATTTAATTTCAGATTTTTTTTTGGTAAGTGAAAAAGGAGGGAATATTTGAAATTCAAATCTCCCTTAATGGGGAGATTAATTGGGTGGGATTGGAGAGAGGGGTCGGCGGTTTAGGGAGGATTTAATGGGGTAATTAGTGGAGAGGGGAATTAATTGAAGAGAGAAAAGAAAAGGAAGGAGAGCCGACCAAGAGAAGGGGAGAGAGGGTGTCCACATACAATGTATGTGGATCCTAGTATTAATTGTAGATTGGAGAATTAAATCTGAAATAATTTCAGATTTAAGGTGATTGAGGGATTTCCTAAAATAGGTGTAGGTTATTTAGGAAAGAATTTAAAATTCAAATTCAATTGAATTTGAATTCGAAAACTTTCTAAATAAGAAATAGGCTAATTTAGGAAAGTAATGATGGTGAAATTAAATTGTAATCAAGGGATATTGGAGGGGTGGGCCAGCGATGGGGTTTAGGGGAAACGTGGCTGGCGTTAGGGGGGTGAGGGTGGAGGGTGGCCGGCGACTTGGAGTTGGGGAAGGGTTTAGCCGGCGGTTTGAGTGGAGGGGAGGGCTTGGCCGTCGGGTAGGGGAGGAGTTGGGTGGAGGTTGTCGGTTTGAAGCTAAGGGAGGATTGGCCGGTGGTGGGGGAAGGAGATGGGGAGGTGGACCGTGAGCTCGAACTCTTCCGATGGCTGACGGGTGTTACTTTTGCCCTCACCTAGGGACTTCTCCTTCTCAAGATCTCACAAGAAAATAAGAAACAAAAGCTAAAATTTTCATTCAATAATTATTCATTAACCTTCATACAATAGTAAAGACTTCTATATATAGTTCTCACAATAAGAGAAAAATAAAAGACTCAAATGCCCTTGGGGCTACAACCTAAAGAAATCTCACACAGGGGTACAATGGTAAAACTGAAATAATATAAAAGAAATACAGAAATGCCTCATAAATATAGACTCTAAATCGTAGCCGTCAATCTACGATTCCTCCGATGGTAGATGCGTCAAAATCTCCTGCTGATGTCCTCATCAAAAATTGAGTTAGAGGCATGCTAGATATGATACATGGCTTAAGAGAGTAGTAGAATGAAGCAAGGAGGTTACTAAGAAGACTTCTCAAGAAACACAATCAAGAGTTCTTGAGAGATACTCCTAAGAAGAGTTCTCGATTAAAGACACCTTCTTGAGAGTCCTTTAAAGCATGTCTTTGAAAAATATTCTTGCTAATGTAGCAAGATCATATCCCTAACAATTCAAATCAAACATAATTGCAGTGGACATATATATGGTGAAAATTGAATCAAATCTTCAGTCGATCTTTTGGATGCACACTTGAGATTGAGTGGGTCGTCAAGTTTTAGGACATGCTACATTTCCCTTTATGTCATTAGAAGCATGTGAAATAGTTCCAGAAATAAATACACCAGTAATAAGAAAAGCCCATACCACATGTTACAATCACGAGACCGAGCACATGCACAAAGATTTTAAAATAAAAAACAATTTTTGCCATGCGAGATGTTATGTTAGCATATCTTGATGGTGTGGAATTAGTCTAATTTGGAGTTGAAATGAGCCACCCCTAAATCAAGCTTGACTCAATCCTTTTAAGTTGAGCTTGAGCTCGAGTTGAGCTCTTTTGCAAAGATCAAACTCAATAAGTAACCTTGGCTCGAGCTACTCCCGATTAGGGGGAGACATAAAATAGAGGATAATATTTGGGGACAAGTCAATGGAACAATGTTGCGACAACAATGTAGGTGCGTATAAAGGAAGAGAAGAGCATCTCTCTCGAATGACCAAGGAGGAAGAAGTTGACACAGAGTAGAGAAAAAATTAGCATCGAAAGGAATTTGGGAGGAGGAGAATCCATCTCATTTGTCGATGTGGTGCATGTGGAAGAGGAATAGAACATGAGGGTGACGACTATAGCACCAGAAAAAATGAAATGGAGGTGACGGTGATGGCTAAAACTCAATGTGATCAAATAGAATTAGGCTTTATAGCTTGAGGTTATTAATGTTATCATTATATATTAATCCTATAATCCTCATGACATATGTACTAAATTTTATATTTTAATCCTCTTGCAAAATTTCAGATTTTGGAGGACTTTAAATTATTGTTTGGAGTGAATTAAATGTGTTTTCTGATTTTGCATTAAAAAAGGCTAAATTTAACCAAAATTAATAGTTGGAAAACTATAAATTACAATCTTCTAGTGTTTCATCATGCCTCTCATCCAAGTCTTGCATGAGTATAATAACCCTACATTCTTAGGTATAACTATTTTTCTTCTTAATCCTTCAACACTAATTTTATCTACCCATCAAATGGTTCATTTTTCATTCTTTGTTGTATATGTCTAAACTAACCTAATCCTTCATAATTCTTCACAAAAAACATTATTGACCAAACTAAAATTTTATAAAATTTATCAATAAGTCTCCATGATAGCCTTTTATTGTCTAATATTCATAAGAAACTTCTCCATTTTAATCGATCAATGTTAACTCTAAAATGTATATCTCCATCCATATTTTCATTCTTCTATATAAGAGAACAATGATACTTAAATATATCATACATGTATATCATTTTCTCCTCTAATAATATTGATTGATAATTGTTAATAACATGCCTATAAAAACAACATATAATATACTCAATTTTTATTCAATTTATTCTAGGCTATTTTTCTCCATTGCTCTAAATTTTCACTTGTTCCATCAAGTATCTCATCAATTATACTTGATATATGCAAAAATCACCTCTTTGAATATCTTTTATAAGCATCTCTATAACCACTACCAAAAGATATAGACTTAATATCAATTCTTGAAGTAATCCTATTA
Source organism: Dendrobium chrysotoxum (assembly GCA_019925795.1). Lineage (NCBI taxonomy): Eukaryota > Viridiplantae > Streptophyta > Magnoliopsida > Asparagales > Orchidaceae > Dendrobium > Dendrobium chrysotoxum. The sequence continues at coordinate 88,005,461 of CM034314.1, read as the reverse complement.
TAATTTGAAAGTTTTTGTTCACTTCACAACTATTTATGATATTAATCAATGACCTATCATATATAATATTTAATAATGTAAACACACCTTTGACACATATTTTTTTCTTAATATTTAATGCCACCAAATCTTTTATCATGGTATTTGATCATATAGTTTCTCAATATCAATAAAAATCTATAAAGATCATTTCTCTTCTTTTTATACTTCTCATCAATTGCCTGAATCTTTTTATTATGAAATCAAATTATTTTTTTAATTGAATTAATTGTTTCAAGTTTATGTTGCTTTATTCTCTCCCATAGCTTCATTATATAACTCATTAATTTGACTCATTTATAGATAGAACAATATTAAACATCTCTTTGTTCTTAATTATTGACAAAATGACTCTTCTCTAGTCATTTGATATTCACTTAGTTATCATAATTTCATTAAAAGAACTTGTTGGTCAAACCACTATAATATCTATCATAACTCTCCAAATCATAATAGTTATCTCATATGAACCTAAGGCTTTACATATATACATCTTTTTTAGAGAATCCATTTCACTTTTTGGATCAATCTTATTTTATTCATTATGTTTTTTCTAAAATATTTTTTTCTTAAAACTCTCATTTAGTAATTTCTTAGAGTTGCATCTCTATCTTTCCTTGATATATACATCTTTAACGAAGATCTTGTTATCTTTGCTTTTAATGCATTTAACATGATCAAAATCTCTAGATCTCTTAGCCATTGCCATATTTAGTTTATATATCTTTTTTTTCTTCCTCCTTAGAATAAAGTCTATTGTATAAATCATAAAAAATTATAACTTTTTATTTGCTTACTGACGTTTCGCAAGATTATTAGTTTTCTTATAATCATTAAAAAATTTAGTAGTGTTCAAATTCTACCCTTCTTTAAATTTGCATTTCTTTAATAATATTTTGTATCTCCTCAATCATCACAAAAGTCTCCTTATTTGTTATGATCCATTTTACACTCTCCTAAAACTTATATAACAATCTTATCGATAGAAATAGTCATCTTATTCACATTAAGTTTGGCTCGACTAAAGAACTCTAATTTATCTCTCTCAGTGATCTATCTTGAAAGATAAGAAATTCTCACATTTCTAATTCCAAAACCTTATTCTAAGTCACATCCAATAAATATCATTTCTTCAACAAATATATGTTGTAGTGGTTCATTTATCTCTACTATTTTCAACACCTTATCCAATACTATCTCAACCTCATTTTAAACTTCCCAACATATAATTACTTATAACATTCCCCAATATCCTTGAATATTTCCTCTTTCCAATTAATTTCTTGTAAACAAATAAAATTATTCTTCTTCTTCTTTCCTTAAATCCAAACAAAGCAATAGTTAGGAACCTTAAGGGTCACTATTAGTATATTTGAAACTTGACTAATCTTTCACTTCCAATGAGGCTAATACTCTCATGTGCATCTTATCGCAGCTAAAAAACCGCTTCTATTCAAGAAGAACAGTCCATCAGCAGGCTTACCCCAAATCAACGGTTTCCCATTCAGCAACTACTACAAACAGCTTTTACAACAAAAACTCCCCACCGGAACTTGCAAACAACAACAAAATTACAAACTGAAACCTAAATAAGGAATAAAGTTCTAATCCAGAAAAAAAAACTCTATATTTTATCTTCCAGGCATGAGGAGTTGGCTAAACATATTTGGATAGTCTTCCCTAGTACTAGTCCACCAACTATTTGGACTAGGACTAAATCCACGATTTGGCAGTGGGAATTAACTTCAATCGCCATCGTACAAAAGATAATCTTATATTGTTGACAAAATTTGAATTATTAACTGATTAAATCCTGCAAGTTGATTTGATCTGAACATTATGAATCATCACTTGAGTTGATCTCATCCAGAACCAAACTGAAACAACTTGAAAATTCAGCTCTATTAACAACCAACATATAAGCATTAAAGAGTTGTGGAGGAACCCATCATACTCACACGTAAGGAACAGAAAAAACCCCTAAAAGTAGACGGTCGCCACGCATTTGCTTCCACCAAACCTCCGCCGTCGCCCAAACTGACTCTCAAATCATCCAATCAATCCATCAACTGAAGTGAATTAAGAATAAATCTGAAGTCTATGCATTCCCGATTAAAGCAGAATGAAATACAGGAGGACTGGGAAGATGGCCTCCCGTCTAGGGCGAAGCCCCTGGAGAAGCGGAACCGATAGTAAAAGTCAACTTCCCGGCGAAGACCAGATGCGTGAGGCACATGGCACATCATAAGGAGAAATTAGTCTGTGCGACGCTGAACGCCGTCTGAAGTTCAATTAAAATGAGTCATGGTGCATACTGTTGTTCGGGATTGTGCTCGATATTATTGATCAGCTCATTCTGATTGGTCTTCAAATTTAGAGCTGTTTTCACACAGAATAATTGAGATGAGGAGAGAGAGAGAGAGAGGAAGAGTTTAGAATATATCAGAAATTAATTAGAAAGTTACAAAAATATATCAAAACTTGAATTTCCTTTTTCCTCAAACGAAATACCAAAATTATAAAATCCCATTCATTTGGAATTCTTTCTACACCTAAACTATACCGTTGTGCTGTTTTTTATTGAAAAAATATGCTTTAAATTTTATTTTAGATTAAATTATTATTTTTAATATATTAATTGTTTATTGAAGTTCATTGCGAATAAATTTCGTTCAAACTTATTTTAATTTGAATAAGATTTAAGTAAACTTCAAGTAAGATTTGATTGAATCTTATTTAAATAATTGTTGTTCAAACTTGATTTGAATAAAATTTGAAGTATGTTAGAATGTCGAACCTTCACTCACACCCACCAATATTGCAATGTCTTCCCCAACAAGCATATTGCATGTCGTCGATCTAAAGATGTTGCCCTCAACAAGCCTTCTCTTCTCTTCTCTTCACATGCTATTAGTCCCATTATTGCTTCCCCAACAAGCTCACATCATAAAATTATCTTCTCCTGACTGTTGTTGGTCCCATAGGCACTCCCAGTGAATTGTCATTACAAAGTAATCTTCTCCTTGCACATAGCTTATCCTACATGCACGCTCCCACCACATATTCATTTTCTCCTCACACGCCATAATTCCCATGGGTGAGTCCCCGATGAGTTTCCGCTGTTATTTTGTGATGCTTGCTTCACTATGCTTCATTGATCTAACTTTGAATTAGCTTTGAACTATAACTAATGTTTCATTTAATATTCAAATTTGAGTCAACTCTAATCAATTTATCTCGAAACAAATTTTAATAGCATTTTCATAAATTCAAGAGTGGTAACTTTATTCAAGATAAACTTTTAGGTATATTTTCATAAGAAAACAAATAATAGACATATTTATGCAATTATGCGTATTATGTGGCATATAGTCAAATTTCCCTTAAATTTTATTACAATCATTTCACAACAAAAAATTCAGCCTCTAATAAATGTTTAGATTAAAAAAAAAACTACACATTTTATCAATATTTGGCTTGATAATCAAATTTGAAGTAGGTCAAATTCAAAAAAATATTTACATTTCACTCAAAATAAGCTTATGGATTAAATCAAATTGAATTACCTGAATTTAAACCGACTATAAGTTGGATTGGGTTGATTCAAAACTATATATATAATTGGAAGATCAACAAATATTCTTTTAGGAAAATTTGACTTTTTTGTACCAACACCGTCCATAATTGGTGAAATATGATAAATGTTTAGGTTCTTGAGAAAAAAAGCTTGAAAGTTTCATTTAAATCAAAATGCTTTGTAATTTAAAGAGACACTCTAGTTTATATAAGAGACTATTTACACAAAAAATTGATCAATCCCTCTTTTTCTCAACACCTTTTTCGACGATTCTTGTTTTCGAGTGATAGTATGTTCTAATGCAAGAGTTCCATCTCCATCCATATATCTAGTTAGCCGACGTTTGTTGTTGAATATTAGTGGCATAATACATTTATATTATGAACTCTAAACTGGGAAAAATATTAGTTATGAGATTACCGGCTTCTAATATTACTCAAAATTTATTTTGACCATAATCACAATATGTTCAACACATGATCAAATGTTTTCAAAGCTTATTTGAAGTTTGTTTATATTTTTGAATCAAAATCAAACAATAGTCAAAGAAGTTGCGATCAAGATTAAAAGATTTTTTTTATCGAGATTCAAAAAGTTTTAATCAATGCTAAAATATTATTCAGAGAACTTGTTGCAAGGCTAATCAAGCTTCAATCATATATGCTATGAAACTTTGAGCAAAGTTTGAATTTATTATTTTTCGTTTCACTTCTCTTTTATAAGTAATCCATTTAAATTGTCTTACTATACCTACATATGTAAGCTTGGGTTACATATAGAGCTGGGTGTGTGATAGTAAAATTTGTTAATTATTTTAAGTTATTTAAGGTTAATGACATTATTACGTTGAATATGAAACAAATACACATTATTTGATTTTTAGTGGACGTATTAGATAAAAAATTGTTAATCCTCATGATCTTTAAGAGAATATTTCATGGTGGCATAAATATTATAAGATTTGAGCACTTATAGTGATATAGTTGTGCTATGATGTTCTTGTATTTAATTGTATTAAAGCATTTATCTATTGTGGTATAGCTAATATAATTGTACATAATATATTATTATAAAATATTATAATAGCCTTAATCTAATATAAACCTTCTTATTAAAATTTTATTCATTATTTTGTTTGCCTTATAATCTATTTTTATTGCTATTGTGATTGCATTTCGTAATAGAAGACTCTGTTGTTTAATAAGTTTAAACCTTATTCGAATATGGAATAAAACTTATTTGAACCTGCGATTCATCTATTTTATGATTTTATTTAATAATACTTTATTCAAATCTTATTTGAACATTGTTAGAACCAATATCTAATTTATTTTTTGAATATGAAGGATTAATATTCGATTAGGGTTCGAATAATATTTGACAATACATCAATTTTTTTATTGCATACCTTTACAACCTTAATTGAGTATTGTTTAAACCTTATTCTATAGTTGTTTGAATATCTTTGTCCTATCATATTTAAAAAGGCAGTTTGTTGTCTCAAGCAGGAGTATTTTGGTTCAAAGGAAGCTTCAAGACATGTTCTCCAAGAAATGGAACATTAGGTATATTTCTCTAAATGTGAATATTATGGGGCCTATAAAGTAAAATTTATTTTATATTTACTTTTTTAATAAACTTGGGCAAAAAAATGATATAAAAAAGTGTACTTAATAATTATATTATATTATTGACTTGGGCATAAAAACCAAACGATAACAAAAGCCATTAGGGAAGATGATATGCTTAAGTTTATTATAATTTATTATTCATTTTTGTAGTATAACTTATACTATTATTGTGTATTATAATATTCACAATAATAAAGAGAGCTTACCAACTTTACATTGTATGAAAATTCAAGATGCACAAGTGTAAGAGAAATTTCAAGAGATGCCCGAGTTTTAACGCAGAAAATGCAAATTTGAAAAAATCATGGGACCTAATCCAGTTAAAATGATTTCGCTAATGTATATTATTGATTGCAAATGAAAGGAGACCAAAGTTAAAACTTCACTAATGTTAAAATTTTTTATTTTTTTTAAATGTATATTATTGATTGCAAATGAATACCTTCCCCATAATTTAAAAATGTTGATACAGTGTAGTCGACAGTGTAGTCGACATGAATTGTCTAAAACAAATTTTATGTTGAAAGTTGAAAGAGCCTTTTGTTATGAGAGTTATCGACAAAAGATCATTTATTATATGTTTGGCTATTATTCTTTAAAGAAAGGAGACCAAAGGCCAAGTAGTTCTATATAAATCTTGGTGTTGACATCAAGAATCAGAGTTAATATCAACGTTGTACATATAACTTATATGTGATGTCATTCATCAATGTTGGTGGTGATGAAGTCTGAAGGCGTCGACCTTTGTGATGATGATGTACGTGTATCAGCCTTATAGTTAATAACAAGCACTTATGTTATTGGTGGAGATAAACAATGAAGTCAATGATTGTCAACACTATTGTTGATGACATATATTAACCTCATGAGCATTAGCGTATGTTGATACTATTGATGATGGTGGGCGACAAAACCAATGGGTGTTAGCGTAGTCAACTGATATTGGTCAAGAAATTAAAGTAGGATGATGGTGGTGGTCAGAGGACCATAGTTGAACAATAATAATCAAAGGATTATAATTGGGTGATAGTGGTTGTGATCAGACAATAATGGTCATAGATTATAATTTGATGGTGGTGATCAATGGATTGAAGTATGATGATAGTGGTTAAATGATCTTAGTTGAATGATGATGGTTGGAGGACCATAATCGGGCAATAGTAGTTGGAGGACCATAGTCGAGGGGCTGTAATCAGATGACTGAAGTTGGATGATGGTATTCAGAAGACCATGATCGAGCGGGGGAGATCAGAGGGTCATAGTAGTTAGTGGTTAGAGGGCAAATGGTCTGATGAAAATGTTCCAATAATGGTGGTCGGACAACAATGATATGATGATGGTGGTCAAACTATGATGGTCTTATGGTGGCATTTCATTAGTGTTGGTCTGTTGGAGGCAGTCTGAAGATGGCAGTTATATAACGAACGTCTAATGGAGCTCTAAGATTTTCAAACATTTAAGCTCTCTTGAGTCCCAAGTTAATAATCTCATTCATATAGAGAGTGAGAGTTTTTTAGAACATCATGCTCCGTAAATATAGCTAAAATTCAAAGCACTTCAATGAATGACCTATATTGATTATGTTGATCACAAATTGTGCTTTTAGCATTATATGTCTTGATGATGTTAGAATTAAGTGATCTCGGGCTTATTAGATTTATTTTGTCAAGATGTTCAATTTGACTATAAGTATGTGAGATTTGAAGATAATTTATTCCTTTAATTAATGTTCCAAAGTTTTTTTTAATAATATTTTGAGTGCTCAATATGGGTTCAATCAAACTCAGATCAATCACCTATGATGTTGATGGGTTCGCCTTATTGAAATGTTTAGTTTGACTATAAGTTTGCTGAAATTGAATTTCATATATACCTAAATTTGATCTTGAAAGTTTATAATTTAAATATACATCAAAAGTAATGCCCAAGAAGTCAATTTTTGATGATAAACTAACATCAACATATTTAATTAATTAAAATTTAAAATTATTATTCAAATATGTTAGTGGATGATATAAATTGTACAAAAGATGTATTCTTCTAACCAAAATAATTGTAACAACCCGGAAACTTCATAAATGAAATTATTTGAAAGTATAAAAATCTATATTGCAGCACTGTGGTGCTGTGCTGGCAAGCGTAACAGCTCTGTGGTTCATGGCCCCACATCATTAGGCACTGAATAATATTTTTATTATATTTAATATATCAACACCTAAGCCATTCCCCCTCATTCATTACCTTGTCAGGGAAGGAAAGAAAGGTAAAGGAGAAGAGAAGTGAGAGAGGAGAGGAGAGAGAAAGTCTTCTTGGGTTTTTTCGTCTGTCGAATATTCTATTATGAAAATTATCCTAATCGTAGTAAGCAACATATACTCTATATATTTTTTGAATGATTTTGAGTCTAATACATTTCTCTCTCTCCTAAAATTGAGAAAAATGTGATATACCCCATTTCAGTGAACTTTCATTATGTAACTTCTAATATATGGTATATATTATTATTCTGAATATTTTGACTAATTTATATTAAAATTTTATCAGGTGGTTTGGCTTATATGGCATTTTAAATGAAATGAGAGAGAAATATTGAGTGCAGAATAATGTGGTGCTAATGTACTAAATCTGAATATGAGATACATAATATGCATATAATTACTCTTCATTTGACATAACTTATATTTTGAAATAATACTTGCATATTGATGTGCATAGTGGATATATCTACATACTATAATCGTTGCATATGATGTGAACAAAATGCATGTTATTATGATATACATGATACAAAATAAGTGTAAGAACATATATGAGATGGATGAAATTTGTAAGAATATGATTAAAAAGTCTGATGAATAATATATGAATGATGAGATGACTGATGAGTGAAAAATTGATGGTTGGTAACTAATAATTGATAATACGGATGACTGATGATAACAGATAAGATATATGATAGATAAGACAGATAATAGATGTGTGAGCGATGATAAATAAGATGGATGATAGATAAAAATAGATGATAAATGTGACAGCTGACATATAAAGCCGATGATAGATGAGACGATGATTGATGACTAATAAGACAGATGACATATGATATATGATATACGACGATTACTTAACTGATGAGATTGATTGATTGATTAGTGAGACTTATTCTTATGATTATGATTTCATGTGTACTATTTTTTTGTGAATTGATTTTAGTTGTAGATAATAGTGACTTGTTAAGCTTTCATGCTTATTATATAGATTTACATATTTTCAAGAGTAAGAAATCTGTGGAGTGAGGTTGATATGGGCTGTTGAATTGTATTTTTTTTTCTACATGTTGATTTTTCTCTCTTTTTGTAGTTATGACGTGTTTGCAGTGATGAGTTGTTATTTGTTACATATCATATCTATTGTATATGGTATTTTGGGCTTGGATCAATGTAAAAAATATTGGATGTATTTATGTTTTTCGATGTCTATATTAATGAAAAGAAATTAGTAAGCTCTGATTGTTGATTCTAAAGATAAAAAGATGCAATTCTTTTAATTTAGATTCTGTGGCGTTACAATAATAATCTAATTCTTATGAATTTTATTCACATAGAAATGCTCGGGAGTTATAGATTTTAGAATATTGATAAAATTTTGAGCTAAAATAAATGATGATATGAGAATAAATACATCAAAAATTTAAAACATATGACAAAATTTTATGTGATTCAATGAGATCCACCTATATCATGATCATATAAAGATCAAATATTTAACAAGCTTCAAAGGATGTATATTTTAAATTTATATCTTATATTGTTGCGGACTAGAATATACTCGGCGATAGAGTTAGCAATTTTTGTCTCAGCATTATACGGATATCCAGCACACAAACAGAAGAGAAATAAAATACCAGAATTTTTATGTGGAACCCCTGGAAAAAGAAAACCACGTGGCCACGCCCAGTTGAGAGAATTCCACTAGTATTTATTTGAGGTACAAGAGGTTGACTCATCTTTAAAATTTAGGACGATCAGATTACAATGATCCACTCCTGGATTGAAATCCAATTACAAACAAGAATTTGAGATTCGATGATGTTGTGTATTTGAGCTGAATCTCAAAGTCACTTGGTGATCCGACAGAATTCCGGTGTATTTGGAGATCGAGATGAGTTTCGGCGTCACTCGGAGATCGGGCGGAGTTTCAGCATCACTTGGAGGTCGAGTAGAACTCCGGCGTCACTTGGAAGTTGGGCAGAATTCTGGTGATAGTCGAGGAGGAGCTTCTTCCATCCTTCTCTTCTCTTCTCTTCTTCTTATTCTTGCTTGGGTCCCCTCTTAAAAGAAATGAGGGGCTATTTATAGTTTTTTAAGGATGACATGACCCGTAAATAGGAGGAGGATCAAGAGTAAATGTGGAGTGGTTTGAATGGACGACCGATATTGAATCCCTTGATCTTGGACTGTTTCTCAGACATTGGAAGGTCTTAATGATATCGAGATTCGGCTATCCTGGGCTCGTTGGATTCGTCTCGTCAAGCCGCTCGATTTGACTATAAGCATGTCATGTTTGGAAACTGTTTGGTAATTCAAATTGTGTTTGAATCTTCCAATAGCGCTTCGGGTCTTCGATTTAGGCACATTTGGGCTCGGATTGAGTTGAATTTGGTGTCGTTGGGTTCGTATTTCTGAGATGCTCAGTTCGACTGTAGGTTTGCTGAAATCGGAGCTCAGGTGATCCCATATTTAATTTTTGAAACTTTCGGCTTGATTTTGCCTCGAGATTTGTGCCCGATCAAGATAATTTTTTGATGATATATAATATATAAATAAAGATAAAGATATTATTTTATTTGGATTAATGATTGATAGTCATAAATTATGCAGACGATGGCTACACATAAAGAATAAAAAATTGATGTTGATGCCCCCTTCTCTCTTCTTTTTGCTTTCTTCATTGTTTGTTTGTGGCCGTGGGATTCTTTGTGACAATTAATTCATACCCCTTTTATAATTGCAGCATTAAATAACAAGTGTGAAGAATTAAACATGAATGAAACTTGAATTAGCTAGTTATCATCTTGACACATTAAATGTGAGTGAATCTTGTGTTAATAATCTTATCAATTTTACACACTGAGGCTTAGGATGGTTGGTGGGCGAGCACGGTTGAGAACCCCTCATCCCGGGTTCGAATCTCCTCTACTACGGTCTCACCTCTTCAGTGGGGCATAGCAAGTGTGGGCCCGACGCCGGTGGGTGGCCTCGCTAGGTTCCACCGAGGGATTAGTTACACCGTCAAACGCTCTCTTTCAAGTGACAGCGGGTAGATATTCCGTTCCAAAAAAAAAAAATCTTATCAATTTTTATTGTATCATTTGAATTTGATAATCACTAATCAAAGATCAAAACTGTTGTTGTTGCCTCTTAAATATTTATACAGCATAAAGACTTATTATTTTTGTTTTTCTTTTGAAAGTATAATTATTCTCCTCGTATATGTATAATTCATGTCTCTCTCTCTCTCTCTCTCTCTCAAACATTTGGCTAGTTCAGCAATTCAGGCACACTCTGTTTGCCTCCGCTATAGCTGGCAAGAAAACTACGCGGGACGGGCGGCGTTTACGTGGATCGCATGTGATGCCTATGCCCACTCTCCCCACACTCGCAGCCCCATTTGTCCCACAGGAATCGTACATTATTGTGTAATTGACTTGCAAACTGTAATCTTAGGCATAGGTTGGAACAACTGTAGTAATTTTTTTAATTATTGTAAATATATATATATATATATATATAATTTTTTTATAAAAAAATATCATACATTAATAAATTTGATTGTAAAAAATAATTTCCCATCCAAAAAAATTATGAAAAAAATACATTAGTCAAAGGAAGACATGATTAGAATATGAAGAAACAAAATAGTGAGAAAACTGTCCAAAATATATCCTAATTCATCTACCATTTGATTTCTTCGTCGTGCTTTATTTAAGTTTCACATGACTCTAGCTATATAAATCATATGATCTGCATGAATCTTGAGACAATCTTTGAAATTGGAAACTTATGGAATTAAATTCATAATCAAATGAACTTCAATTTTAGCAAATTTATAGTCAAACTAGTCTCAATCTGACGAACCCAACAACACCAAAAATGGTACAATCCAAGCCTAAAGAAGCTCAAATCAAATACTTTAAAGTATAATTGTAAACTTGAGGCATTAATTGAAAGACCAAATTATATCCAAATTTGACATGTTTATAATTGAACTGAGCGGATTGACGAGACGAATCCAATGAGCTAAAGATCACTCAATTCTGATATCATTAAGGCACTTAAATGCTGAATGAATGATTCATGATCAAGGGAATCAATATAGATCGTACGATAACATATTTTGGATTCTAATTCAAATTACCAAAATGCTTACCCAAAAAAGCCTATAAATAGAGTCTCATTCTCCACATGAAGGAGGATGAATGAGGAAAAGAGAGAACTAGAGAACTCTATTGTATTTTTCAGTTATTATTGTCGATGATCACCACCAGCTATTGTTGTCGACTACAATCGCCGCCGATAATCACCTTCGACATGGAGTTTTCCTTGGTTGCATGCAAAGCATCACTTGGGTCTTCTCCAAAAGAAGATAAAATAATAGGAATAAAAATTTAGTCAAATATTTCAAATAAAATATGATTATACTAAGTTCAATTTTTAAAATTTTATTTTAATATTAATATAATATATAGATAAGTAATTAAATTTATATTAATCTCGTTATTAAAGAATCTAAAGTTTTATGTTAATCAAATTCTGATCATCTCGTATTATTTTTCAAAGAGAAGATATCTGGCTTTGTGATGTATTGAACAAAACTTTAATAATAAATAATAAATTAATTAAAAATAAAAATGAACTTCATTTGCTAGATATAATGACCATTTTTTCTATTTATTTTTAATTAAATTAAAATTAATCTTGCTTTGTGATATATTGAAGTAGATAGTGATTAGTTATTTTATATTTATTAATTCATATAATTATAAATGGTACTATTATTACTTTAAAAAGAATAAAATTTGTGTCGATACAAATTATATAAGAATGAGTTTTGAGATTAGTTTTTTCTTTTAAAAAATGTTAATTAACTTGAATATTATCATAAAATTTTCTTTATGAAAGTATTAATAAATTAAAATTTTTTAAGATATTACATAAAAAGTTCTAAAAAATCAAATAACTTTTTATGTAGCGATTATTATAAAATAAGTTAATTTAAATTTTGAATAATTAAAAAAATTGAGATAACATAATTTTAAAATACTGAATCATTAACTTCTTCCTTATTTAATGTAAGTTGAATGAAAAAATTAAAATAAAAGTGTTATTTGGTATTTATAAATAATTCGAGGGGTAAATTAGTAATAATTATTTGTCGTTAAAGCCAAGCTAACAGTTCTGACACCAATATGTATAGGGCTGCAAACGAACCGAGCCGAGCCGAGTATGTGAGTGTTCATGTTTAAGTTCGCTTATCATTAGCCTGTTCATGTTTGGTTCGTGTTTGATTCGAGCTTTATTGTTTGTGTTCATGTTTGGTTCATTTAATTTAAGGGTGTTCATGTTCGGTTCATGTTTGGTTCGTTTAGTGCTTATCGAGCTTTAAACAAACAAGCTTTATCGAGCTATGTTTGTGAACATATTTAGCAAATAACCTATTGAACAAACAATAATATGAAGTTAGCCTTCCACCATTCTAAGCAATCAAAATGAACTACTAGATTTTCTTCCTTAATGAACTACTGAATGTCACAGTCAGCCTCACAAATTGAGCTTTTTATCGAGCTTAATGTCGAGCTTGTTCACGAACTTCAAATGATTTTGTTCGTGAACATAAATGAACTGAACACATTAGTGTTCAAGCTTGTTTATTTAAAGATCGAGTATTTAAAATGTTGTTCAAGTTTGTTTGTTTAGTTAGTTAAACGATCAGAAACGAGCTTTAATCGAACCGAGCATCGAGTAGCTCGTCGAACGTTTGGTTCACTTGCAGCCCTAAATATGTACACGCCTCAAGACTGCCCTGGAAATGAACAGGGAACCAACCATGATTACTACTAATCCTCAGCTTTATACTTAATTTTCTTAAATTTCTTTTTAGGACTTTTTTTTAAAGAAATTTGAGGGCTTAGTCCAATTTCATTAACAGAATAAAAAAATTACAGGATAAAATAACAGAGTGAAACGAAAAGAAAACAATTTGAGAAGACAAAAAAAAAAAATGCTGAGAGAACCTTAAAAACAAACAAGTGAGGGAAATATAAGGCTCAGCATGCGCAAAATACTTCTCTGGTTGCCAAAGCGGCCATCCTGGAGAAAATTTGCAAAATGTTCCAAGTTGGCAGCCCGATCATGCAAGGAGGCGATCCAAGAATGTCCAAAAAGCATTCATCCCTAAAAAATGACCTCAAAGGCCACCAAAGAGGCAAACCGACAATAGATACTTGGGAGAAAGGTTTAGAACAGCAGAATTCCTCCCACTAGGCAGCCACTGAGCAACAAACAGCAAAAATAGTAACACCAGAGAACAACAAAACCAACAAGTCAATATAGAAGGGGTAAAACTGTCGCAACCCAACCCGACTAGGATAGGTCTTATAATGTTGAGCCGCGACAGACAAATTTCAAGATCTAGTTTTGGATTGTTTCAGATTCTCTTACAATATTCATTTTAAATAAATTATAGACTACATAGCATTAAAATATCCAAATACTGAAAATAAACTTATCCACAAGATTTTTTTTATTTCATCAAAATGTACGTACACTATAGTATATGACTGTACAAAAATCAAAAGAGAAATATCTATAAACCCAGGTCTGATCTTGAACTGCTAATTAATAGTCTCCTTCCCTTTCCTAGAACCTGAAAATCATAAGCAAAATCACAATGAGCCATAATATCTCAACAGGCCACACAATTCAATCTAAATTTTCAAATTCTTTTATTAAATTTTGCTGAATATTTAAAAGTAGTTAAATAAAATCTAATAAATCACTATCCTAATAAATTTAATATGAGTATAGTAGTTATTCAATTATTTAAATAACATTATTGTGCAAATAAATAAATTGCAGTTCATATCATAGAGCAGTTCATATCACATTCCCCGGATCCAGATATAATCTCAAAGGATTCTAACTAATTATGACTCTCTTTTATGCTTATAGCACCAAAACATGCCCGTAGGTACTAGAATATGCCTTTTAGCCACTAGAATATGCCTTTTAGCCACTAGAACATGCCTTACATGCACTAGAATATTCCTTGACACAGACATAACCTCAAAAGATTCTGGCCTCTTATAGCTCCAACTAGATATTTTTCAATCATATAGGCATATATTTCATCACAATGTAACAATTAAAGCCAAATTTAGCATATGTCAGAATTACACAATGTTCTATAGTGATAAGCAACTAAACTTCCTACTGAGCAAATTTTTACAAAGTCAGAATATAATCAAATTATAAAAGATTGTGTAAAATACTATTTTAAGACATTCATTGTACTACTGCCTTAATTTTAGATGTTTAGATTATTTTTTATTTAATTAAATACTCATTATAAAATTTCTAGAAAATATTCAAAATGTTCATAATCATAATCTCTATAACATATAAAAGTTACACGGTGAAAATTTTTCCAGTGCAAAGTTATATACATTTTTCGCTAACGAAAATATAAATTTAGAAATTGCATATTTTTAAAATTGGGATGGGCGTAATGTGACTTACATCGATCTGGATAACTTTTTGAACTAGGCCGATAGCTGAAAACGACTCAAATCGGCTAAAAAATCCTCTTATTCCTCTCTAAATCTTCTTCTTGTGGCTTTTCCCAATCGGGTCAGAAAAGGTCAATCTAAATGCAGAACCTACATGTGTCACAAATATAAATTCCTTTGCATTCCAACTAGAATTTTTTACTAACAGGACCTCTTTAATTTTGAAACAAATAGCTGAGGCAGAATTGAAATGAGATTCAAACTTCTTTGCATTTCTTTCTCTCCAAGCAAAATATATAGAGCAACATAAAACAAGATAATAAAAATGCTTTTGAGCATTATGTTCAAAACTATAACCCTCCAAATACTAAAAGATCTGTAGAATATTTGGTCTGAGAAAAAAAATTTCACCCAAGGGAATAAATTTCGATAAGATAGCATAGGTGTAATCACATTCAAAAAATAAATGAGAGACACTTTTAAGTTAATTCCTGCAAAAATAGCACTGTAATTGAACGTTTTGCCCTAGTATGGACAAAAATTTTTAAGTTTCCAGACTTCAAACAAGAGCTAGCCAATAATATATAGATAATTTCAAAGCATATCTTTTATGCCAAGCCCATTTGTGATAAATAACAGGGGAAATATCACTAAAAAGGAGCTCAATATCTGTTTAAAGATGAATAAGTTAGAATTAATGAAGCTAATAGGAGTAAAGGGTCCATTAACAATAATTATAGCCATAATAGAAAATTTCAGATTAGGAGGAATGTTGGATGGGAGGGCCCAGATTCCATCAGAATTAAAGTCCTCCACAAGGGAGCATGATTCAAAGTAAGGAGAGACCCCTTCCACACTAAATAGGTCAACAAATATTTTCCCATAGCACCTGTGGTCCCACAACATAGAAATGGAACAAACATTATTAACTAGAAAGGAAAAAAGGTTTTGCTATCATAGTCACCTTATGAATAGATTTTCAAAACATGGATGAACTAGCCAAGGAGAGATATGTTTAGCCCTGCACCAGTCTGCCAAAAGACAAGAAGATGTATAAAGGCGACTAATAAGAGAGCATGCACAAGAGTAATCAGAGAAGAAAGTTTGGGAAGGCCTAAACCCCCCAAATTCCCGGGCTTGCAAGTATCCTTCCAAGAAATATTATGCATTTTTTTTCGAGACATCACCATGATACAAAAATATAGCAGTCAATTTCTTAATGGACTTAAGGCAAACTTTTGGTAAGATTGAGCCGCTGATCCAATAGGCTAAAGTGTTCCATATAGTAAACCAAAAATATTGGAATCTACACGCAAAAGAGAGCAATTCAGCCTTCCAGCTCGAGAGCAGAGAGGCTATCTTTTTGGTGAGAGTATTAAAATTAGAGAGGAGTTTTTTGTGGGAGATGGGGAAGCTAAGGTATATCAAAGATTGGCTTGTCAAAGGGATGTTAAGAGTGTTGATAATATCCATTCCTAAAGGGGAAGTAAAATGAGTGAGAAAAAGAAGCTTTTGTTATAATTGACTCTAAGCCTAGAGAAGGGATAGAATTTAGAGTGAATGGCATCAAGATTTTAGGCATTTTGTTTGGAGGCTTTACCAAAGATCAGCATGTCATCAGCATAAAGCAAACTTGCCTAAGTCCCAATAAAGAGGGGAAAATCCTTCAAGAACACAATTTAAATAGATGGAGAAATGAACATTAGAGATGCAAGCCTTAATCGAACAACTAAACCTCAGAGGGATACCTTTTTGTTTGAACCCATTCAAGATGAATTATTTGGATATAGTGTCAAAAACTTTGTGGATATCTAACTTTGCACAAAAATATTTTGGAGCAGTCTGGTTTTTGAATTCATTCATCATTTCAGAGGCTAAGAAAATGTTGGCTAAGACATTTGAGATTTGGTAGTCAGGAAAAAAATTGTCACAATATTTTCATATAAATTATATTATAATAAACTTAAAAATTAGTAAATTTATTTTAAAATTAATATTAATTTTTATGCATAATATTTATGAATTTGAATTTAAATTAAGATTAATTTAATTTATCATATCATAAATACAAAATTTTTTTAATATAAATTGGAATCATTTAAACTCATAATTGATGTGTCACCAAAAATTGTCTTGATTGAGCATGAATGTTGAGGCATATTCTTGTTGGATAGTTCCAAAATTAAATTCGGGACCATATGAAATCTAATCTCAATAAACTTATAGTTGAATCAAACATTTTACAAAGGCACCCAACAACACCAGAATCATTTCAATTCAGCCCCAAATAAACTCAAATCCAGGGCTCGGTGAACATTTAGAAGCTTTAGAACAATAATTGATGATCGCATGATATATAAATATGGCATGCTTATAGTTGAATCAAGTGGCTCGACAAGACAAAACCAATGAGCCCAATATTATTTAATTTTGACATCATTAAGGCACTTAAATGCTAAACAAACTCTCTATGATTAAGGGAATCATTATGGGTCATTCAATGGAGCACTCCAAAATTTATCCTGGAACTTTTATTTACGGGGCATGTCATTCTCAAAATCTATAAATAGACCTTCTCTTCCCACATGAAGGGGGGCTTAGACCTTTGGAGGTTTAAACCCTAGGTTAGAGACTCAAGAGAACTCTATGGCTTGAAGAATCCTAGAGCTCCACCCTAGCACCATCGATGATGAACTTGGGCCACCAGACCACTGTTGTTGGACCTCTGCCTAACCATTTTGTCAAACTTTTATTAGGCAGCAACCGTCGACTACAGTCCCTCTAATAATCTTCGCCCGTCAAATATGGTCCCTCCAATCACCGTCGCCCACTGACTATGGTCTCTCCAATAACATTGCTCGCCAAATACAGTCCCTCTGACTACCGTTGCCCACAAAATATGGTCCCTTCGATAATTATTGTCCATCGAATACGGTCCCCCATCGACTATGTGTCATGCCTCAAGATCTAAGTTGGAAGAATTATATCTTTTATATTTATATTTATAACCATTTGATCATTCAAAAGCATTAGTCATCAGTAACCATTTATTCTTATCTATCATATCATGTTAATCAATAATCGTTAATCATATCCCTCTTATTTGTCACATACTATTAGTGCATGTATCCATATCTTATGTTATCTATACACACATCAATATTATATGGTCTATCTATCACATCCTAAGATCTACGCAGAAGAACATCTTTTCTATTCTCTTTTTTTTATACAATCAATATTCATCTATTTATCAACCAGATCAATACGGACATCCAGAGCTGATTAATTATATTAAAGAAAATCAATAAAATATGAAAAACATAATTCACATTACTATTATTAATAATTACAATATATAATCAGAGTCCAAAAAGATATATATATATATATAATAGCCATACTGGTTATAAAAAAATATATAAACCAAAAGTTTAAATAAAAACTATACTAACATTAGTACACAGTCTGAAACTGTATGCTCCTTACCTGAAATCATTTAAAATAATATAATAAGCATAAAAGCCCAACAAGTAACCAAAATTCTATCACTATTTTCAATGCAAGGCAAAAGAATTAATATGTATATTCAATTCTAGTCAATATTAATCATCATTTAATATGAGCAATAAAAATCTCAAAAATTAATAATAAAATTAATATAATTAGTGAAATTAAAAGAGATCTATTAAACTATAAGACAAATCAATAAAGAAGATTATCACTCCATGAATCATATCAGTATGTTATGCTATGTTATATCAATATTAATGCCAGAATGAGCTATAAGTCTGTTAATCAGTTTAATGTAATGTCAATCAGTTTAATGTAATATCGGATAAATATTATCATGAGTATAATTATAAAAAAGCACGATATAACTTTTAGCTTTAATATGATATTTTCTTTTGTACATCTATAATCTGTTATAGCTCTCAATCTGTAAATTTTCACTTATGACTTTCAATAATCATTAAAAGTCGTCACCCTCTACCCATTAGTATAATTAAGTCAATCAGTTATAGGCTATAACTAGAATTACACCACTAACCTTTAACTTAAAGAAAAGCC
Source organism: Dendrobium chrysotoxum (assembly GCA_019925795.1). Classification (NCBI taxonomy): domain Eukaryota; kingdom Viridiplantae; phylum Streptophyta; class Magnoliopsida; order Asparagales; family Orchidaceae; genus Dendrobium; species Dendrobium chrysotoxum. The sequence goes on along the minus strand of CM034314.1, from coordinate 87,986,359 downwards.
CATCTACCTACTCTTCTATACAGAGTATTATATTTTAAGAGCTAACTCGTATTCATTAGAGTGTCAACAGCCAACCTACATTGCTTACATACAAATGCTATCTTTTCTCTATGCAATATAAGTCAATATCATGTACGAAATACGAAAATGTATAAATACAAGAAAATCTATCAAATTTATATACTATATATTTACTTCAAAAAATTATATATTTTAATTTAATCAGTGAAATTTAATATATTATAGTCAAAATGCTCATATTAACGAGATCTATCACATACAAAAAGTTATGCAGTAAAAGTTTTATCAATACAAAATTATCCTATTTTTCGATAATAAAAATGTAAATTTAATAAAAAAATATCAAAAATATAAAATTATTGAAATAAAAAATAGGGTAACGATCTCTTATAGTAAGATGAGCAACTATCCCAACAGGATCGAGTGGTGAAAATCGCTTCATGATCTTTAAATCCTCACTTTTATTTTTTCTCTCCTCATAATTCTCTCAAAATTCGTAAACCAAGTCTCTATTAACGGATTTGAGAAGAATAAAAGGATTTTAAGAGAATAGGTTAGTGGTTTAAGATATTTAATGATAAAATGATTAAATAATAATATAATATAATTATTTTTTAATATAAAATTCATATATATATATTTTGGGGCTTCAAAAATGATAGAAAAATATTCATAAAATAAATCATTTTATTTAAAAAATATTGGTGAAATTGGTTTGCAAAACAGACACCTAACGGTCCCAAAATCCCCACTTGTACCGATAGGTATCAATTTCTTAAAGATTTGCACCACTGATTGAAAATTATGAAAAAATTCATGTAATTAAAATACTATAATATAAATACTATGGTGAAGATAATTTTCAAATTTGGCTTAAAATGACTTCTAAAAAATTTATTTACTTGGGTCAAAATACGGGCTATTACACTATCTATCAATGCTATCAATGTGTGTATGTATCAATTTAAAATTTAACAAGGTAAGACATCTAGCTTTAACATGATATTTTCATCCTTTCATATGTATTCATTGTATCATTATATCATCATCATTACATAAATTTTATTATTATTATTACATTTGACTTTTCAATAAATCAGTAAATCATTAAGAGTCGTCACCCTCTACTGTTTGATATTGATTGTGATAGAAGGATTGCATGCTTTTAGTAGTTTTTTGGCGCTCATTGCATGTCGATTTTAATTTAGCCTGAAACCCGATCGGAGGCTCGTAAGGGTACGTTTAAATCTCAAAGCCACTTGAGTCTTAGGAGTAGAATCTGAGTTGTAGTCAGTGGTACCCGACCACTTTACTTTTCCTGTAGACCCTGGGTTGTAATATTAAAAGGTACTTGCCTATGGACTTTCAGTTTGAGTATTACATCTACCTGTTGGTATAATTCAATCATCTGTTATAGGCTACAACTGGGATAACACCATAAATTATCTTTAAAGAAAAGTTTATCGGCTCATCCTCCTACACATGATATTGTGTTTTAATAGCCAACCCATATTAATTATAGTGTTAACAATCATTCTTCCTTGCTTACATGCAAATGACACATTTATCTTATATCATTTACATTAATCTCTCTTTAATTTATAAAATGCAATATGAAATACTTCAATCTATAACATACATAAAAAATTATGTATTAGTCTATAGTTTCAGAAAATCATAACTTTCATTTTATCTTGTAAAATTTAGAAAGATTCTAGTCAAAATGCTCAATATCTATCACATTCAAAAATTATACAGTAAAAGTCACTTAAATGAGATATATAAGCTTTGTATCACATTGAAAAGGTAAGAAAAATACTAAACTCAAAATTATTAAAAATATATGTAGAGTAAAGATCACTTACCAGTAGTAGAGCAACTTTCCTAATAGAAATGACAAACGAAAAACCTCGAAAGTCCCCTTTTTCTTTCCTCTCTCCTCTCCTCTCCTCTTCCTCCTCTCCCTTTCCTTCTCTTCTTCCTTCCACGACAAGCCAAGAAATGGGGATGGCTGGGTACTTTTATGCTTAGGGCTTGAATTCAATATATAAAAATACTATTAATGGCCTAGTGTTGCAATGCTCAGACCCAACACCACAGCGCAACATGTTGAATCCAGAATTACTATAAAATAAAGCCTCAAATATAGTGGCAATGATTTATGGCGCTGGTGTGCTTACATGCACAATAATGTAATATTCACATGCTTAGTGTCGCAACACTCCTATTCAAACTGAAATTGAAAATTTTATTTTAAAATATTTTTTATATTTTTGGATTGTTATACTATGATCCCTCTGACCTACGCCACCTGCCAACTATGGTCTCTCTGACCACCGTCACCCGTTGACTACAGTCCCTCATACCACCATCTCCTATAGACTATGGTCCCTCCGACCTCTGTCGCACATCGACTATGATCCCTCTAACCACCGTTGCCCATAAGCTACAGTCCCATCGACCACCGTCTCCTACCAACTACGGTTCATCTGACCTCTATCACCCACCGACTATCATCCCTCCCACCATCGTCGCCCGTTGACTACGGTCCCTTCGATCACCGTCGCCAGCTGACTACGGTCCCTCCAACCTCCATCACCCGTCAACTACGGTTTCTCTGACCTCCTTCGCCCACCAACTGATGTCCCTCCAACCTCCATCACCACCTAATTACGGTCCCTCCAACCTCCGCCGACAACCGATTATGGTCCCTCCGACTTCCTTCACAATACAACAATGGTCCTCTCGATCTCAGTTGCCCGATTACGGTCCCTCCAACCTCTGTCACTAGACTACGGTCCCTCTGACCACCTTTGCCAACCAACTATGGTTCCTCTGACCACCATCACCTGACTAAAATCCTACCGACCATCGTCGCCCGTCTACAGTCCTATCGACTAAACGAATAGTCCAACGTCCTTTTGAGAATAAATCTCATGTCACTAGATTCCTCCAACTCCAAACAACTTATACACTACTATGATCCTTCTGACATCCGTCTAACTATGTAATGTGATCTATATGTTGTATATTGAGACAACGCATTCCCTCGATGGAGGGCATCATTTGAAATCAACAACAATTACTAAAGGGTTCATTTCAAATGGGCAAGACCCCGTGGTTTTTCCCCATTTAAGGGTTTTCCATGTAAAAATATGATGTCTCTTGTGACTCTTGCACCCCTCTCTCTTATCTGTCTTTGTGCTGAATTTTCGTATAAAGCTAGGACTTTAAACTTTCGATCTCTCTACCGCCACAAATGTTCTATCACACGACAACCCTAATGTAGAATATTTTTTCCAATGTTTTCCCCAATTGTTCACTTAAAAATAAACAAATTACTGAGAATAAAGAATAATTACTGAAGACATTATAGTGAATTTTCTTTCTTAATTCATTATTATTCGAGTGTAAGGACGGCTCTGATTGTTATTTGGTATAAAATATATTTTTAAATTAATAATTTAACTTCAGTTATTCTGTTTGAAAAAAATTATTATATTTAAAAAAATTGACAATGGTTTGTGGAGTTCAAAAGTAATATTAATTTCAAACTAATCCAAGCATATGAAGAAATTTACTAAAAAAAACATATTTCCTAATTTAAGCAACAAATTAAGGGAAAATTGACTTTAAATGCCCTATAGTGCTCGATATTAAAGAAATATGTATGTTTTTTAATTTCTTAGAAAAATATGTCCAAAAGTTCATTTCAGAAAAAAAAAATTACTTCTCTTTTTTATATGCAGAGTATATATTGAAGTATATTTGAATAAAATTAGTTTTGATTCATTCAAATTCAAATGGTAGCCAATTTCGATTATAATACATTCAAATCAAATTCAAATATAGGCTTAAAAAGGTCGCTAAAGTAAGAATCGTAGACGCCAGGTAGGATTTCGTGATGGGATTCACCAAGGCTCGTGGATAGGAGCGATGGGACCAACAAAGTCGTAGCTGATGAATGGTAATGGCAAAGCTTTAGATGTAAATTGGTTCCATGCTATGTATTCCTATGAACACCTATATGTTCCACCGTTCGAGCTCTACCACCTAAAGAGAATGGAATGGTTGAGCAAAAGATATTTGGTGTTGGAAGCATTATCGTGAATTCATTTGCCGGAAAAAGGAGGCAACATTTGATGACCAAAGGATAGCCCTACGACTATCAAGGATAATGACTTTTTCATTGCCAACAACAAGAGAAACAATGGTGTTCTGACTAGGGAAGTCACGATATTGGATTTTCTGATGAGAGCACAACAACTAGACAAATGAAATGAAGAGACTTATTGTGGATGGCATCAAGGGACAACACAAAGTTCGATCAAACATAAATCTAACTTTATTCGAATTCGGCTTGAACAAAATTCAAATTCAAACCAAATTTATCTGGAACATACTTTAATATTCACTCCGCTTATACAAAAGGATAAGTACTTTGGTCCGAAATAAATTTTTTGATATATTTCATCGAGAAATAAAATAATGAACATGCTTGTAATCATATAAAGCCAAATTTCCTTAAAGCAAGCCCTTTGATGAATAATTTACTGATTTTATTAATTCACTTTTCGTTGTAAGTCCAAATTATTTAAATTTGCAATAGATGTTGCAATTTGAATAATTGATCGCGGACTGCGTAGATTAAGGCCATTGGCGACAAGACCTCTATGCATAAAAAAAAATAAATTAGGTGTGAATAACAAAATAACATGCAAATAAACAACGGATATTATACTTAAATATTTATAATATTTAAATGGCTTATTCGTTTAAGTGTTATTCTCACCCAAAATTTTATTAATTTCAAGGCGACTACGTGCCTTACAACATAATAAAATAATTCACTGTATTCACCACATTCAGCATAATAATTCAGCAAGTGAATAACAAAATGATTAAAAGAATAAGATATTAAAATAAAATTAATAAAGAACCATTCAATATAAAAGAAGTTAGAAATAATTTTAAAATATTTTTAATAATTTTATACTTAAAATCTTGAAATTATATTAATATTTTTTAACGAGTAGACTCATGAGCTAATGAGTCGACTCATTGCTAGCTCAAGCTTATCTCATTAGCTCATTGAGCTCAGCACACGAGTCGTTTAACTAGTCGAGCCCGAGCCGGCTTGACTAACTTACACCCCTACGAAAGACCATTACGACATTGATGGAGGGTGAAGGAGACCCTAATGTGATGGAAGATCTTTAGAAAGCTTCAATCGAAGGCTCTCATGCTTTTCATATGCTAAAATATAATTTTCATATCATTATTCTCCTCAAAATGATGCATTGATAAAATATAATGGCTTAAACTAATTAATAAACTCCCACTAATTAATTCACTTTTAACTGCTAAATAATTACAAATGAATTCACTACACATACAGCTCTTCATACTGTACAGCTTGCTTCAAAGGAGCAGATAAGACGTGCGCGGCTCTTCTCCTTCTTTTTCGAGAATTTCGTGCGTTGCTTTGCCCATGAAATTGCCTTCCCAGAGCAAGTTTTCATGATCTAAATTGTCTTATGGATATGGCTAGTTGTATATCAAGGAAGTGCTCTTCCACTTAAAGCCTTTTTTACTTAGAAAAATTTTCAAAAGACTAGAATTTGGATTTGAAGGTTGTATTGTAATATATATATTTTTTAGAAAACTTTGTCTTTTAAAAAAGAATATTTTAATTTCTTTTTCTCTTCTTACCAAAATAGAGACAATACTATCATTTCAAATGAATTTGTAGATATAATCAATAGAGTAAGCTTTGGCCGAGTTAATTGAGCATTGTATCTTGCACATGTCTTTCATGTATCCCAAGATAGTCAGTGGGTTATGACAACAGTACTTGTACCTAATAGGCCCCATAAAGGAGCTCATCGGATGATCATCAAATTCAACTCATCAGAAAGCACAAAGAGGAGTCGCTCTTCATGGAGGCAATTAAAAGTCTTTGCAACTCGCCTCATGAAGGAAGGTTGGTCATCAGAACTACTCATCCTCATCTAGGCCAAGTACTTTATTTATGCTCGTCAATCTTAACTATAGGAAAGTGTCTACTCACGAGTTCTCAGCCCACCCTACTGTGACAATCTAATTGCATACCTCATCTTCCTAGCAATAACAACTCACTCATCTTACTTTTCTAGGTGATGAAAGTTTTCAGGATAGGTTGCTGGTGACTTCAAGGAATTAGCCAACGATAGGCCCATCGTGCTCAATACTCACTTAATACGCACTCAGGATTAATGGGCTTGCCTATGGACAGTCGAAATTATTGGTTTAGCCTCGAGGCAGATCAACATATTCATACAGGGCTACTCTCCTTCCAGGTAGTTGGAGGGTGACACGAGTAAAACATAGTGAGAGTTTGTAAAGTATTATATTTTTGTTATTTCCTTAATAAATATAGGATTTCTTACAGTCATTATATCCTTATACATAAAGGGTGAAGAGGAGTGTTTATAATCTTTTTGACACTGTAAGATTTAGCATTTTGAACATCTGTACTATAAATTCCTCTTAGTGGATCATTCTCTCCATTCTCACACAAAGTACCCATGTTATTTTCTTATAGTTTGTCTACTGATAAGGCCGGGTGTTATTTACAGATAAATTTGAATCCAACCAGCATAATCAAAAATATCAAAATCTTCAAATTTGACTATTAATTTATATATTGAGATTGAGAATATTTTTTATTGAGATTTGGACACAAAAGAGTTTCCATAATTATATATAAGACACTAATGATTTTATAAAATAACCATCTTATTAATAATAATGGTATCCATACAATTAGGCCTAATATTTTATGAATAACCAAATTAAAACTTTAATATATTAATTTAGTACATATTTAATAATTTTATTATCAAATGTTAATAATAAATTAATTTATAATATACAAATTTAACTATTTGCTTAATATTTATGTTATGTTTATATTTCTAAATTCTAATGATGCAAATAATTTTTGAAGCGTATAAAATATGAATCAATTGATATAATTATAAATCTTCTTTAAATAATTAATTTATTGAATTTTTAACGAGGTCTTTACTAATAAACAAATTAATATGTTGAGAGGGAAAGTTGGAAGTTAATTAAATTTATTTATTTTATGTAAAAATTGTAAAAAAAAATTATTCCATTTTAATTTTTTATTTAAATGACTAAATATACGTGACTATCATCAAATATACTAATTCGTACTGCACTACGCTATGTCAGCTGTCACGACTACTGCTCCTCTATAAAAAGGAGCCGTTGCACAGGTACAGTCACTAATGACCAATTTAATTCTTATTAAGAATATTTAAATAAGAATAAAACAAATAATCTTGTCGGAGGGTGAAATAGTCATTTCAGTTGAAGACCCAGCAGCTAAGTTTTGGAGCCATAGTGGGTTGACCTGTTTTCTCAGCCTACCACACCACTCCGCATTTATTACATATTGTTCTGTTCAACCTAAATTTAATTAATTGATTCATTTCTATTTCTCTATTCGCTAATCCTGCTCTAAATACCCTCCCTGCCCCCACTTGCTTTGCTTTACCTTTACTGCTCCCATCTTCTCTCTCTTTCTCTCTCTCTTCTCGCTATCTCAAGCTCCGGTTTCCTCCAGAGCAAAGGAAACTTCATCTTCTTGTGTTTGTTGGTTCCTCATCTCTTTCTTTTATCATAGAAGCGAAATAAGCTCACCAAACTATCCCTTTCTAAGCATAAAAAAGGTTTTTTTTTTGGCCCCTTCCATTTTCCTTCAAACAATACTCTTCTCTGTTTTTTGCCTTTCTAGATTGCTATATTTTACCGGTATATGTATTATTTTCGACCATTGGTCTCTGCTTAGAAACGACGCTTTCTGTAGTTTTGCATCTTGGGCTTTCATTGCTGGGAAGTCTTTGAGATTTTGTTGAGTCAGGGCTCCTTTGGGGGAGGGGAGGGGCTCTGGGTTTATTCTTTCTTCTGTGAGATTTATTCGATAGAAAGGTAGATTTGCTCGTTGCTTCGCAGTTTTTTTAATGTAATTCGAGGTTTTTATAGTGGCTTCCAAATCCAAATTTCAATGTGGGGTTTTCTTATACCATTGTTCCCATTTTACATACAAGATTTCAGATGGCGTGGTGTTGTGTTCTTTATTGCAGTTCTTGTCTTTCTCAGGCCTTACTTTTTTGTTTGCTGTAATTATTTGTAATAATAATGTGGCTTCCAGGCAAAATCAAGAGCAATGATGTGGTCAATTTAAATTTTTTTCTTCTAAGATGTTATTTCAAAATATGTTTCTCGCTGTTACAATTTCAATTATAACTTGAATATCTCCATCTATTGTCAAACCTAGTATTATCAATATATTCATTTTAGAAATGGGGTCTGTAAAAAAAAAAAAAAAAACTTTACGAGTAGTTTGTCCTGGAAAAATTGGAACTGCTAAAGAGTAATGTTATTTGAATTTCTCTGTACTTATCCTTACCTTGTAAGCTACGATATAGTCTCTTCTATATGTTTTTTACAATGACAAGCTGTTTAAAATCATTGTTATTAGAGATCTACGTTTCTGTTTGAATTCGAAATGCATATTAGTATTTTTGATTTTTTTTCAATTAGCTAAACTTCTAAAGTCTAGCTGCTACTATTGACTCTATGTTATGTAACTTACCAATGAAAATTCTATGTTGATTCCTTAGATGTTCTTATATTTTTCCACACGAATGCCTCTTAATGCCAAATGATTTGACTTCTCCTGTCAATGCAGGCAAAAAAATGTCATCCCAAGATGGTCTAAATGCCAAATTAAATCATAAGGCCATTCTTGGTCTGAAGCTGTGGGTGGTGATTGGTATCAGTTGTGCTGCTTTGGTAATATTTGTTCTCATTATCCTATCCATATGCTTGTCCCGGAGGAAATATCGGATAAACCTTGACAAGTTTCCACACACTCAAATCCCAGACATTTCTAAGGAAATAACAGTTGACAGAGTTGCTGGCAGCACTTTAGCACAGAGTTTCAATGAGCGTGAAGGACCTATGCTTGCCTATCATGACAAGTTTAGTGACAAGGATTCTAGAAAAACGCTTGGTCCTCTGACAAGCAAGTCCAGTGATGCTGATAACTTGAGCCAGTGCAGTTCAGTTTACCATGATAAGGCTGGAAGTTCATATTCTGGGGATGAAGTTAGCTCTGGAGCTGCACAGAGGCCACACTCGCCATATGATGGGATTGTATCAGCTTCTCCTTTGGTTGGACTTCCTGGATTCTCACATGTAGGATGGGGACACTGGTTCACTCTAAGGGATCTAGAGTATGCCACAAACCGCTTTTCCAAGGAGAATGTTATTGGAGAGGGTGGGTATGGGGTTGTATACCGTGGGAGTTTAACAAATGGAGCTGAGGTTGCTGTTAAGAAAATTCTCAACAATATGTGAGAGTTCCTTGTGACCCTGGTAGCATATTCTTGAACGTCATCATCGTCATCATCATCATCATCATCATCATAAGCTTTATGATTATTTGGATTGTAAGGCATATTCTTCAACTAGGAAGCTAAAATTTTTCTCCTTTCATGATGTGTTTTTCTTGCTGCAGGGGTCAAGCTGAGAAGGAATTTAGAGTAGAGGTGGAAGCTATTGGCAATGTTCGACATAAGAATCTTGTGCGACTTTTGGGTTATTGTGTGGAAGGGATTCACAGGTTAAAATTGCTATTTATCTTGTTATTCTCAAGTATTTGAATCAGTTCAACTTGTCATGATAGATGTCTCGTGAGGGGCCTTGTCATGCCAAAGGGTTGAGTTAAAGCTAGCCTTTACTCTACTCATAGGCTATCTCATTTTAGGAAATAATGTGAGATTTATTTATAAATTGAATGTAAAAGGTTTTATAAGCTAAACCATCAAAGAAAAACTAAAACTCTAATTCTCGTCTATCATTCTCTTAAGAGGTTTTATAAGCTAAACCATAGGAAAAAATCTAAAACCCTCATTCTCTTAAGAGGTTTTATAAGTGTAGGAGAATTATATCTTCTAATCAACAGGCATTTGATCCGAGTCATAAGCTTCCTATAGATTGACACAAAAGTGGTAATGAATCTATCAAAGTGACACTTATTGCTTAGACATAGAGCGTCCACCTATTGATTCCATGTTTGTAACTGGACTATGTGGGAATCTTGTTGTTTAACCATGTCAAACTTTCTCTCAAATACGAGTCTCTAATGATTTCTAATCATAACTGTAGAGATTTTCAATAGGAATGTACTCAAGTAATAACACCTGCATGCTCTTGAGACTGTTTAGGGTAACACTGTGATGGTGCATTCGATATTGAATTCCTCGATATTGTTATCACACATTTACAAATGTAAGTATAGCCCTGCAAAACCTTCACCAAAGATTTCTAAAAATATGATAAGTTTATGTTAAGAAATGTAATTCATCATGGAAGAGTAGTCCCTTTTGAGAAGCATTCATTAAGGCAAAATCACTTCTATAGAATCAAATAAATATAAGTCAAATCATATGAATGTTTAAGTCTAGGTTAGAAAATTTTGTTTCGTAAAGCCAATGAATTTAGTTAATTTACTTGTTCAAGAGTGACACTTTGAAGCCATGCCAAATTTTATGCTTGTCGCTCTAAGTTAGCATACGAAACTGTATCACTTGGATGATCCTAGCTTATCCAACAATATGATTTCAGCTCTTGAAAGTGGCACATTTTATTGACATCCTACTATGAAGCCTAAAATTTCTATGTTTTGTTCATTTAATTAAAGTAAATTGTGTTGAGCGGTGACATTAGGTTTGACATTAAGCATCCACTCACATCTGTTGTTACTATTAGTTGTAATTTTCTTATCATAAACTGTCATCTCCACTAAATTAAGTTTTGAAACTGGATCATTTTGTAGGATGCTTGTTTATGAATATGTGAACAACGGTAACTTGGAACAATGGCTTCATGGAGCCATGCGCCAACGTGGAGTTCTCAGCTGGGAGTCACGCATGAAAGTTATCCTAGGCACATCGAAGGCGTAAGTGATTGCAGTTTTGATTTCTTTTGAGATCATTAATTGGCTAAACTAAGGAATTGAATGGACTACAGACTTGCTTATTTACATGAGGGCATAGAACCGAAGGTTGTTCATAGAGATATAAAATCAGGTAACATTCTAATAGATGAAGAGTTTAATGGCAAGGTTTCTGATTTTGGTTTGGCCAAGCTTTTGGGTTCTGGCAAAAGCCATATCACAACAAGGGTGATGGGAACATTTGGGTAAGCAATATTTCTTATTTGTTGAGTCGTGTTGTTTTTGAAGAGACGCATAAACATAAATTTACATTTTTCAATTGATTTATGGTCTTATGTTTTTGTGATTACAGATACGTTGCTCCCGAATATGCTAATACCGGACTGCTAAATGAGAAGAGTGATGTTTATAGTTTTGGAGTACTACTTTTGGAAGCTGTGACTGGAAGAGACCCTGTGGATTATAGCCGACCTGCAAATGAGGTATTGACCTGTATTCTTGTTGCTAGGCAAGGTATTGCCTCTAAAATCCAAGGAATAATTTGATCAGAATCACATTTCTTGTCAGTATAGTATAGTGTGTACTTTCAAAGCAGGAGTATTACACGTATCAATGTGTACTTTAGTTCGAGTTTCGGTTCATGCTTTTTCATTTGCATTCATCTCATAAACTCTATTATATCATCTGCGATGGGTATAAATGAATATCAAGCTGTTTTTTGTTCTGCTTTTTCGGTAATTGTCGAGCCAAATGCCAATTGAGCTCAACTTTGTGAACGTTCAAAAAAATCTTCCACTTTCAGAGCAAGAGCATTACACGAATCAATGTGTAGTTTAGTTCAAGCTTCGGTTCATGCTTTTTCAGTTGCATTCATCTCATAAACTCTATTATATCATCTGGGATGGGTATAAATAAATTGAATATGATTAAGCTGTTTTTTGTTCTATTTGTTTTGGTAACTATCGAGCCAAATGCCAATTGAACTCAACTTTGTGAACGTTCAAAAAAATCTTGTTCAAGCTTGACTTGTTTGCTATCAAGTCGAATATGAACAACAAGCTAAGTCAATGATCACAAAATGCTTTGATAAATTATTAATTGATGCCACTAATTGCATGAGAGAAGGTTTATATTTTTTAGTAACACATCTTCTAAGCATAGAATTTAGAACCTGTTTCCATACTTTAAAAGTTTATTCATATTTATTCAAAATCTTATTGATGGCAAAAGTTAATTTGCCGAAGCATCACCAGAGTGAGAATAATGTAATTGAAGCAAACACAAAAGAGAAAGGAAAAAAACACCACAAAGTTGGAGGTTTAAAATCAGGATTACATTAGTAGGTTCAATTGCAATTTCAGTTTCTGTTGGAGGTTTAAAATCAGACTCAAACTCACTCTCTAATTGGAAGTCAGGCTTTTATTTTAGGTCTGGTTCAAATACAAGTTTAGTTTTATTTTCAAAAGTAGACTCAATTTCTTTTCGAGGTTCAAGTTAAAGTATGATTTCTAACTTAGGCTTCGTTTGGGCCGGCTTTTTTATTGCTTCTTAAAACGGAGTTAAAATTTTTGTACCAAAACTCCGTTTTAAGAAGCAATAAAAAAGCCGTCCCAAACGAAGCCTTAATTAATGCCATATTCCTAATTCAGATGTAAACGCATGGTTGTCTTTAATTCTAGACTTGGATTTCAGCTGCTGTTCAATTGTATGGTGAGGTTCAGTCATATTTTAATCTTGGTATAGATTCAGATTCAACACAATCATATCTAAACTCATTATTGTAATTACAACATCATCAAAAGAATATTCATAAGGTTAAGTTTCTTTGATAAGACCGTATTTGATTATGCATAATTTTTGTGTTTGTGCATTTTTAATGAGCTTTGGAGGAGAAATAACTTATCTTTTGGGGCTTTACTTATAGGCGTGTTGGTCATAACACATCATTTTTAATTTACCCCAAATTTTAACAATTTGGATGATGTTAATGGTTTTTAGTAAATTGTAGCTTAAATCATCCTTAATCTTCTTATGCCTAGACTTTCAATAAAACATCTAGTGGAAACAAGATATTTTATTGAGACAACCAATATTTAATTATAAGATATTTAAACTTATCATAATATCAAAACACCTTAGAATTACTTTGTTTATAACTCTTATAGTGCTTGAGGTTGTCCCATTAATTTTGTTTCATCAATTAACTCCTTTAGATCAAACAAATAGTAATATTGTAAGGAATATTCTAAATTATTGATCCATTCTAAAAATTTTTAAGTTTATATCTCATTTCAAATATAGGAATATAATTTTGATCCACACAATAGTTAATTTGAGTTCTTCTAGAACTATAACTTACCTTGTCTATTTAAATTGCATCATATGGTTGAAGATATAAGCCTCATGCTTGTATAAAAAGAGCCATGCCTTGAAAGTTACGTCAATACTTATAAAGGCTCAAAGACTAAACATCCAAAAGCACATGCACAAGTTTTTGAGAGGAAAAAATGAATTTTATTCATCAGTTATTATAAAATGCATGCCTCTAAAATCTTATTTATAAACCCAAAATGACCCAAAACTAGTAATTTCTCAAAATTCTCATAAGATCTAGTCAAAGATTGTAAGTTTAGATTCAATGCACTTGATTTCATGCCAAAAAAAAAAAAGAGAGAAAATTCTGGCATTACTTTCAGCAAAATAGTAAGTTTCCGACTGCAAAATCCATTTCCACACATTTTTTTGCTTCCCTGCTACAATGAAAAATCGGAAAACAGTAAGGAAACAAGTATTCTCTAAGTTTATGTTCCATTATTATCTTCTATAGTGTTATGTATGACTTGTAAGTTTGATTTCTATATAATTTGCATAATCTTGAGCATCTTTGTGTTTCTTAAATATTGGTATCAAATACTGGTTGTTTATTCTTATGGTTAGATATTTTCAAGCTCAAATTATTGAGCTGACTCTTTTTTAATTCAATACACAAATTGATTGGTCAAAGCTGAGCTTGTGTGCTTAACTGATGACCAAACTTGAGCTAGCTAGTTATCAAGCCAAAAATGAGCTGTTTGAGAACATCAAGCTGAATTAACAGCCCGAATAATCTTTAATGGCTGCTATATAGTTTGTGAATGTAGGCTTACATGAACCTTGGGATAATACTGCATGTTTAGGTAAATCTTGTGGAGTGGATCAAATTCATGGTCGGCAGCAGGAGATCTGAGGAACTTATTGATCCAAACTTGGAGGTCAAACCTTCATCCAAGGCTCTTAAAATGGCCCTCCTGGCTGCCTTAAAATGTGTTGATCCTGATTCTCAGAAGAGACCTAAGATGAGTCAAGTTGTCAGACTGCTTGAAGCTGAAGAGTATCCATTCCGTGAGGTTGTAGAACATCCATTATAATCTCTCCTGCACTGATGATAAACTTCGAGATCATACTGTAATTATTAATCATCGCCATTGGATTTGTTTTCAGGAAAGAAGAAACCGTCGAAGCCACACTGCTGCTTCCATGAAGGATTCTTCAAGTTCTGCTGATCTGGATAAGAAGCCTGAAGCATCAGAAACTCGAGAGTGACTGATGAATTTGTTACGTTGGAGCATTCTCTCTATGCTAACAATCCTTGAATTGTAGGGTCTTGGGATTATTCTTTGTAGGGTTTTGGCTCTTAACATAATTTTGCTGCCATCACCAACTTGTGGATTTTGTTGGAATGTAAGAATACCAATAGTGAATTCCAGCTTTTGTTGTACAGTTATTTCAGATTTGAAGTCTTGTTCAAATGCATGACATATTCTATGTGACTTGTACCAGAGATGCATTAGAAGCATGATGATCAGTATTTATTTTCCTGCTTGCCTTTTTAATGCTAATGATTTAAATATGTAGCCTAATTACTAATTATAAGTGGATTTATAAATTTTAATTATTATAAATAATTAGATATTCTTGAATTTACTTGATTTAAATATTATTAAGAAATTGTTAAAGTTATCCAGTTATTTATGTGATTTTTTCATCATGTATACATCATATTAATTAATTTTTATAATTTGTATCATTTTGTTTGATTATATAAATAAATTAAGCATCATACAGATTAATATGGAACTGTTCGCACTTATAATTTTATTAGGATGATAACTTGGTTCATAATCAGGAGGATTAAAAAAAAAATAGTTGGATGGTAGTTTCAAGTGCTCAAACATTCATGTGAGTGAGCAAGATTTGCCACCAGACATGAACACAGATGAGATAGCTACTTTGATGGCGACAGGAGAGCAAGAATTTGGTTAGGTTGTTTTACTGTTATGTGCTTCTCCATTCATGTGAATAAGCAAGTAGTCCGACCATGCAGACCCAACATTGTTGATGCTTTAGGGTACTTTTGGCTTTTGCGTTATAATGACATGACGCTGAGGGGTTTATCTTTGAAACGATAGGTCAGGATTTGATTGCTGACAACATTAATCATCTTTTTTTTACATTTAAGGTAATTAAGCCAAATTCATACACACGTCACATTTGCAAGTTTCAAACTCAAGACCTATTAGTTGATAGCCAAAGCACTCAACCAACAGATCAAGATAAGCCGTGTTGTCATCACCTTCACAAGCTATCTTTAGAATTTTAATAGATTAATATAAAAATTTAAATTTGGATTCACTAATTTAATAAATTGGTCGGATTCAATTCGTGCATTTTAACTTATTTATCAAACGAGTTGAGTTTGAGTTTGAGTTGACCCATTAACCCAGTTTTGACTCGAAAATAACCGGTTTTTTTTTTCGAAATTTCTTTATTTGTTAATATAATCTTGTTATTTTCAATAAAATAATCTAAAATATGTGGTTAAGAAGTTAATAAAAAATATATATTTTTAATTAAAATGAGCTATTAGGTCAGGTTCATGTTACTGGCGGGTTAGATTTGGGTCCATCTCTTTGACCCGTTTATTAAATGGGTTATGTTCGAGTTGATCGGATTCGGGTCGGGTCAATTTTAGATTAGACCCGAACTTAATCCATTGACCTATTTGGATACCCCTAACTATTGCAATAGATGATGTTGATTTAATTTTTAAAATTTGAAATGATTTTAAAATATATATATGCTTTGATTAGTGCTATTAGCTTTGTGTTGTTTGAGATGATTGATGTTAGATTTATGTTTATTCTGGACATCATAGAGATGATTTGATAAGTTTTAGTTTTTTTGGTTGTGCTTTAGTCACAACAATAATATTATCCTATCACCATTGCATTTTTTTTGGTCAACTTTTTTTTGTTGTAGTATTTGGACAGGCTTTTGATTGCATTTTGTCACCTATTCTTTTGACTGAATAGCTAAGAATCATTTGATTTGTTTTTTTCGGACAGTTAGGGATTCGAGCTCTGGTGAGATGGGAGGAACCCATTCCGTCGACCACTCGGCCGCAGACTCGATCACCATTTGATTTATTTAAAGCATGAACTTATATTTATTCGCTTTTAAGTGCAATCAAATGTCTTCATTGGTGGATATGATTGATTGCCTCAACCATCGTTTCATAGTAATTTAATTTGGATTTTTCTTTTGTTTGGAACGGGGGTATCTACCCGCTGCTATCTCCTTAGAAGGTACATGACGGCGTAACTAATCCCTTTAATTTGGATGGTTAGTTTTGCTTTTATATTTTTATATAAACTACATCATCATCATCAATTTTTTCAACCCTACAAACTCACATTCTAAAATTACTTATATTCTATGGCTTCTCTCTAACTCTAATTTATAAAATACAAGTGGACAGAGAAGAATGATCAATTGACTTACAACACATAGTTGAAACTATAATACAAAGCTATATATTGGTAGGAATTAAAATAAAAATCTATTTTTTATATCCACTAGGAACTAATTTAAGATCTTAATGAGTTATCCACATTAATGTGCACAAGAATATGATGAGCTCCTACTAGGATTAGGTGTAGAGGCTCTATCAGTTGATTTCTTAAACCCTAAATAAGAGCCTAAATTGGTATGCTACACAAATGTTTGAAAACTTTATTAAAATATTCATGAGCATTTGCAGTCATGGATCTACACTTGAAATCACCGTCATAAGAGATAATGACCTCTTTGTAATATCACATTCTATGAACTAATTGGATACGTCTATTTTAATAATTTTTATTGGCATTCATGCGCCGATAGAAAAATATTTAGTTGTTAGTAGTACTAGCTCAATATATTTTGTTGTAAATAGCATCAACATCTTCTATAGCCATTTGGCTAAATGCCTACTTGAAATTTTCTCATAGATGTCATAGATAATACATATGTGCAACCACTAGGACGATTTCTTAGTCAATCATAAACTAGGCTTGAGTGTCTATTTGAGATTATGTATAGATCTCAATGAATATGAATAGGTTCCACCAAAGTCTTGAAGCATTTGCAAAAGTTGCAACCATAACTTATTACACTAAGAATTAGTCACTAGGAAGACTAGAGGGAATAACTAGCATCTTATGTATTTATCAACAATGGAGTAGTAGTCATAGAGAAATAAAATTATGTTCAATTCAATACGTTTATTTATTTTTTGCTTAGGTTTATTTTAAGAACGTTTTTAGTACTTTTAAAAGCTATTTTTAAGTACAAAAATTTTTTGAACTAGAAATTTTTATGCTAGAAAATTGTTTCAGAAAGCAGTAAGAAAACTGCCATAAATGAAGCCTTAGGCTTTGTTTTGGAACGACTTTTTTATTGCTTCTTAAAACGGAGTTTTAGTACAAACTATTGTAAGAAGCAATAAAAAAGCCTTCCCAAACGAAGCCTTAATCTTATGCACCTAATTGATTAATCCAGGAATGAATAACCTATTTGTGAGGTTTTTTCGACATTATTCCTTAAGATAATGTAAATAAAGTACTTTTAACTAAACATATAAAAGAAAAAAATGATAGATTTACAGTGTTTTATAAAAAGTTTGAACAAATAAACTAATTAACGCTATTATAAATTTATTCTACTTTAAATGTACGTTTAAAATAAGAATGTAACATTCAAAATAATAATAATAATATTATTATTGAGCACAAATTTGAAATCTAATAACAACATGAAATTTTCAACATGTTTACACATTAAAATGTAAATTAAATTAACATAACTAAATAATTATAACTATCTTGCTTTTGATTAATTAGGATGAAAGCACTGAAATATTACTGTTAATTAATAATATTAGTATGATCTTAACAGTAATTAAATCACTACTATTACTTGTGATAACAAAAAACATCGAAATATTAAACTTAATTACTTACAGTTAAAAGGCGGTAATTAGGGATTATTGAATTTGAATGAGAAAGAGATGAAGTAGACGTGAGATGAGCTGTTGAAACATGTTCTATATATAGACATTTCTGAAGCATTGGATGCTCTTGCCGTATTGGATTCGTTTGTCTTGGATACCAGCTCAATCTTCAACTCTCCAAGCCACCGGAAAAAAAAAATCATGGCGAAAACGCCCAGGTTTTAGGGTTTTCGGTGGGGTATGCCTGCATGGAGCAGTAAGACCCACTTACATGGTGTTTTTGCTCTGTTTGAGTTTATTATTATTATTTTTTTTCACAGGAGGTGCTTCTACCGTGAAGAAGACGAAAACGGTGTGCTTCATCTTAAAATCTTGCCGTTAGGTGGCAAGTTGGGGAAATGAGGAGTAAGGTTTGGTTGTTGGAAGTATATATATGATGCAAATATTAAAAATATGAAAACTTTCTATATCTAGGTAAGTAGTCTTAGAATCATCTTCCATATTGTGTAATATTTTATTTGTGATGATAGATATAGAGTTTAACATTTTAGTTTTATATGAAGATTGATATTGCACACACATAGATAAACGAAAGTTGAAATAGACATAAGAATTTTTATGTAGAAAGCCTATAAAAAGAAAAAATCATGGTGTCTGACCAGGTTGAATGATTGAACTAGCGCTTTTTATCAGTTATAAATGACACCCTTCCCAATGATTAGAAAATGTGCTCATAAAATATAGTAGATATACAATATATAGAACATATTTTGTGGTGCTATTTGGAAGAGCCATGAGGCATGAGAGAAGTCTTCAAGATATCAGTTTTTGTTTTTTTTTATCGTTCTTGCTTGAGGAGAGGAGAGGAGAGGAGATCAAAGATTGAGAGATTCGACATCAATCTTAGTGCTGATGTGATCAAGAGTTAGAGTAGATGTCGATGGGATGCATCAGTTTGATTAGCAATGGTGTGCGTTGATATTATTTGCAATGGTGGGGTGACAGTTAGTTGATTGATACACTACAAAAAAATTCATCATTATCGTCGAATTTTCCGGCGGATAAATATACGCCGGAAAATGCGGCGGGCGAACCGGCGGAATATTCGCTGGTATTTTTATGGTGAAATTTCCGGCGAAATGTCCCCCATTTCAACACTGAAGAATTTTTCGCTGAATTTTTGCCGGAATTTAAAAAGTTTCCGGCGCAATTTTTGCCAGTTATTACCGGAGGAATTACCGACGAACATTGCACCGGCTTACTTAAACTCGACGAATGTTTACTGACGTATTATCCGCCTATGATGTAACCGATGGATAATCCGCCGGAAAGGGCCCTATTTCGACCCTTCCGCCGTCTTTCTTCTCATTTCCTTCTTCTTCCCTCGGTTAGGTCGCATCTGAGAGTTGTCCCTGGTTCTGAGAGCTGCCGCGAACGCTAGACCCTCGCCGACTTTTGCCACCAAACTTGCACCATTTGCCACTGTCGGTTGCCTCTACTCGCCGCCTCCGGTAAGAGAAGGCCGCTGCCTCTGTATCTTTGTGTATTCTTTTTTTGCGTTTGTTACGGATGTTCTCACTAGACATTTGCAAGAGAATGAATCTTGGTGTATGTTATTGTTTTGGTTATGGATGTTCTCACTAGACATTTGTAAGAGAATGATCTTGGTATATATGCTTTTAAGTTATTTTTGTTTAGGATATTCTCACTAGACATTTGCAAGAGAATGAACCTAGGTGTATGCTATATGTTTATGTTTAATAATTTAATTGGTGATGTTATTGATCAGAAGTGGATGTATGAATGTATATAGTATTGTATTTTTTTCTATGCAGGTTAAATTGTGAAAATTAGTTTCAAAAGAAAGAATGTTATTTTTTTATTTATGCTACAGGTTTCCAACGAATTTTTTGCCGGAAAGCCTACCGGTAATATGATAAAACGACATTTTGACTGAAATTTTGTGCCGGCATTTCCGGCATATATTACGACGGTAAAGCCCGTTGGTAACACGTCGGCGGATTATCCGCCGGTATTTCCGGCGTACATTCTCCACCGAAAATACCGGTGGATTATACGCCGGAATACGACACCAAAAAAGCACCAACTTCCTCTATCTTTTCACCAAAATTACGCCGGAAAACCTTCTGGAAACATTTCCGGCGAAAAAATTTTGTCGATTAAGATTTTTTGACGCGTGAATTTTCGTCGGATCATTATGCCCCGGAAATTTGCCGAAAAGTTCATATTTTTGATGGATTTTTATTGTTACCAGTGGATTTTATCCACCGGTAACAAAGCATTTTCCTGTAGTGACATAGCCATGTGATAATGGTGTTGGAATCAAATAATTTTGACCTCATTGGATTAATCTTATAGATATACTTGATTTGATTATAAACATGTGGGATTCGGAAACTTTAGTCTTTTAATTGTTGTATTGAAAATTTCTATTATGCTTCAAATACTTGATCTAAGCTCATTCAGACTTAAATAGGACCAATTTTGGTGTCATTGAGTTCTTCTCATCGAGAAGTTTGATTTCACTATAAATTTATTAAAATAAGATCGAGTGTTGGTAAAAAGAGAGTTCAATGTTTATTATATGCTACAATATTTATGATGGTAGAGAGAGTTTAACATTTTAGTTTTGTATGAAGATCTTGCATACATACAAATAAAAGAGAAGTTGCAATGCATAGCATTTTTATATGGAAAGCTTGTAAAATGAAAAAAAATATGGGGCCTAGACAAGTTAAATGATTCCATGAATGTTTGTCATCGATTTTAAATGATGTCCTTCTTGATGATTAAAAAATGTGTTCATAAAATATAGTAGACATATAATGTATAGAATATATTTTGCAGTGGAAGTTGAAAAAGCCATGTAACATGAGAGCTATCACGCCCTAAGATCTAAATTAGAAGAATTATTTATTTTATCCTTTTAATAATTTATCAAAGTTTTTATAAATCATTCATATAACTCAATATCCAACAAAAATAATTAAATATCATACACCAAAAAATATTTCACTATATTCATTCACCAAAATTATATTTATAATAGCCAGAAGATCATTAACAATCACTAATATATCAATAGCTCATGACTACAAAAGAATAATATATATATATATATATATATATATAAATCAAAAGAAGAACCTAAATATCTCAATTAGTCTCACTCTACATGATCCTGGCCCTTCCTAGACCTGAAATCAATAAAACTATATAATGATCTTACAAAGCCTATATAAACCAAAAACTCACTAAAGCTTTCAATACAATATCTAAAAAATTAATATGCATGCTCATCTCCATCAATAGAATTAGTAGCATTCAATATCATTAATAATCAGTTATTCCTAGTACGATTCAATATAATAATAACAAGAAGTGAGAAACATCATGTTGAATTCCATAAATCAATGACATGTGTGTGAATATATCAAAAACTAATAAACTAATTATCAATAAATCAGTACTATAACGTGACCATACATGTGTCAATATCATCAAGGTCATCAGTCTTATATATCTTATCAATTATTTATTCTTATGAA
This sequence comes from Dendrobium chrysotoxum, assembly GCA_019925795.1. Lineage (NCBI taxonomy): Eukaryota > Viridiplantae > Streptophyta > Magnoliopsida > Asparagales > Orchidaceae > Dendrobium > Dendrobium chrysotoxum. Next base: position 87,964,428 of record CM034314.1, on the reverse strand, counting down.
ATTAATACATGTAATGCACATATATTTATCCATTTATCAGTGTTATCAATGCTATCAATATTATTAATGTTAGAAATGCTATCAATATATGAACTATATCAGTATATAATTCAATATAGGGTTCAACAAGGCATGACATCTAGCTTTAATGTGGTATTTTCGTCATTCCATCCCAATTGTCACCCAGTTTGATCATCAGTCTTTAATTTAACCCCAACTACCGGCCAATTGGTCATCAATTTTTATCTTACCATCATTATTCATTATCTCAAATCAATTAATAGGTGACTTTCAATAATCATTTAAGAGTCATCACCCTCTACCCGTCGGCGTAATTCGATCAATCGATTACAGGCTACAACTAGGATTACACTATCAACCTTTTATTTAAAAAAAATTATCAGTCCACATTCATACGCAGATTATTATATTTTAACAGTCAACCCGTATTAATTATAATGTTAATAGTCGAAATTTCTTAGTTATACAAATGCCACATTTAACTTATATATATTATATCATTTTTTCTAGGCAAGTCAATACCACTATATCATATTTGAAACTGCAGGAGAATTTGTAAATTAATCTATAGCTTCAAAAAATCATAACTTTTATTTTATCTAATGAAATTTAATATTATTGCATTCAAAATATCCATAAAATCTATACCTATCATATACAAAAAGTTACACGATAAAAGTGCGATAAATCATGAGAAAAATATATTTTTAACAATTTAGAAGAAATTAAATTCATCAAACTCAAAATCATTGAAAATCCAATTGAGGTTCGGGTCACTTACAATGATCAAAAAACTTTTTATAATAGAAGTGACGGACGAAAAAGACCAAAACATTCTTTCTCTCTTCCCTCTCTCCTCTTCCTCTCTCTTTCACTCTCTTCTTCCATGGCAAGAAAACATAGTGCCAAATTAAGAACTTTAGTTCAAACATAAATTCAATTTTTTTTATTTTAAAAATAATTTTTTTTTAATCTTTTGAGTTGTTACAAGAGTTATCTTCAAGATGTCATTTATTATTTCTTTTTATTATTCTCTCTTGAGGAGAGGAGATCAAAGATTGAGAATTTTGACATAAATCTTGGTGCTAATGTCAGGAGTTAGAGTTGGTGTCTATATGGTGCATCGATTTGATGGGTAATGGTGTACGTAGACATTGTTGACAATTGTGGGTGAAGAAGTTAGTAGACGTCAATGTAGCTAGGTGATAATGGTTAAAGACCATAGTTGTGTGATGGTGGTTAGGGGATTGTAGCCATGTAATAACTTTTAAAGGACCTTCGTTGGGTAACTGAGGTTGAAAGATAATAGTATCTCGATAATGGTCATTGGATAATGGATTATAATCAAACGATGGTGGTACGTGCCCCATAATTTGGCAAACTATATGATCAAATGATTGTAGTTGAATGATGGTGGTTGAAAAATTATAATTGATGATGGTGGTCAAAGTATTATAGTTGAAATACTGTGATAAAAGGATTGGAGTTAGGTAATATTTGTTGGAGGAACATAGGAGGGTGGCGGTAGCCTGAGAGCCTTAATCAGGCAATAGTGGTCGAATGACCATAATCAAGAGATAGTAATTGGAGGACTATAGTTGAATGATGGTGGGAAAATGATCATATTTGAGAAATAATGGTCAGATGATTGTAAATTATCAATGCTATCAATATTATTAATGTTAGAAATGCTATCAATATATGACTATATCAGTATATAATTCAATATAGGGTTCAACAAGGCATGACATCTAGCTTTAATGTGGTGTTTTCGTCATTCCATCCCAATTGTCACCCAGTTTGATCATCAGTCTTTAATTTAACCCCAACTACCGACCAATTGGTCATCAATTTTTATCTTACCATCATTATTCATTATCTCAAATCAATTAATAGGTGACTTTCAATAATCATTTAAGAGTCATCACCCTCTACCCGTCGGCGTAATTCGATCAATCGATTACAGGCTACAACTAGGATTACACTATCAACCTTTTATTTAAAAAAAATTATCAGTCCACATTAATATGCAGATTATTATATTTTAACAGTCAACCCGTATTAATTATAATATTAATAGTCGAAATTTCTTAGTTATACAAATGCCACATTTAACTTATATATATTATATCATTTTTTCTAGGCAAGTCAATATCACTATATCATATTTGAAAATGCAGGAGAATTTGTAAATTAATCTATAGCTTCAAAAAATCATAACTTTTATTTTATCTAATGAAATTTAATTTTATTGCATTCAAAATATCTATAAAATCTATACCTATCATATACAAAAAGTTACACGATAAAAGTGCGATAAATCATGAGAAAAATATATTTTTAACAATTTAGAAGAAATTAAATTCATCAAACTCAAAATCATTGAAAATCCAATTGAGGTTCGGGTCACTTACAATGATCAGAAAACTTTTTATAATAGAAGTGATGGACGAAAAAGACCAAAACATTCTTTCTCTCTTCCCTCTCTCCTCTTCCTCTCTCTTTCACTCTCTTCTTCCATGGCAAGAAAACATAGTGCCAAATTAAGAACTTTAGTTCAAACATAAATTCAATTTTTTTTATTTTAAAAATAATTTTTTTTTAATCTTTTGAGTTGTTACAAGAGTTATCTTCAAGATGTCATTTATTATTTCTTTTTATTATTCTCTCTTGAGGAGAGGAGATCAAAGATTGAGAATTTTGACATAAATCTTGGTGCTAATGTCAGGAGTTAGAGTTGGTGTCGATATGGTGCATCGGTTTGATGGGTAATGGTGTACGTAGACATTGTTGACAATTGTGGGTGAAGAAGTTAGTAGACGTCAATTTAGCTAGGTGATAATGGTTAAAGACCATAGTTGTGTGGTGGTGGTTAGGGGATTGTAGCCATGTAATAACTTTTAAAGGACCTTCGTTGGGTAACTGAGGTTGAAAGATAATAGTATCTCGATAATGGTCATTGGATAATGGATTATAATCAAACGATGGTGGTACGTGCCCCATAATTTGGCAAACTATATGATCAAATGATTGTAGTTGAATGATGGCGGTTGACAAATTATAATTGATGATGGTGGTCAAAGTATTATAGTTGAAATACTGTGATAAAAGGATTGGAGTTAGGTAATATTTGTTGGAGGAACATAGGAGGCTGGCGGTAGCCTGAGAGCCTTAATCAGGCAATAGTGGTCGAATGACCATAATCAAGAGATAGTAATTGGAGGACTGTAGTTGAATGATGGTGGGCAAATGATCATAGTTGAGAAATGATAGTCAGATGATTGTAATTGGGTGATAACGGTCCTTGGAAATAATTGGGTGGTGATTCAATGGTAGTGATCGGGCAACGATTTGGTGGTGGTGATCAAGTATTAGTTTGACGAAGATGATCATATAATCTCTAATGACATCGATCAACTGGTGGTCTGATGATAATGGTCTAACAATGGTGCTTGGGTGGAGCTTGAGGATTCTTAAAGTATATGAGCTCCCTTGAGTTTCAAGCTAAGGTCCAAGCCCATCTTCATATTGAGAGTGGTGACTTTTTAAAGATTTTTGAGTGGTATGTATTATAAAATCATCCAAAATTCAGAATATTCTATTAGATGACATGTATTGATTCCCTCAATAATAGGGCATTCTTTTAGCATTTAAATGCCTTAATATGTCAAAATTAGATAATTTTGAGCTTATATATACTTGGTTTGATTATAAGCACGTGAGATTTGGAAACTATTCTATCTCTTAATTAGTGTGCTAAATTTTTTTATTATGCTTCAAATGCTTCATTTAAGTTTATTCGAACTTGAATCATGCCACTTTTCATATAGTTGAGTTCATCTTATCAAAGAGTTCAATTTTACTATAAGTTTATTGAAATTTGAGTTTATCATGAATTTAATTTTGAAAATTTTAAATTTAAAAATGCTTTGAATTGTGTTTGAACAAGCTAGCCACTTTTTTATGATTTATTAGTTCCCCCATATTTTTACACATCAAAGCTTGTGTGACTTTAAAACATATGTTAATCTTTGAAAGATTTTATAACACATAATTATAATTTTAAAAAATCTATGAGAAGAAACCACTCTCTGGATGTCAAGGGGGACCTCCCTTTAGGGTCATCAACCGAGTAAAATTTTGTTGATTATTATTTTAACTTTTAATGAAGTAAGCATACTAATTAGAATAAAATTATTAAGAAAGTTCACTCTAAATATTTAGAATTGTGTGATATGAAATATAAAAAAATAATCTTGAGGACTTTCAAAATGTTAGAATAGGCTTGACAGTCAAAATTAGGCTTGAATAGATGTAGGAGGCCAAAATGGTTGCTCAATTTTATCCTTTTAAATTTGAAGAATTGCACCTTTCTATTCTTTTAAACATTCAATAAGAGCTTACAGTTCTATCTGAACAACGAAGAATATAAATATATTTACAAGCCCAAAATGACATATGTACAATAGCCATGATATATAATAAAACATTCCATCACCATGAATAATACATCATGACTACAAAAAAAAATTCTTACCCTTTTCTGAAAATATGTAAAAATCACATAAATTGCATAACTCAACAAATAATCAACATCTACAACTAAAGTCAATGCATCAAATAAAATCAATAAACATATAATTGTAGGAACATGTATTAGTCCATATATTATGTAATTCATATAGCCTTATCATATCAGTCATATTCTCATCACATATCATATGTTCATATCAATACACTTTCAATCATGTAATCTAGTTATATGTCAATCATGTGATGCAATCAATCCTATCACCAATCAATTAATTATCATATATCAAATCTCATGTGTCATCAATCTTATCAATTAACAGCCTTATAAATTGTCAGGCTTATCTATCATCAATCACATCTATCCTTTATTTGGCATCTATCATATATGTCATTTCTATATCTAGTATATCATATGTACAATTATGCATGTTATCATGTATGCATATTAATATTGAATTAAAAAAGGTTGGACGTTCAATTTTTATGTGGTGTTTTTTATATTTTAACCTTAACTATCCACTAGTTGATCATCAGTCTATAATTTAATCCCAACTATTAATCAATATTCCATCAATCTTTAATTTAATCACAATTATCAATCAGTTGGTCATCAGTCTTTAATTTGATCACAACTATCAATCAGCTGGTCATAAATCTTTATCTTACTATTATTATTCATAAACCTTAAATCAGTTCACATGTAGCTTTCAATAAATCATTAAGAGTCATCACTCTCTACACAACAATATAATTCAATCAATCAATTATAAGTTACAACCACAATTACACCATAAACTTTTTCTATTTAAAAAAAGCCTATCGGCCCACCCTCATATACAAGGTATTATATTTTAAGAGACAACTCATATTAATTATAGTGTTAACAGTCAGTCTTCTTTAGTTACATGCAAATGCATCCATACATCAGTCTTATCATTTTCTCTATACAATTCAACATTCAACTTCATGTATAAAATGCAATGATCTATGAAATGCAGAAAAATATGTACATTATTCATTAATTTTAGAAAATCATAACTATCACTTTACCCAATAAATTTTTTATATCATTAGCCAAACTATTCAGAATAACAATACATATCACATACCTAAAATTATACGATGAAATGTTGCAAATCTGGTTTTGATGATGATAAATATGTTTCCAGTGTGTTTTGCTTGGCTAATCTGTTTCAGGCACAAAAGACCGCGAGCCACTCAAGCCAACTCAAAATCGGGTCCAAGTGTGTCAAATGTATGATTTTTCTTTTTATTGAGTCAATTGTAATGTAACTGATTCCCTAGCTAAGTAACCTTGCACACACACACTCAGGGAGAGAGATTGAGTGAATTAGAGTTTCTGTTAAAAATTTATTCAGATCATCCTGGACGATATCCACATCATCCTGGACGATCCAGTTAAAATAGAAACCCTAATTAGGGCGACTAAGTTAAGAGGGTCTGATTGAGCCTATCGTCCTGGACGATCAACGGATCGTACGGGACGATATTCCCAAATCAGAAATTCTCAGCCGCCAGATCAAGTTAGGCAAGTTCTTATTTTTAGATACTTGGTCTGATCGTCCCGGACGATACGTGCATCGTCCCGGACGATCCAGTACAATCATGCCTAATTTAATCTGGTAATTAAGGAAAGTAATTAATTTTTGGTTGATACGATCATATCGTCCTAGACGATCGCAGGATCGTCCCGGACGATCTTGATCGTCTAGTGCATTTAAGCTGTACGTCCAGAACTATGTACAGGACGATTTGGGGCCTTTTTGAACTAATCGTACCGGACGATGACCCTATCATCCGGGACAATCAAGTCATTTTTTGGTCGTCCAACACAGATTTCTCTGGACGACCCGAACTGTCTTCTGGACGATTTCCCTCAATTTGAACTAATCGTCCCGGACGATCGCAGGATCGTACGGGACGATATGAACAACTTTTTCTACTGATCGTCCAGAAGAGCCAGATCGTCCAGGCTGAAACAGCTGAATTTGAACTGATCGTACAGGACGATCTACCGATCGTCCTGGACGATCTTGGCCGACCAGTTGAGATTTAGGGCAAATTTTAAGCCCTCCTTTAAAAGAACTTTTTCCAATTTTTGGAAAAATCTTTTTTGCTGCCTTCCTTCCCTGAGAAACCCTAGAGAGAGAGAGAGTTGGGAGAGAGAGAGAAGATCTTGTGAGGGGGAGTTAGTGAGGGATTCACTAAGGTTGCTCCGAGCACAGATCAGAGTCGTCTTCTCCGCTTGTCGTCTTTCGTCTAGTCGGTGTTCGTCGTGGGAGGATCGTTCGCAAGAAGATTTAGGGTTCTCTGCCCGCTTCAGGTGGAAGCAAAAGGAGTTTGTAGGTTCTCTGCCTGCTTCAGGAGGAAGCGAAAGGAGTTTGAAGGTTCTCTGCCTGCTTCAGGAGGAAGCGAAAGGAGGTCAGGTTCTCTGCCTCACCGTGTGGTGAAAAGGAGATTTTTGTACAGGCTTCTCCGCCTTGCTGTGGGAGCAAAAGGAGAGACACTTCTGTTTAGTGCAATACCCAGAGGGGAGGCTCCGGGGAGTGGACGTAGGTCAAGTTGACCGAACCACTATAAAATCTGGTTTGCTTTTCTGATTCAATTCTGCACTTTAATTTTTTTTGATATTAACTGCTTGGGTGAATATCTGTGGTTGATCTTTTTATCGTTGTTTTAATTTATTTCCGCTGCACGTTATAAAAAGATTTTCATAGTTATCGTGAAAATTTTAAATAACCAATTCACCCCCCCTCTTGGTTAGCCTCGGGACTAGTTCACTAGGGCTTAACATCCCTATCGAACTTTCAAGTGGTATCAGAGAGGGATTCAAAATTTAAGTTTAAAAACTTTTAAATTTGATCCATGGCTAACTGTAATAATCGTAATACTGCTGAAGGATATTCTATTACAAGACCACCGTTGTTTGACAATATTCCTTTTGATTTTTGGAAAACACGCATGTCTACTTTTCTACAGTCTATTGATTATCGCATGTGGATGTTAGTTAAGGATGGATACGAATCACCTTTTAGACTGATTAACAATGTGAAAATTGAACTGCATTTTACTGATTGGACGTTTGATGATCGCGATTTAGCACAGTTAAATGCAAAATGCTTGAACTGTTTCTTTTGTGCTTTAAAATCCGAAGACTATATGCGTGTTTCTACTTGTACAACGGGAAAGGAAATCTGGGATAGATTATGCATAACATACGAAGGTACAACTGAAGTCAAACAGTCTATGTTAAATATCTTGCTACATGATTACGAACTTTTTCGCATGAAACCTAGTGAGACTATTTCAGAAATGTACACAAGGTTCACTCAGATTGTTACCTCTTTGCATGTTCTAGGTAGAGAACTTACTAACTACGAAAGAGTGAATAAAATTCTAAGATGTTTGCCTGCTTCTTATGATGCTAAGATTACTGCTATTACTGAATCTAAAGATTTAAACACTTACTCTATTGACAGCTTACTTGGATCACTTATTGCTTACGAGCAAGGGGTGAACCAAAGGCAACTTGATGCATGTGAACGCAAGAAAGAGAAGACAGTGGCACTAAAGGCCAAGGATTCAGATGCTAGCTCTTCCGGGTCTGATAGCGATGATGTTGCCTTAATCACAAGGCAATTCAAAAGCTTTCTAAGGAAGAAACATAAAAACTATCAGAAGTGGAACAAGGGTAAGTCTAATAAAAATTTTAAGAGTTCATCTGAATCTGTTTGTTTTGAATGCAGGAAGCCTGGACACATAAAGGCTGATTGTCCAACACTTAAAGCTCACCCAAGCAAGGAGAAGGGTGAGGAGAAACCAAAGTTCAGAAAGGACAAGAAGCGGATTCAGAAGGCGTTCTGGGCAGACTCTGCATCCGACTCTTCTAAGACTGAAGCTGAAGAGGAGGAAACAAACTTGTGTCTTATGGCTGATGATCACCCTGGTCAATCGGATCAGGAAGAGTTATGTGAGCTTACCTACGATCAATTATTTGAAGTTTTTGAAAGAATTCATACATCGTATAGGAAGCTTAAGAAAACTCATGCTAGTTTGAAATTAGATTACTTAACATTACAAAAAGAGCATGATTCTGTAGTTAAAGATCATTCCACACTTGATTCAAATCACATGTCTTTGCTTGATGAAGTCGATGAGTTGAATAAAAAATATTCTGATTTAGTTTCTGAGCATGATTCATTGAAAACTATGCATGTGGACTTAGAAAGAGCTTTTAAAGAATTAGATACAATGGCATGTGAAGTAGAAAGTAGCAAGGGAACCTTGAAATTTGAAATTGCAAGTTTAAAGAAAGAAAATGAGTTTTTGAAAGTAAAGATCAGTGCTTTTGAAAAGAACAAAACACCGCCTACTTTTGAACAGTTTTATGCACCGCCACTTTTTGAAAGATCTGTTGCAAGTTCTTCAAAGCATGTTTCATATACATCTAGGAAGAGGCATTATCATCCACGTAGATTAGTTAACCCTTTTCCTGGTGTTAGATGTTTTTCATGTGGCATGTTAGGACATATTTCTCACACCTGCACTGTTCACCGTAGTACACATTGGGTGTGGAAACCCAAACTACCTGTTTCACAGCACAGCACGCATGCATTGCATTCTTCTTTTCATAAGAAGGAACCCAAACCTGTTTGGGTTCCTAAGACTGACGTTTGATACTTTTGTAGGTGTGCTCTCACACAAGACCTCGTGAGAGCATGTGGTACCTGGACAGCGGATGTTCTAGACATATGACTGGAGATGCAAATCAGTTCATTTCGCTGGAGGCCAGAGCTGGAGGCAAGGTTACACTTGGAGATAACACTACCAGGAAGGTGGTAGGTACAGGTATAATTGGTGATTCAAAGAACTTTATGATTGATAATGTTTTGCTTGTAGATGGACTGAAACACAACCTGCTGAGCATCAGTCAACTCTGTGACAAGGGATACAGCATCAAATTCCTGCCCACTGGCTGCATTTTAAGCTTAAATGATGAAGTTGTTTTGTAGGGGCAAAGGATCAACAACGTCTACAAGCTGGATATAAGTAGCATTAAATCTGATAATTCAATTTGCTTAAAAACTGTTGCTGATGAGTCTTAGTTATGGCATAGGAGATTGTGTCATGCCAGTATGAAAACCCTTAGGAGAGTCACCCAAAAGGACTTAGTTAGAGGTGTGCCCAAGCTTAAGTTCACTAAGGATCACCTGTGTGATGCCTGTCAGTTGGGGAAGCAAGTCCAGTCCTCTTTTCACTCTGTTAAGGACATAAGCACCTCTAGACCTTTAGAAGTTCTTCACATGGACCTCTTTGGACCCATTAGCACTGCCAGCTTAGGGGGGAGAGTCTATGATTTTGTGATTGTAGATGATTATTCGAGGTTCACTTGGGTTAAGTTTTTGTCACATAAATCTGAGTCATTTGATGAGTTTAGATCCTTCTCTACTTGGATTCAGAAGAAGTTAGGATGTGAGATTATTACCATCCATAGTGATCACGGAGGGGAGTTTGAAAATGAAAGATTTGGAAGTTTTTGTGAGGATCATGGGATTAGTCACAATTTTTTAGCTCATAGGACCCCTCAGCAGAACGGGGTAGCTGAAAGAAAGAACAGGACCTTAGTGGAAGCCGCTAGAGCCATGCTTGCCGAGTATTCACTTCCAAAATACTTTTGGGCTGAAGTGGTGAACACTGCCTGTTATGTGCTGAATAGGGTGAATGTGAGAGTCAAACTGAACAAGACACCTTATGAGATCATTAAGGGTAGAACTCCAAATCTGTCCCACCTCCATGTCTTTGGCTGTAAGATTTTCATTCTGAACAACGGGAAGTCACCCTTAGGAAAATTTGACCCCAAATCTGATGAAGGAGTGTTCTTAGGATATTCAAGTGTGGGGAAATCCTTTAGGGTGTTCAATAGGAGGACTTTGGTGGTGGAAGAAACAACCCATGTAGTGTTTGATGAATCTGAACCTAAGGAGTCTAGATCTGAAGTAGAAGATGAAGAGATTATTGAGGTTACCCAAGGAGTTGGAAATACAAATTTGGAGGAAAGGGTAGAACCTAAAATAGAGTTGCCTAGAGATTGGAGATATTCTTCGAGTCATCCTAAAGAACTGATCTTAGGAGACCCTTCTGAAGGTGTTAGGACTAGGCATGGACTTAGGAAGGAAGTAAATCATTCTGCCTTTATCTCAATGACTGAACCCACCAACATCAATCAAGCCCTATCGGATGAATTTTGGATTTTAGCTATGCAGGAAGAATTAAATCAATTTGTAAGGAATGATGTTTGGGAGTTAGTAGAAAGACCTAAAAATCAAAGTATTGTGGGAACCAAGTGGGTCTTTAAGAATAAGATGAATGATTCTGGTGTGGTGGTGAGAAATAAGGCAAGATTGGTGGCTAAGGGGTATAATCAGATAGAAGGGATTGATTTTGAGGAGACTTTTGCCCCTGTAGCTAGATTGGAAGCCATTAGAGTGCTACTAGCCTTTGCCTGTTATAAGGGATTTAAGCTGTTTCAAATGGATGTTAAGAGTGCCTTTTTAAATGGGGTAATTAAAGAAGATGTTTTTGTAGAACAACCCTCAGGTTTTGAGAGTTTCCAATATCCAAGTCATGTCTATAAATTAAAAAAGGCCTTATATGGATTGAAACAGGCACCCAGAGCTTGGTATGAGAGGCTTAGCACATTCCTGTTAGAAAGAGAGTTTGTTAAGGGGAGCGTAGACACCACCATTTTTCTGAGGAGATTAGGAGATGACTTACTCATTGTCCAGATCTATGTTGATGATATAATTTTTGGATCTTCTGATAAATACTTATGTGAAGAGTTTTCTAAAATAATGAGTAAAGAGTTTGAGATGAGTATGATGGGAGAATTGTCCTACTTTTTGGGGTTTAGCATAAGGCAAACGGATGATGGAACCTTTCTCAATCAATCAAAATACACTAAGGATATTTTGAAGAAATATGAAATGGACAAAGCCAAGCCAATCAATACTCCCATGCCCTCCTCAGTTCAGTTAGATAAGGATTCAAATGGAAAATCTGTTGATCAGAAGAAGTATAGAGGGATAATAGGTTCACTGCTTTACCTGACTGCTAGCCGACCTGATATCATGTTTAGTGTCTGTCTTTGTGCTAGGTTTCAGGCTGATCCTAAAGAGTCCCACCTGACTGCTGTTAAGAGAATTCTTAGATATCTTTTAGGAACCCCAAACCTAGGAATTTGGTACCCTAGGCACAACACCTCTTTTGAGATCATTGGATATTCTGATTCTGACTTTGCGGGGTGTAGGGTGGATAGGAAGAGTACTTCTGGGACTTGTCAATTTATAGGACAGTCGTTAGTCTCCTGGTCCAGTAGAAAACAGAACTCATTTGCACTTTCCACTGCTGAAGCTGAGTACATTGCCTTAGGGAGTTGTGTGGCCCAAGTTCTTTGGTTGAAGCAGCAAGTCTTAGATTTAGGAGTACCTGTTGGCACAATTTCTGTTCTGTGTGATAATACTAGTGCCATCTGTATCTCTAAGAATCTAATCTAACATTCTAGGACCAAACACATTGACATTAGGCATCACTTCATTAGGGACCATGTTACAAAAGGGGACATTGAGCTACACCATGTAGCAACTGAAAATCAGCTGGCTGACATATTCACTAAACCACTGGCCTTTGACTCATTCAGCATTTTGAGAACCAGATTAGGAGTGATTGATATAAATGCTTGATTCTGATAACTGCTGATTTCTGATTGTTATGATTGGTATTCTGATTTCTGTTAGTTAGTTTTCGTATTCTATTTTCTGATTTCTGTTAGTTAGTTTTTGTATTCTGATTTCTGTTAGTTAGTTTTGGTTTGATTATTTGCTTTCAGTTGATTTTATTTCTTCTGCTGATTTCTGTGTTACCCTTATTGTTAGTTTGATTTGAGTATTTACTTTGCTGTGATTTTCTACCTGTTTATTTATTTACTGGTTCATATCTTACACTTACTGTTTTATGCTTTTCAAAATCTGATCACCGCTCACTACTTCTGGTGATCTGAATTTTTGACTGGGAGTTTTTTACCTTATTTTGGTTTGGAAGCTGATAAGTAGTGATTAACTTCGCTGAATCTTGTAAAGAGAAGAAACATTGATAATTGTTTCTCTTCCTCTAACTCCTTTACTGGTGTGTAGGTTCTTTTGAATAAAAATCCTTTTCAAAATTAAAATGTTAGTTTTTGAAATAGAGATTATTTTATCTTCCTATAGTAATCTGCCTCATATCAATAGTGTTTTTCAAAGTCTTGAGTGATTAGTTTGATTTTCTAAACCAAGTGATTGCATTTATCATATGTTGTATGGCTTTTGTTTTGTGAATCATTCTTCCTTACTGCGGAGAGTCATCTCCTATGTCTGGAAGATAATCTCACAGCTGAGACTCTTTAATGATTATGAAAAGGAGAAAGCTTATAAAAGATGCGCAGTGCGCCAGATAATTTGAAAAAAAAAGGCATAAAATGAGCCCAAAACTGAAAAGATGCGAAATTGCCAAATTGAATACACAAAGTGTATCAAAAATTAAAAGATGCGTAAAGCGCCAACCAACTTGAAAAAGAGGCACAAAATGAGCCCAAAACAAGCTTTCTTTCCTTTCAGATTGTTAAATGTCTTAGAGAAATCTGTGCGCCACTTAATATTTTCAAAAGCTTGAGTTTTGAAAATCCCGATTTCTGATTTTTTACTTTATAACACTATTATATCAGATATTTTTCTGGAACGAGGCTTGAAAGGATCTCTTTTCAAATCTAATGTCTTTTTCTTTTGAATCGGATTTTTGTGTTGAAAGAGGTTTGCATCGATAAGGTGCCCGGGGTCGGAGCTACGAACGTTGATTATTTCTAACCTTTTCTAGATTTCAGCGCTGTCAATCGTCCTGTCATTAGTTTTCGAATCTAAAGTCAAGGAAAAATTCTGATTTTCTAAGTGCAGTTTAATCAAAAAAAATGCTTCTATGTATGTTTTATTTTATGTTTTATTTCCGTGTTATGTTTTTCGCTCCTCCTTTTTGTGATGTCAAAAGGGGGAGTCAGTTGTAGTCGTATCTGTTTCTGTTTTCTGAGTCATGCTTCATGTATTGTTTTAGCTGTTAAATGAAAATTTAAAAAATATTTGTTTGTTGGATCTCCTAGTTTACTTTTATTTTCAGACTACTTTACAAATGTTTATCATCATCAAAAAGGGGGAGATTGTTGCAAATCTGGTTTTGATGATGACAAACATGTTTCCAGTGTGTTTTGCTTGGCTAATCTGTTTCAGGCACAAAAGACTACGAGCCACTCAAGCCAACTCAAAATCGGGTCCAAGTGTGTCAAATGTATGATTTTTCTTTTTATTGAGTCAATTGTAATGTAACTGATTCCCTAGCTAAGTAACCTTGCACACACACACTTAGGGAGAGAGATTGAGTGAATTAGAGTTTCTGTTAAAAATTTGTTCAGATCGTCCTGGACGATATCCACATCGTCCTGGACGGTCCAGTTAAAACAGAAACCCTAATTAGGGCGACTAAGTTAAGAGGGTCTGATTAAGCCGATCGTCCTGGACGATCAACGGATCGTACGGGACGATATTCCCAAATCAGAAATTCTCAGCCGCCAGATCAAGTTAGGCAAGTTCTTATTTTTAGATACTTGGTCTGATCGTCCCGGATGATACGTGTATCGTCCCGGACGATCCAGTACAATCATGCCTAATTTAATCTGGTAATTAAGGAAAGTAATTAATTTTTGGTTGATACGATCATATCGTCCTGGACGATCTTGATCGTCTAGTGCATTTAAGCTGTACGTCCAGAACTATGTACAGGACGATTTGGGGCCTTTTTGAACTAATCGTACCGGACGATAACCCTATCGTTCGGGACGATCAAGTCATTTTTGGTCGTCCAACACAGATTTCTCTGGACGTCCCGAACTGTCTTCTGGACGATTTCCCTCAATTTGAACTAATCGTCCCGGACGATCGCAGGATCGTACGGGACGATATGAACAACTTTTTCTACTGATCGTCCAGAAGAGCCAGATCGTCCAGGCTGAAACAGCTGAATTTGAACTGATCGTACAGGACGATCTACCGATCGTCCTGGACGATCTTGGCCGACTAGTTGAGATTTAGGGCAAATTTTAAGCCCTCCTTTAAAAGAACTTTTTCCAATTTTTGGAAAAATCTTTTTTGCTGCCTTCCTTCCCTGAGAAACCCTAGAGAGAGAGAGAGAGAGTTGGGAGAGAGAGAGAAGATATTGTGAGGGGGAGTTAGTGAGGGATTCACTAAGGTTGCTTCGAGCACGGATCAGAGTCGTCTTCTCCGCTTGTCATCTTTCGTCTAGTCGGTGTTCGTCGTGCGAGGATCGTTCGCAAGAAGATCCGGGGTTCTCTGCCCGTTTCAGGTGGAAGCAAAAGGAGTTCGTAGGTTCTCTGCCTGCTTCAGGAGGAAGCGAAAGGAGTTTGAAGGTTCTCTGCCTGCTTCAGGAGGAAGCGAAAGGAGGTCGGGTTCTCTGCCTCACCGTGTGGTGAAAAGGAGATTCTTGCTGTGGGAGCAAAAGGAGAGACACTTCTGTTTAGTGCAATACCCGGAGGGGAGGCTCTGGGGAGTGGACGTAGGTCAAGTTGACCGAACCACTATAAAATCTGGTTTGCTTTTCTGATTCAATTCTGCACTTTAATTTTTTCTGATATTAACTGCTTGGGTGAATATCTGTGGTTGATCTTTTTATCGTTGTTTTAATTTATTTCCGCTGCACGTTATAAAAAGATTTTCATAGTTATCGTGAAATTTTTAAATAACTAATTCACCCCCCCTCTTGGTTAGCCTCGGTACTAGTTCACTAGGGCTTAACATCCCTATCGAACTTTCATGAAAGTTTACTAAAATGAGAGATATCATATTTTTATCATTTTCAGGAGGGAGAAATATATCAAACTCTAATTCATTTAAAACCAAAGTAGAGTAAAGATCACCTACAATGATCAGAATAACTTTCGTAATAGAAGCAATGAACAAAAACCCTCAGAGAGCTTTCTCTCTCCCTTATCTTCTTCTTATCCTTTATTTCCTTCCCTTGAAAGCCAAATGAATGAGGGAGGAACGACTTTGTGTTAAGTGATATTTTTATTTAAATATATTAAAAACTCATTTCAGTGCCTAGCATCACGGTGCCTAAGCCCTTGTGTCCCTGCGCTGCAAGCTGATTCTAGAGTTACTATAGAATAGAGCATTCACTTGTGTCGCAGTAATTCCTGGCACCGCAATGCTGCTTGCTCACAAGCACAACTTCGTAGCACAATATGCAGAATTTTTATATTTTTAAAAGAAATATTATTTTATAAAATTTAGGATTGGTATAAGCTAACTAACTGCCACCACTCATTGGTTGACTGATTGTTACCACTCTTCAATTGAATGACTATTACCACTCATCAATTTACTGACTGTACAACATCCCTTAAATTTCTTTTTTTATTATTATTTTATAGCTAGAGTCCTATATAGAGGATGCAATTGGTGCATAAAAATAGCTCGCATGAAGTGGCATATAGTACCAATTTTTTAATTGAATTATTCTCTTTAAATTCCTTTTAAAAAGAATAATTTTAATTCTTAGCTCCAAAAAATCCCCCCCCCCCCCCCCCCCCAAAAAAAAAAAAAAACTTTTCACTTTTTCCACCTTAGATTTAAAATACCCCTTTAGGAGCTAGGGTAGTGGCACGTTTTCCTCGACAGGCTTGGATTTTTCACCCGTACTGGGGTGAAAAAAATGTCCGCTAAGATTTTTACAAAGTGGAAGGCACGATTGTCAGGTCCCAAGTCCTGAATGAGAAAAGTGGAGGGTTGCGTTAGGTAGTCGACAGCTAGCGTAAAACTTATCGAATAATAATGATATGAATCCTTTAAAAAATTATGTTAATGCTAGGGCATCCCCTGGAAGCGATGCGCTGTATGGCCTGAATACAGTGACAAGTGTGCAAGGGCCACTGCACCACCACCTGGGTGCAGTGTTAAATAGGTAAGGGTTCTCACATCAAGGACGGATGTGGGCAAAGAAGCTAGTCCATGAAATTAAAATTAGGATAGGAACTTGAAATATAAGTTTTCTTATAGAAAAATTAATGAAATTAATAGATATTATGATTCATAGGAAGATAAATACTCTGTGTATTCAGGAAACTAAATGAGTTAGAGAGAAGGCTAAGAAGATTGATAGTTTAGGATTTAAACTTTGGTATTCGGGTAGGAGTCGTACTAGAAATAGTGTAGACATGATTTTAGATAAGATTTTGAAGGATAATGTTATAAATATTAATAAAATTAGAGATAAAATTATAGTTTTAAATATTATTGTTGATGTTAAGATTGTTAACATTATAAGTGCTTATGCTCCTCAAGTGAGTTTGGATATGAATTCAAAATTAAAATTCTGAAATGACTTAGAAGAATTAATACAAAAGATATCTCTTGAAGAAAGAGTTTTTATTGGAGGAGATTTAAATGGACATGTTGGTAGAGAGGTAGATGATTTTAAAAGTATTCATGGTGGCCATGGGTTTGAAATGACAAATGAAGGTGGTAAGTCCATATTAGATTTTTGTTTAACTTATGATTTTTTAATTGCTAATACCTTATTTAAGAAAAGGAATGAGCATCTCATTACTTATAAAAATGGATATAGCACAACTTAGATTGATTATTTTCTTATAAGAAAAATAGATCATTTAGATTGCAAAGATTATAAAGTTATTCCGAGTGAAAATTTATGTACCCAACATCATTTATTAGTTTTGAACTTAAAGATAATGGGGTAGAAAATAAAAAATAAAGTAAAACGATATTCTAGGATTAGATGGGGGATTTAAAGAATATTAATAAAAATATTTTTAAGAGTAAGATTTTAGATCTTAAGATTTTGTCTATGCATGAGGATGCTAATGTTATGTGGGAAAAAGTGGCTAGTGATATTATGAATATTGCAAAAGATGTGCTTGGAGTTTCAAAGGGAAAAGCTCCTAATAGTAAAAATAGTTGGTGGTGGAATCCAAATGTGCAAGAAAAGATTAAAAATAAGAAGATTTGTTATAAAAATTAGTTTAAATATAAAAATTCTGATAATTAGAAAATATATAAAGAGACACGTAAGGAATCTAGGAAGTAATATGTGATGCAAAGAGTTTAGCTTTTAGTGATTTATATAATAGATTAGATACTAAGGAGGGAGAAAGATATATGTATAAGTTAGCCAAACAAAGAGATAGGAGTAGTAAGGATCTAGTTCAAGTGAAGTGTATTAAGGATGAAGATCAAAAAGTACTTTTTTTAGAAGATGATATTTAAGAAAGGTGGATGAGATATTTTGCTGAACTTTTTAATGAAGAATGTGAAAATAAAATTGACTATAGTGACCTTAGCATCCCAAATAAAAATAAAGATTTCTGTTTTTATCGCCGAATTAGTAAAACTGAAGTTAGAGAGGCTTTAAAGAAAATGAAGGGTGGAAAAGCTATTGGACTTGATGATATTTTAATAGAGGTGTGAAAATGCTTAGGAGAAGAAGGAATTTCTTGGCTTACTAAAATTTTTAATACTGTTTTGAAGACTAAAAAGATGCTAGATGAGTGGAGAATGAGCGTGTTAATCCCTATTTTTAAGAATAAAGGTGATGCACAAGATTGTGCGAATTATAGAGGAATTAAGTTAATGTGTCATACTTTAAAACTATGGGAATGAGTTATGGAGCATAGGTTGCGGCGTGATACTAATGTTTCTCAAAATCAATTTGGATTCATGTCGAGTAGGTCTACTATGGAAGCCATACATTTATTAAGAGGTTTGATGGAGAAATATAGAGAGAATAAGGAGGATTTACATATGATATTTATTGATTTAGAAAAAGCATATGTAAAGTTCCAAGAGAAGTGCTATGGAGAGTTCTTGAAAAGAAAGGAGTTAATAACGCTTATATTTAAATCATTAAAGATATGTATGTAGGAGCTATTACTTGTGTTCAAACACAAGGTGGTTTGACCAAGTATTTCCCTATTTCGGTTGGATTACATCAAGGATCAGCCTTAAGCCCGTATCTTTTTTACTTTAGTCATGGATGTTCCCACTAGACATTTACAAGAGGATGTACCTTGGTGTATGCTTTTTGCTGATGATATTCTTCTTGTTGATAAGACTAGAGAGGGAGTTGAAGGTAAACTAGAATTGTGGAGGTTAACCTTAGAGTCTAAAGGTTTCCGCTTGAGTAGATCTAAAACAGAATATATGGAGTGTAATTTTAGTAATAATAGACCTAGTGAGGGGATTGTGACTTTGGGCGATCAAGTCATTAATAAGAGTACACATTTTAGATATCTTGGATCTATTGTTCAGACTGATGGTGAAATAGATGAGGATATTATTAACAGAATCCAAGTTGGATGGTTGAAATGGAGGAATGCATCAGGATTATTGTGTGATAGAAAAGTACCCCTCAAACTTAAGGGAAAATTTTATAAGATGGTGGTGAGACCTGCAATGCTTTATGATGTCAAATGTTGGCCATTAAAAGAGAAGCATAATTCTAAGTTAAGTGTTGCAGAAATGAGGATGCTCAGGTGGATGAGTGGCTTTACCCTTAGAGATAGGATACGAAATGAGCATATTCGTGAAAAGGTTGGAGTAGCTCCAGTGGAAGATAAGATTAGAGAGAGTCATCTTAGATGGTTTGGTCACATAAAACGGCGGCCTCCCGATGACCCGGTTAGGAAAGTACAAGTCTTAGATTTGACTTACGTTAAGAAAGGTAGAGGTAGACCTAAAAAGACTTGGTTATAAAATATTAGAAATGATCTTTCTTTATTAGATTTAAACGAGAATTTGACTTTTAACGGGACACAATGGAGAAAAAGGATTCATGTAGCCGACCCCACGTAGTGGGATAAAGGCTTGATGTTGTTGTTGTTGTTGTTGTTGGAAGGCACGATTGTGGCATATAGTCTCTACAACAATGATGCAGTCTTCCCTTAAAAAGGTATTGGCTTTAACATAACTGAAATCTTTTGAGACGCATTGCAACTGAGGTAGAAATTACTTTTTTGAAAACTTAGAAAATAGATTGTACATAAATATTACATTGGGTTTCAATATTGGTGATGTTAAGCACCAGCATTAACTTTGATGCCTTGAAATTAAGTGAGATGTGTCGTTGAGACAAAAGTTTTTTTCTTAAAAATTTGCAACAAACCCTAAAATGCTTAGGCAACAGTTTGTCAAAAAATAATTGATTGACCATTACCATTTGCAGGCTGACTGACTAACACTATTTATTTGGGGTAAGCACACTTTACTATTGGGTCGTAATTTCTTTGTACAAAAATTATTTTGTTAAGTAACATTTGCTTATATATTTTATAGTATATGATATGATCACATGTAAATTTTTTGAATACCAAAAGTATAACTGAATATTAATGAATGAATAGTGAGTGTTAATGTCATTTTTTTTTTGGGAAAACCCTCGGTGGGGCCAAACCAACAAATATAATGCTCATGAGGTAAACCGAGAAGGAGACCCATATAAGCAATCCAGATAACAGATAATCACTCCAGAAAACAGCACCCAGCACAACACAAGCACTCAAAAATAGGGACCTAACAAAAAGGCTATGCAGCCAAACGAGAAGCAGAAAAATCAAAAAATAAAACGACCACAAAATAACTGACCCAATAACCCAATGAAACAACACCAAATAACAGCTAACAACACAACCAAAGCAGTAACCCAAACACAAAAAACTAACAACAGAGAACCGAAATAGAAAAAACTGCAAGACAACACCAGATATAGAAGACACAAAAGAAAGAGCCATCAAGTATTACGGAGATAAGGGAGCCCGCATTTGTCCATGTTAATCAAATCTCTTAACAAAATAGGAAGATTAGAAACATCAAATTCCAGTAAAACCTTAGTGTGACACCCAAATTTGGCTAACCAATCCGCACAAGAATTCCCTTCATGAAAAATATGAGAAATAGAGTAATTAAGAATAGAGAGAGAATGCTTAATTTTTCTAATAATATAAAAGTCATTAGGATTCCCAGTCACCTTATTTTGAATAATTTGAATTAATAGCTTAGCATTAATCTTAATAGCCACATGCTCAATACCCAGTCTATGATAGATATTCAACCCATGAGCCAAGCCCATGAGTTCAGCAGTTATAACAGTATATAAATTAAGTAGCCCAAACAAGGCAGTAATAACACCACCATTATGATTACGAATGATACCACCCATGCCTGCACATATGGCACTAACTGACCCATCAGAATTCAGTTTAACATAAGGTGAAGATGGTTTTAACCACCTCACAATATAATCAAATTTTTCCACCGTTCGATCATCAAAAGGAATGCCAAGTTGAACAGCTAAATGACGACAAATTTTGAAGTTTTTAATAGAAATAAGATTAATACTCTGAAAGTGCAAAATTTTATTTCTAACATTGGTAATAATCTGGTTAGTATCCATCTTAATCTCATTATGCTTGGAATCATTCCTAGCCTTCCAAAAATACCACATAATTAGAATATACAGTAAATTATAGATGTAACCTTTAGTGCTAGTGAACCAATATTTAAGAATGGAAGCAACGTTACAATTAGCATTCATAATACCATTATTAGCCAAGTTAAAGAAATAGCACCAAACCTTTTGAGCTATAATCCCATTAATGAAAACATGGTTAACACTCTCAATATTAAAGCAATATTTACATTTAGAAGGAAAAATAAACCCTATTCTCCAAAGTAAAACATCGACCAGAAGATAACCTTTAAGACATCTCCCAAGCCAAAATAGAATAAGATAAAGAAATATTATTATGCCAAATAGAAGCAAATATATGAGAGACATCCCCTTTAATTCTAGTAGCATCCCAAGCTTTTTTCAAATTAAAATTACCAGAAGAGGATAACTTAAAAAGAATTTTATCCTTGCAGTCTAATTGTAAAGGAACATGCAAAAGATTATCAATCAAATCATTCGGGATTACCTCCAACAGTTTACTAACATTCAAAGCACCATTCTGAATAAAAGTGTGAAGTTTAATATTTTCAATCATATGGGCATTAAGGTAGCTATCAATAGAATAAGTACCCAACCAATTGTCTTGCCAGAATGAAATATTACCTTTCCCCTAGCCCCCACTGGATAAATTATTCAGCCTCCCATTTGATATTACAGAGCCTTTTCCAAATAAAAGAGTCAGAAGATTTAAAGTTACGAACCAGAGGATGAAGATCCTTACAATATTTAACATTCATAAACTGAGCCCACAAGCTATTGTTGGCTCTAAAAGAAAATCAAAGTTTATGAGAGAAAGCATGAACAGTATCCAAAATATTCTTGCAGCAACCTAAAGCTCATTCATTAAAAACCCCATAAACTTTGTTCCAAGAAGCCCAATTAATACAAGAATGATTATTTTTAGAACCCCAAAATAATTTATTGATCATTCTCTCCAATCTCAGATAAATAGTGGAGGAAGGTTGCAAAGTGTGAAAAATTAAAATAGGAATCGAATTTAAAATACTTTTAATCAGGACCAACCTACCACCAAACGAAAGAAAGTTAGAAGACCAGTTTAAGAGTTTTCTTTGAAACATAGTAAAAATATTATCAAACAGATGATTTCTTTTTCTCCCCTTAAAAAGAGGGGTGCCTAGATATTTAATAGGAAATGAGGTAGAATTGAAACCACAAATTCTTTTAATAGCAGAAATTCTACTACGATTCACTAAATTATCAGAAATGAAACTACTCTTATCATTATTAATAGACAACCCACTCATATTTTTGGAACTGACGCATAAATTACACTAAAGTTTTAACATTATTAATAGAAGCATTCAAAAAAATTATAAAATCATCAGCAAAACTGAGATGAGTAATAAAAATGCCACCAATAGTACGGAAATAAAGAGTAGGATACCTGTTATAAAGTATCTCAAGGCCTCTTGAAAGATATTCCATAGCAATAATGAAAAGAGAAGGCGATAAGGGATCCCCCTTGTCTTAGCCCGTGAGCGGATTTAAAAAAACCATGGTTTCTACCATTAATGATCATAGAAAAGTAATAATTTTCAATACTATTCTTGATAAGCATGATAAAAGATTGGCTAAAACCAAAAAGAGACAACACATTGTAAAGAAAGTTTCAATTCAAATTATCGTAAGCTTTGGTAATATCCAGTTTAAAAATTAGATTCCCCCCAGTAACCTTAGCATTGATGTCATGAACAATCTCTTAGGCTAAAAGAATATTATTAAAAATGCTCCTATCTTTGACAAAACCCATTTGATTGAAAGAGATGATTCTCGATAAGATGTTCATCAATCTAGAAGCAATGATTTTAGATACAAGTTTATTAAAGAAACTACAAAGACTAATAGCTCTAAAATCATTCCATTTGGTGGTAGAATCTTTTTTAGGGATTAACACAATATTAGTAGAAGAGAAAATTTTAGGATAAGGATTGCCCTCAAAGAAGTCTTCCACAGCCTCCACCACATCTAACTTAATAATATTCCAGATCTTAATAAAGAATTTAGTAGAAAAGCCATCAGGAACAACAATAGAATCCCTATTCATGTCTTTAACAGTCACCCAAATTTCCTCCTCCGTCGGAGATTGAGTGAGCAACATATTATCTTCCTCATCAATAAAGTAAGGGATCACATTGGGATTCATAATAGGAGTAATATAACTATTGTTATTGAAAATCTCTCTACAATGTTCCACCCCAGAGTTAACAATTAATTCTTCCGTATCAAAAACACACCCCTGGTTGTTAACAATTTTATGGATATGACTCCTAATTCTATTCTTATTAGCCAGAGTATGAAAAAAATTGGTATTCCTATTCCCCTCCAGAACATTTTTAGCAGAAGTCTTCTGTTTCCAAAAGATCTCTTCCTAATTTTGCAATTGAAAGAGGTTAAGTTTAGCCTTATCAAGATTAGAGAGGTTGTCACTAATAGGGTTCTCCACATACAACTTCTCCAACTCCAAAACCTTATCTTCAGCTTCCTTAATATTAGAAAAAATATTCTTGAAAACATGTTTGTTTCACCAAGTAAGGACCTATTTTAAACGACTCAACTTGGCCCAGAGATGAAACATACCATTGATAGTGTTATCAGGAGAGATATTGACATGCCTATTCTTATAAACCACGCTCATAAAATCCTTATGAGTTAACCACATATTTTGAAATCTAAAAGCTGAGGGGATACTAGTTTTATTAGCACATATGGTCATAAGTAAAGGAGCATGATAAAAAAAAGTGGTACTTAAATGTTGAACATGAGTCATAGGAAAATCTCTTATCCAATCATTATTAAAAAGAAACCTATCAAGTCTTTTCCACATAGTATTTCTACTCCAAGTAAATGCACCACCAGTAAAACCAATATCATGTAAATTGCAATATGAAATCATAAAGTTGAAATCATCCATAGCATTGCTATTAGGAGGGTTACCCCCCACTCTTTCGTTAGCGTTAGAAACAATATTGAAATCACCACCCACACACCAAGGATCATTAAAATTAAAAGCAAAATCTGATAAAAGCTCCCAAAGAGGAAGCCGACCTAATCTAGTACATGCAACATAAGCAAAAGAAGCATTATAGTTAATGTTGAAATAAGAGATTTGCATATGAACAACTTGGCCAAAATCTGAAATAATATTAATGTTAAAATTATTCTTCCACATAATCCAAATTTTATTAGAACAATTAGCAAACATCATATCAAAACCCAAACGAGAGGCAGTAAAAGTAAGTTTATCAACAGAGATAAAAGGTTCAAGTAAAACCAGCAGTTGAATGTTATGCACTCTACATAAGTTTCTGACTCTAATTCTAGAGTCGTTCTCCCCAATACCCCTCACATTCCAAATAAGGGCTTTAATCATTGAAACTTTTAGCAAAAGTTTGAGCCATAGTAGAACGAGGTGTATCAGGTAAAGGAGCTTTACCATTTTTCTTTTTCTTCTTATTCACCTTAGAAGCTCCTTCCTCATCAATAGTTTTAGAACCACTATCAAAGAAATCAGAAGAAGACGAAGAAATAGGATCCCCTCTATCAATATAATTAACATGATCCACAAATATAGGGTCAGAATTATTTCTGGGGATAAATTCCCCTTCTTCACATTCCTCCAAAACAATCTCCTTTTCATTAACATCCACATTAAGTAATAGAGAAGGATCCTCATTATTTTGAAACATCGAATCAATAGAGACAAACAAATTAGGAAGCTTATCACCCTCCTCAAGAGGATTCTTAGTAGGAGAGACTCTCTCAGGTGTAACTTCCATTCTATTATCAGGAACATCCAAAGTTTTCGGAATATTAAAATTATCATCTCTAACTTTCTCAATAGGGGTAGGGGTCACAACCTGATTCAAGGGAATCTGGTTCTCAATAGCATTATCGACCACTATCCCCACAGAAGGATTAGCCTTTTTCTTAAGATCCGGATGAAGTTTGAAACAATCAGAAATAGCATGCCCATGGGTTTTACAATGAGTACAAAAATCCGGGACTTTTTCAAATTCCACCTTTTGTAAGTAACCAAAGGCTTTAGAACCCACCCATACTTCTTTAGCATGTTTCTTTGTGATATCAACTTCAACCAAAACCCTAGCCACAGATGGACGGGTTCTAGAAGCAGTTGCCTAGTCGGTTTGCATGGGACGACCGAAATTGGAACCCAAAGCATGTAACACTTTTGCATTAAAAAAATGAAGCCTAAGATTAGGAAAAGAGATCCAAATAGGCACAATGGGGGATTCTTCTCCAACATCAAAGAAAGGTGTCCATTTCAGAATATGCATTTGGCAATTAAGAATAAAGTAAGACCTATGAGCAAATAAACGACTCTAA
The DNA here is from genome assembly GCA_019925795.1 of Dendrobium chrysotoxum. NCBI lineage: Eukaryota > Viridiplantae > Streptophyta > Magnoliopsida > Asparagales > Orchidaceae > Dendrobium > Dendrobium chrysotoxum. Next base: position 87,938,871 of record CM034314.1, on the reverse strand, counting down.
CCTAAATCATTAGAAAGCTAGATCGCAACATGCTTAGAATCCAACAAGCCAACAGAAAAAAAATCGGATAGTTTAAGGCTATCCAAAAATGCGTGGATAGAATCTAGGTTTGGCCTACGTAGACCAAATTTACCAATAAACGTAAATTGAAATGGGGAAGCTAGTTTAAGCACTTCTTCATCCGAAAGCATAACAACTGGTACACCATTAAAGGTAGATTGAATTAAAGAGGGAAGGGTATCACCTGTCGAGGAACCAGAGAAAACCTCCTTGAACGATCGCGACTGAGTAGGAGAAGGCACCCCCGATTCCAAGCTGAAGAATCCTTTTTTCGTATCTTGCACCTGGGAGGAAACGTTCCCCCAAGGCGTAGAGGACGAATCCCCCGCCATCACTGCTTTTCCCTAACAGGCCACACGAACGAGAACTAGCACACAACAGCGAAAAGAAATCAGGATTACACCGGCGGAAATGGGCACCGATGCGAAGAGAACGTGGGTGGGGAGCACGAACCCTAGAATCGCCCGTAGCGGCGCTTAGGGCAAAAATGAGGAATGCGATTTTTGAATAAAAGGCTTAGAGATTGAGAGTGTTAATGTCATATCATACCCATAATAGGCATTTTTTCTCTTGAAATATGAGTTGTGGCATATAGCAACAGTGACGAGGGAAATTAAAAGTGGTTTTTTGAGAAGGCAGCAAAAGTGGAGCACTAGAAGAACTGCAATACCACTTCATTTACAACCAGAATAACTAAGGTTTCATTTGGGATGGCTTTTTTATTGCTTCTTAAAATAGAGTTTTAGTACAAAAATTAAAATTTTGTTTTAAAAAAGCAATAAAAAAAGTAGTCCCAAAGGCTTCATTTGGGATGATTTTCTTATTGCTTTCTATTATAAAAATTTCAAGTTAAAAAAAGTTTGTATTAAAAAAAATAATTTAGAAAGCAATAAAAAAGCTGTCCCAAACGAAATATAAGTTGCTTTCCTCACAACATCACAACAACTTTATAAAACCCTAAAGTACTGCTATGGCTATAAGCAAGCAGGTAATCATAATAAATAATTGGATTTTTTTTTTATATAACTCATTTATATTTGTTCGTTTAAATAATTGAAAAAAAATTGAAAATTTTTAAAAACTCAATAAAATGAACAATATTGATTGGTTTTTTAATTTCATGCTTGTGTTTAACAAGTCCCTCACTAAGAACATGATAAAATACTCCTTCAATAATGACAATTTAATTCAATATTATTACATTCAAGAAATTGACATAAAAAATAATAATTATATATCATATATTAATAAGTGAACGACATTATTGCTTACTGATAGTTTATTTGATTTTTTTTTATATCAATTATTGTTTCTTATATATCTGCTATTACAAAAAAAATTATAGCATATTCTGATATTATATTATCTCAAAATATATTCAATGATTATTGAAATGATACTCATATAATTTCCATTGAGATAATCTTGAATAATTTTTTTTTTTTAGCTGTAACTTAATAATTAGAGAAAACCAACATCCAAATTGCTATCGGCACCAAAATATTTTCAAATGAAAAGAGGACACAATAACAAATTTTGAGCAAGTCTGATTTGATTAGTTCTTTAACATGCTCTTAACCAAAAACCTTAAAGTGAACATGGAACAATAACAAAAAAGCTACAGCTTCTCCATCGATAACACAAAACCATAGGAACAAATTTCCAATTCACCACATACTTCTAAAACTTCTTTTTTTCACTGCAGAACAAGTATTCTTAAGAGAAAGTCAGGCATAAGAACAATGGTCAAAACCTGCAGGAAGAAACCAAGGAGAAGAACATCAGAAAGAGCTTTTCCTCTGAATCTCTATTTCAAAAATTGATTTAATTCTTACTTGGATCAGTAGTGGTGATCAATCCAGAGTTATTGAAGTAGCAGTTCCAGTAGTTACTACCCACGGCTTGGTAGTAGAGGTTCATTGCTACGGACGCATGGGATATGAGGGTGTCTGGGAATGCACAGTCCCTCTGTAAAATGCTGCAGTCCACCTGAGAGCAGGAATAGTTGAGGTTCGCGCTCAAAGTAGCATCGTCAGAAGAAGGCTTCGCCACACACCAAGTTTTCTGGAACAAATTATATTAAAGTGTGTTAGACATGCACGTAACCATGCCCAATTTAATCACAATATTTCTCCCACTGCACATTTTTTATCGAAATTTTCTTATTAAATTTCAATAAAATGTCTAAAAGAGACCCCAATGATCATTTTTTAAGCATTCCTTGTTAACAAAGTTCAATAAAGAATTCCTAATAGATCTTCTGTCTCTTTCAGTCTTTCACCAAACATATATTTTATGAATCCTAGAGCACTTTTCTAGCTTTTAAGCTGGGCTTTTGAGATTTACCTCCTGCTGTTCGGTGCATTGAGCTCCACCTGCAGAAGAAGTTCATAACTGTTAGAATTTAGATTGAAGTGGAGAACCAAATGCATTTTATAAACCTCTGATCACTACAAACAACAAAATAATGAATTCACATAATTAATTCCAAGTAAAGATGATAAATTTCCAAACACTGGTAAACAAACTTATTACTAATACTCCAGCTTATAAAATTAGCTCCTGTCCATGCAGAACGAAGTTCCATCTTTGCTAAAACTTACGAGAACTAAATGCTCAAAAGCTTATTATCCTAACATAAAAGAACGAAGAAAGCGAACCTGGATAGAGTAAGAGCAGCATAAGCGAAAAAATAATGTAAGCTTCAACTTTTCTTGCCATTGCTCTATCTGAATGAAAAGAGGAGAATGGAAAAGAATATAGAGATGTATCAGTACTGTAATCGAATTGTTTTGAAGCAAGGATAAGTAGGCATTATTTAAAGGGAGAATTTTGAAACGGAAACCTCAACGGCTATTTTTTCCTTACTTCTACCCGCCGCTGATGGTGCGAACAATAAAAGGCGCTGTGTTGTATTTCTCCTCTTGATGAGGAAAACGAAGGGGGCAATATATAAGCACGCTGAGCCATTGACTGACGTGGCCTGCCGTTAATGTTACTGCTTATGATATGGATTATGAACCGTTAATTTGCTTCAGCATGTAATTAATTTTCATTTTTTATCTTCCAATGGCTAAGATTGCAGTTTTTTTAGATCCGAAACACCAACGGTCAGAAATATGAATGGGCATCGGAGGACTTTAGTGAGACTCTTCGTTGGCAATTATAACACTAATTACAGTAATATGGGAGTCTGTTGAAATCCTGATTTTTGCTTGTGGATATTAATCAATGGAAGAAGATTTGTGTCTCATAAATGATTTAGTTTTAATTCATAAATACTATATTACTATCTATATTATTATTTAAAATTACTTTTATATTTATATTATTATTTAAAAAATCACATGCATGAATGTGATTTCATCATCAATATAATGTCATTGATTTTCATCATCATTAAATTTTTTTATTGTGAATTCTAAGGGATGTTGCATCGAATTCTAAGTATTAGAATTTGAAACATAAAACTATTTAATGAATACATTATAAGCAGATTATGCATGTATCTGATGTGTAAAGATTAATGAGAATGTGAAGAGTTAATTTTAATTAGAAAATTGAGCATTGAATAAATTTTTCATAACTCTTCATTTATAACTATATTTTTCCTAGAAATTGATAGATTGAAGTTTCTATAATTTGTAGATCTACACAGCTCAACTTGATCAGTTGGTTGGGAGCTTATGCTAAGAGGTCTTGTGTTCGAGTCTTATGTATGCTATGTGTGTGAGTCTGCCTTAATTGGCCTAAATGTTTCAGAAAAAAAAATCTATAAATGTTTTTTATATTTAGGTATAATTTAAATACTTATGAATTTTGATATGTAGGGTACGTCAAAGAAAATTGTTTATATGTGTTTTGATTTGTAGTACAAGAAAATTATCTATTTATTAGATTTAGGTTGATAAGATTATATTTAAGTAGTTTATTAGCTAAGAAGTTGTTAAATTATATATATGAAAATATAAGAGAAGAATGAAATTTAATATCCGAATATATTTTATTTTATTAATATTAAATTTATTTATAAAATTGATACGTCATCGGAAAATTATCTTGATCGGGCACGAATCTCGAGGAAAACTCAAGTTGGAAACTTCAAAAATTAATTCGGAGACTATTTAAACTCCGATTTCAGCAAGCTTACAGTCGAACTGAGCGTCTCGGAAATACGAATCCAACAACACCAAATTCGACTCAATCCGAGCCCAAACGAGTCCAAATCAAGTGCCCGAAGTGCTGTTGGAAGCATCAAACAGCAATTTGAGTTACCAAACGGTCTCCGATTTTGACGAGCTTATACTCGAATCGAGCGGCTCGACGAGACAAATCCAACGAGCCCAAGATCGCAGAATTCTGATATCATTAAGACCTTCAAATTCTTGATAAACGGCTCACGATCAAGGGATTCAATATCGGCCGTTCATCCGGATCACTCCCTATTTGCCCCTGATCCCTCACATATTTACGGGCTATGCCACTCCAGAAAAACTATAAATAGCCCCTCATTTCTCTTAAGAGGGGACCCAAGCCAAGAAGAAGAGAAGGAGAAGAAGAAGAAGAAAAGTGTAGGAGGGAACAGCTCCTCCTCGACCACCGCCGGAACTTCGCCGGAACTTCGCCGGAATTCCGCCGGATCACCACCGGAGCACCACCAGGCGCCTGAGGGACGCTGGAGCTCTGCCCTACACGGGAGCAGCGTCGGAATTTTGCCCGACGCCGGAATTCTACCCGACGCCCGAGTGACGCCGGGTTTCTTTCAAAGTGACGCCGGAGTTCTGTTCGACATTTCGAGAGACGTCGGAACTCTGCTTGTCCTTGTAGCTGATACCCATTGTAATCTGATCGCCCTTGAAGGCGAGTCAGTCCCCTGTAATCTGCTCAAGTTCTAGTGGAATCATTTCAACTGGGCGTGGCCCCGTGGTTTTTTCCTTTCCAGGATTTTCCACGTAAAAATTTTGGTGTTACTCTCTCAATTCTGTTTGTGTGCTGGATATACGTACAACACTAAGACGGAAAATTAAAATCTATCGCCGCGTATATTTGAGCCCGCAACAGTTTGGCGCCGTCTGTGGGAACTTCCATCCCACAACTTCAAGTATTGCTACGATGGTCAACAGGCGCAGCAGTCGTATCATTAGAGCTTCTCGCTCCAACTCCCACCAGTCCAGAAATCAGTCTGTGAATCATAGACGTCCGATATCTGCCTCCTTATACCCCGGGGGGCAAAACGCACCTGGAGAAGGGACCTCGGGACCCTCTTTAGAAGAGAGAATTCGAAAGATGGAAGAATCTCAAAATGAGATCCTACAACTCTTGCGAGAGACCCGACAGCCGATCCTAGCACCTCAGGAGGAGGTTCTTCTCCCTCGAGATCCACCCCGTGTCGAAGTTGTTCAAATTAAACATCTTCAGGCTGAGAATCCTCTTCCTCCACCCAGGAGGCGTTCACAGTCACATCAAGAGAACGAGCTGGCTGATACAGCAAGTTCTACCCATCCTCTGCATGCAAGTCAGCGATCTCGCCTTCCTCAAGACCTTCCTGAGGAGCTAGCCCAACCTCACATTGCTGAGCTCCCTCGCAATGCCCTACGCCACGAACTGCGACAATTAGTCCGGGAGGAATTCCCTACAGGAGGCATAAGGCCACCTCTTCGTCAGTGGGATTTCCAGGAATCGTCACCCCTGGCAGAAGCCATTCTTCAACACCCTATCCCGGTTGGCTTTAAGCTGCCAAGCATTGAATCCTACGATGGGACATCCGACCCGTACGAGCACATCGACCATTACAGGACCATCATGCATATTCAACGAGCTTCAGATGCACTCCTTTGCCAGGTTTTCCCTGCTACTCTTAAAGGACAAGCTCGAACATGGTACTATTCACTTCCAGCCGGAACGATCCCCACATTTGTTAAATTGGCCAAGGTGTTTGTCGAGCAGTTCGTAGCCAACCGAAGAATTACTAAGGATTCTTCTCACCTTTCCGGGATTCGTCAAAGCGAGGGAGAATCGTTGAAAGAGTACTTTCGACGATTTTCTATTGAGGCTCGACAAATCCCAGGAGTAGACCCAGAATTGCTCCGAGGGGTCTTTCTTGGAGGACTTCGTCCTGGCCCCTTCTATTCGGCACTCATGCGCGATACTGTTCATTCATATGCCGATCTGATCCATCGTGTGGAAGCACAGATATCAGCAGATGAGGCAATAAACGCTCACAGAAAATAGTTCGAGCAACCCACTGGGAAGCGCAAGGGAGCACCTGAGATGGATAATCCGTCATCACAACGGAAAAAGCAAGGGAAGAGCAATCTACCTCCTAGACCCCCAATGCCACGACGAGAACCCCGACAGGAGAAGGAGTACACTCCGCTCAACACCTCTCGAGCAAATGTGTTGATGGCGATTCAAGATCAGGACAAAGTGAAGTGGCCGCATCCTTTAAAGCAGAATACAGGAAACCAAGATCAGTACTGCCACTTTCATCGTAGTCGTGGCCACACTACTGAGTCCTGTAGGCAACTTAAGGAGGAGATTGAAAGACTCATCCGTCAGGGCTATCTTCGACAATTTATTGGGAATCCACCTACCCGAGAAGAAGCTCGTCCCGCTGGGGGGCAAAATCAATCACAAAGGCAGCCAGTGAATAACCGGATAACGGTGGGCGAAATTGAAACAATCGCAGGAGGCCCCTTACTATCCGACCAAGTCTTTTTGACTGTAGAAGAAAACCCAACTCCAAAAAAGGCTCGTATTGATCACTCCATCACATTTGATGATTCCGACCTAGAAGGAGTGAAAACCCCCCATCAAGATCCACTTGTCATAAACGCAGGTATTGGTGACCCGTGCTACAATGTCAAAAGAATTCTTGTGGACAACGGAAGCTCCGTAGATGTCCTGTTCTACTCTACTTTTCTCAACATGGGTCTCTCAAGAGAAAAACTTCAACCTGCTGCAGGTCCTTTATATGGATTTGATAATCGACCTGTACAAGCAGAAGGAATAATCAGTCTCCCGGTAGTCCTTGGAGAATTTCCTCGACAGACTACACACTCCATTCAATTCATCGTGGTGAAGTCAGAATCAGCTTATAACGCCATCTTCGGGAGGCCGCTCCAGTCAATTTTTGGGATCATCGCATCCATTCCTCACCTCAAGCTGAAGTTCCATACCCCATCAGGAGTTGGTATAGTATGTGGAGATCAGCAAATAGCACAAACCTGCTATCTTAGGCAAATCAAGTCTCGTCCAACGGTTACCCTGAGCATCGAGGACTTTGATCTGCGGAGCGAAGATATTCCTCAGAGAGCTTCCCCTGTGGAAGACCTTACTACTGTATCTATATCTGAAGAGCATCCTTCAAAGACAGTGCGAATTGGATCACTTCTCTCAGATGATGAGAAGAGAAACTTTACAGCTTTTCTACGAGAAAATCAGGATATTTTTGCATGGAGTCCAGCAGATATGCCTGGAATTGACCCCGAAGTGATCGTTCACTCTCTCAAAGTCAATCCAACATGCAAACCGATTATCCAGAAGAAGCGAAACTTTGCACCAGATCGCCAGCAAGCAATTGAACAAGAAGTTGATAAACTCTTAGAAGTCGGATTCATACGAGAGGTGCACTATCCTACTTGGTTAGCAAATGTTGTCATGGTACGGAAGGGGAGTGGAGCCTGGAGAATGTGTATAGATTACACTGATCTCAACAAAGCTTGCCCGAAAGATAATTTTCCGCTCCCTCGCATTGACCAGTTAGTTGATACGACTTCCGGTCATCAGATGTTAAGCTTTATGGATGCATACTCCGGTTACAATCAAATAAAGATGAATCCTGCTGATGAAGAAGCAACAGCTTTTCAAACAGACAAAGGATTGTACTGCTATCGGGTGATGCCCTTCGGGCTCAAAAATGCTGGAGCAACTTATCAGCGCCTCATGAATAAGGTTTTCAAAAGCCTTATTGGACGTACTATGGAGGTGTACGTAGACGATATGTTGGTAAAAAGTCTGGAAAAAACCCAACATATCTCTGACCTGAAACAATGTTTCCACTTGTTAAGACATTACAATATGCGACTCAACCCCGCTAAATGTGCTTTTGGAGTCACTTCTGGAAAGTTTTTAGGGTTTATGGTAACCCATAGGGGAATCGAAGCCAATCTGGAGAAGATCAAGGCACTAAGAGACATGGTGCCGCCGAAGAACATCAAGGAGGTCCAAAGGCTGAATGGGAGGATTGCGGCACTATCTCGTTTCCTAGCACGTTCAGGAGATAAATATCTGCCCTTCTTCAAGATACTTAGAGGTGCCCGTAGCTCCGGGTTTCAATGGACAGATGAATGTCAAGAAGCCTTTGAGCAATTGCGAAAGTATTTGGCATCCCCGCCACTACTTTCTAAACCAATACCAGGAGAGAGATTGTATTTGTATATGGCTGTATCTATCCAAGCCATCAGTTTGGTTCTGGTCCGAGAAGAAAATGCTATACAACGTCCTATCTACTATGTTAGTAAGATTTTATCTGAAGTAGAGGGACGTTATCCTTTGGCAGATAAGACAGCATTGGCGTTAGTTTATTCCGCCAGAAAACTACGCCCTTACTTTCAAGCCCACTCAATTGGAGTTTACACGAATCTGCCGCTAAAAAGCATTCTGCAGAAGCCAGAAGCATCAGGCAGGCTTGTTAAGTGGTCTGTAGAACTGGGAGAATTTGATATCCACTACTTGCCTAGACCTGATATTAAATCTCAAGCGCTAGCAGATTTCGTAGTTGAATGTACCATTCCGGTATCTGATGTACAACCGAGTGCTTCACCTTCTTCTCCATGCTGGATGTTGTACGTAGATGGAGCATCAGGGAGTTCTGGGGCTGGGGCTGGAATTTTATTAATCTCTCCGCAGAAGGTTACCCTTGAGTACGGGCTTCGACTCAAGTTCCCGGCAACCAACAACATAGCAGAATATGAGGCCCTTGTTGCTGGGTTGAGACTAGCAATTGACTGTGAAGTCCAGAACCTAATAGCCCACACTGATTCCCAACTAGTCGCCTCTCAGGTGGAGGGGGATTTTGATATTCACAACCCACAATTGGCTCAATATTGTAGCATTGTGAAGCTACTCTTAGCCCGTATAGGGGAACATCAAATCATACATATCCTCCGAGAACAAAATGCAAGAGCAGACGCTCTTTCTAAACTCGCTACATCAACAACGGGGGATATCTACAAGAGAAGATGTATCGAGGAAATCCACTTTCCAAGCATTCAGGGTCCATGGGTCATACAGTCAATTGACGAGCCAAGAGAGATGTCTTGGATCGAACCCATCTTATCTTTTCTGAAAGATGGGGTACTACCCGAAGATCCTATAGCTGCAATACGACTTCGGAGACGAGCTGCAAATTTCACCATTATCAGCAACGAGTTGTATAAGCGCTCCTTCATTGGGCCATACCTCAAGTGTCTCCCACCATCAGAAGCTGATTACGCGCTTCGGGAAGTTCATTCAGGAGTATGTGGAGAACATCTGGGAGGAAGAGCGCTAGCTTACAAGATCATGAGACAGGGATTCTATTGGCCTACAATGAAACAGGATGCACTTGAATTCACACGAAAGTGTGAAAACTGTCAACTGCATTCTAACCTCACTCATACACCCGCTCTGGAGCTTGCATCCCTTCAAAGCCCCTGGCCTTTTGCCCAATGGGGGATTGATATAATGGGACCTTTTCCCATAGCGACTGGACAACGAAAATTCATTATTTTGGCTGTAGATTACTTCACCAAATGGGTGGAGGCAGAACCTTTGGCGAAGATTACTGAAGCAAATGCCAAGCAATTTTTATGGAAAAACATAATATGCCATTTTGGCATTCCCACGAAAATCATCACTGATAACGGGACACAGTTCACCGGGAAGATCTTTACATCTTTTTGTAAGGATTTTCATATTCAGCTCATTCATACAGCTGTTGCCCATCCTCAAGCTAATGGGCAAACGGAGGTCACAAATCGAACAATCCTGAAAGGGCTGAAGACACGCCTAGGGAAGGTTGGGGGGCAATGGGCCGAAGAACTCCCCAATGTCCTCTGGGCTTATCGGACCACCGCTAGAACTCCTACAGGGGAAACCCCATATAACATTTGCTTTGGTACAGAAGCAGTCATACCGGTTGATATTGGAGTTCCTAGCCACAGAGTTCAGACTTTCGACTTCAAAAGTAACGAGGAGAAGCTTAGAGCAAATTTGGATCTCCTTCCAGAAGTAAGAGATGAAGCCTCACTCAGAACCGCTGCATACCACCAAAGAGTTGCCCGTCACTATAATCGAAGGGTGAAACCTCGCCCTATCACTATTGGGGACTTAGTGCTACGAAGCATTGAAGCCGCCAGAAAAGGCCCTCAGCGAAATAAGCTCTCCCCCCTCTGGGAGGGTCCTTATTTGGTAGCGGCTATGGTCAAGCCTGGAACCTTCAAACTGAAGGATGCTGGCGGAAAAATGCTTCCTCAAACTTGGAACGTGGGCAATCTTCGCAAATATTACCAGTAGGAGTTGATACTGCTATCGGTCTATGTGTTATGTTTGTCTTATATTTTATCTTCTCCTGTAGTCGTGTTATAAAATTTTTCGTACATCCCTTGTGTGTTGATTATAGAAGAACTTTTCTCTTGTATCCCTAAGTTATTCTAGGGAACTGCTATCTCATATTACAGAGCAATATGATATTCATTTCGTCGTGCTAATGTTTCTTCTCTCCAAACTCTTTTTCTGTGATTCAAGAAGTACACAATCTATATTGTATCTCAATCACTGAATGATCAATCCCAGGGGGATTTGATCCGACCTCTTCCACACAGGTTAATGTCATCAAACAAATGCTTTGACTAACAACCTCGGATAGGTCAAGTATCCTAGGAGGATATCTTGAATATCAAAATCATGTGACAATCAATCCCAAAGGGAATTGATCTGACCTTTTTCCGGACAGGTTAAGGGTATCGAGCAAATGCTTTCACTAATAACCCCGGATAAGTCAAAATCTTTAAAGAAAAGGAATGCCTCACATCTGTTCAAGTCAAAAGAGAACTCACTAAAGTCCAAACTGAAGTAAAACTAAGTAAATTTCATTTGCATGTGAGAAAAGAACATCAACAACATCTTTATATATCACTGAATATCAAGTTCACCAGATAGAACATCAATATCGAGTATATATACAAGCACTAGAAAGAAAGCAAAGAGATACAAAACTACATCAAAGACACCCTAGAGAATCTCAACATCATCCTCGTCCTCCTCCAAGGCAAAAGCTCGCTGCAACTCACTCTCCAGCTCTTCACCACCAGAGTCCGAAGAAGCATCATTAGAAGCCTGGCTGGGAGTCAGTCCCTCGATCTCTGCTCCGGTCTTGCGATGTACTGTCCGAACACCCTTCATGAAGCCCCTGATGAAGCCATCCTCTGCGCACTCTGCCTCCAAGGCCTTCACCTCCACATCATAAATATGACTGCGAGCCTCCTGAATGTGGTCCTCAATAATGATCTTGAAAGCATAAGATTTTTTGAACTCCTCAATAACTGCTGACGGCAACTGCTGGGCCTCCTTCTCAGACAATACACTCTGAAGCCTCTCATTTTCAGCCTCGAGGACTTGCTGAGCCTTTTCCTGCTGCTTGATCGTCGCTTGTGCCTCCACCAACTCTATATGCAGACGATCCATCCGTTCATTCTGAGAAGAGACTGAAGTGATCTTGTTCGCCAACTCAGTTCTGCACCCCTCAAGCTGATCCTCCACCACCTTCATCTCCTTCACTTTACTTTCATATTTCTTCTTGTACTCTCCCTGAAGGTATTTAACCTTCACAAACTCTTTGTTCCAATCGTTCAGAGTCTTGGTCATCTCAAGCTTGAAATCAGAATACTGAGACAAGAAAAGTATCAGAAATATATTCCTTAAGAAATATAAAAAAGGAGAAGAAGTGAAGAAGGACTCACCAACTCCTCAGCCCGTCGGCGGCCGATGCATTGATGGTTTAACACATCCTCTGGAATATATGACTTGGATGGAGAAGCTCGGGGACCTTTACTAACAACTGTCAAAACTTCACCTGCCCTCTTCTTCCTCAATGCCTGCAAACCTTCCTCGCTCCCTGGTCGCTTGGAGTGGTTCTTTTGAGGAACCACTTCTGGAACTCTAGCAGACTTCTTCAACATTTGAGCATGTGATCTCCCTGCTTGAATAGATAACCCGACCTTGAACAAGTACTCCTCATCTACATATCTACTCAAGTAACGCACCTCGTAGTGTAGAGCATCCAAATCAGGGAGTTTGAGTATCCTCAGCAAATCTTCTGCTCCGATGTGAAGGGGGACAGGTAGCTCTTTCAACTTCCCCCACTTCTCCTGAAGACCCCAATCATTCTGCACATAAAAAAAGTTGCTGATCCAACCTTTCGAGGGGTCTCGAGTGCGGATATCCAACCACTTGGACCTGAATGAAACACGTCCCTGCGCATCGCTAAAGAGACGCCCCATCCGAGAAAGGCACTCTGAGGAAAGTACCACTCCGCGGTCTCTGAAAAGCACGATCATGCCCATCACAATCGACATTGCTCTGTAGGAAAATTGAGACAAGCACACCCCACAAAGCGTCAGAATGTCGATCAGTTCGGAGGAAGGAGGAAATCGTAGTCCCGCTCGCAGACTAAATTCATACACCGTCACATATCCAGGAGGAGGAAAGCAGGCACGATCAGTTCTGGCCGGCACCTTCATCACTAAATCATTAGGAAAATGAAACTTTTTCCTAAATGAAATGAAGGAGTCCTCAGTGACAGTAGAAATCACATCGTCGGCCTTCGGCGCCTTCTGGGCCCTCTTTGGAACTTCAGACCGTTGCACAGGACGGTCTTCTGAAGGAACTTTAGAGGAGGCAAGATCACCCATTTTTGCTTCCTTCACTAAAGAGGGGCGCAGGTCTAAGTAGGGAAAGTCACCTACGAAAGATTGCGGAAAGCCTCCGAAGTAGGAAGAAAAATGAAGGAAGAACGAGGGGAAGAGGGGAGAAAGCCGCTAACTTCTGCACAAAAAGAGGGGCGCCAAGTCAAGTAGGGAAAGTCACCTACTTAAAAATGGCGGAAAGCCTCAGAATGCCAAAAGCTAGAAAGCCAGAGGAAGAAAGGAAGAAGGGGCGAGTTTCTACTAGGCCTTGGGGGGTCTATTTATAGTTTTCCTTAAGGGGGGGAGGATTCCAAAATTCTATTAAATTCCCTAAAATTTTTCGGGCCCCATTTAAAAAAATATATATATATATATATATTATTTTATCAAAACCGGCCGGCGGTTTCCCTAACCGCCGGCCAAACCGCCCGGCCAAGGGGCGCGGCCAGCCTGACCGCGCGGGCCAGGCGCGGGCCAGGCGCGGGCCGCAGGCGTGCCGCTGGCAGGCCCCGGGCGGGCCGCGAGCAGGCCTCGGGCGGGCCCAGCGTGGGCCGCGGCGGGCCGCGGGCGGGCCCAGCGCGGGCCGCGCGCTCTCCGACGCGGTTCTGCGCCGCCGGCAGCGGCGGCGGCGGCGGCCGGCCGGTTCGGCCGGTTCGGCCGCCTACCCGTTCCCGGGCTCCGATTTCGGGCCCGGACGGTCTAAATTCGACGTTTTCGGGGTCCCCGGACACGTTTTTCGACGTTCCGGACCCAATTTTGACACTTTCAGAGCTCAACGGGGCCTCTATAATCAAGTTCGAGCAAACGTGTAATTTTCGGAACGTAAATTTTTGCAATTTTGCCAAAGTGAAAAGCCGACACATATATTTTTGGACTCCTGGAGCTTTGACGTCCAAAAATAGGGGGGCAACTGATACGTCATCGGAAAATTATCTTGATCGGGCACGAATCTCGAGGAAAACTCAAGTTGGAAACTTCAAAAATTAATTCGGAGACTATTTAAACTCCGATTTCAGCAAGCTTACAGTCGAACTGAGCGTCTCGGAAATACGAATCCAACAACACCAAATTCGACTCAATCCGAGCCCAAACGAGTCCAAATCAAGTGCCCGAAGTGCTGTTGGAAGCATCAAACAGCAATTTGAGTTACCAAACGGTCTCCGATTTTGACGAGCTTATACTCGAATCGAGCGACTCGACGAGACGAATCCAACGAGCCCAAGATCGCAGAATTCTGATATCATTAAGACCTTCAAATTCTTGATAAACGGCTCACGATCAAGGGATTCAATATCGGCCGTTCATCCGGATCACTCCCTATTTGCCCCTGATCCCTCACATATTTACGGGCTATGCCACTCCAGAAAAACTATAAATAGCCCCTCATTTCTCTTAAGAGGGGACCCAAGCCAAGAAGAAGAGAAGGAGAAGAAGAAGAAGAAAAGTGTAGGAGGGAACAGCTCCTCCTCGACCACCGCCGGAACTTCGCCGGAACTTCGCCGGAATTCCGCCGGATCACCACCGGAGCACCACCAGGCGCCCGAGGGACGCTGGAGCTCTGCCCTACACGGGAGCAGCGTCGGAATTTTGCCCGACGCCGGAATTCTACCCGACGCCCGAGTGACGCCGGGTTTCTTTCAAAGTGACGCCAGAGTTCTGTTCGACATTTCGAGAGACGTCGGAACTCTGCTTGTCCTTGTAGCTGATACCCATTGTAATCTGATCGCCCTTGAAGGCGAGTCAGTCCCCTGTAATCTGCTCAAGTTCTAGTGGAATCATTTCAACTGGGCGTGGCCCCGTGGTTTTTTCCTTTCCAGGATTTTCCACGTAAAAATTCTGGTGTTACTCTCTCAATTCTGTTTGTGTGCTGGATATACGTACAACACTAAGACGGAAAATTAAAATCTATCGCCGCGTATATTTGAGCCCGCAACAAAAATAAATTTTGTTAAGTATAATATAATTGTTTAAAAAGGTTAGTAAGATACTCAATGTTAGATTTAGGTCAATTTAAGTACTCTGCATATTACAAATTGCATATAAGGTTAGTAAGAGATTGCATTTAGTTTAGAACTTTATTTATATATAAAGTTTAGTGAAGTTTTAATAAGATTAAAATATTTTTCAATTGTTAGTTATAGTAGAGACCATTGCTTATCACATATGCATATCATAAGCTTATCACTTATGACCATCTCACAAATTGATAATTCGATGATTTTATTGTCAACTTGTCATTTAGTAATTACTAAATTATGAAGTAGATAGAGGCTTGGATAGGATGTCTATAGCTGGATCTTTAGATTTGATGTGTAGAGAATTAATTTCATTGGAGAGGATGCATTTCAGAATGAATTGATAATCTATGTTAACGTGCTTGTTGGGGGCATAGAAAATCGAAAGTTAGCTAAAGCCATGACATGACAAAGAAGGAAAGATGGATTTTTTTAATGCAAATGTGGAAGTCCTATAAAAAATGGTGAAGTATATATATATATATGATTTGTTGTTATAGTGTCAAGAGCACTATCCATTGCTTTGGTGGAAGATTTTTTCATAGTTGGTTGTTTCTTAACATTTCATGATATATATGTGGTGCTGATAAATGCGCAATGATGAGTTTTGACTTATGATTTATTAGATTGATTGCCCAATAAGAATCATAGCAGAAGTATAAAGTTAGATCACGAATTGGGAGGTTAAGATGAGTCATCCCTTTGATGTATCTAAAAAGTTGTTTCACAAGTTGATAATATTTGACCAATGGCTGATGCATAGTTGCAAAGTTGATTAATGGTGAAGGCAATATCAAGTCTAGTACTAATCATCAAATACTACAATGAATCAACAAGTTATATGGATAGTGTATGATTTTCAAAGAGCTCATATGCACTGGGACTAAGGTTAGTTTTGTAAGTGCGAATAGGTTGTTATATCTATTGCTTACATTCCTAGGCTAATCAAGAGGGGGGTAAATTGATCCTTTTAAAAATTTCTCTTGGAATTTTGGAAATCTTTTTAATTAAAAAACTTAAGCAAATTGTACAGTACGATTTAACTTCGTACAGTACGAACAGAGTGTTTTTTTTAATACTTTCTTCAACCACAGAAATTCAACCACAGAAAAATAAAATGCGTAAAAGTAACAATGCGGAAAAGTAAACAGTAAGAATAGAAAACATCAGAATTTATAGTGGTTCGGTCAAACACGACCTACATCCACTCCCTAGAGACTCCTTCTCTAGGTATTGCACTATACTTAAGTGACTCTCTTTTTGCCCCCACAACAAGGCGAAGAAGCCTTTACAAATTCTCTTCCACCAACCCGGTGCGGCAGATAACCGTCGTCTTTTTTTACCCTCCTGGTGAAGGCAGAGAACCACACTCGTTCTTTCACACCCTCCAGGTGTCGGCAGAGAACCAATCGTCCTTTTTCACCCTCAACTGACGGCAGAGAACCGAAAACCTCTCGAATAATCCTCTTGCAAGAGTCTCCAAGGAGATTAGGAAGATGCTTGAAATACAAATAATAAGAACCTCACTATTGGATAATCTTGTGAATCTCCTTACAATTTTTTCTTCAAAGATCTCTCAAAATTTACTCCCAAATACTCTCCCTTTCACTCTCAAAAAGATTTTCGCAGAAGGATTTTTCCTTCAGTCAGTTTTAAGACCCTTAAGTACTTAGGACAAGAAAAATTGTCCAAAAACTGAAAATTTCAAGTTTCACGCGTGTCGATCGTCCCGTATGATCGCACATCATATTGTACGAATAGTTCAAATCACTAAACAATTCATCCCGTACGATCTCATACGAACCCAATTCAGAGCCCTTCGTACCACAAAAACTTCTGTACGAATCATATTTCGTATTGTACGAATAGTTCAAAAAAATGAATGATTCATCTCGTACGATCTAGTATGAACCTAATTCAGAGCCGTTCGTACTACAAAACCTTCTATACGAACCATATTTCGTACTGTATGAATAGTTCAAAAAAAATGAACGATTCGTCCCGTATGATCCAGTATGAACCTAATTCAGAGTCGTTCGTACTGCAAAATCTTATGTATGAAGTCTATTTCGTACTGTACGAACTGGACATAGAAAAAATTTCCAGACAAGTAGGTTCGTTGTGGAGGATAGACAAATACAGATCGTCCCGTACGATCCAATATCGTACTATACGATCAGTTTTTAAAAAAATTAAGTTTTTTACTCCCTCATTGTGTGTGTGCACAGTTATCCAACTTACAATCTCACTCTCTCAGACTTAAGTACAAACAAAAATTACATACTACTCATAAACAAATGAACTTGAAGTCTTCAACAGTCTAGAGTTTGAAATTCCTGAAAAATATGTTAGTGCACACAAAAAGAAACTCCAATATTTGTTAGAAGAAGAATAAAATAAATAATAGGCTTTTAAAATCATCAAAAATAACTTGTATCAGAATTCACTTGAACGAACAGATTTGCACAATTCATAACAAGTTTAAGTGAAATGTGGGAAAGATCAAGTTTATAAACCAACATGCCTAATTTTTGAAGAATTTCTTATGTTTGATTTAAAACATAACTGAAATTTGTTATTATTACGTAAATTTCAAGTAAATATGAAAAAAAGGTCATGCCTCTTTAAGGTGGAAGTGAGTTTGTAGCTAAATGATGAATTTGAAAATGTTTGGTGAATGATTTTTAGTAATGGGCATGTCATCAATATAAATTAGCAAAAAGATTTTTTTTGTGCTACCATTACCATAGGTGAGATATGAGGGGTTTGGGTGTTGAAATTGAAACCTTTGCTATAGAGATGATTAGAAAGGGAAATGAAACTATTTACTTTGTTGACGTCGGATTGCATGGGAGAAACGACAACGGAAAGAAATATGAGCTGCATGAACTCACAACCCATACATAACCCAAGAATCGTGCTTCTTGGAAGGGTATCACTACCTGAAAAATAATCAGGATATAGAACCCAGAAACTGAGTAAATAACTCAAATCTTATTCATCTCCAAAATCTACCCCTTATAAGTATTATCTATATATTTATCGACAAAGGTAGCAATATAATAGACTACACCCAACATAAGAAAGCACTACTCCTATACAGCTATACAAACTACCATAGGGAATTAATCTAGCCTGAAGTTAACAGGATTAAGCAGCTCAGCTCTTGCGTCATTCTATCGAGGTAGGAGGAACTTCAAATAACACAGGAGCTGAGCTGCTTAATCCTGTTAAGTTCAGGCTAGATTAATTCCCTATGGTAGTTTATATGGTTGTATATGAATAGTGCTTTCTTCTGTTGGGTGTATCCTATTATCTTGCTATATTTGTCTATAAATATATAGCTAATGCTTGTAATAGAGGATAGAGATGAATACGATTTGAGTTTTTACTCTATTTTTGGGTTCTGTATCCTGAAGAAATTCAGGTGGTGTTACCCTCCCAAGAAACACGTCTTGGGTTTGTTTGAGCTTCCCGATTTTGATAACTCTCGGTCTGATCCGTCGCTGCATTGCCACCAACGCCGGCATCATTTGGTATCAGAGCCGGCAAGATGTCAGAGAGAGTTTTGTTTGTTTAATTCCTCTGGGTGGTGGTTTTCTTGGAAAGATCGATTTTTGGTACCCTTTTCTGGATCGGGGTAAGGTGGATATAAGCAAGCCAGAAGAGCCCTGAGGTGGTGACGAGGGGTGCTTCGGTTTAGGCCAAGGGACTGCCGCCGGAGGATCTGTTGCGTGAAGGACAATATCCCGCTCATTGGAAGATCATCGTTATCAACTACACTATGAGAGAAGCTTTGTTCTTGTTTGTATCCTGACCTGAGTTCTGATCTTCTTCTTGTAGAGAGGTCAGTCCGGATAGTCCTGCAGTGTGATTGAAAGCTCTAGACGAACAAATGTTCTGGCTGACGCAATCTCACGCTAGGGACGTTCTTTGGCAAGAACCTGGCGTTGCCGACGGGGCAGAGCTAGTTCTTGAGTGAGCAATTTGTTCCCTCTTGTAATAGCAATTTTTTTTTTTAATTAGAGAAGTTGTTGTTGATTCGGTGAAGTAAAACAAGATCTTGGCTTGCTTTTGGGCAAATTCCAGCCACCCAAACTTAGTGTTCTAGATTTCCCACCGCTTCCATTTATTTTTTCGATCGAGATCTTGATTCGTGGATGATTCTTTCCAATAAAAATAATATCTCTACCTCCTATTGGGTTGAGTTTTAGCCACTCTAATCTGGTTCCTGAAGATAACAGCCTTTCTAGCCCATTTTTAGCCAACAGGAAAACAACAATCAAGAATTTAGCCATTATCCCCCAGGTTCTTGAAGAACAGAGCAAGATGTGACCTCAATGGATGTTGCAGCGACCACTTCAAGAAGAAGATATCGAAGATCTTCGACAAGAAATTGCCCGACTCAAATAAACATTTTCAAGGCTTGAACGAAGGAAGACTTGAGTTCCCTTGTCTGGAACTTTGATGACATCCAACTACAGGGTAAATCTATTCCATTGGTGGCTTATATATCCTCCGTTCAGATTGAATGCTTGCAAACTAATAATGGAGAGGGTATCTTGGATGATCATATCACTTCTTCCTGTAACAACGTATTTGAAGAGCCAAACCATATGTCTTTCTCCACTCCTTTGATCGAGTCCAGTTCTGATTTGTTTAAAGATTCATTGTCGTAATCATCATCTTTGCTAATATATGATGAGCCCATGTATGATGTGTATGATGATGACCTATTCATTGGATTTCTTGATTTTAAGCATCTTATATATGATGATGACGAGATCAAGATGGATGCCCAGCCAGAGTTATTTATGCATATCATTCTTGATAAGACAACTAATGTGCTCTCCATCATTGATAATGGTTGGGTATGACTAAACTAGATCCTAGCAACCACCTTGGTACCTTCGCGCATTCTGAAACAAATTTCATGAAGGCGCTCGCTGTGGATGCTGATATTTGCATGGTTGATCAATTTGGTGTCAGGTTCAACTCAATTCTTGAAGAGTGTTGTTTGAAGGTGCATTCTAAGTTTGTCAGCTATCCCATTTTTCATCAACTCCAGCTTGTGTTAAAGCCTCTTCTAGATGGGGATGACACCGGGTGGACCTATCCAGACCAGTTTAGCCAACCAAACCCGCCTCCTTATTATGGCCAACCGGACATCTTACTATGAGCTTGAAGTTTCTCCTACCCCGGTAGAATGATGCTGGAGTAGAGTTGCTTAATCTTGTTAACTTCAAGCTAGATTAATTCCCTATGGTAGTTTATATGGTTGTATAGGAATAGTGCTTTCTTCTGTTGGGTGTATCATGTTATATTGTTATATTGTCTATAAATATATAGGTACTGCTTGTAATAGAGGACATAGATGAATAGATTTAAGTTTTTACTCTATTTTTGGGTTCTGTATCCTGAAGAAATTTAGGTGGTGTTACCCTCCCAAGAAGCACGTCTTGGGTTTGTTTGAGCTGCCCAATTCTGACAGCTCTCGTTCTTATCCATCGCCGCATTGCCACCTACGCCGGCGTCATTTGCATTTATTTCAAACTATAAATTGATTTGTAAATTTGGCAGTGTGGTTGTTGTTAAGTGTTAAGAGAGCCAAGTAGTTGCAGAATGTAGCTAGTCTCTTGAAGTTTGTCGTAGAGATAAGCAATTGAGACATCTAGTAGAAGAACTAGTCAATCATAATGAAAAGCTGCAATGACTAGTATTAGAATCATAGGTATTTTTGTGACATGACTATATGTTTCTAAGTAGTTGATTCCATATGCTTGATTGAATCATTATGCAATAGATATGCTTTGGATCGATCCACAGTATCATCAGATTTTAGCTTTGGTTTTATACGCCCAATGCTACCCAATAATTTTTTATGAGGTGGTGACAAGACAGGGGAAAAATTAAGTCCCCTATTGATGCAAGGATAGAAACTTATTAATTAGACATGTCATTTCACTATTGAAGAGATTTTAATACTAGTATACCAAGTGAGAGTGAAATTAGGGAATACTTGTTGATGAAAATTAACTATGTGCATTAGTTTATGTTTGTTGTCGTAAATCTAGTTTACAAGGGATGTTGAATGGATTCTACCAGAGGAAGGGTTGGAACCTGTTGGGGAGTGGCTATTGGTTTTATGAGGGAGATTGATTGGAATAGTGGTGATACATTGTTTGAAATTGTCAAATTGGAGATTGGTGAATTGGGGCAATTTTGATGGGAGAAAGTTTCAATGGAATTGGAAGTGTGAGGATTTGATGTGGGGGATAGAGATTAGTATGGGAGTTGTGTGAGAGGGGTGGTGATTGTATTAGATGTTGGTTTTGATTTTTGAGTTGATAGATTTGTGTAAGGATATGTATGTTCCTCATAAATGACATGGTGGGAGATGAGAATTTGGCCTGTGATGGGATCATAAAAACAATATTATTTGTGTGAGGAGTATCCTCCATAAGACTAAATTGAATGATTTTTTTTTTGAATTTATTATGCAAAGGAAAATCCCAAAAAAAAGGGGACAAGTTGTTGATAAACAATACATAGAATTTAAAGCCAATAAGAGAAGGAACCAATGAGGTTCTTCGAACATCTGAGTGTTTGCTGTATGCTTTGTATTCCTTGCAAAAGGCAATTTATGACTTTTGGCTAAATCACATGATAAGCCAAAAATAGAATTAAAAGGGATACATAGAGATTTCTATTGCTTGGTGAGGTCTGAAAGAATCAAATTATGGGTGTGATCGAGACAATTATACCTCAATGATGGTGCAAATGATTGAGCATGAAGAGCTAGCTAATGGAAAAGATGTAGACCTGTAGGAAGATAACAGATAGAAACTATTATAGCTTCTACCTTTGAGGTTAGATTGATTGGTTGAGTTATACTTAATGGTATATCCATCTACATCAAAAGAAATAGAACATTCATTGCCAACTATCAATTTGCAAATGAAAAGAAGATGGTGAAAAAGGTTGGGATGCATATAATATTGTGACGAATAAAGCTTATGATTGGAATTAAGAGAGGGTAGATTACTTTGTCTACTACTAATGATAGGAAGAGAAACGTCAATATATGAAGGAAGAGAAAAAAAATCATCAAAAATAATACATAATAGTCAATATTAGGTGAATCAAATTTAAAATACATGAATAGTGCTTTTTATATTTAGTATGACATATAATGAATTTTATGTAAAGCGTAATGATGTTGGTCAATAATGATAGTGATAGTGGTTGTTGGATATATTGGCTAGCGGTGGGCAATGTTGATCGACGATAGCTGTGGTGGTGCCCAATAGTGAATTAATATAGCTATCGGTGATAGTGCGAAGGTTGTTGATAAGAGTGGTGGCGATCGTTGATGATTGCAATGACTCAAACAATCAAATTTGGAATATACCAAAAATGAATAAGGGTTTGTTTGTTATGATTAAAAAAGAATGTATGGTAGAAAAATATAGTGTAAAATAAAAATAGTATATTGAAAATACTTTTGACTTATTTGGTTGAGTATACTACCAATGCATGAGTTTACTTTTTTTATTTGATTTGAAGGAATGTAAAGCAAAATAGCATTGCATTTTGAATAATAATTGATCAAAGGTGGCCAACGGTAATGGCGATGGCTGCCACCAGTGATAGTGGCAATGACAATGGTAGTGGTAGTTGGTGATTTCCAGTTGCAATTCCAGAAGCAAGAGGCAGAGCCAACAGTGGCCTGCATCAGGCTACAGTCTACAACAACGATGATTAGAGCTTGTTGACGATGTGTGGCAGGCACTGGTAGTGGCTTGTGGTGGTGGGTATCAATTCACACAAATTAAGTTTGAAATTCATTTAAAATAAAATAAATTTTAAATACAATGAAAATGAACTAAATTATATATTCCAAATATATTAAAATTTTATATTAGATTTATTTTTCATGCAACCAAATAATAGATTTTTCAAGGAGTACTTGTAAGAGACTTGATTTCAAATCCACCAAAATATTATTTTAAATTTTATTTTCATCAAATTAAATACTTACAATTTTAAAATTCTATATTAAAAATAATTTACAATCAATATCTTTTAAATCAAACCACCCACAAATAACTCACCTGGCGACTCACTAGGGGTGTAAGTGAATCAAGTCAACTCGTGAGCTGATTCAGGTTTGCTCAATAAATGGCTCATAAGCTGGGTTCAATGAGCTCACAAATCAAGCTTAAGCTAACCCTAACTCGACTCATTAGCTCACGTGCCGACTCGTTTAAAAAATATTAATTCAAAAAATACTTAAAATATATTAGCATTTACAATTTTAAATACATAGTTATAAAAATATTTCAAAAATATATCTCACTTTCTTATATCAAGTGATTTTTTGTTATTTTTATTTTAATTTTTCATTATTTTTAAAATTTTATCATAATAATTATTTGAATCATAATCATTTTCTCTTTTTTATAATAAACGAGCCAGCTTTTGAGGCGGCTCGAACTCATAGAATAAAGCTTGTGCTCGAGCTCAAACTAATCACGCTCAAACTCAAATCAGAGGTGACCCAAGCTCGACTTGACCCGTTTATAGCTCTACGACTTATTATCAACCTTAAGTTCCAAGTTGTTAGAATGGCCACTTATCAATTCTTAAAAACAGTTTATGCGTCAAGTAACATACTCGGTCTAAGTTGCACCTTAGAAAAACGTTGTATTAGTTACACTCTTCCTCTCAAACTAGTTAGATAATGCGTTTCTTTTTCAAACTGGCCCTTAAAATTAACTGCCATCTAAGAACTGATTTTCCATTCACGTTTTCATAGGCCATACCCTAATACTGAGGGGAGTGAATGCTTCAATGGAAATGAAAGGGGTGGGGAGCCTTTTTTTTTTTTCTATATTTAAGCCGGTTAATATTAAATTCATATATACAACATATAAGTAAACTTAGAATTCAAAATCTCCTGAAGGTAAACAAAGCTCTCAACCAATAAATCATTGTGTGCATCGTTGGTAGCCGGCTTTTATTGCTGCTTTTTTATCATTATATGTTTTGCGTCACTTTAGAACCTAACACCCAACCCAACTAGTTGAAAGTTGAAACGACGGAGCGTGAATGTAAGTAAGCATGATGTTGCTTTTGGTAGTTCATGATACAACCGAATTTAATTCTGAAAAATAATCTTGAGGCGATCAAAGGGGTAGTCGAAATAAAATCAAAGGTTAACATGGATTGGAATCAGCTCAAAATCGAACAAATTCAAATTCAAGCTAGTTCAAAGTTGAATCAAATTGATTTCGAGTTGGATTGATTTAATTTTGAGTCCACTCAACTCAAATTCGAATTTGAATTGCACCTATATTAAGTTGAGAAATGAGCTTCAAAGACAAAACACCAATAAAGAGATATTTGTAATACATTTTACCAGGAGTTCTATCCTTGATAATTGTAAGATGATAGAGAGAAGAGAAGAGAGCAGAGTGAGAATGGGACGATTGAGAAATAAATTGAATGCCCTTATAGATGATGACACCAAAGCAAAGAAGCTTCAAAAAAAAGATAAATGGGGTAAAGAATTATCAGTTCAGCAAAGCATGAGATCGAAAGGGTGTTGTGATGAGAAAAAAATTGTTAGGCTTGAGACTTGAGACAGCTTTTTTATTGTTTCTTAAAGCAGCTTTTTAGTACAAAAATTTTAAAAAACTGCTTCAAAAAACAGTAAAAAAGTCGTCCCAATTAAAACCTAAGTCTAAAACTCGGGCCCACTTTAAGGTGACGGCCACTCAAACCTGCGCTAGCAATCCGGGTGTTGGGGTAACCTCAACTTGTTGCTTGCAAGCAACTGAGCAAACCGTTACGACCTTCCCCACCCAAGACGGAAACGGAGTAAGGCCGAAACGTCTCCACCCGGTGACGTTACCACCTCAACAACTAGCCACGAGAACCACCTCCTGATAAAGAGGAAAAATTAGGTAAGAATATTTGAACGTAAATTACGTGAAAAAAGTAAATTTAAGAATATTTAAATTTATATTAAAAATATATAAATCATAATATCATATATAAATACTAACTTTAATTTAATTTAAAATAAATTTAAGCTCGTCATTTACGCTTACAGGGCTTTCAATTTAGGCCGTACGTTCGAAAGCCCCTTTCAATACTGTTTTTTTTTTCTTATAATTACTTGTCAATACTGCAAAAGCTTATAATAGAATATAAATAAAAATAAAAAACTATCTTTGCAATAAACTATGATAATAAATTATTAAATTAGTTCTATTGACATGAATTAAAAAAAAAACTATATGTTAAACAAAATGCAGGTCGACAACACGTCTCTTAAAAAAAAAATTAGAAATTAATGAAGGTGCTGAGCAGATCTGATGAATTTAAAATTTGAATGAAGGGTGACCTGATGGACTGGTGTGGCCAACTTATATGTTTTAATCAGATATATGTGCTTAGTTTATAGTCTAGTTGGGTCTATCAGACTGATTAAGTTAATCGAGTAAATGATAATTCAATTGTCTGGTGAGAAACTGATACGATGATTTTGTAAAAGTTGTGCATTTATAATCGGTTTGTTTTTTTTTTTTTAGCTCATTTTGATCTGTTGGTTGGGAGATTTGGCTATCAACCAAGATGTCCTCTAATTAATATCTCAAAATATATTAAAAATATTTTAAGTGCTTGATCTGGACTCATTTGGACTCGAATTATATCACTTTTGGTGTCATTAAATTTATCTCATTGAGCCAATTAGTTTGAATGTAAGTTTATTAAAACCATAGTTCATATAATCTGTACTTCAATTTTGAAAAATTTTCAGTTTAATTTGCATTCAGATTCATGCCTGACTAAGTTGATTTTTTTTTTTAAATCAAACTCATATACACTTTTAAATAATAAAGCTAACTTTTCAATTATGCACATATACTTGTCAAGATTAGATTCATTAAATCACATTGATAATCCAAATTAGATCCAAAAAGTTGTTGAATGAATAATAAACTTTGATACATCATCAAACAATTATCTTGATCGGGCACGAATCTCGAAGCAAAATAAAGTTGGAAACTTCTGAAATTAAAATTGGGACCATCCGAACTCCGATTTCAGCAAGCTTACAATCAAACTGAACGTCTCGGAAATACAAACCCAACGACACTAAATTCGACTCAATCTGAGCCCAAATGGGTCCAAATCAAAGACCTGAAGCGTTATTAGAAGGTTCAAACCACAATTTGGATTACCAAACGATTTCCAAACATGACATGCTTATAGTTGAATCGAGCGGCTTGACAAGATGAATCCAACGAGCCCAAGATCGCCAAAATCCGATATCTTTAAGACCTTCAAATATCTAGCAAACGGTCCACGATTAAAGGATTCAACATCGACCGTCCATTCAAACCACTCCATAATTACCCTTGATCTTTCTCCTATTTACAAGCCATGCCACTCCCAAAAGTCTATAAATAGAGCCCCATCTCCTCTTAAAAAGGGGACCCCGAATCCTAAGGAGAAAAGAGAGAGATCAGAGATCGTTCTTGCCTCCTAGCTCCCCCTTGACCATTGTTGGAGTTCTGTCGGACAACCGCCTGACGCCGGAGGTCCGCCAGACCACCACCTGATGTCCTAAGCTCCGTTGGACCACCGTTTGACGCCCTGAGCTCCATCGGACCACCACCTGACGTCCTCAGCTCAGCCGGACCACCGCTAGACGCCCTGAGCTCCGCCGGACCACCACCTAACGTCCTAAGCTCCGCCGGACCACCGCTTGATGCCCTGAGCTTCGCCGGACCACCACCTGACGTCCTCAGCTCCACCGGACCACCGCTTGATGCCCTGAGCTTCGCTGAACCACCACCTGATGTTTTCAGCTCCGCCAGACCACCGCTTGACGCCCTGAGCTCGTTCGGACCACCACTTGAGGCCCGGACATCTGTTGGACCACAACCTGACGTCCAGACATCTACCAGACCACTACCTGAGGCCCAGACATCTGCCAGACCACCACCTGAGGTTCGAATATCTGTCGGACCACCACTTGAGGCTCGAACATCTGCTGGACCACCACCTAAGGCCCGGACATTTGCCGGACCACCACCTCAGGCCCGGACATCTGCCAGACCACCCCCTGAGGCCCGGACATCTAGCAGACCACCACCTAAGGCCCGAATATCTTCCAGACCACCACCTGAGGCCCAAACTACAGTCTTTCTGACTTCCATCGCCTGCCGACTACGGGCCTTCCGACCTCCGTCGCCTACTACGGGCCTTTCGACCTCCAACACCGGTCAACTATAGTCTTTTCGACCCCCCATCGCTTGCCAACTACGATCCTTCCGACCTCCGTCGCCTACTACGGGCCTTCCGACCTCCAACACCGGTCAACTATGGTCTTTTCGACCCCCCGTCGCATGCCGACTACGATCCTTCTGACCTCCGTCGCCTACTACGAGCCTTCTGACCTTCAACACTGGTCAACTATGATCTTTTCGACCCCGTCGCATGCCGACTATGGTCCTTCCGACCTCTGTCGCCTATTACGGGCCTTCCGACCTCCAACACCGGTCAACTATTGTCTTTTCGACCCCCGTTGCATGCTGATTATGGTCCTTCCGACCTCCATTACCTACTACGGTCCTTCCGATCGACCTCCATCACCAGGTAATGGTTTTTCTAACCCTTGCCTCCTGCCTACTACGATCCTTCTGACCTCCATCGCCTGGCCAACTAAGGTCCTCCCGACCTCTGTCATCAGACTACGATCTTTCTGACCTCCAACGCCAGTCGACTACGGTCCTTCTGGCCTCCGTCGCCCGACCAACTAAGGCCCTCCCGACCTCCGTCATCAGACTATTATCTTTCTGACCTCCAACGCCAGTCGATTACAATCCTTTTGAACTCCGTCGCCTGACCAACTAAGGTCCTCCTGACCTCTGTCATCAGACTACGGTCTTTCTGACCTACAATGCCAGTCAAATACGGTCCTTCCGACCTTTGTCGCCCGACTAACTAAGGTCCTCCCGACCTCCGTCATCAGACTACAGTCTTTTTGACCTCCAATGCCAGTCAACTACGATCTTTCCAACCTCTGTCGTCTATCGACTACGGTCCTAGCGACCCAACAAACATGTATATGATGATTATTGTAATTCCCACCATGTAATATGCTCGATATGATGTATATTTATGACATCTAACCAAGTCCTTCTTCCAACGAAGGGCCCCATTTGTAATCGACCACAAATACTAGTGGATTCATTTAAACTGGGCCAGACCCCATGGTTTTTCCCCCTCTTCATGGGTTTTCATGTAAAAACTCTGGTGTTCCTTATGAGTACTACACCCTCTCTCTTATCTGATTGCATGCTGGATCTTCGTACAATATTAAGACGTTAAGCTTTATATTTCTCTACCGCCGCGAATACTCCAAGATGCAACAAACTTATTTGAACTACTTATAACTTAGAAATAGCACGAAATCAGCCTACTAGCAGCAAGTTGCCAAAGAGCTAGCTTTAAATCGCCTCGCAATATAAATTTAGTAAGCTTGACCAACATATTCCATAAAGTCGCCACTTCATTGAGCTTATTCGTCCTAAAATATCTGCTAGTATATTGGGTGCACTCAACAAGTATAGTCATTGAGAATATCAACTTGAATTACTCGTCGAGGATACCTAGCTAGCTATGATGGGATCTTCTTATTAGTATTGAGTTGTCTAACAATCAAAGTCCATGTAAAATAATAATCTAAGAACCCTCTCTAAGGCCTAGCTTCTCTCTTCTCTGGGGGTGCAAACAAGTCCAACCGGCTTAGGATCGACTTGGTAATGAGCTCGCGAGCCGAGCTTGAGCAGAATTTTGAGCTCGTTGAACTTATCGAGCTCAAGTTCAAACAGCCGTCTGCTCGACTTGATTATTCGTCGAGCGACTTGCTGAAAGCCAAACGACAGGGGATGGAAGATAGAATGGCGAGGGCGGAAGGCGGAACAGCGGGGGAACGTAGAACTGCGTGCGAGATGCTGAATTGAACAATAGACGTGGAACTGCGTGCTAACACGAAACTGCGTGCGGACAGAACTGCATGTCGAATACAAATCTAAGCCTCTCCACGAGCTCCTTTTCCGTGGCGTGTCGAGCTCGAGTTAGGTCTGACCCGAGCTCGACTCAACTCGTTTGCACCCCTACTCTTCTCGCACCTTAGGTAGTCTCATTTTGCTAGTAAAATTATGATTAGTTTTTACAAACAACTTTGAATTAAGCAACAATACTCAAACTACATCGCCAAATCAACTGATTTAATTTGATTTGCTCATACTTAGAGTTTTATAAAATCTAAACAGTCCAAATTGAACTGATTAAGTGTATTATATATAATTATTGATGTATCGCCAAAAAATTATCTTGATTGGGCACGAATCTCGAGGAAAAACTTAAGTTGGAAACTTCAAAAATTAATTCGGAGACCATTTAAACTCCGATTTAAGCAAGCTTATAGTCGAACTGAGCGTCTCGGAAATACGAGCCCAACAACACCAAAGTCGACTCAATCCGAGCCCAAATGAGCCCAAATCAAGTACCCGAAGTGCTGTTGGAAGCATCGAACAGCAATTTGAGTTACCAAACGGTCTCCGATTTTGACGAGCTTATAGTCGAATCGAGCGGCTCGACGAGACAAATCCAACAAGCCCAAGATCGCAGAATTCTGATATCATTAAGACCTTCAAATGCTTGATAAACGGTTCACGATCAAGGGATTTAATATCGGTCGTTCATCCGGATCACTCCTTATTTGCCCTTGATCCCTCATCTATTTACGGGCTATGCCACTCCAGAAAAACTATAAATAGCCCCTCATTTCTCTTAAGAGGGGAACCCAAGCCAAGAAGAAAAGAAGGAGAAGAAGAAGAAGAAAAGTGTAGGAGGGAACAGCTCCTCCTCGACCACCGCCGGAACTTCGCCGGAATTCCGCCGGATCACCACCGGAGCACCACCAGGCGTCCAAGGGACGCCGGAGCTCTGCCCGACGCCGGAGCAACATCGAAATTCTGCCCGACGCCAGAATTCTATCCGACGCCCGAGTGACGCCGGACTTCTTTCCAAGTGACGCCGGAATTGTGCTCGACACCCCGAGTGACATCGGAACTCTACTTGTCCTTGTAATTGATACTCATTGTAATCTGATCGTCCTGAAGTTAAAGGACGAGTCAGCCTCGTGTATTTCAAACAACACTAGTGGAACTTTTTCGACTGGGCGTGGCCCCGTGGTTTTTCCCTTTTTCAGGGCTTTCCACGTAAAAATCCTGGTGTTTCTTTCACTCTTCTGTTTGTGTGCTGGATATACGTACAACGCTGAGACGGAAATATTAAACTCTATCACCGCGTATATTTGAGTCCGCAACAGTTTGGCGCCGTCTGTGGGAAACTTATCCCACAACTTCAAGTATTGCTACGATGGTCAATAGGCGTAGCAATCGCCTCATAGGAGCCTCCCGCTCCCACTCTCCCCAATCCAGAAACCAGTCTATAAATCGTGGACATCAAGTTTCTGCCTCCTTTCTTCCTGGGGGGCAACACATTGCTGGAGAAGGAACCTCAGGGCCTTCTTTGGAGGAGCGAATCCGAAAGATGGAAGAATCTCAAAACGAGATCCTACACCTCCTGCGAGAGACTCGACAACCGACCCTAGCACCTCAGGAGGAGGTTCTTCTCCCTCGAGATCCGCCACGTGTTGAAGCTGTTCAAATCGAACATCTTCAAGCTGAGATTCCTCTTCCTCCACCCAGGAGGCGTTCGCAGTCACATCAAGATAACGAACTGGCAGATACAGCAAGTTCTACCCATCCTCCGCACACAGGTCGGCAATCTCTCCTTCCTCAAGACCTCCCTGAGGAGCTAGCCCAACATCACATTGCTGAGCTCCCTCGCAATACCCTACGCCACGAACTGCGACGATTGGTTCGAGAAGAGTTCCCTATAGGAGGCGTAAGGCAACCTCTTCATCAGTGGGACTTCCAAGATTCGTCACCCCTGACGGAAGCTATTCTTCAACACCCTATTCCGACAGGATTCAAACTACCGAACATCGACCCCTATGACGGGACAACTGACCCGTACGAGCATATCGATCATTATCGAACAATTATGCATATCCAGCGAGCCTCAGACGCGCTCCTCTGTCAGGTCTTTCCTGCCACCCTCAAAGGACAAGCTCGAACATGGTTCTATTCGCTTCCAGCCGGAACCATTCCAATGTTCGTCAAATTGGCAAAAGTGTTCGTCGAACAATTTGTCGCCAATCGGAGAATTACTAAGGACTCTTCTCACCTCTCGGGGATCCGTCAGAATGAAAGTGAGTCCCTCAAGGAATACTTCAAGAGATTTTCTACTGAAGCTCGTCAAATTCCGGGAGTAGATCCCGAGTTACTTAGAGGCGTTTTCCTCGGAGGGCTTCGTCCGGGCCCCTTCTACTCAGCACTTATGCGAGACACGGTCCCTTCGTATGCCGACCTGATTCATCGTGTGGAGGCACAAATCTCCGCAGATGAAGCCATAAATGCTCACAGAAAGCAGTTCGAGCAGACAAATGGGAAGCGCAAAGGTGCTCCTGGGATGGATAATTCTTCCTTACAATGGAAAAAGCAAGGTAATAGCAATCTACCTCCTAGGCCCCCATTACCACAACGAGAACCTCGGCAGGAGAAAGAGTACACTCCGCTCAACACATCTCAAGCAAATGTGTTAATGGCGATTCAAGATCAGGACAAAGTGAAATGGCCGCATCCTTCGAAGCCAAATACAGGAAATCAAGATCAGTACTGTCACTTTCATCGTAGTCGTGGCCACACTACTGAAGCGTGTCGGCAACTTAAGGATGAGATTGAAAGACTTATCCGCCAGGGCTATCTTCGACAGTTTATTGGGAACCCACCTACCCGAGAAGAAGCTCGCCCCACTGGGGGGGCAAAATCAACAACAACAAAGACAACCATTGAATAATATTCAAATGGTTGGTGAGATTGAGTAATGCTGCAACTTGAACCTTTGTGTTAGTAATACTACTTGTCATGTGTCACCATGTATCTCTTCTATGATCAGTAGGATGTCACTCTAATGTCCTTAGTATTTCTACCAAGTCAAATGATGTGGTTGTCCCTATATGTATATCTTCTGTTGTACAAGGGAATTATTGTCTTACAGTAATATAATGTATTGTTCGTCCAGTTTTGATATTGTCTCTTTCTTTAAAAAGAATACAAATGACAGTGAAAAACTACTGACAAATATAGTCTCTTTATCGTTGATTCGAGAAATATGCAGTCTTTATTACTTCTCAATCACTGGAAGATCGATCCCAGGGGGATTCGATCCGGCCTCTTCCATACAGGTTAACGTCGTCGAGCAAAGGCTCCGACATACAACCTCGGACAGGTCTCACATCCTTGGTGGATTCTCCCGACCTCTTCCATACAGGTTAACGTCGTCGAGCAAAGGCTCCGACATACAACCTCGGATAGGTCTCACATCCTTGGTGGATTCTCTCGACCTCTT
Organism: Dendrobium chrysotoxum; assembly: GCA_019925795.1. Classification (NCBI taxonomy): domain Eukaryota; kingdom Viridiplantae; phylum Streptophyta; class Magnoliopsida; order Asparagales; family Orchidaceae; genus Dendrobium; species Dendrobium chrysotoxum. Next base: position 87,906,287 of record CM034314.1, on the reverse strand, counting down.
CCATACAGGTTAACGTCGTCGAGCAAAGGCTCCGACATACAACCTCGGATAGGTCTCACATCCTTGGTGGATTCTCCCGACCTCTTCCATACAGGTTAACGTCGTCGAGCAAAGGCTCCGACATACAACCTCGGATAGGTCTCACATCCTTGGTGGATTCTCTCGACCTCTTCCATACAGGTTAACGTCGTCGAGCAAAGGCTCCGACATACAACCTCGGATAGGTCTCACATCCTTGGTGGATTCTCCCGACCTCTTCCATACAGGTTAACGTCGCCGAGCAAAGGCTCCGACATACAACCTCGAATAGGTCTCACATCCTTGGTGGATTCTCTCGACCTTTTTCATACATGTTAACGTCATCAAGCAAGGGCTTTGACCTACAGTCTCAAATATGTCAAACATCCTAAAAGGATGTCTCTCACATTCGTTCAGACTAATAATACATCAAAAGCACAAAGCATGTCTTACAGATGCAATAACAATTCAGGTCCCTCTAGGGGATAAATCCTCATTTCATATACAATATCATTGGAGTTACATAAATCCAGATTCAAGTGTACATTTATTCTCACTAGAAGTTGAAATTGAAAAGTACATTGGCGTCATCCGTACAAACTAGTATCATCAAGCAATAAGCAACTTTAACACAGTCAAATATCCTTGGTGGATTTAAGTGACTTCTCCCTTACTGCACGCAAGCATCTCCTACAACTGCTCCTTTAAAGAAAGGACATAACTGGATCATCATCAGACCTCCACTCAGTTGACAGTGTTAGTGTATTGCCAGAATATTGGCATGTCACACTACTTCGGCCTCTTGATTCAGTAATATCTGATGTTGGCACACTTCAGTATAGATGAATATTGCCTTAACACAATGTTACTGGACACCGGCCATCATCTGCCCGTCGCCAGACCCTCGCCGAATTTCCTCCCGTTGAAGGACTTCTGCCCGTCGCAGGACATTCGTCGGACTCCTGCCCGTCGCTAAGCTTCCTCCCGTTGAAGGACTTCTGCCAGTCGCGGGACATTCGTCGGACTCCTGCCCGACGCTGAGCTTCCTCCCGTTGAAGGACTTCTGCCCGTCGCGGGACATTCGTCGGACTCCTGCCTGACGCTGAGCTTCCTCCCGTTGAAGGACTTCTGCCCATCGTGGGTCATTCGTCGAACTTCTGCCTGGCACCAGACCTCTGCCCGTCATCAGACTTTCATCGGACTTCTACCCGACGACGAGCTTCTTCCCGTTGCTGGGTCTCTGCCCGTCGCCGGACTTTCGTTGGAATTTTGCCCAATATTTTCGTCGGACTTCTGCCCGACACCGTACTTCCACTCGACGCAGGACTTTTGCCAATCGCGGGACTTTCGTCAGACTTCTGTCTGACACCGAACTTCCTCCCGTTGAAAGACTTCTGTCAGTCGCGTGACTTTCGTCGAACTTCTACCCGACGCCGGACTTATGCCCGTCGTCGGACCCTCGTTGTACTTCTTCCCGACGCCTGACTTCCGACCATCTTCAGACTCCCTCCGACTAACATCTCACCTCCACATGAAGGAATGAAAAAGAAAAGAAATTTCTAACTCCTGTACAAGAGGAGGGGCGTTGTCTCAAGTAGGGAAAATCACCTACTGAATAACAACGGAATGCCTCAACTGTCAGAAAGCCAGAATGAGAGAAAAAAGAGGAAAAACCGCTAACTTTTGTGCAAAAGGAGGGGCGCCGAGTTAAGTAGGGAAAGCCACCTACTCAAAAATGGCGGAAGGCCTCAAAATGCCAGAAACTAGAGGGGAGAAGAGATGAATACTCTAACTTCTGTGCAAAAGGAGGGGCGCCGAGTTAAGTAGGGAAAGTTACCTACTCAAAAACGACGGAAGGCCTCAAAATGCCAGAAACTAGAGGGGAGAAGAGAGGAATACTCTAACTTCTGCGCAAAGGGAGGGGCGCCGAGTTAAGTAGGGAAAGTCACCTACTCAAAAATGGCGGAAGGCCTCAAAATGCCAGAAACTAGAGGGGAGAAGAGATGAATACTCTAACTTCTGTGCAAAAGGAGGGGCGCCGAGTTAAGTAGGGAAAGTTACCTACTCAAAAACGGCGGAAGGCCTCAAAATGCCAGAAACTAGAGGGGAGAAGAGAGGAATACTCTAACTTCAGCGCAAAGGGAGGGGCGCCGAGTTAAGTAGGGAAAGTCACCTACTCAAAAATGGCAGAAAGCCTCAAAATGCCAAAAGCCAGAGGGAGAAAGGAAGAAGGGGCGAGTTTCTCCTAGGCCCTGGGGGTCTATTTATATTATTTTTGAGGGGGGGAGGATTCCAAAATTTTATTAAATTCCCTGAATTTTTTCAAATTTTTCGGAATTTTTTGGGATTTTTTCGGAATTTTTTGGGCCCCGCCACTTTAAAAAAAAAAAAAAAAAAAAATTTTAAAAAGGTAACCGCGCCCCGCGCGGTTATAACCGCGCGGTTCCGCGCGGTTCAGCGGGCAGACGCGCCCGCTGGCGCGGGCGCCGCCGCCGGCGGCGGCCGGCCGGCCGGCCGGCCGGTTCGGCCGCCTACGCGTTGCCGGGCTCCGATTTCGAGCCCGGACGGTCCAAATTGGACGTTTTTGGGGTCCCCGGACACGTTTTTCGACGTTCCGGACTCAATTTTGACACTTTCGGAGCTCAACGGGGCCTCTATGATCAAGTTCGAGCAAACATTTGATTTTTGGAACGCAATTTTTTGCAATTCGGCCAATGCAAAATGCCGGAACAAGTATTTTCGGACTCGTGAAGCTTCGACGTCCGAAAATAGGGGGGCAACTGATGTATCGCCAAAAAATTATCTTGATTGGGCACGAATCTCGAGGAAAAACTCAAGTTGGAAACTTCAAAAATTAATTCGGAGACCATTTAAACTCCGATTTAAGCAAGCTTATAGTCGAACTGAGCGTCTCGGAAATACGAGCCCAACAACACCAAAGTCGACTCAATCCGAGCCCAAATGAGCCCAAATCAAGTACCCGAAGTGCTGTTGGAAGCATCGAACAGCAATTTGAGTTACCAAACGGTCTCCGATTTTGACGAGCTTATAGTCGAATCGAGCGGCTCGACGAGACAAATCCAACAAGCCCAAGATCGCAGAATTCTGATATCATTAAGACCTTCAAATACTTGATAAACGGTTCACGATCAAGAGATTTAATATCGGTCGTTCATCCGGATCACTCCTTATTTGCCCTTGATCCCTCATCTATTTACGGGCTATGCCACTCCAGAAAAACTATAAATAGCCCCTCATTTCTCTTAAGAGGGGAACCCAAGCCAAGAAGAAAAGAAGGAGAAGAAGAAGAAGAAAAGTGTAGGAGGGAACAGCTCCTCCTCGACCACCGCCGGAACTTCGCCGGAATTCCGCCGGATCACCACCGGAGCACCACCAGGCGTCCAAGGGACGCCGGAGCTCTGCCCGACGCCGGAGCAACATCGGAATTCTGCCCGACGCCAGAATTCTATCCGACGCCCGAGTGACGCCGGACTTCTTTCCAAGTGACGCCGGAATTCTGCTCGACACCCCGAGTGACATCGGAACTCTACTTGTCCTTGTAATTGATACTCATTGTAATCTGATCGTCCTGAAGTTAAAGGACGAGTCAGCCTCGTGTATTTCAAACAACACTAGTGGAACTTTTTCGACTGGGCGTGGCCCCGTGGTTTTTCCCTTTTTCAGGGCTTTCCACGTAAAAATCCTGGTGTTTCTTTCACTCTTCTGTTTGTGTGCTGGATATACGTACAACGCTGAGACGGAAATATTAAACTCTATCGCCGCGTATATTTGAGTCCGCAACAATTATAATTTTTTTCTTACCAAGCAACCATCATATTAACTTCGGTAAAATCATAACCCTTAAACCAATAAATATTTTAATGATCAATTAATCTATTAAAAATAATAAAATCAATCCGAAATTTAATAATTTTAAACTTCTTAAAGCTAAGATGGATCAAATTAAATCAAACTAAGGCTTCGTTTGGGACGACTTTCTTGTTGCTTCTTAAAGCAGCTTTCTAGTATAAAAATTTTAATTTTTTTACTACGAAACTGCTTCAACAAGCAACAGAAAAGCCGTCCCAAATGAAGTCTAAATTGAAAAATTAATGCTTAGATTTATATTCTTAAATACAAATCAATTAAATTAAAATCTTTTTAATTTAGTTTATTGCAATAATATGATTTGACTTTAGTTTTTAGATTTGGTTAATTAATTTGACATTTGATTTTAAAAAGAAATTAATTTGAGATGCTTATGTAAATCCCTAATTAATGAGAGATTATTACATGCGGGGTCCGGACGGAAGAACCGTCCATAATCTATGAGGGTTTATAGCAAATACATAATTTTATTTTTTACTGTGTATTTATTATATATTTGCTGTGTACTTTAACAGAATTTAATTGGTTCTCCGTCAGACTCCGCACGCACTAATTTCTCCTAATTAATTGGCACATATATAGTGGTTTATTTCTCATAAATGAAAAGCCCTATCATTATCATACACCTGTCGCTTAGTGGTTAGGGTTTAGAGGCCATGCTAAAGATAGTAGGATTCCAGTAAAATAAAATCACTAATATGTAAATATTATATTTGGACACAATGTAAATAATAATAATAATAAAAACCTTAGTTGGCTCATTTTAAAAAAATAATAATAAAAAATATTCTGATGTATTTAATATCAAATAAATTTTAAAATTATAAAGTTTATTATAAAAGTAATATTATGAATAATGAGTTTATATTATATTAATTTTAAAATAAATTAAATAATTTAAAGCATATTTTAATAGAAATTATATCAGAAAATTTTAATATTATTATTTTTTTAATTTTTAGTATTAAATTTTATATCAGATTATTCTTACTAAAATTGATTAGAGGAAAGTTAAAAATTTTAAATTTGTTTTAAGATAAATATAATATTTATTATTTATAAACTAAAATTAATATATTTTAAAATTTTATTGCTCTTCCTAATTAATATTATGATCAAAATAGCCCTTCTGGTATTTATTATTGTTCTACTAATTTCTAACACTTTTATTTTATTCTTTACAATTCCTGTCGCTGTCTCCCAAAAAGCCACGCAAAAAAACTGAAGTCCGGAAATAAGTATCGTAACCATCGGTAAACTAACCAGCATGTCCACGATAATTCCAACGGCTTAGATTATTCAAAACATAACGGACGGTTCAAACGAAGGTCATCTTAAGTCGCATCGACTCCTATATTAACAACGCCAATCTGGACTGGTGAGCGCCACCTTCCTTTCTCAGCTTCAGTTCGGTGCATTGGCATCGTCGCGGTATCTGTGAGTTTTCATTCCAATGTATGCTTATTGTCTTGTGTTTGATTGTCATTTTTCGTATGGATTCTGGTAATATGTCGAATTTTGTTGATTAATGGTCCTGTCGTCCTCTTGGTATGTTTTTTTGTAGCTTTTCTCCGAGATTTGTATTTGAATCCCTAGTTTTCCATGGGGAATGCGCGTGAGATGCCTTCGGTATTTGTTGTTCTAACGTTTGTCCTTCTTCCTCTTGTTCTTCCGACCTCGGCGGAAGGACTGGTGAGGATTGCGCTAAAGAAGAGGCCGTTGGATGAAAGCAGCTTTCTTGCAGCAAGGCCTGCTAATGGTGAAACGAGGCCTCTGAAGTACGACAGGCTGGGTATTGGGGGGGTTGAGGTCGGGTCGGATGAGGATATCGTAGCATTGAAGAATTACTTGAATGCGCAGTATTATGGAGAGATCAGCATCGGCACGCCCCCGCAGAAGTTTACAGTTATATTTGACACGGGAAGCTCGAACCTTTGGGTTCCATCGGCAAAGTGCCGCTTCTCGGTAAGTAAAGGACCGTTTGGGCGCTGCTTTTTCTAGCTTTGTTTTTTTTTTCTTGATTAGTATTCTCAATTGCTGCTATAGTTTTGCTTAACTATAACTCTATTGCAGTTCTCTAAGAAATGTTTGTTTTCATAAATAACTTTTTTCAGTCAGATCTGATTGCTAGGAGACGTCTTCCTTCCGACTTTCTTTAGAAAGGAAAAAAAATTATAACAGCACAGTAACTTTCAAAAAAAAATTTTTTTTCTACAACAATTTTATGGATGACTTTACAAAGGTTCGGTCTCTGCTGAGTCGCCCCAAATGGACTTACTTTTTAAGGATATGCTTTTGTGTGATTTAGGGTCTGTTGGGGTAGTTTTTTTTATAGTTTATTTTTTTAAGGTTGCTGTCAAACAAACTGTTTGGTTATAATTTTTTTTATTGCTGTTTCTGATATATTTTTGGTGATAAGCTGTTTTAAACAACCAAAATTTATAACTGTAGCTACAAGAAAGTTATAATCATATTTTTAATTTATAATATCCATAATAAAATTTTAAAAATTATTTTTTTACAATAAATTTATGACTATTTTTACAAACAACTGCAACCATCCCCACCTTAACCTCAATATGAGATTTCTTAGTTTTGTGGTATTCTGCTCTCAATTTTTAAGCAATTAATTGGAATATCTAATCACATCTTGATTTCTGGCTAAATAGAATCCTCAAATTTCTAATTGGTCAACATAAAGAAGAATCTATTGCTATTAGTTTGGACTTCTTAGTATTCGTTATTGTTTGTTGTGTAGCTTGGCTTAACTAATGTTTGCCATTTCCATTTTTTCCCAATATGCAGATTGCTTGTTTTTTCCATTCAAAATACAAGTCAAGCAATTCAAACACCTACACTGCTAATGGTTTGTCTATTCCTCATGATTGCTTTCTTTATTTTAATTCTTCTGGTTTGTTGAACTGTTTTAATTGGCCATAGACACATGTTTGCCTTTCTTTCTTGTTGCGGTCTGAGAAATTCGTGGAGGTAGAGTAAAAATATTTTACGTCTTACCGATGATCCAAAATTCAACGCACAAACTGATAATTGAAATGATAGAGAAATACAAGAATTTTTACGTGGAAAATCCTGAAAAGGAAAAAAAGCACTGGGCCTTGCCCAGTTGAAATGATTCCAATAATGCTTGAACAGGTTATAAAAGCCGGCCCGACCTCCAAACTCGAGGAGAGTGAGAATACAATGTATTGGAAAATGGACCAAACTTCAAATGGGTACTCCTGATCTTGATTGAATGATAAATATTAAGAATTTGATAGTAACAACCAAGAGAATATTCGGTAGAGGTCCGATAATAGTTAGGGATCCGGTGATAATCAGCAGACGGACGGAAGTCCGAAGTTGGGAGGAGATCCAGTGGTGGCCAACGAACGAGCGAAAGTCCGGCGACGGTCAGAAGTCAGAAGGAAACCCGGCGATGGTCAACAAACGGGCGGAAGTCCGATGATGGTTGGTGGTTGGGAAGAGATCCAACGGTTGTTGGTGGCAAGAAAGCTCCCAAGTTTTCTCTTTTCTTTCTCCTCTTCTCATGTGAAGAACGAGATTTGGGAGTGACATGACTAGTAAATATGGAGAAGATCAATGGTAAGTTTGGAGTGTTCCATCAGACGGCTAATATCAATCCCCTCTATCATAGAGTATTTTTTGAATATTTATATGTCATAATAATGTCGGAATTAGGCGATATTATTGGGCTCATTGGATCCATCTCGTTGAGCTGCTCAACTTGAATATAAGCATGTCACATTCATATATCATTTGGTCATCCAATTAATACTCTAAAGTATTCAAGTAGGCTTTGGTACTTTGATTTGGGCTCATTTGGGTTAGAATCGGATTGATTTTGGTGTTGTTTGGTTCGTCTCCCTGAGAAGATCAATTTGACTATAAGCTTTCTGAAATCAGAGTTTGGATGATCCCAAAATTAATTTTTGAAGCTTCTGACTCATATTTGCATCGAGATTCGTGCCTGATCACGATAATTTTTTGGTGACATCATTTCCTTTTCTATCATAACAACTACGTATGCATTTCAAAAAAAAATTGCGCATGCAAATGTTTTGATGACAGATTTTTTTTTTGAAAATAAAATAGCTTATAATCTACTCTTACCAGATGACAGTTAATAAATTTGATTTTCAAGGATATTTTACTCGAGAGTTATTGATGATAATGAGAAGGTGGCTAAGGATATTTTTTCTAGTAGTAGTGACCAAGCACTCGGGCATTCATATGCAAAAACAAAATTATTTACTTCCTGGATATCATCAATATCATGTTGTTGCGGACAAAATGTGTACAAGATAAATTTAGGTGTCTCAATAGTAAGAACATCATAATGGATGCTAATCAAAACGAAGAAGGCTAAATCCAATAATTATGTAAGAGATTAGAGATCATTTTGGAAGTGTCTATAAGGTTTTATGTTGACATAGTTTGAATGGATATTATCAGGAGGATAAAGCATTAATTAGGCATGGAGCAAAAGTATTGTAAGGATCTTGTTGGGGATGAGGAGTAAACACCATAAAGACGAAACAAGCAAGAAAGTAAAAGCAGCGGAAAAAAATAAAGGACATCAGGATTTAACGTGGAAAAACCCAAAATATGGAAAAAACCACAGAGCCAGATCATACCAAGAAATCCACTACAAAAATTTGGAGAAATAAGTACATATCTCTCTTCTCACATGCATCGTTCTCAATATCTAACCTCACAAAATACAAGAGAAAGCCAAGTTAAATAACCCCAAGGGACGCAACCCTTTAGAATAACGAGAAAGAAAACCATCCAGTCCGTCTCGCAGCGCTGTATCGCTCAAACCTCTATCTTGATTCGCTGTGGCACCATATTTAGATCGCTGGCACTCTGGTACATAGCGCCGGGGCATTGTACTCGAACCCAAGTAGGGGGTAAACTCCCTGCACCCCCTGGCAAGCATGAGAAACTTGAGGTCCGAGGCAACAAAACAACTCGACTAATCAACACAATTAGATTTCACACATAACAGATCTTAGGAAGATGAAAGGATGGGTCAAACTTGCATGATTAAAGTTGTTCTAGTGGAGTTGAAAAACCTAGAAATTATACATATTGTGCAAGTAAGAAATAACCTAAAAAGATTTGGTTAGAAAGTATTAAAAATGATCTTTTTTATTAGATTTAACTGAGAATTTGACTCTTAATAGGACACAATGGAGAAAAATGATTTATATAGCCAACCTCATATAGTGCGATGAAGGCATGTTGTTGTTGTTATTATTGTGCAAGCAAGAAATAGAAAAATATTAACAATCTTAATGAATTGGGATTAGGTTTTAGTGGTTTTGTTCATGTTTGTAATAATGATCTGATGCAATTGATTTTGAGGTTGGTGCTTTCTTTTTAAATAATGTTGGTTGATTCTTTTTGAACAAAACTTACTTTGTACTATTTTATCAATTCTTATGATATCTACAATTTTTAAGAACATAGGTGATACATGATAACATGAACACAGGGCATGGGATTATTGATGGAAGAAAAATATGAAAAATATTAAAAATTTTGGACAACTCTTATATTAAGGGAGTACTTCAATCATATAAATGAATGAAGTTACTATAAAATCTTGAAATTATTATTACATATTTAATATAGATGCTCACATTGTGATTACGATATTAAGGGAGTACTTCAATCATATAAATGAATGAACTTACCATAAAATCATGAAATTATTATTGCATATTTAATATAGTTGTTCACATTGTGATTATGATTTTGAAAATGAAACTTCGGTTTATAGTGGATGGTGATGATAATGATAAAGAATGATGAAGGATGAGAATCAGTTCATTATCAAAATCATGAGAGATAATAAGTTTAGTTTGGGATCCAATCAAATTTGAGTGACATAGGTAGAGTGGCATTGGTTGTGTTTAGTTTATTTAAAATGTGTCATTGTCCAAGAAAGTTTTCAAGCGTTGGAAATATTAAGTGTGGAGTCTAAATTCTATGACTTGAATTTTGATTTATAATTAGTTGCTGTCAAGCTTTAGATTTATTCATACTTGATTTTCCAAGATTGGTGGCTACCTAAATTGAGCTTCATCCACGCTTACCATCTCATGATGCATTTATAAAAAGTGAAGAAGTCAATGATTCATGCCTCCCACAAGAGGAAGAGGAAGAAATATGAGAGTTGTGTTATCCAAGAAATAAAGAAAAAAAAATTTTCACATACTTACAAGTTAAGTTCTTTGATTTCTTCAAAAAAAGTAAGTGTTCCTATTTCCTTGTCTAGTAAGAGAAAATTACTCTTAATCATAAAAGAAAATAATTATTTATTGAACTCTTGTAATAGAGAGGGGAAAAGATTAATCAGAAGAACATCTCCTTGTTAGCATCTAGATATTTTAGTCACAATAAGTGATTTCCTTTTTATTTAGCTAGGCAAAGTGATATATTGATTTATATCTTTAATTTTGTATGAAGTGTAATCATTTATTCATTTTCTTAAAGATAATTGAAATATCTTATCTCTTCATTCTCATAGACATATGCTTACTTGAATCGAACCACATAAAATTTGGTTATTTTCTTTTTATTTCGGAGCTTGATCTCTTTTGTAGTTCATCATATTTTATGTCTAGGTTGAGGCACCCACTTTCCTAAAGCTATTATCAGAGTGAGGTTATGAAAAGTATGATGATCATGAATTTTGACATTAAAAAGTTTGATAGCTCAAAAGGTTTAAGCCTTTAGAAAACCAAGATGTGTGGTGTTCTTATCAAACATGTACTTGGTAAACACACTCATGGGACATAATAAGATGCCTAAAATTATGAGTTAAGATGACAATATATAGTTGGATGAAAAGGTTTTCTCAGTGATTATGTTGTGTTTGGTGAGTGCGATCTTAGTGGAAATAATTGCAAAAGATTTATGGCTCGAGTTGAAATCTTTGTACATAACTAAAAGCCTCTCCCATAGTTTAAAAATTTGTTCGAAGCGCATACCCCAAGGCTTAAGCCTCACTGGCATCAGTGAGACTTACGCCTTTGTTAAATGAGGTGTACGCCTTGAGGCTTATCGCCTCGAGATGTTTTGATACAGTGCCTCATTTAGGCCATATTGTATAAATTTTTTAATTATATATTATTACTAATATTAGTATATATTTTATTCTACTATACAAAGTGAAAGAATCGATTAGCTATAGGAAGAATGAACAAATTGGTTGTGTTATTTAAAAAAAAAATTGACAGATAGACACCTCAAATTATAGATTCAAATAATTAGTATTGATGAAATAGATCATTTGGCTATTGATGATATACTACATGATGATGAATCTATAATATTAAAAAATAGTGAAAGATTTGAAGTTGAAGGTCGAGAAATAACCTTTTATAATGAGGAGAATGAAGATATTAATACTGACATTAAAATGACTAGTAAATTGATAATAACTTATACTTCACAATCATTTAAAAGAAATAAATAAAGCGGGGTTGGAGTTTCAAAAAAATGAAATGATGATTTAAATATAATGAATTATTTTGTTGCTTTACTTTATATTATATTGAATAAATGTTAATTGATCTAGTGTAAAAGAATATTATAAATAATAAAGATTTTGAAGATAACAATGAGATAGAATTCGAGGATAATATAATTATTAAATATAAGGTCTATTCTAAAAAATATGAATGTGAGGATGATGTTGTCGTGGAACTTGATCCTCGTATCAGATTAATGTTTTAAAGGAGTGCTTACCTTGAATCTCATTTTAAATTTTCATTTTATAATAATATTTAATATTAAGATTTATAGTTTATATCTTTATGATGATGAATCATGTAAATATGCTAATGATTTATTTTATTTTTGTCTTTTTTTGAAGTATTTATAATTTTATGAGTTTTTTATTTTTCTGTTTCGCTACTTATGCCTTGCCACATTAAGGCAAAACGACTCGATTCCTGATTTCGCTTTTTTAAATCTTGGCCTCTCCAATAACTTTTATTAGAAGTAGAGAATTTATTTGCTTCGCATGCATGTATGTATGTCTATTGCATTTAAATAAATTTAATTTCATCATTTGAGATTTGAGAGATAATGATGTGATTATGGATGATGAAAAATAAGCTTTGTTGTTATTATGTTTTATCTCCCTCTTGCAAAAACTTTCGACATACAATACTGTACGGTCGTGATCGAAGAAGTTTAGAGAATGTGAAGAATTCACTTCTTTTGAAGGATGTAATTTCTAAGCTCAAGGGAGGCAATAAACTAATTGAAGATTTATTGCAAGTTAGAGGGATATCATATGAGTAAGGGTCATTTTCTAATCTTGGCTGGAGTAAATCTTAGAATAAATTTAAAAGCAAACACTTCTATTATAAAAAGAAATGACATATAAAGAAAAAATATTTTATTTTGAAGAAAAAGAGCAAAAAATAATGATAACCACAAAGATAATTAACTTGTGCTATGTTTGGTGGTTTGAAAGCGGGTTTTGAAAATTTTAGTCTTTTTTGGGAAATTTAAATTGATGTTAAAATTTTTAATTCTAAAATCGAACATCCCATTAGAAAAAGTGTACCACCTCAGGAGGTGGAAATAAAATTCAGGATGGGGTTTAGATTTAGAATTATAAATTCTATCTTAAATATCATAACCAGATTTAAGAGAGAACTTTGTATGGCCCCGAAGGGTCAAAATAAAGTTCAATCAAATATCAAGCTATAATAATCAGGGGAAGTGACCGTTAATTTCATGTTCGAAATCATTTTTTAACAAAAGATATATCTCCCTGAAGGGAGAAGATATCATTTGTTAATAATCGTTCAAACATAAGGATAACGATAATCAATAATTAAATTTTCCCAATGAAAACTAATTGAATTTTGAAAATCAATTTTTAAAATCAGTTGTGGGTTCTAAATCTCCTACGAGCGCAAGCCCTCGTAGTTAATTATATCGTGGGAGACCGAGGTCCCCTACGAAAACTTTTGATTAAAATAATGACAGAAATTTTGTTTAGAGATTTCTAGGAGTGATACCAAAGGGGTGAATTTTGATTTCGAAAAGGGATTAGATCAAATTTTGAACAGTTATTTTTGAGTCAAAGGAAGAGGAGTAGAAGACACTTTGGGATTCTGAAATACTTCAGAAAGTGTCCCGACCTAAGCTAAGTGTTGGGCTTTAAATTTTGGATTGAAAGAATGTTTAATTCGAGTTGAGCATTTTATTAAAAATTTGGGATTAGGTTCTCGGAGGTTGGGGTCTTATAACTTAAAGCCTGCCCCGAATCCTAGATCTAAATTTGGACACTGGACCACAGTGATCCAAACCTAACTAATGCAGTGCAAAATTTGGGCTTATCCCGGCCTGGATTGGGGAGCCAGCTAAACCACCTAAACGTTTCGAAACCATGAGTCCGGTCTTTTGATGCTGAGTGATCAGGGACGTTATTTAAGATTGATTTAAGAAGTTGGGGTCGACATTTAGAGCAGATTCCTAATTGACCCCTTGACTTATGTTGGGTGGAATGCTTAGACTAAAATGCAATTAAAATTTTAATTTAATTAGTTTCTAATGCGATGCATGCTGGTTAAAATATCCAAATATGGTATGCATGAAATTTTAAAAAAGGCTTATAAAATAATTTTTTTTGAAAAGATTAGACTTCCCCAGATCTAGGTCCTCATCCTTATAGGTCGGATTATCTAGACTCTACCCGCAGGCGGGGAAGTGTCTTATAGGAAGAAGGGAGAAAGATGCAGTAATATGCATGCGACCCCGGACGATTCCGGCTATTCCTTAGGTCGTTAAGTTTCTATGTTATTTAAATCTTAAAATTTTAAATATTAGTTATGAGTAAAAATATTTTTAGTCCTTAGAGAGCCTAACGAAGTCCAGGCTAAAATAAAAATGACATGCAAGCGCCAAAGAACTAAGAAAAATAAGTAACTATATACGCAATCAAATTAAATCACAACACATTAAATAATCAAATTAATTAAGTAAATGTCCATAGGTAAATTGTCTTGCTTATTACAACCCAGATTTACATAAATTAAGAGTGGCCGGGCACCACTAACAACTCGGATTCTAATCCTAATACAGACGCAAGTGCCTTTGAGTGGGATACTCTTTGTTTTCAACTTCTCGATCTTCTCCTCCTCGAACTCCTTGGCTTCTTCATGACTGGATACCCAAATGAAAAAGAGAACTCTTCCCTTGAGGGGAAGGTTACTTTTTCCACTTTTGGGTAGTAAAATGATCCAAATTTGGAGTTTCAAATGGATAAGAACTATCCCACAAAGGGGTATCCTTTCCTCTTTGGAATCCAACCTTTGGATCTATGTATCCCAAACTCAAAGTGCCACTTTCACAACTCAATACTCAAATAAATTACATGAATGTAAAAAAAATAAAAAAACTCTTGACTCTCCTGCAGGGTTATCCTAAGCATTTAAATATTAAAATACATCACAAGTAGTTATATATATGTGCATATAAAAGTAAACACACTTGGCCACACTCTTTTTACTTGGGGGCTAAGCAGCTGTAGCATTTATATTTATTATTTATTTAGCCTCCCATTTATTGCCCTGCACGAGCGTGGCCACCTGCAGAAAATCCAGTGAGCATCCAGATCGTTCCTAACCTAATGGTAATCTAATCGCACATCACATCAATCCATAGAGTGCAGTAAAAGTAAACAAACACATCAATCAATTTCAATCACAACATGCAATGAAAACTCGGAAAACCCGGCACACAGCAGAAAAGTAAACACCGGCCTAGCCTAGATCTAGAGTTGGTTGTCCTATCAAACCATCTAAAGTGTGTATAGTAGGTCGTGTGGCTGGGGTAGATCTTAGGATGGGTAATTGATTGAAGTTGTTTGACGTTCTGATTTGTTGAAAGGCTTAAGGGAGATTTTAATTGAAGTTTAAGTCTTATTGGTTTAAATTTGATTTTAAAATTGATTTTAATTATTTATTGAATACCACCTTTGTTGCACACCGAGGCCATGAAGTTTATTTCACCTTCCTTGGGGCTAATTTAATAGCCTCGTAGGCCTGTGTAACCCAGTGGTACCCGATATAATTAAGTGATTTAAGTTTGATTAAGGTTTGAAGATTAATTAATTTTTAATTAAACTGATTGGTTGCTGGTTTTAAAATAAAATTGATGTTTTCTAGAATTTTGAATGATTTATTGAATTTTAGAATTTTCTGGATTATTTTAATTAGTTAACTAAGGGGTCAAAAGTTGACTTTTCAATTTAGAGTTAATTTTATAAGTTTCAGATTTTTAATAAATATTAGACCTTATGATGAGTTGTTAGACTATTAGTATGCTCAATTTGGAGTTTTCTATGAAAAGTTATGATTTTTCGAAGTTCGGGCCTAGATTTGAACTACGGTTGACCGAAAAGTTGACTTTTGACTTTGACCAGATTTTGGAGGTTTAACATTTTTAGAAAATACTAGACCTTAATTGGAGTTGATTGATACTAAGTTTGCTCAATTTGGATTTTTCTATAATTAGTTATGATTTTTTCAAAGTTTCACTAATTATTGAATTTTTTAAAAATTGCCTAATTAAAAAGGTTTTGATCATTTTGATCCAAACTCATCCCAAACTGCATGGAATCAATCCCAAAGGTCAGGAATGACCCATGGGAGTGTTTCTAGGTGTTTGAAAATTATTTTGGATTTTTAATAATTTTTAATTAATTAATATAATTAATTGTTAATTTTCATTAAAAGTTAAATTAAGAGTCCAGTCAAGGGGCTTTTATTTCTCCTAGGTAGAGGACTACGTTCTGGTCAATTTGAGGTATTATTTGTAATTTTTGGACTTAATATGGATTTATTGCAATTTTTTGAATTTTCTGGGTCCTTAAAAGGGCTGAAACTTTGAGTAATTAATTTTTTAACCTAATGACCTCCAAATTCAGTGAAATTTGAACCTAAGGTTCATCATGCCACTAAGTTTTCTATGTTTAAGTTTCACCCCTATTGGGTGTGTGTACAACCCCCCAGGAATTTTCTAAGTTTTCTAGACTTTTCCTTAATTATTTTTCCTAAGTGTCTCTACTATTCAAATATGCTTGAAATTTGATTTGTCTAACCCTTACACATATGCAATCACACCACAAAAGTTATGCAGCCTAATTCTATAGAAAAATGGAGTTATAAATTTTCAAAGTTTTGGATCTAAAATGGACCAATTACCTTAAAAATTCACATCATAGCAATTCAATGGGTATCTGAACCTAAGAAAATTATAGTGCATGCCTAAGATACCCAAATACATTCCACCAAAATTTGAGGCTCAATTGACCACTGGATTGTGAGAAAATCATAAAAAACCGATTTCAAAGAAATAGAAATATCTCACAATCCAGTAATGAAATCAACTCAAAATTAATTTTAATAAATACTAGGCTAAATTATCTTTCCAACGAGCTCAAAAACACTCAATTTGGTGGAGAAACGAATTTACTATGAATTTTAAAAGTTGTGACTATTTTTTTAAATTTTTAAGTTCATTAATAACCGGCGTCAATCATTGGCAATGATCGGCGCCAAAACGACGGCGGCGTGTGGCATTTTGATATGCAAAGTACTGTTTATAAACCACCTATCCACGCCATCACTAACCCCGAGCCGTCCGATTGAGAAAGATAGAAAATCGGACGGCCGAGATCGATTAAGGCCGTTTTAGCTCAAAATGAACTAGAAAATTGAAATACTCATAACTTTCAAAATACTTGTCAAAATTTAACGAAGTTTGAAACATAGGCTCATGGGAACATGAACTTTCATTACCTAGAGTTTGGAGACCCCAAGCAATGAAATTTTTGAGCAGTTTCAAATTAAAATTTAAACTTAAAATGAGCATAACTTACAATCCAATCGTCGGATTTTTGAGATCTTGGGCTCATTGAAAAGCTGCAGTGATCCTCTACAACTTTGATGAAGACACCAAGAGCTAGATCTTTCGGGATCAAAAGTTGTGTTGGAAAATCCTCTTTCTCTCTCTAGAATGCTCTCTCCTCACTAAAATAGTGATTTGGGGCTTGGAAATGGTGGGAAGAGGCTTGGGAAAGCCTTAGAAATGGTTGGAGAAGATGGGAAACGGTTTTGGAAGGTTGAAGGCTAGAGGAGAGCTGAGGGAGAGTGAATAATGAATTCTCTTCCTTAGGTTAGATTTCTCTCACCTTAACCCTTGGCTTTTGGATTGAATGGTCTTGATTTGTTTGGAAGGAGTTTGGATGCATGACAAGTGTCTCCTAAGCTACCCAAAGCTAGGGAATAGGGTTGGTGGTGAGTGTGACCTCTCTTGGTCCATGGGAAAGGGGACCACAAGCCTTTTCCCCCATTTGGATGAACCAAAGCTTGGCTTGATTTAGGGTGTTGGATTAGGGCTTTTTAAAAGGGGAAATGGGTCAATTTCTATCAGGTTTGAGCAGGTTTTGGATTAAGCCATGGATTGCCAAGGTGGCTTGGTGATGTGGCCATGATTTGGCCTCTTTCCATAGGCTTAAAGGGGTTTGGAGAGGGTTTTGACTCCTCCAAATGGGTTGACCAAGTCAATCCAAGAGGGAGCTTGACTTGAAAATCTTTGGACATGTCAAGGGTATCCAATTGAATGATTTTGAGAGATTGATTTGATTTAAAATGGGTTTAAGCATTAAAATTGACCTTAACGTGGGTTAAGGGTTGATTTGGTCAACCATGGTTGACTTGGTCCACCAAGTCAAACCAAAGAGTGGGTTTGGTTTCAATGAGTCTCAAATATCATGGGAAACTCATTGAAAAAGGTTTCAAAGGTTAAAGATGTTTAACCATGTTGAGTTTTGGTCAAAAGTCTAAAAATCCCTTTAGAGAGCATTTTGGTCATTTTGATCTCTGGTTAACCCTGGGTCGAGGTGTGTCCAAAAAGATATAGATTAATGTTAAACACATCAATATCAAGGGTCTGGAGGTGATTAGAGGGTTTGGGGGAAACTCCAAGGTCAAATTTCCCAAGATAATGGGTCCAGTGACACGGGCCATAAATATTTGAAGATTTTACAGCCTTTGGATTTAAATTTAGTTTCTGGGGTTAGAACCCCAAAATGGGCTCAAATTTGTAGGGTTGCCTCTAGAGACATATCACATCAGTATGCAACTGACAGATCATGAATCAGAGGTCATTTGATTGGGGTTTGAAATGTTTGAAAATTCCCTGAAAAAAGCTTTTAGGACTCAGGTCTTTGGCCTTGAATTCTGGATTTGGAAATCTGAATTTGATATAGATCTTGAGTTTGAATATCTGGATTTGAATCATCTTAATCATTTATGATCATTTGGAGTGATCATAAGTGTTTAAAAATGATTTGAGCTAGATCAAAGGCAGGATCAAGATTTGAACTAGAGTTTGAATCTTAGACTAGGCTAGAGTCTGGATTTTGATTGAGGTTTCAACTGAATCAAGGTTTGGATTGACTTAAGTTCAGGATCGATTTGAAGTCTGGATTAGGCTCTAATGACCTCATATAAAAATGAGGTCAACATGCTAGTACTATTGAATTTTTTTGAGAAAATGACTTATGAAAGACCAAAATAGTCACCAATTATATTAAATGATCATTGTGGTCTCTCAATTCTTTAAAGAGGAACTAAAATAGTCCCATCATGAGATTATTTTGATTCATTTTTAAAGATTTTAGGAATCAAAATAGTCTTTTAATATAATTGAGATCATTTTGGTCCTTCATAAAGGGTCAAATGACCATTTTGGTTATTTTTCCAAAAATTTTTTATAGTTATGAAATTGATAATGCTTTTTTGATGATTAATGAAATTGAAAATAGGTGTAAAGAGCAGTGAATTATAGACTCAACTTGTTCTAATTACATGTTATTCTAATATATATATATATATATATATATATATATATATATATATATATATATGCTTTTTATATATATATATATATATGCTTTTTATATATGAGTCAAGTTTTGGTGGTTGTGTTTTCGTGGAAATAGATTTTTGGGTAAGATTGAAAGCTATGATATTATAAATTTGAAGGCATGTGATGTTGTAATTATATTGTTGGTTGAGTAGGTATATACTAGATTCAAAGAAGAATCTAACATATTTAAGTGCTCTTAGTGTTTCAGGATTGATTTCTAGTAAAGCTGACACCCTTAAGATCTGTGAAGGTTCATTGGTTGACTTAAAAGAGAATGGAGATTGTGGATTCTATATGTTGCATATTGTAATAATATGTGCTGTTGTGTTGGATTCAACAATTATGGTGGTAGCTGATAGGAAACACTTGAAGATCTCAAGTAATTCCTATCAATCTTTAGAAAACAGCGAGAATTCTCCACAAAAGTCCACACAAAAACACGAAAACAGTAGATAATTTGTATTATTTGATGAAAGGGAAACGAAAAATAGCAAGATACAATTGATCCTCTATTCGAGAGGAGGATCGATCTCTCCCAAATCTCTAGACGCTGCTAGAGCCCAAAGGAAAACCTAAATCTAAGAGATCTCTAATTTCAGCCAAATTCAATATGCCATAACCCTAGGAAAACAAAGTATTTAATGCATATAAATCAAAAAGAAATCCCTAAACAGTCCCTACATTCAAATTTCCCTCCCAAAACCCTAAAAAATCCTTCCTAAATTGCTCCTTTGGTGCTTGCGGTGCGATCGGCTGTAGCAGGAGGCGGACATTATCCGCCTCGTTCTTGCCTGGGCCGGTCCCGCATGGACTGGCTGGACCGGTCTAACAATACTCCCCTCCCAAAGATTAAACTCGTCCGCAAGGTGGAAAGACGACACCCTCCCTTCCTTCTTCATCACAAACAACAAGAACCTGAAGAGTTCGGTCTTTACATTTGTGCCCCGGCATATACCTCTCGTCACATCTAAAACAGATCCCCTTTGCCCTCTTCTCCTGTAATTCTATTTCTGTGAGCTTCTTGAAGTTGTCCCCAGGTCTTCTGCCGGAAATCTTCTCATTCGGAGTCTCCCGAAAGGTACCCAGTGTCGGCTCCTTGGATGTCAAAAAGGTGGTAGCCATCCTGTACGTGCCTCTCGAGCTGCTGCCTTCCACCCCTTTCTCCAGGTGCCTCTGATCCTCCACCAACTGAGCTAGTTCCATAGCCTCTCCCAAGTCCCGAGGCCTCATTACTCTAATCGCTACCCGGATCTCTGGTGTTGTCTCTTCATGAAATTTCCGTCGAGCACTGTCTCAGGAAGGCGGTCCAATCGGCTAGCAAGGTACTCGAATCTCTCCCGGTACTCCGTCACTGAACCATCCTGTGTCAAGGCGAAGAACTGCTCGTAGAAGTCTCCTCCCTTGCTAGTTCGGAAACGTTCTACCAAACAATCCTTGAACTCTCTCCAACTCCGTATGGGTCGTCGCATGTCCCTCCACTGATACCAAGATAAAGCCTTCCCTTCCAAACATAAGCCTGCCGCCGTCAGTCTCTCCTCTTCTGTCAACCCATTGAAGGCGAAATATCTTTCTACCTTGTAGATCCACCCGTGCGCATCCCCCCCCTCAAAGATTGGCATCTTCAGTTTCGTCACCCTCGGGTCACCCCAATTTCCCCTAAATCCTCCATAACATCCCATTCCTTGAAGAGGAGGTGCTCCCCAATTGTCACGATCTTCCCTCCGGTGATCATAATCAAATCCTTCATCAAAATCCCCTCTTCTTCTTTCAAAATCAGCACCTCGGCGATCGAAATCACCCCCTCTCCTTTCAAATTCAGCACCCCTTCTTGCGTAGACAATGCTCATCTCCTCTCTAGAAAGTGGTTCTAGAGGAGGCATTCCATATTCTCCCTCCAGGATCTCCACTTCTGGATTTTCCCTTCTCCTAAATGTGTTAGGGTTCCCATCTCTTCCATGGCCGCCAATAGTTTCCTTTGCTTCCAATGTCACTGGTTTGGTTTTGGCTTCAAGCAATTTCTTCAACATCTCTTCCATCACGACGAACTTCTCTTCCATCATTTTATTATTGGATGAAATCTGATTTTGAAAATCAGACCATTTTTCCTCCAACTCTGATTTAAGTTGCGCAATTTCTCCTTCCAAAACTTCAACCTTCTTCCCGGTCATATTTCTTCCCAATAATCACGAGAAGATCTTCTTCCGGATGAGATTTCACCGCTAAAATTTTATAATTTCAGCTGCCGATGGTCCCCAGACAACGCTCTGATACCAATTTGATAGGAAACACTTGAAGATCTCAAGTAATTCCTATCAATCTTTAGAAAACAGCGAGAATTCTCCACAAAAGTCCACACAGAAACCCGAAAACAGTAGATAATTTGTATTATTTGATGAAAGGGAAACGAAAAATAGCAAGATACAATTGATCCTCTATTCGAGAGGAGGATCGATCTCTCCCAAATCTCTAGACGCCGCTAGAGCTCAAAGAAAAACCTAAATCTAAGAGATCTCCAATTTCAGCCAAATTCAAGATGCCCTAACCCTAGGAAAACAAAGTATTTAATGCATACAAATCAAAAGGAAATCCCTAAACAGTCCCTACATTCAAATTTCCCTCCCAAAACCCTCAAAAATCCTTCCTAAATTGCTCCTTTGGCGCTTGCGGTGCGATCGGCTGTAGCAGGAGGCGGACATTGTCCGCCTCGTTCGTGCCTGGGCTGGTCCCGCATGGACCGGCTGGACCGGTCTAACAGTAGCCCATAGAAGTAAAAATGACTTTAAGTGTATGATGCCACATATAAAAAAAATAGGAGCTATGGTGAAATATATACTGATGATTCTAAAAGAATAGTGCAAAATAATGTTTCTTTGACGTTGGAGCTTTCACAGTACACATGGACATTACAAGATAAACAAAAAATTAAAATCAATGAGTAACACAACAATAATACAAAGGTTTTTCATTGATGGACGGAGATATTATAAAGCTCAGTTAACTTCTTGACTAGTGAAAGAATGCGTCACATAGGGAAGTATTCCTACACAACCGCTAAGCACGTACATTTAAAATTCAGATTCCAAGTGGGATATTGTTAAGTGTGGAGTCCAAATTTTGTGAATCATGTTGGATATGTTTTGATTTTGATTTTCATGATAGGTGCTGCTAAACTCTAGATTTCTTTCATTCGTAATTTAATAATATTTGTGATGGCTGTCTAACTCAAGTTCTGTTCATACTTAATTTTATACACATACCATCTCATATACAACTTTAAAAAGGGGAAGAAATCAATGATTTCATGCATCTCACAATAAGAAGAAACAAAGAGAGAGGAAAAGTAATAACCACATTTGACACAACAGAACAAATGGAGCAGCAATTTCAAAAGCAACCAAATCAAACCGTTGAGCAAAAACAAATCCTTTCATCTGCACCATCCACGTGTAAAGTGAAAAACCACCTTGGTTATGTAACCTTTCTTCATCCTCTACATAAGGAACAATAGTAGAATGTAATACCCAAGTGAAATGAAATACTCATTGAGTAAAAGCTGCTTAACTTTAGCTTTTACCTTATACTTGTGACATCTTTCTCTTTTAAGCTTTTATTACACTGATATGTTTTTGCTTTATGGTATCAGAGTTGGTTATGCCTAACGGCACAGATTAGGCATGGACAACTCCGCTACTCAAACTAGCACACACTCAGAGCTCAGCATTCCCGAAACCCAAATACCCTCATCCCTCAAGTTCTTCATATCAAACATCAAACAAATTGTTCCACACCAGCTCTCCAACGACAACTACCCTACTGGCACTCTTAGATCCTTAAACTCTTACATGCAAATGGCTTCGCATAGTAACTCGACAGCTCCCTTCCCTCACCACCCCGCATGCATCTCAACTCAAATGGTGTTTCTGAACCCAACCCCGCCTACAACCACTGGCTCTTGATAGACCAAAACTTAGCTGCAGCCCTCTACTACACCATCACCCCAGCTATTCTTTCTTATGTCCTTCATCTTGATTCCAGCAAAGAGATATGACTCACAGTCGAACGTCATCTTCCAACTTCCAACAGATCAAGGGTCATACAATTAAAGAACCAATTACACAATATCTCCACGTCTAATCTCTCAATGTCTCAATACCTCACAGACATTAAGACCTCATCGACAACATCGTCACAGCTGGTGCCACCATCAATCCGGAAGATATCATACTCTACACCCTCAACGGACTACCTCTATAGTACCAGTCCTTCAAAACTTTCATTCAAACTGCCCTCACTCCGGTGAGTTTAGAAGATCTCTATTCACTTCTCATAAGTGAAGGGATTAACATTGCTGCGGAGGCTACCCATTACCAAACACCCACCGACCCACAGATAGCCCTATACACCTCTCGCGGTTAAGGCACTCGTGGATGTGGCCACAACCAATACTACCAACAATGCCCCAACAGCTCTCAGCCTCCCAAACGCTTCACACCCACCTCAATCACCTATCAGATCTGTGGCAAGCGCGACCACTCAGCCCCAGTGTGCTGGCACCGTATGAATCAAAACTATGTCTCTCCACCTACCACCGCATTGATCGCATCTTCCCAACCCACAATCGACTGGTATTTAGACTCAGGAGCATCATCCCACCTCACTCCTCAACTTGACAATATGCTCGAACCCAAGCCTTACACAGGTTCCGACAGCATCACAGTCGGCAATGGAGGATCGCTTCCAATTACTCACTTAGGCAGGGGAATTCTATCTACTCCATCACGTAAGCTCAAACTTCCCTTGTTTCTCACGTCCCTATTGACCTCTGTGTAAAGCAAAAAAAAGAGAATCTCGCGTACATACCTCAACCCACCGAACCCGCGAATCTCACCGATATCCCGCTGAATCGGCGCCGTTGCAGTCGTACCTCGCGTACGAAGCCCGCCTCGATCGCACCCCGGCTCGCATCGTTAAAATGAGCGGAAATCCTTCCTCCTCATGCCCATTCGCAAGAACCTCCCGCCCCATACGCAAAGCTCCGACCGGCTTCCACACACGCGAATCCTCACAACCTCCCGCCGACTCCAAGCCCGACGCCTAGACCTCTTGATCTGATTCCCTGTAGACGTCGATCCCTAGCCGACTTCACCCCCTTCGTGGCCGACCGACTTTGCTCCATCTACGACGTTCCCTCCCACTCGGATCGGAAGCAACGACTGGAGCTCGCTCGATCTCCCTTTGGCGCACTTCTTCGGCCCTCCGTTGCTGTTCGACTTCGCTCTATCGTCGACGCTCCCTTCCTGTTGGATCGGAACTCACGACACTTTGATCGGAAGCTGCGTTTGGGAGCTCGCCGGCCGTGAAGGTAACTTTCTCCCGTTCGTCGCTTCTCCGGCCCCCTTTGTGGCTGCTCGACTTCGCCTACTCGACGACTTTCCCTTCCTGTTTGTTCGCAAGCAACAACAAGAGCCGCTTGCTGTGAAGGTAATTTTATCCCTATCGCGCGCTTCTTCGGCCTAATCCCATGAATCCACCAAGCCGAAAGGGAGAGGGGTTTATTTTAATGATTTTCTTGATTAATTAATTAGCATTAATTATAATTAATTAAATACTTATTTTTAATTATAATTAATTATTAATTATGTTAATTAAAATTAATTATAATTAAATATTATTAATTATTAATTATATTTAACTATTAATTATAATTAATTAATAATAATTATTATTGATTATAATTAGGCATAACTAATTATAATTAATTATAATTGAATAGTTAATTATCATTAATTTTAATTAATTAATTAATTATTATTAGTTATAATTTATCATAATTAAATAACCCTAATTATAATCAACTATAATTAATATATTAATTATAATTAAATAATTAATTATCTTTAATTACATTGGGAAAGAAAAAAAAATCCTCCATCTTGCCACGATCCACGTGCCAACCACCGCTAGTCGCCAAGGTATAACACTTATGAACTCAAAACTCCGAGAACTCATTCTCGTCGTTGGCGGTGCACCGGAAAACCGCATATACACGCTTTTCTTAGCGTGGTGGGATGGGACCCCGGTGCGGTGCCTACGACGAGGCGGGTAATCACCAAAATCCCGTTCTCGACGTTTGTGTCGGGCCGACAAATCGCCTATACACGCTTTCTTAAGCGTGGTGGGAAGGGAACCCGGTGCGACACCTATGGCGAGGCGGGTAGGCCCTATACACGCTTTTCTTAGCGTGGTGGGGACAATCTTAAGTACCCGTACGCGGCTCTATACCTGCGGGGAAACAACTGCTCTCCTTTTTAGGTACATTTGAAGACCCATACACGCTTTTTTAAGCGTGGTGGGGATTAAAGACTTTACACGGCCGCGGTGTCCTCGAAAGAGGGCACCTACCATACACGCTTTTCTTAGCGTGGTGGGAAATACCCAGTTTTTCGTAGTTTCCCCTAAACGGGGGGATGTCGGAATGTTGCCGAAATTTCGGGTGAACAGAAGACCACTTGGATCTGACTTGAACAAAATTTGGACAAATAAAGGACTCAATTTGAAGGATGAACTGAACTCAAATGAACATAAAATCAAACCTAAATCGAATTTAATCAAACGAGGTTGAAAGGAATCAAGATTTGAACTCAAGCAAATACAAGACTTGAACTTGCAAGGGCTACGAAAGACATAAAGCTTGAGCTCGCTATCTGAACTCAAGAAATGACATGAATTGGGACTCCAATGAATAAACTACAGAGGACTACATATGAACTTGATTGGAATACAACAAATCATATTTGAACATAAGAGAACTCAAGTTGGATTCAAACTATTTGAATACAAGGAAGAACTTGTGAACTTGGACTTGAGCCTGGACAAAGATCGGAACTAAATACAAGAGAATTCGAACTTAAAAGGCTACATTTGAACCTGAACTCTATTTGAATTACAAGAGGTCTGAGTTTCCAAAGGCTTCAGAAGACTTTGAATAAGACCGCTTGCACTTAGACTCGAACTAACTTGGACAATAAATGAAATGAACTCGAGTTCGAAGTTAAACTCAAACCTGGGCTCATCTTGGGTCTGAATCAAACTCAAACTACAAAAGGGTTGAATCAAACTGCATCATGAGGGATTTGGACTTTGACTAAATATAAAGCTCATAAATCATAAGATAGGAATTCAACCGTCATCTAATTGCAAGCAATCGTCAACAAGGAGTAAATGGAGGATACAATGACATGTTCATAATTGACAATGCAAGATTTTCAATGAATATTAGGAATCGTCATTTCAATGGGAATACAGATGCCATCAAAGAAAATCCATCACGCAAGCTATCATTTATTCCAAAGGGGGGGGGGGGGGGTCGAAAGATTTGTAATGCTCACTATGGCCCATACACAAGCAACATAAAGCCTTTGATGTTCGTGTTGGTTAACTTATAAATTTGTGAAGAGAGTTCAAAGGCACCAACAAAGAAGAGCTCCTCAAATGATATACTAACCTTTATGAAAGGGCCCCTAATGAAAGCAATAAGACTTCCTACAAGCTTACATGGAGAAAAGCATAATGAGCATAATAGATTTCTTGCTAACACGAGTAGAGACCATGTTATAACCTACTTGCGAGCTCTCAAAAATTGTTGTAATGATCTCCTCATGCATACAACAATTGATCTATGAACTAGAAAGGTGGTGATGGAAGTCTTGCATCGCATACAATGCTCCAGTTCACGAATAACAAAGAAAGAGACACATAAGCAAATACAACCATTCACTAATTATCATGCATAAGGAGGCTAGTGATGCATGCAATGCATATCCCCAAGCAAAAGCATATGATATGTAGCAAATATAAATACCTAGGAGTCATTGTAAAAGATTCACCGTGCATTCGATATGTCATCTACAAGGTAAATACAAAAGATCTGCAATATATATGAGTTCTCCACAAATACAAATGTGAGCACTACATGCCATCTGTGGGTAGATGTAGAAAGTCTACAGTAAATGCAGTATCCTGTAGTTAATTTCAATCTATGAATGAATACATCTACCTACCTACAAGCAGCAGTAGTGGAGATCGTACAACGCTACGCCACCAGATTCGCAACATCTATGCAAGCGGACAGAAGGCATTTATAAATATTCTAAAATGCCCCCGCACATGCACCATAATATATATACACATAGGTACACATAAGGGGATATACTAAAAACTCGCATGGGCCCTGGCGAGCGTGTTATTGGTAAACACGTGACGTCTAGGGATGCTGCACGGGTCAATAAGTGAATTCAAGTTTGAGCCCGATCCTTCTATTCAGGTAGATAGGAGTCGACACGGCTCGAACTATTAAACGAATATACGGTCACGAGATCGACCGAAATATTTGTTTTATACGTTCATATTATGTCTTCAAGGCCTATAATCAAGAGAATTCACCAATAAAGGCATAAAGCCTACGAAACCCGATCCTCTATCGATACCCCGATAGAGTCGACAAGGTTCAACCCATAAATACCAATGACCCCATTCTACCCCGAGGATGGCCGTGTTGATTGTATATCTCAACCGGAGGGGTTCACAAGCACATTTAAATACCACCTAAACTCCCACAAAAATCCAAAAACTCCAAAGATCTCAAAATCCCAAAAATATTTAAAAATGAAATCTAACTATCAAACGCTTAAAGCAAAACTCATCCACCCTCCGCAATAATTTGCCGAGGTGGACAAACTGAAAAATACTGCAGCTCACAAAGAGCTAATGTCTGGTCGAAAATATCACTAGGATCCATTCTCAAACAATCTCCTGCCAGCAAGGATGTGGTACGAGTCCTCTAACTGGCAGTTTCGCCGCAAAATGGCACTGCAGGATAAACGGTTATGACTCGGGGCCCTCTGAACCAGGTGGTCGCCACCAAATGGCACCATTATATTATGGTTATGGCCAAAGCCCGTATGCTCCCTAATGGCATCAAATCCTTGGGATATGAATCAATAGGATATGATCGATAGGGCACAAAGCCCTCTGTTAGCTAAGGTGGATTCAAATTTGTCCCTTTAGACAAACACCCACACCAGGTCTACAAGGTACCTTTGGACAAAGCAACCCATCGCTGCCGACAAGGATCCTTTTGTCAGGTTGGGTCGACTACCTCCTCTGACTACGTAGACCAGGGATCACGATGGCCCGGGACGACGGAACCATGGGATCTTGATCGGGTCCATCATCCATTCCCCCACCATATGCTTTAAGTGCAAGATGGCGAAATTTCTTTTTTTTAAATATCAAACCTTCCAAACTCTCCAATTTCTAAACCCATGCTGCTACTATATGCCAGACTCACGTATTCCTATGTATTTGATTGACGACTAGCCTTAATCGAAAGTTCTCTCTCGTGATCGAGAGGGGTAATTAACTATAGGGGCTTGCGCCTATAAGAAACCAGATCTCAGATCATAAAGTCCTCGCAAAATGAGGGCGAAATCTCTGGATAGTGTCTTATCTACTATCTCATCTAACTTCCAAAATTTACCCCGGAACTTAAATCGTTTAAAACTCCCCCCGAAGAAAGCAAAAAGCGGGCGAAGGCCGGGGCCGAATTTTCGGAGCCCACAGTCCCATCCCTATCTCACAATCTCCTCTCCATTTCTAATCTTACTACTTACAATAACATTGCTGTCTTATTCACTCACACTGGCTTCCAACTCAAGGACCTGAAGACAAATCGCCTTCTCCTCCACAGACCATGCCGCAATGGCCTATACCCCATTAGCCAGCAAATGTCCTCCTCCACAGTCATGATCGCCTCCACCTCATCGAGCCTTCGCTAGCATCATCGATTCGGACATCCTCATCAACAAACAATCAACAAAATCTCCAAGCACAACAAATCTCTACAAATTCCTATTTCTGCATCTTTTTGTACTTCTTGTAAGATCTCTAAAGGCCACATATTATCTTTTATGAAAACGGCAAATCATATCTAAACCTCTTGAACTCATACACTTAGATGTTTGGGGACGATCTCCTATACCATTTATGCAAGGCTACCATTATTATATTATATTTGTCGATGATCACTCCAGGTTTATATGGTTGTTTCCAATGCATTCTAAAACCGAAGTTCTGCATTACTTCATCAACCTAAAATCACTCATTGAAAATCAACTTCCATTTAAAATAAAACGCATTCAAACATACAGTGCGTCGAATACACATATCATAACTTCCAAAACTTTCTTCAAACCCATGACATTCATCATCAACTCAGATGCCCATATACCCCTAAGCAAAACGGTCTTGCCGAGTACAAGCACCACCATCTAATCAAAACAACCAAAACCTTACTCCAAGTCGCTACACTTTCTTTCAATTCTGGCTTGAGGCACTTGTAACAACAACATAGTTGATCAACAGAATGCCATCCAAAACCACCAAGCATAAATTCCCTCTCCATCTACTCTTCAATCAAAAACTAGACTACTCCCACCTCAAAACTTTTGGTTGTGCTTGCTATCCATTAATCCCCTCACATCAAAAACACAAACTATCACCTAAAGCTCCAATATGCATATTTGTGGGCTATTTTGACAAATTCAAAAGTTACAAGTGTCTAAATCCTATCACCTGCAAGATCCTTATATCAAGACATGTTCAATTTGAAGAAACTACATTTCTATTCAGCACACTTTCTCCTACACAACCGACCCCATCCCACATCATGCCACAACAACCATCCTTACTAATTCCAACTTCATACAACCAACCAATCCCCACCAACACATCCCCTAACACCCCGTCAACTATCACTCCAACATCTCCTCACCACCACCAAAGCCAAACAAACCTTCTACCAATCCCTTCAGAAGCCATCGCCTCATAACCACTAAGCTCAATACCTTTTCTCCTTCAGAATTCCAAACCCAACACCTCCCCCCGACATCACATGACCACTAGATCTAAAACCGGTTCTCTCAGGCCAAAGCACATCTTCACTCTGTTTCATCATACATCCAACTCACAAGATCCCACTGCCTTCTCCGAAGCTGTAAAACATTCTCACTGATGTCATGCCATGGCTGATGAATTTCATGCTCTATAAAAACAAGGCACATAGCAGCTTGTTCCACCCCCACCTGACCAAAACATACTAGGCTGCTGTTGGACATACAAACAAAATTCCATGCCAACGATGATATAGCTTGCTACAAAGCAAGACTGGTGGCACAGGGTCACCGTCAAGAGCATGGCATAGATTACCTTGAAACTTTCTGCCCTGTAGCCAAACTACCAACTATTCGCATCCTACTCACAATTGCCCTCACAAACCAATGGCCATACTAGGCTGCTGTTGGACATACAAACAAAATTCCATGCCAACGGTGATATAGCTTGCTACAAAGCAAGACTGGTGGCACAGGGTCACCGTCAAGAGCATGGCATAGATTACCTTGAAACTTTCTGCCCTGTAGCCAAACTACCAACTATTCGCATCCTACTCACAATTGCCCTCACAAACCAATGGCCTATTCACCAACTCGATGTAGCCAACGCCTTTCTTCATTGCTCTCTAACTGAAACAGTCTATATGCGTCAACCTCACGGGTTCATTGACAATCAATTCCCCAACCACATATTTCGTCTCCGTAAATCCATCTGGACTTAAGAAATCACCTTGTTAATGGTTCAACACTTTCTCTAGCTATCTACTAACACTGAACTTTCATCAAAGCAAGGCCAACCCATCACTCCTAATCTACACAAAGCATACAATCACCATCTACCTATTCATCTATATAGATGACCTACTACTAACTAGCAACGACCAAACAACCATTCCACCACTCCTTCATAAACTTAGCTTCAAATTTCAAATAAAACATCTTGGACCTCCCTCCAACTTCCTCGACATTCAAATTTCCACAAAACCAAGTCACATATTCTTATCTCAATCTACAAATGCTGAATCAATCCTCACAAAAGCTGGAATGTCCCAATGCAAACCTCTGGCTACACCAACTGCTACCAAATTATCTCCCATCCTCTCCGTTTGACAACTCCCTGTACATGCATCTCATTGGATCACTTCAGTATCTCACAATAACCTGACCCGATATAGATTTCTATGTCAACTAGCTAAGCCAACACATGCATCAACCATCGCCGGAACACTCTCAACAGCTTAAGCGCCTCCTCCACTACATCAAAGGAACCTCCACCTTCGGTCTAACCATCTAGCCAGGCCCATTTCACTGCAAATCCACTACAGGTCTTTGCTCTTACCTTGGTCACACTCTGATAGCATGGCAAGTAAAGAAGCAGCAAACAGTGGCCCGCCCCTCAACTAAGGCCAAGTACAGAGCATTAGCAACAACAACAATAGATGTTATATGGATCAAAAAACTGCTTCAAGACTTCAACATCACTACATCAACACCAACTGACATTTATTGCTATAACATTTCTGCAATCGCACTTGCAAACAATTCGTTGTTTCATGCCCGAACGAAACACATAAACATAGACCATCACTTCATTAGTGGCCACATCACGTCCAAGACTATCAGAGTATTATCCATCAGCTCCCAAGATCAAATAGTTGGCATTCTAATCAAACCACCATAAGTTTGCAAGGGGGTAATGTTCGTTTTCAACTTCTTCATCTTAAACTAACGGTTTAACAGTCATCATAAGTTTGCAAGGGGGTAATAACCACATCTGACACAATAAAACAAGTGGAGCAGCAATTTCAAAAGCAACCAAATCAAACTGTTAAGCAAAAACAAATCCTTTCATCTGCACCGTCCACGTGTAAAGTGTAAAACCACCTTGGTTATGTAACCTTTCTTCATCCTCTACATAAGGAACAACAGGAGAATGTAATACCCAAGTGAAATGAAATACTCACTGAGTAAAAGCTGCTCAGCTTTAGCTTTTACCTTATACCTGTGACATCTTTCTCTTTTAAGCTTTTATTACACTGCTCTGTTTTTGCTTTAAAGAGGAAGATGACGGAGGTGTCATCTGAGAAAGGAAGAATTATTTTTTTTCGGGTGTTTGTAGGAGTTATTTGGCGTCTTCATGAAGAAAGAATTGTAACTATTTTTGGATCTAGCAAGAGAAGTTCTTATCATAATTGGGAATAGTTCTCATTTGGGCTTCTATAATAGAGATGAGAAAAGATTAATTGAAACAGAATCTCCTCCATATCTAGCCCTTATCTTTACAGTAGTTGATTGTATTTTTTGTCACCTAGACAAAGTGGTATGTTTATCTATATCTCAAATTCTATATAGAGTAATCCTTTATATACTTTTTTTTAGAAGTTTAGTGGATTATTTTATTTTAGTGCGACTGTGTACGTAGACTTATTTAAGTAGAACAACATAAATTTTGATGTTTTGTTTTGTGATATTAAATTTATTTTGCTTACTTTCTAG
Organism: Dendrobium chrysotoxum; assembly: GCA_019925795.1. Taxonomy (NCBI): domain Eukaryota; kingdom Viridiplantae; phylum Streptophyta; class Magnoliopsida; order Asparagales; family Orchidaceae; genus Dendrobium; species Dendrobium chrysotoxum. The sequence continues at coordinate 87,873,948 of CM034314.1, read as the reverse complement.
TTTATCCCACTCACTCTTGGATTGAAGCACTCTCTTTCCTAACTTGAAATTTCTTCAAAGTAGAATAGCGATTTTTTAATGCAATGTTCAATTCTTTACGCATCAAACCTTTATGATTGTTTGAATATCGACTTGTTATAAACAATTATGCGAAATTGGATGGGACTTTTGTGCATGGTTTAATTTTTGTAAATTTATATCAACATTCATGAACTAAATCAAGTGAATTTGTTTATTCTTCTAATTTAACAAAGTATAATTTATTTTTGATAGATGATCCCGACCTTGGCATCAGGGATCAACATAATTGATTGCCTGAGTTAGAAAGTTATTCATTTTTTATGCATTTGTAATAATTTCAAACATGAATGTATAGTCAATAAGGCTTATCTTAGGATGCATAAATGATGCATTTCCACATTAGTGCTGCTGACCTTGTTTATTTCACCTCTTCAAACCTCCCTTTCCATATCATTCACTCAAAATATTTCATTTTGAGCCTCTTTTGCGCATGGAAATAATGCTATCAGGTCATGCTGCTCAATGGAAATAATGCTGCTCCATACCTACTGTTTCTTCTTTCTTATAGTCAGTAAGTGCTTTCTATGACTTTTTAATCACGTGTTTGATCAGGGAAATCTGCTGCCATTCAGTATGGGACTGGAGCGATTGCAGGTTTCTTGAGTCAGGATCATGTTGGTGTTGGTGACCTCCTCGTTAAAGATCAGGTTTGTAATGTGGAATAACTTGTACGTATATAAATATTACTCGTGCCGAGGAGATTGTGATGTGATCGATTTTCCCAGGTTTTTATTGAGGCCACCAGTGAACCAGGCACAACTTTCTTGGTGGCAAAATTTGACGGAATACTTGGTCTTGGATTTAAAGAAATATCAGTTGACAATGTGGTACCTGTTTGGTAAGCTTGTTAATTTTTGGCTCTGATTAGCTTTATTTTTCCACTGATTTTTACTTCTTTATGGAGCTTGAGTATGCTTTTAGTGAAGATGGCTGGAATTTGATTGATTGTAATCCATGATAATTGCTAAATGTTCGGTGGTGCGTTCTCTACTAAATACAGTTTCAGCAGAGTTACACTAAATAGAATGATCCAACTTTTGAACCTAATTATGGCTTACTTTGGTATTAATGAGGAAATCTTGAATATTGTCTACCCAGAGCTATTTCTGCGTGCTTGCATGTATGTTCATTTACTGAAACAATTCCTTGCGCGCTTATCTTAAATGTAGTACATGCCTTTGTTTCTGGCCTTTTCTAAGGTGCTGAAGTTCATGGTTGTGAAGAGGGCTTAATAGCTCTTTTGGAATTATCAATAATGAACTTTTTCATGATAAACTAGCATTAGTATTGCTTTAAGGGAAGTATGAAGTAACCATGCACCATTACTACACTAGTGATTACTGGTGGCTTAATTTTTTTTTTTTCATGTTTAACACAAATTTTGAAGCAAGATTGATCTAACGCTTGCATGAATTCTGATGCACTATAGAATGTATTTACAAATATCCAAGGAGGGATGCTTGTTTTCTGCAATAAGATTCTTCACTCAATAACCAGATAAAGTTCACACCAATCTCAAACTTCCCAAAATACACAAGGTAGATTGGCGTTTGCATAGATGTTGGAGCTTAAATTAGGGTTCATTGCATAATAATTTAATTGTGGGCTTTGTGATCATTATATTCCGAGTGGTAGCCTATTTTGCAATTGTTCCTCTTTCTCAATTTGTTTTGAATCACAATGATGCCAAAGATATTGTTTTCACCACTTATAGTGCGACACTCCCATCTTTTCATTGCCGTCTAGTCCAACAAATGTTATAGGAACCACCATCGCCTCCATCATTCGAAGATGATCTCACCTTTGGTATCCTCATCTCCACAGGGGAGGTAGCATGAAAAAGAGAGTGCATATGGTAACCTGTCATTGCTCTCCCAATGTAACTCTCCTCTGCTTCAGTCACATACTTGTGGTGGCCAATTTCACACCTCCATGGATTGAGAAAAGAAGAGTTTGGGATCGGTCATGCTGCTTTTCTCCCCTTTTGATAATTTATAAGGTCGTTATCAGCTGCTACTTCTATACAATACTGTGTAGGTCAAGAGGACATCTTAGGATTTATGATTCATTAATATAAATCTAGGATAATATGCTTAATGAAATGCGCAAAACATCAAAATTCATAATTTTTGAATTTTTTATGTAAGCATAGATCCATTTATTTCGGCTAAAAACCAAAAAATAGATTTCATTTATTCCAAATAATAGTAAAGTCACCAAACTTTTTCCTTAAAAATTTGAAAACAAATATAAAGTTTTGCAACGATTAAAGTTCATATCATAAAATGAAAATTGATATATGATATGAAAATATTTCAATCATGCACAAAACCAATCACATAACACTTATAGATGAGAGACTAGCTTTTAAGTCACCAATCTGACGATCTAGATCTCACGCCAGTATATAAATAGAAACATCCCCAAAAAATTAGTGTCAAAGTTTGACGGCTTGCAAAATGCTCAAAGAATCCTCATCCAATACCACACAAAACTTTGATAGGAAATATGAAATTTATTAATATATATATATATATATATATATATATATATATATATGATGTGCAACATATAAGGAAACAAGAATTGCTTAGGAATTATTAACAAGTTGTTAAGCTTTGCTAATTTTAAACTCAATATTTCACCATGTTAAATTATAGGATTGTTCAATTGCAGATCGTGTAATGGCATGCAATTACAACTAGATTAGAAGGCCAATTTAAAATAAAACAAAAATTTTAATACTTAGGAACAAATAACAAGAATCCACCGATTAACAAAAAAAAACTTTCACCCTGAGTTTCCCTCACTCACACTCTTACCATAGGCTTAGCAGGAGAACAATTTAAACAATAATATGGATGCCACTAGAAGATAGTAAACACTTAGGTTTTGGACCAACAAGAAGTTACCCGAATAGGAGGAAGCTAGTGGATGCTGTGTAATTTGCCACTGGACGGCAGGATGACGTTGTTCGATGGCGGTAGTCAAGGGAAAGAGAACCCGATCAACATATTCTTCTACGGCGGCATAGATCTCTAGGTCAACATCAAAGAAGGGAGAATGTAGAACATCCACTAAGCCTTAATGGTCGTAGATGAATCCGTGGTCATGCTCGGGGTCGGCCATCCATGGAGGAGAGAAGTCTCTTCAATTCCGGGACGGACCAAAGTGGCCAGTGGTTTGATGGAGAGGAGGAGAGGTCGGCCGACTTGGAGAGCCTTGGTTTAGGGATTTAGGTAGTAAGAGGAGTCAAGAGGAGAGGAGGGAATTAATTCCTTGATTAATTAACCTTTAGTAGAAATTAATATTGGAATTAATTTGAGAGGAAAGGAGGGAGAATTTGAATTCAAATTCTCTAATTGATGGAGGGATTATAGGTGGCCGGCTTGATGAAGAGGGGAGGATTGGGTTTTAATTGGGAAATAATTTAAGTGGAGAAGAGACAGAGGGGATGGGATGGCGGCGAGAGAGAGAGAGAGAGAGAGAGAGAGAGAGAGGGGGGGGGGGGGGCAGTGAGAGGATTGGGGCTTAATTGCTTAAAGTAAGAATTGCTTTATTTAGAATTTTAAATTAGGAAATGTATCATAAACCTTTCAAAATTCAAAATTCAAATAAATTGGATTTGGATAGCTTTTCAAATTTAACTCCAATCAAGAGGGAAATTTCAGATTTTTTAAAATTAATTAAAATCCTGAAATTTAGGATTTCCCAAATTAATGGAATTATTTTAGGAAAGTACTAATAGGTTGGATTTTGAAATTTGAAATTCAAAAGGACCAACGGGGGGAGAGGGGGGGATGGGCCGGCGGCTAGGAGGGAAAAGAAGAAAAGAGAGTGGGGGAGGCCGGTGGCTTAGTGGGTGGGTGACGGGTGGTCGGCGACAAGGGGTGGGGTTATAATGGCCGACGGCTAGGGAAGGGGAAGAAGGGAAAGGAAAATAAAGATGGATACAAACCGCGAGCTCGGACTCTATCGGTGACTGATGGGAATTGCTTAGCCCTCTCCTAGGGTTTCTCCTCTCAAGAGCTCTCAACACTCCAAGAGTAAAATGCAGGAATTTTCATTCAAAATCATCATTAACCTAATACAATGACTAAGGCCTTAATATATAGGTCTCCAAAATAAAAGAAACTCAAAGACTAAAATGCCCTATGGGCTACAAGATAAAAGAAATCGTTACAGGGGTATAATGGTAAAAATTGAAATATAAATAAAAGAAATACATAAAATGCATCATAAATAAAGACTCCTAATCGTAGCCGTCGATCTACGTTTCTTCTGGTGATAGACGCGTCAAAATCTCCTGCTGATGTCCTCATCAGTCTCCCCGGGTGAGAGAAAGCTCGACCCCATCGAGTAAATGCCACGGGAGCTCTCATACAACCCTAGAAGGTCGGGGTTCAATCTCTGTAGCTCATCACAATCAATCCACGTGTTCTCCGTCTCCGATTTACCTTTCTTTTGAACCAAATACCTTTGGCGCCCACCATCTTTAGTGGAAATGATTTCAACAGTAATTATTGCTTCAATTTTCTTCGCATTAGGTAAGGGAGGAATAATTGGAAGTGGAAATAGGCTAGGGTTCTCACTAGGTGGGGTCACACAAGGCTCATTATTTAGTGGATTTGTGGGGTTAAACTCTGGTCCCTCAAAGGCTACAAGATCTTTAATGCTAAATGTAGGATTCATATTAAAACCTTCAGGAATGCCTAGCACATAAGCATTATTGTTTATTTTTTATATTATTTTAAAAGGTCTCGCGCATCTAGAATGTAACTTTTTAATGGTCCCTTGTGGAAACCGCTCCAGACGAATCCGTACCATTACAAAATCTCTAACATCGTATTCTTTGAATCGTTTCTTAAGATCCGCATTGAGTTTATTATTAGCGTTGCTTTGTTCAATTTTTTTATTAATTTCCTTGTGCAATTCCTGGAGATGCGATGCAAATGCAGATGCAGACTCAGATGTTCTAATCTTAGGACATATAAGGATCAAATATATAGGTTATCTAGGTTGATATCCGTAGACAATTTTAGTAGGACTTAGACCCGTGGTTCGATTAACAGAGTTGTTATAAGCGAATTCAGCTATTGGTAGTTTGGAATCCCAATCTCGAATGTGTTCTCCTACCAAAGTCCTTAAGAGACTGCCTAAACTCCTATTCATAACTTCTGTTTGTCCATCAGTTTCCGGGTGAAAGGCAGTGGAAAATTGGAGTTTGGTACCCATTTTGTGCCATAAAGTATTCCAAAAATAACTAGTGAATTTGATGTCTCGATCCGACACTATGGTTTTGGGTAATCCGTGAAGTCTAATAATCTCATCGAAGTAAAGCTTTGTAATTCAAGAAGCATCAAAAGTTTTGGAACAAGGGAGGAAATGAGCCATCTTAGAAAAACGGTCGAGTACCACACAAATTGAGTCATGCTTTCTAAAGGTTTTAGGTAGTCGAAGGACGAAATCCATAATTACGTCATGCCAAGGGCACTTGGGTACTGAGAGAGGTGTATAGAGACCTGTGTTATGTTTTCATTGTTTAGCCAGTTGATAAGTGTGACACCATTTCACTAGCTTACTAACATCACGCTTAAGACTAGGCCAGTAAAATCAATTTTCAACAGCAGCGATGGTTTTTCATTTGGCCAAAGTGTCCAGCTAATCCTCCAGTGTGTAATTCCCAAACTAGGAATTCTCGAAGTGATGTGTTGGGGATGCAGAGCTTTTGGAATTTAAACAAATAATCATCTTCCAAAAAGAAATCATTAATTATTCGTTCACTTCCATTAGTCAGTAAGGAATAGGTTTCTTTAAAATCAAGGAAATCCTTATAATCCTCTTTAATTTGTTCAAACCCAATCACTTCAGCTCTCATTTCTCGAGTTACCATCATACGGCGACTTAAAGCGTTTACTGATTTATTTTTAGAACCCGCCTTATGTCTAATCATATAGGTGTATTCTTGTAAGAACTCAACCCAACGGCCATGTCGAGCATTGAGTTTCTTTTGGGAATTTATGTATCTTAAGGCCTCATGATCAGAGACGATGAAAAATTCCTGCGGGAAAAGGTAGTGTCTCCAATACCTAAGGGATTGTATGAGAGCATAAAACTCTTTATCATAAGTGGAGTACCGTTGTCTAATATCATTCAATTTCTCGCTGAAGTAGGCCACGGGGTGGCCTTCTTGGGAAAGGACGCCACCAATACTAATGGCAGAAGCGTCACAAGTTACTTCAAAGACTTTAGAAAAATCCGGTAGACGCATGACATGGGCTTCTACCATTCTTTTCTTGATCTCTTCAAAAGCTTTAGATGCAGCTAAAGTCCACTGAAATTCGCCCTTTCTCAGACAATCAGTTATTGGGACGACGATGGTGCTAAAATTCTTAATAAACCTCCTATAAAATGTGGCAAATCCATGAAAACTCCGAACATCCCTGATATTCCTGGGTTTAGGCCATTCATTAATTGTACGCACCTTTTCGGGATCAGCGAATATCCCTTGGGAGGAAATAATAAATCCAAGGAAAGTAACACTATTCATGGGGAACATACATTTCTTAGGATTGAATATAACTGTTCTTTCCTCAAGACCTCACAGACTTGTTTTAAGTGATCTAAGTGTTGTCCAATCGAACTACTATAGATCAAAATGTCATCAAAATATACTACCACAAACTTTCCTAAGAATGGACAGAGGACTTGGGTCATAACTCTCATGAAAGTGCTAGGGGCATTGCTAAGGCCAAAAGGCAGGACCATCCATTCATACAAACCATCCTTAGTCTTAAAAGTTGTCTTCCATTCATCACCAGGACGGATCCTAATTTGGTGATATCCGCTTTTAAGATCAATCTTGGAAAAGAGGGTGGCTCCGGTCATCATGTCCAACATATCATCCAAACGGGGAATAGGAAAACGGTATTTTACCGTGATCTTGTTGATTACACGACTATCAACACACATTCTCCATGAGCCATCTTTCTTGGGAGTCAAAAGTGCTGGAACGAAGCATGGGCTCAGACTTTCTTTAGTGAATCCTCGTTGGAGCAAATCATCAACCTGCTCTTTCAACTTAGCATGCTCTTTCAGATTCATACGATAATGAGGCAGGTTGGGTAAGGAGGCTCCAGGTGTCAAATCTATGGCATGTTGGATATCCGTCAAAGGGGGAAGTTGGTTGGGTAGGTCTTCAGGGAACACATTAGCAAAAGTTTCAAGGAGAGGTTTGACCTCTTCCAGGATAGGTTCTTCTGTTTCCACCATTGCTTATCGAGCTACTAAGGCATACATGTGTGATCCTTGAACCAGTTCAACATACTTCTTTTGCAGTTAAGAGGTTTAAGCCTTTGCTGGGTTTGATAGGAGTGGGCTTAACTTCCTCTTTAGACGGCTTGGGTTGGGAGGGTAAAAGTTTGATCTTCTTACCATCATGTTCAAACACGCATGTGTTTGTCCTCCCATAAATATGGACATCGTTGTAAAATAACCATGGGCGACCAAGAATAATTTGACCCACATCCATAGTTAAGACGTCACACCAAATCTGCTCCTTGTATCCTACGAACTCTATGGGAATCAGGCTACTATCCTTAACTTCCATTGCAGTCGAATTGATCCAAGCAACCTTATAAGGGTTCGGGTGGGGGGTTGTCTTCAGGTTAAGTTTGAAAATCATGGCGGTAGAGATAGCGCTAATACAGCTTTCACTATCGATAATAACCTTACAAATCTTGTCACTAATCTTGGTAAAGGTGTGGAAGATAGAAGTTCTACGCCAGTCGTCACTCGGCTTAGGTTGAGACAAGGCACACCTAACAACTTGAAGTTCTAAGTAATCCATCTTTTACAAGTAGTGAATCACTGCGATGTCCTCTTCACAAAAGAAATCTTCCTCTTCATCAATGTGATGAACTAGTTCGGTGTCAGGTTCTTCCTTGTCATCGATAACTTCCTCAATTATAGTGACTTTATAGGGCTGGAACATTGTGAGGCAATGTGTCCATACCCATGACACCTAAAACAGTTGGTTTTGGAGTTAGTTTTGGGTGTCTCACGCTCAGGAGTTTTAACCTTGTAGTCAGGGCGGGGTTGGAATTGGCCTGTAGTGGGTCTACCAGTCATAGGACCATAATGTTTATTTTGAGGCTGATTAGAGGAAGTTTTGAAAGGAGGTGGGCGGGAGTCTAAGTTCCTAGAATGGGAATGAGTCCCAGACTCTTCAAGGTCAAGCACTAGGCTGCAAGTTGCTTCCAGAGTAGGAACGCCTCTAGTGAAAAGTTCGTTATGAAGGTCTTCCCTAAGGCTAGCTCTAAACATGGATAGAATTGGGCTGGTGTAGTAGTCTCTTCGCCACTACAACGAATCATGTAATCATCAAAGGTAGAATTATAATCTTTCACGGGTTTACTACCATGAGTCAGTCTGTTCCATCTATCTAGGATTCTGTGGTAGTAGGACGGAGGGAGGTATTTTTGCTTGAACTCTTGTTTCATAGCTTGTTAGTCAGTGATGGGGTATTCGCCTCGAGCTTCGCACATGTTTTTTAGGTTCGTCTAATATTGACTAGCTCTACAAGTAAGCTTCATTTCAGCGAACCTTACTTTCCTAGCTTCCGAAATATTATACCACTTAAAATAATTATCCATCCCTTTAAGCCAATCTAGAAAAACATAGAGGTCGAGGGTGCCATCAAAGGAAGGGGCATCTATAAGGATATTTTTAAGTAACTGAGCGTTATTATCCCTCCAATTTGGGTCATAACCTATCAGTTCCTGATTGGGCCTATGGTTTTGACGGTAAGGATCTCGTGGAGGTCCATAATCAGCTCGTGCCTCGTCGACATAAGGGGAAGGAGGCCTAGAAGAGGTATACATCGTATGGTTCACTAGTCTTTTAATATCATCTTGACATTCTCCAGCTTGTCGTCTAAAGTAAGCTAACTTTCCTTGTGTTTCTATAATTTGTTGGGTCACAGTTCCTAGCTGACCTACAATTAAGTCTAAAGTATGCTGAATTTGCTCGGGATCCATTGATTTTAACTTGGGTAACTAGTGCAGACACAATAGTAAGTAGAATGATGTGATATGGATAAATTGAATGCAAACTAAAATGTTTACTAAATGCAAGTGGGAAATCCTAGAATGAAACTAGTATGCAACCATGCTCTGATACCAAGATGATGTGAATCATATAAGGAAACAAGAATTGCTTAGGAATTAATAACAAGTTGTTAAGCTTTGCTAATTTTAAACTCAATGTTTCACCAAGTTAAATTCTATGATTGTTCAATTGCAAATCGTGTAATAGCATGTAATTACAACTAGATTGGAAGGCCAATTTAAAATAAAACAAAAATTTCAATACTTAGGAACAAATAACAAGAATCCGCCGATTAACAAATAGAACTTTCACCCTGAGTTTCCCTCACTCACACTCTTATCATAGGCTTAGCAGGAGAACAATTTAAACAATAATACGGATGCCACTAGAAGGCAGTAAATACTTAGGTTTTGGACTAACAGGAAGTTACCCGAATAGGAGGAAGCTGGTGGATGCTGTGTAATTTGCCACTGGACGGCGAGATGACGTTGTTCGATGGCGGTAGTCAAGGGAAAGAGAACCCGATCAACATATTCTTCTACGATGGGGTCGATCTCTAGGTCAACATCAAAAAAGGGAGAATGTAGAACATCCACTAAGCCTTAATGGTCGTAAATGAATCCGTGGTCATGCTCGGGGTCGGCCATCCATGGAGGAGAGAAGTCTCTTCAATTCCGGGACGAACCAAAGTGGTCGGCAGTTTGATGGGGAGGAGGAGAGGTTGGCCGGCTTGGAGAGCATTAGGTTAGGGATTTAGGTAGTAAGAGGAGTCAAGAGGAGAGGAGGGAATTAATTCCTTATTAATTAACCTTGAGTAGAAATTAATATTGGAATTAATTTGAGAGGGAAGGAGGGAGAATTTGAATTCAAATTCTCTAATTGATGGTGGGATTATAGGTGGCCGGCCTGATGAAGTGGGGGGGATTGGGTTTTAATTGGGAAATAATTTAAGTGGAGAAGAGAGACAGGGGAGGGGACGTCGGCAAGAAAGAGAGAGAGAGAGAGAGAGAGAGAGAGGGGGGGCTAGTGAGAGGATTGGGGCTTAATTGCTTCAAGTAAAGGAATAATTTTAAATTAGGAAATGTATCATAAACCTTTCAAAATTCAAAATTCAAATAAATTAGATTTGGATAGCTTTCCAAATTTAACTCCAATCAAGAGGGAAATTTCAGATTTTTTAAAATTAATTAAAAATCCTGAAATTTAGGGTTTCCCAAATTAATGGAATTATTTTAGGAAGGTACTAATGGGTTGGATTTTAAAATTTGAAATTCAAAAGGACCAAAGGGGGGAGAGGGGGGATGGGCCGGCGGCTTGGAGGGAAAAGAAGAAAAGGGAGAGTGGGGGAGGCCGGCGGCTTAGTGGGTGGGTGACGGGTGGCCGGCGACAAGGGGTGGGGTTATGATGGCCGACGGCTAGGGAAGGGGAAGAAGGGAAAGGAAAATAAAGATGGATACAAACCGCGAGCCCGGACTCTACCGGCGATTGACAGGAATTGCTTGGCCCTCTCCTAGGGTTTCTCCTCTCAAGAGCTCTCAACACTCCAAGAGTAAAATGCAGGAATTTTCATTCAAAATCATCATTAACCTAATACAATGACTAAGGCCTTAATATATAGGCCTCCAAAATAAAAGAAACTCAAAGACTAAAATGCCTTCTGGGCTACAACATAAAAGAAATCCTTACAGGGGTACAATGGTAAAAACTGAAATATAAATAAAAGAAATACATAAAATACATCATAAATAAAGACTCATAATCGTAGCCGTCAATCTACGATTCTTTCGGTGATAGACGTGCCAAAATCTCCTGCTGATGTCCTCATCAATATATATATATATTGAATTTTACATGCCTAAAAGCCTTCTATTTATAATTTGAAAAAAATCCAAAAATAGTTACTTTTCATAATTCTTCAAAGTTTTGGTCAAATACTATTAAGTATTCAATGTAATGAACTAGGATTCCAGCAGGACAATAAGTTTTGAATTTTAGAATTGACAAATAAAAAAGTTCGTATCAGCAACCAAAAATAAACAGAATCGGCATTATCGGCATGAAACAACACCACCAATATTTCGAAGGGCTATTAAGCAAATATCTTATATACGGAAGCAATTTACTATATTCAGCTACAATGCTAGAAGTCTCCATGGCCAGCCAATAGCCATTGTCCAGGATATGTGCCAGCCCAAAATAGGAAGCAGAGAATAGTTGCCGGTAAAAGGAATATTAGCAAACAAATCATATAAATATGATATTTCGATATGGACAAATAATCTCTTTAAAGAAAGCTAACTAAAATAGCTTAAATATTGTTAATTATTTGTGCATTTTTAGATCAATCAAGATAGAAGGAAATTTAATATCATGTTTCCTTTAAGGCTGACACTGTTAATGAATTGTTTACAATATTGACGCAATATGAATTTCTTTTTAAGTCTTATTTTGAGTTTGGAAATCAAGGAACTAAAAAATTTAATTTCAGTTCAATTGGTAAAAATAATTTATATGTTAACTTTGAAAGGAGTTAAATAGGTCGCTCAATTGATTTATCAAATTTAGTAGGGATGATTTATTCATTTTTATGTTGAAGAGTCATTTATTAATTTGATCAATCACTAATCAACTATAGTAGGTTTGATTTGTTCAACTTCACATTCAAGAATAGATTTAGTATCTTTTATCAGCTCATGTTCATATTTAGGAGTTTGTATTAAAAGTTAAGGTTGCCAACTAGTTCAAGTTTTAATTGAGTTTAGGATCAGATATAATTGCAAATTCAAGTTTAGCCTCAATTATACTTTCTAAGGTTTAGATTCATAATACACAAAAAATGGTTTTAGGCTCTATTCTTATTTCTTGTTCAGATATAGGCTTGATATGTTACCAAAAAGTGTCTTAATTGGGCATGAATCTCAAAATTAAATTCAGGACCATATAAACTCTGAGTTCAACAAACTTTTAGTCGTATTGAACGTCATGACGAGATGAACCCAATGAAATAAAAAATGTTCTAATCTGAGCCATAATAAGCCCAAATCAAGGGCATGGATTGGATGACCAAATAATCTTCAAAATTTGCATGCTTATAATCAAATTGAGATGTTGGACAAGACGAATCCAACAAGGCCAAGATCACTTAATTCAGATATTATTAAGGCACTTAGATATTGAATGAATATTTTATAATCAATGGAATCAATATGAGCTGTCCCATGGAGTGTTCCAGATTTTCTCTATTTTTACAAGCATGCCAATCCAAAAATCTATAAATAGGCCCCTACTCTCAACACGAATGGAGGGAGGAGTTTGGACTTGGATCTTAGACTTGGGCTTGTGATTCAAAAGATCTTTGAGGCTCTAAGAGCACCACCCATGCAACACCGCCTGCTTGGCGCCATTGAATCTTCGTCGATCTACCACTATGGTCCTTCTAACCTCCGTCACCCACTGACTACGGTTCCTTATCATCATCGACTGACTACGGTTCTCAGACCACTATCACTATTCTTTCTAGGATGACTTGTTTCCTACAACAACTTGCCCTTCTTAGAATTGCTTGCTTGGACATAATTAGATAAAATTATTTCTCGTTGATTCAACATGACAACCTGGCTCTGATACCAATTGTTGGAATTAAATGGAGATGAACAATAATTTCACATCCATAAAATTCAATTTAAATCATCGAGAAGAATAATTGAAAGTGTACCTGAATTCATTAACGTGGATAATCGAGATATTTGATCTTCCCACGTTTGAAGTGGCATTCTTAAGAGAGAGCGAGAAACAATTCTTTTATTCAAGATGGGAAATGAAGAAAAATGAGAACGAACTGCTTAAATTGGGGACTAAGACCTTATTTGTACTTTAATAGTATTTATTTTATTTCAGACCATCATTAAAATAAAAGATAATACTTGATCTCTACACAATATTTAATTCATACAAAATTAAATGAGATGTCACATAAGTCAAATAATAATTGAATTTTTAAGTAGATCAGAAATTAAGTGGCTTAATTTTAGATAGCAAATAATGCATAATATTAATTCATGAATATATATATATGGGCTCACATGTAAAAATTTCCCAACACTAATTACTTGGATTATTATTTACACTAATTATAATAATTAATTATGATTACACATTCACATGTTTAACTTTATTATCAATACTTACTATTAAAATTCTATTTGAGCTAATAGACTTAAATCTTAAAATAAGTAGGCAAATAATTCCTCAAGATTTAATCAGATTTAGGATTTAACTACTTCGAAATTTACTAAATCCGAATTTACAGTATTTACTAAATACTACTTGAGTTAAATCCTACTTGTAGCCAAACAACTCCTTAGAAGATGTGAGAGTGCTTAGAATTCAACTGCTAATCGTGGAGAAATACTAGCTTAAAATTATTAAACTCTGTTTCTGAAATTTGGAACATTCTTTACTGAGCCCTATCAATCTATCAGTGTGGTGTTTTGGCAATCAATGTGCTAATGCTCTACCCTTTTTCTACAATGAAAAAAGATTGGCCTTTTTGAGAACCAACTGTTGGGGATGAAAGTAAAATACCGCAACGAATCAAACAAGAAAAATAGAAATGAGGCAGAAAGTAAAGGACACCAGGATTTAATGTGAAAAAATTCAAAATGGGGAAAAAACCATGGAGTCACATCACACCAAGAAATCCACTATGAAAATTGGGAAAAAAAAGTATAGATCTCTCTTTTTTCTTGCTCTCTCCTTGCTTCTCTACACTCTTCCACCGTTCTTTTTTTACAAAACATAAGAGAAAGTCAAGTAAATAATACCAAGGGATGCCACCCTAAGAAAAACGATAAAGAAAATTATTTAGTCCGCCTCGAAGCACTACGACGCCAGTTTGGAGTGCTGCAACGCTCACATCTATCATTTGGTCTGTCTGATAGCGCTCCGGCACCGAGAATACAGTGCTGCGGCGCTTTGCTATCTGTGTCACGACCCGGCCTGAGGGCTCGAATTAATGAGGCGGGGAACAGACGGTCGGACGGTGAAATCATAATTTCATTTTTTAATTCTATTTCACTTCATCTATAACTATCTCAATACATAATGAAAGAGTCACTCAACTTCAAATTGTGAAACAAATAGATAAAACAATCATACATCTCGTTGGGTGCATTGCGTCTACGGTATGCATTTCCACTTTTTCTCATTTTGATTATATTAAGCTTATCATAAAGAAAAGTTAGAGCAACAACAGTAAGCCACAACTTAGCGAGTAACAGATATTTCTAAATTACAGTAACTCAAGGCAGTAGAAGTAATATGCTTGTAACACCTGCTTCTTTTCATTTGATATCATAAATATTATTTCCTTTAATCATATCTTTTTTCCTCAAGACTTTAAATGCATAGTATTATGCATAAATCATAAATGCATATCATATCATATTCATCATATTCAATCTCCATTCATCATATATATAGATATATCTTTCTCATTTTCATATATAGTATAACTGTCACAGAAGCCACCGTCTAGTACCAATGAAGGTACTCCTTTACCATTTCCATTTCCTTTTCTTTTTTCCATAACTTTTTTCTTTAACGTGCACGAGTACAGCGTCCCCACTAGTACCATCAAGGGGTGAGCTCCATCTTTCAACATGCACATGCAATCATTCTATAATAATCTGATATGAAACACTTGAAGATCTCAAGTATTTCCTATGTTTCTATGAAAACAGCGGAAAATCTCACCAAAAACACAATAAAATCTGAGAGAAACACAAGGATTTTCACTAATCAAGCAAAAGCAACAAACAAGATACAATGTTCTTCAATTCGAGAGGAAGAACAACTCTCGTAATCTCCGGCAACGCCAAGAGCCCAAGCAAGAAACCCTAGATCTCAAAAATACATTCAAATTCTAGATCCCCCTCCTTTCCCCCCCATCCTCCTAATTAACCATAAAGGAGTATTACAAAATGTCTAAACAACCCTTCCCATTCAAAATTTCCCTCCCATTGGGTCCACAGAACCCCCGCCCCCTTCCAGGGCTTCCGTCCGCTGGGTTCCCGCTCCTGGGCCGGCGGGTGTAGAACCGGACCGGTCCCTGCTGGACCGGTCCAGCAGGACCCTCCTGGGCCGACTTACGCCTAACATTACTCCCCTCCCAAAAACTCACCTTGTCCTCAAGGTGAAAAGAGGGGAATTGCTCTTTCACTCTTTCAAACGGCTCCCAAGTAGCGTCGAAATCAGGAAGGCCTCTCCATTTGATTAACACTTCTATGTTGCCCCTTTCATCTGACCGGACTCCTGCAAGCTCTAGTGGTTCTAAAACACTTCCAAATCTTCTGTCATAGTGGCTGGTAGTTCTGCACTTGCTGCATGATCCCCTATGGCTCTCCTTAGCTGAGACACATGGAATATTGGGGTGTATAGTGGCTGAGGGGGGTAACTTCAATCTGTATGCCACTGCTCCAATCCTGCCCAAAACTTCATAGGGGCCAAAGTACCTTGGTGCCAATTTCTCATTCCTCCTTCTAGCCACTGTCCTTTGTCTGTAGGGTTGTAGTTTCAGGAACACCTTCTCCCCTACTTCAAACTGCATGTCTCTTGGTGTGAGTCTGCCTGCTTCTTCATGATCTGTTGTGCCCTCATCAGATGTTTCTTCAGTTCCTCCAGCACCTTGTCCCTTTCTCTAAGTACTGCTCAACTGATGATACTGGTGTACTACCTCTCCCATAGTGCACGAGATGTGGAGGATCCCTTCCATATAGCACTTTGAATGGGGTCATCTGTGAAGCGGAGTGGTATGAGGTGTTGTACCAATACTCAGCCCAAGGCAGCCACCTTGCCCACAACCGCGGTGTTTCAGAGGCAAAACACCTCAAATAAGTCTCCAGACTTCGATTCACCACCTCCGTTTGTCCGTCCGTCTGTGGGTGATAGGCGGTGCTTCTCTCTTAGAACAGTGCCCTACATCCTGAACAGCTCCCTCCAGAACTGGCTGAGGAACACTTTGTCTCGATCAGACACAATTGATTCAGGAACCCCATGCAGCCTTACAACCTCCCTAATGAAAGCTGCCGCTACTGACACTGCGGTGTAAGGATGCCTCAAGAGGATGAAGTGTGCGTACTTGCTAAGTCTGTCAACCACCACCAAGATGACTGTGAACCCCTCTGATTTCGGTAAGCCATCAATGAAATCCATGGACACTTCCTCCCAAACTCTGTTTGGGAGTGTCAATGGTTGTAGCAGTCCCCCCGGAGCCATGGCCATGTATTTATTTCTCTCGCACACTTCACACCTTGCCACCATCTCTTCAACGTCTTTATGCATCCCCTTCCAGTAGAGCTCAGATGCTAGCCTCCTGTAGGTCTTCTGAACTCGTGAATGGCCTCCAACTGCGCTGCAATGAAACTCCTGCAACAAATGGGGAATATGTATGGAGGTTCGTGGCATCACAAACCTCCCCTGATACAATAGTCTCTCCCCTTCCATGCAGTAGCCCGGGTGACTACTCTTGTCCCTCCCCAGATCCTCCCTGATCTTCCTCAGCTCTTCATTCTGCATACTCTCTTCCTTGATGGCCCCCCAATCTAGCATCATTGGAACTGACATTGCTAACTCCTGCAGTTCCCAAACACATCTGGATAAGGCGTCAGCTGCTTTGTTCTCCAAACCAGGCTTGTATTGGATCTCAAAGTCATAGCCTAGCAATTTGGATAATCACCTCTGATGCTCCTCAGTCACCATCCTTTGCTCTAACAAATATTTCAAACTTCTCTGATCAATCCTCACAATGAAATGTCTCCCCAAAAGATAAGGCTGCCACTTCTGAATAGCCAAGACAATGGCCATTAGCTCCCTCTCATAAACTGACTTCAATCTAGCCCTGGCTGATAGTACTTGACGAAGTATGCTATTGGCCTGTGATTCTGCATCAATACTGCCCCCAGCCCATATCCCGACGCATCAGTTTCCATTACAAAGACCTGGCTAAAATCTGGAAGTGCTAATACTGGAACTGTAGTCATGGCTTCCTTTAGTTTCTCAAAAGCCCGGGTTGCTGCCTCTCCCCCATGAAAACCCATCCTTCTTCAGTTGCTCAGTCAACAGCCATGCAATAGCACTGTATCCCTTCACAAATCTCCTGTAGTATCCAGTCAACCCCAAGAACCCCCTTAACTCCTTGAGGTTCCTAGGCAGTGGCCACTTCTGCATTGCCTCTATTTTATTCTGGTCTGCCGCCACTCCTTCTTGGGATACCACATGTCCCAAGTAAACTCTACGCTTCCTGGGCAAAGCTGCACTTCTTCAGGTTGGCTTGTAACTGATGTTCCTGTAGTACTCCCAAAACCACCTTCAAGTGCTCTAAGTGTTCCCCCTCAGTCTTGCTGTACACCAAAATGTCATCAAAGAACACCAGTACGAACTTCCTGAGGTACGGCTTGAAGACCCTGTTCATCAAAGACTGAAAAGTAGCAGGAGCGTTAGTCAAACCAAAGGGGATTACCAGAAACTCATAATGCCCTTCATGTGTTCTGAAAGCTGTCTTGGGAATGTCTGCCTCCTTCATTCTGATCTGATGGTATCCCGACTTTAAGTCCAGTTTGGAAAATACCACTGCCCCAAATAATTCATCCAATAGTTCATCGATCACTGGAATTGGGAACTTGTCTGGTGCAGTGCCTTTATTCAAAGCCCTGTAGTCCACACAGAATCTCTAACTCCCATCCTTCTTCTTGACCAGGAGGACTGGACTAGAGAAAGGACTTACACTTGGTCTTATGATCCCCGCCTCCAACATCTCCCGGATCAGCCTCTCTATCTCATCTTTTTGGATCTGAGGGTAGCGGTAAGGGCGAACGCTGATCGACACCTCCCCTTCCTTCAAAGTAATGGCGTGCTCCAGCTCCCTCTGAGGTGGCAAACTCTGTGGGGATTGAAAAATCTCCCTGAACTGCTGTATGACTGGTTGCACTTCACAAGGAATGTCTCCCTCTTCCCCCACACTGACTCTCTCCAATCGTTGCAGCTCCACCAAATATCCACCCCCAACCTCCTGGATGGTTCGGATCATGGACTTGAGAGACACCCCTGTCCTAGACAGGCCGACATCTCCCTGTATCACCATTCTCCGCCCTCCCACTACTAGTTCCATCCGCAGTTCTCCCCAATTCATCTTGGTCTCCCCCAAAGTC
The DNA here is from genome assembly GCA_019925795.1 of Dendrobium chrysotoxum. NCBI lineage: Eukaryota > Viridiplantae > Streptophyta > Magnoliopsida > Asparagales > Orchidaceae > Dendrobium > Dendrobium chrysotoxum. The sequence goes on along the minus strand of CM034314.1, from coordinate 87,855,553 downwards.
TGCAGCCACTTCATCCCTAAAATCACATCCGTACTCCCCAATTCTAAGGGAAGAAAATCCTCCCTCACATGTATTCCCTGAATAGACAGCACCACTCCCCTACAAACTCCTCTACCCATCTCTACCTTCCCAGTGCCCATCATTACCCCATAGCCTCCTGTATCCACTAACTCCATCCAAACAGCTCAACAATTTGGGTGGAAATGAAGTTGTGGGTTGCCCCACTATCTATCAATACCACCACTTCATGGCCAGATATCACCCCTTTCACTTTCATGGTGTGACTCGATGTGAATCCCACCACGGAGTTTAGAGAGACTTCTGCCACATCCAGTGCAACTTCTCCTCCTCTTCTGACCGGCACCCACCCCCCTCTTCGTCTTCCTCATCTTCACAAACGAGGAGAACCTGAAGAGTCCGGTCTTTGCACCTATGACCCGGCATGTACTTCTCATCACATCGGAAGCACACCCCCTTTTCTCTCTTCTCCTGGAGCTCCTTTTTCAGCTTCTTGAACTGCCCTCCATTTCCTCCGCCTCCCATCTTCTCCTTCTGCACTTCCTTCAAACTCCCGGGGTTGGCCCCTTGGAAGGTAAGAGGGTGGTCGTCATTCTGTACGATCCCCCCGAGTAATTTCCCCGAGCTCCCCTTTCGAACTTCTTCTGATCTTCCACCGGCTGTGCCAGTTCCATAGCCTTCCCTAAATTCCTCGGCTCCAACACTCTGACTGCTGATCGTATCTCTGGTTTCAGCCCTTTCATGAAGTTCCCTTCCAAAGCTGACTCCGAGATATGATCCAACCGGCTGGCCAAAAACTCGAACCTGTCGCGGTAATCCGCCACGGTCCCCTTCTGGGTCAAGGCAAAGAATTGCTCATAGAAGTCTCCTCCCCCATCGGCTCGGAAACGCTCTAGTAAGCATTCTTTGAACTCCCTCCAGTTCCGGATAGGCTCCCTCCTGTCCCGCCATTGATACCATGCCAGCGCCTTCCCCTCCAAACACAGACCCGCCGCCGTCAACTTTTCCTCCTCCTTCAACCCGTTGATGGCAAAGTATCGTTCCACCTTGTATATCCATCCATGGCCATCCTCTCCCTCAAAGATGGGCATCTTCAGTTTTCTCACCTTGGGATCTCCTCCATATCCTCGGTATCCCCCGTATCCTCCCAATCCTCGAGGAGGAGGTGCTCCCCAAGTGTCCCGATCATCCCTCCGGCGATTATACCCGAACCCCTCATCGTAGTCCTCCCTTGTACCTTCAAAATCAGTGCCTCAGCGATGGAATTCCTCCTTTCTCCCGCCAAAATCAACACCCCTTCTGTCATATCCCATGCTCATCTCCTCTCTAGAAAGCGGTTCTAGAGGAGGCATGTCGTTCTCCCCCTCAAGGATCTCCACCTCCGGCATCCTCCTCCCCGGGATGGGTTCAGATTTCCTCCTATGCCATGGCCGTCGGTGGTCTCCCTTACTTCCGATGTCGCCGGATTGGTCTTCATTTCAAGTAATTTCTTCATCATTTCCTCCATAGCAGAAAACCTCCCTTCCAATCTTTCATTGTTGGTGGAGATTTCAAGGAACTTCCCCTCCAGATCTGATTTCAATTGACCGAATTCGCCTTCCAAGACTTCCACCTTCTTTCCGGCCATCCTTTCTTCCACGAAACACAAGAAAACCTTCTCCGAATGCCAAAAATCCCGCTGAAATTTCAGGATTTCAGCCACCGATGGTCCCAAGTCGTTGCTCTGATACCAATTTGATAGGAAACACTTGAAGATCTCAAGTATTTCCTATGTTTCTATGAAAACAGCGAAAAATCTCACCAAAAACACAATAAAATCTGAGAGAAACACAAGGATTTCACTAATCAAGCAAAAGCAACAAACAAGATACAATGTTCTTCAATTCGAGAGGAAGAACAACTCTCGTAATCTCCGTCAATGCCAAGAGCCCAAGTAAGAAACCCTAGATCTCAAAAATACATTCAAATTCCAGATCCCCCTCCTTTCCCCCCCATCCTCCTAACTAATTAACCATATTAAAAGATTACCCAAACAAACAACCCCTCCCATTCAAAATTCCCTCCCATTGGGTCCACAGAACCCTCGCCCCTTCCAGGGCTTCCGCCCGGCTGGTTCCGCCCGCTGGGTTCCCGCTCCTGGGCCGGCGGGTGTAGAACCGACCGGTCCAGCCGGCCCCTCCTGGGCCGGCTTACGCCTAACACAATCATTTCATCTCATTCTTATAACAAATAAACTTTATATGATATGATAATATATATGAAATAAAACAGTAAATTTTTCAATCATAAGTATATGATCCATCATTATAATGAATTGAATCTAATTTTCAAAGCAAGAAGATTTCAAAACAAATAAGATTAAGACTTGAGAGAACAAAATTATCACTATAAGTAAAGAAATATGAGTACTCACTTTGAAGTTAAATGTATGAAATTTGCCGTTTCTCCCTCTTCAATGCCTTTCCTCTCCCACTTTGAAATCCTAAGAAAAATAATATAACTATGATTGTCAAATATTTACTCTAAGTCTTGCTCCAATCCTTACTAATCTAATCTGCATTGCCCTTATCCTCCATAACATTATACATTAAACCTCCTTAACATTAAGATTCTTTTCATTAATTATCATTCATATTACCTTGTCCTAAATCCTTACTTTTCTATTTTAATATTATCTTTCTTCCTATAAAATTTAAATTCTTTTTCTTTTTTTATTTTCCGATTTAAGTATATTTTAATTTATAAAAACCCTAATTTTTTAAAAATCATATTTTTAGCCCTCTTTAACCCTCATTAAAAATTTAATAATCATAAAATACTTTTTATTTTTTGGATTTACCTAAAAGCCTTAATTTTTAGAAATATGAATTTCATTATTTTCATTATGTTCTCATGCCAACACATCCCAATTATCTAATTCATAATTAGTGAAAATCTATTTTCGAATTTAATTTAATTAGAAATTAAAAAAATAATATTTTGTGAAAAATCTCAAATTTTCACCAATAGAACCTTCTTAAGACCCTTAGGAATAAATTTTGTTAAAAAATTTTAATAAAAATCAATCATTTTGAAAAACCCTAATTTTTGAAACCTATGAAAAATTTAAGAAAATTTAATTTTTATGGTTAGAAATCATCCCTCAATCTTCCCTAACAATTTTCCAAAGAAATTTCTAAGTTTTGGAAAACCCTAGAATTTTTCACCATGAAAAATCTAAGGGAAATCAAGGAGATATTCGCTTAGAAACTCACCTTCTTTTTTCCCAAGGCTCTCCCTTCAATTTCCTCCAAAAGTCGCCGCTGAAAACCGCCCGAACGCCCCACCGAAAATCGCCCGAACGCCGCCGCCCGTCGCTCTCTCTCCCTCTCTTTCGCTTGCGGCTGAAACGAACAAGAGGGACCGAATTTCGGTCCCTTAGGCTTAGGAGGTCTTATGGGAAAAGGTTGAGTCATTTTACGCATGTGCTCTTGCCCCCTAAAATGTCTTCATAACCATGAAGAGTTATTTAGTCATTTGGAATTAATTTTTATTTAAATAACCTTCGTCGATTTTTAATTTCAAAACCGTGCAAAATTTAGTATAAGTTTTTTAGATCAATTTGATCGAAATTTTGTGTAGAATTTTATAATTAATTGCATCGAATTCCTACAACTTCAAAATTTTGCCTAATTTTGTTGTGGCGCATCAAAATTGTGCGACGCTTACGATGGACATTTTTGGGTTTTATAATCTGTTGTTTCTTCCAGCAAACTTTGCAGCATTGATGTGCTTAGGAACGCAACGCTGGGGCACTGGGTACAAAATTTCAGGGCATTGTTAAAAAAAAATTTTGGGTGCAAAACAGCTGAACCCAAGCAAGGGAGAACCCCCCTCCCCCTGTGAACGCGACAAACTGAGTTGAGATCCATGATAACAGTACAATCCAATTGATCAACACAATCAGATTCCACACAAAACTAACTCCAACTTTAGAAATACATAGTTATAGTACATGACAATTGTTAATCAAGTCCTGCGTACAGTGAGTCATTAGGGAGATCCCTTTGGTGACGGTGCTCAGTGCTCACTGAAGTTTTTGGTCATTTGTAGACGTATACGATTGTAATCTTCGGTCAGCAAGGGTTGCACGAGGTTTCAGTAAGGATGAAATAGCGTTAAACACATATTTGCCTTTTTTTTGTCTTGTGTTAACTGAAAGTGTTAAAGGTTTCTGACCAACTTCTAATAATTTCATGCAGGTACAACATGGTTGATCAGCATCTTATCAAAGATCCTATTTTCTCTTTCTGGTTAATAGGAACTCAGAGATGGTGATGGAGGTGAAATAGTGTTTGGAGGTTCTGACCCCAAACATTACATAGGTCAGCACACATATGTCCCTGTGACTCTCAAGGGATACTGGCAGGTGGAGCCTTCAATTGCCGATTTAATTTTTATTTCAAAATTCAATTTCCTATTAATCTCATTTTTTTGGATAAGGCTAGTAATGATGATGATTCATGCCTTTATTTCTTTTTTGCTGATCATTACCTCTATTAAACCTCTATTAAATTAAGTTTCTGAAATTGTTT